>JAQPZY010001654.1:6137500-6882500 GCA_029931535.1 Margaritifera margaritifera | reverse complement strand
TATGCAGTAAGGAGAACTTACATCGTTGGGTATTTTTTAGAGAGTTTGTGCCAGTCTTCAGTATGCAGTAAGGAGAACTTGCGTTGATGGGTTTTGCTAAAATCTTGTGCCGGTGTTCAGCATGCAATAAGGGGAACTTACATCATTGGGTATTTTTAGAAATCGTGTGCTGTTCTTCAGTATGCCATACAAAATAACTTACATCATTGGGTATTTTTAGAAATCTTGTGCTGTTCTTCAACAGGTAATAAGGATAACTGACATAATTCGGTGTGTTTAGAGATCTTATGTTGGTCTTCAGAACTACATCATTGTGTATTTTCGGAGATCTCGTGCTGGTCTGCAGCATTCAATAAAGAGAACTTACATCATTGGCTGTTTTTAGAGATCTGTTGGGATATAATTATACAGTTAAACTTGCTTTACGCATCTACCGCTGGGAAGTGGCAAAAGTTGCATCGAGAGGCAGGTGACTGCTTAATGGAGGTTAATTTCTACGATAATCTGGTACAAACGACCTTGAAAATGTGTTGTTTAAAACGGGTGGTTTCCTATTAATAGAGGTGACTCGAAGGTATGTTTTCACCAGATAATATTAGGTTTCTATTACTTTTTATTTTCCTTTTCGAGAGTGCCATATTTCTTTTGAAAGAGTTGTCTCCTTTTCCATCAATCTTTTTCTAATATAGTCTGACGTATTAGAAACTTTATTCTCAGTTAACTTAATGCACAATCATATCAAAGGTATTTCGAAAGGGAAACAATGTTTTTCCAGATGCAAAAGTTCGACTGTTTAAGTCACATCAAAAACTAACCAATTCATTATATTCTAGTTTGTTAAAAATAAAATCATTGATAAAACATAATGTCAGCTGAAAGATGTTAATCATCGTTTTGAAAAAAAAATTGATAAAAACGTGAACTTCTTCCTGTTCCAAATTTTATACAAGACCGAGAAAAGTTGATTACTCACTAACCGTATCCGCAAAAATAAATGTACCCCAAGTTTTGGCAGATAAGCAAAATAAATACGCAGAAAATATTCCGATTTACGATATATCACTCACATTATTAACTATTTAAGAGCTTCACAGTCTTTATTTTATATTTTATATTTAGGAGCTTCACAGTCTTTATTTAATATTTTATGTTTTATATTTAAGAGCTTCACAGTCTTTATTTAATATTTAATATTTTATATTTAGAAGCTTTACAGTCTTTATTTAATATTTTATATTTTATATGTAGGAGCTTGACAGTCTTTATTTTATATTTTATATTTTATATTTAAGAGCTTCACAGTCTTTATTTAATATTTTATATTTTATATTTAAGGGTTTCACAGTCTTTATTTAATATTTTATAATTTATATTTAGGAGCTTCACAGTCTTTATTTTATATTTAATATTTTATATTTAGGAGCTTCACAGTCTTTACTTTATATTTCATATTTAAGAGCTTCACAGTCTTTATTTAATATTTTTATGTTTAGGAGCTTCACAGTCTTTATTTATAGTTTATATTTTATATTTTAATATACAAAGGGCAATATTTATATTTTAATATAAAAAGGGCAATATTTCGCGAGCATGACCATTTCAGGAAAGATATAAAAATACAATTTACACGTTGTTCTTTAATGGTCTCGCATACTCGCGTGGAAAGTGCGTTAATCACTGTTAAGTGCTACGAGTAAAGTATATATGCTCATTTGGTGGGCTTCCGTGTTACACCTTGGTGTGATTCACAAGAGTTTAACGTTTAGAATAATAATAATAATAATAACCACTTATCTTTGTGGTTTAAAGTTTCAATTAGTACAAATGGTAGATGGATATTTCTGTCATCATTTTCTGATAAAAGAGTTTTGATGAATATAATTAGCTTCATATTGACTCATGTTACGAAACTAAACCTTTACCTTCGTATTTGTTTTTTTGTTTTTGTTTTTGTTTGTGTTAATAGAAATATATAACAATGTTAATTGTCATTCATTGAGAATTGTTCAACATTTATTACAGCTTCGGTGCATTTGTATATTAATCGATACAATGTCACCGATCCTTGGGATTTTGTTTTCATTCTTGCTGAGTTTGCTAAAACTTCGTCTCTTCTACGACAGCAAACTTTAAAAAAAAAAAGATTATATCAACCGTTATTGTACATCTAAAATATATAAAAGGATAAAATCAAGGCAATTAGAGTCACGTTTGGTCAGATCACACAGACACACTATACTTTGGAATTAAAAAACGGGGGTGCTTTGGAGCCATGACCATACAATTGGTTCAGCTCTAGTTTGTTGTTTTGGTTTGTTGGTAATCATGATTATGATGAAAATATTGCAGCTAAACCAAAGTCACCAAGACAACTGAGTGTTGATTTGGTCTGAAGAATATTTCTGGTCACCAGCGCCAAAACGCACTTCAGTTCCTCAAAATATGAATGTGATCATATATATCTGCAAATTATAAAAATATAGCAAAACCTTTCTAATCATATAAGTTCACATATGTAATGTGTTTGGTTGGATTATTAAACTTGAACTACCATGAACTAGAAGAAATAAGGGATTGAATATAAGTCCTGTTCAAGAAAGGAACGTTACAGAATGGTCCTTAAAGCAATACCTATGACTGCGTGATAGGTTTTGGAGGAGCGCATCTTCTCATCCGCTATTTTATTTGCGGCCACACAGGCCTATTAGAATATAATTATTTTGTTATTACTGTCATGGCTGGTGGTAGTGGATAGTGGAACTCATTTTTAAAAACAAAAAAAAGCATAAAATACACCACCGCAGTGTGGGCTCAAACTTATGACAGCCAGATTCAAATTTATATTCCCTCTAGACCAATCCTAGGATCCTCTCGGCTATGGACACTCGCTCCTCACAGGGTGAAAAGTTGTGTACTACGAAGAAAGTACACTAGAATGTTTTGTCATGTCGCCATTTTCAAATTTTTTTATGACAGAGTTTCGTAACAATTAAAGAAATGTACACAATTTCGGACTTAGGACTTTGCGGGAGCCAGCGTCCTACCACACTCCCCTTGTCAAAAACTTTGCCAGAGTGAACAAACTTAACACCCGGACTTTCAAATGTATTCACCGTAGTTGATATTGTTTGTATTACTTATAAAAATTACTTTGAGCTGCGTGTATCTGCAAAGATCCGATTTATTGCAACGGTTATTGTTTGTCATATATATATATATATTGGATCAAACTTGTGGACGTGGTGGACTTGGGGTAAAAGGTCAGGGTGACTGTGACTGAAAGAAGAGAAATGGTTTCAAATTTCTACAGTACAAACATGCACTAAACTTCGTACACAACTTGCAGAATGGAATAAGGAAAAAACTATTGATTTTGGGGTCAAAAGGTCAAACTTCAGTGTCACCGGATGAAAAAATTAGAAATGGCTTCTGCACAAAAGTTTCAGTTCTGAACTATGTACCTCCACCAAAGTTTGTGAATGGCTTACACTTGGAGTAAGAAAAAATCCTATTGATTATGAGGTCAATGGTCAAGATCACTGTAACCGAAAGAAATTTTTTTTTCCCATACAAATTTTAGTTGTGACGACGCACTCTAACCTAAGTTTGGAGGCTTGCACTTAAGGTAAGAAATAGGACCTATTGATTGGTATCAAAAGGTCCAATGTCAAGGTCATTATAACTCAAATAAAATATGTTTTGCATAATAATATTTGTACTAGTTCCTTGACCAAACTTTGTGGATGGTTTGCACTTTGGATAAGAAAGCTGCCTATATATCTATGGTCGAAAGGTCAAAGATCAAAGTCATGGTAAGTGTAATATGCAAATAATGGTTTATGCACAGTAAATTTAGTTCCAGACTGCATACCTTGACCAAAGGTCGCCAGAGGTCATGGTCATTGAGAACCATTCGTCAGTAATCTTCAGAGTAAAACATGACGTACAAGTTCCTACATAGAGGGCTGTTAAACTTTCAATATACAGTATATTGACACTTTATCAAGATGATGCATGAAGCCTAAAATTCTTTTCATATTTTCTTCATGAACTTTCCCACGATGAACACCTAGTTGCTTAGTGCCGAGCAATCGAGACACGGTTGTCTGCCCGGCATGACGGCAATTTGTTAGACCGTATAGCCGGTAACTTTATTGTTCCACCTACGACAAATATGGCAAAAAAAAAAAAAAGAAAAAAAAAAAAAAACCATCGATTACGCATGTACGAAATGAAGTATTTGTAGCTCAAGCTTTTCGAAGATATTATACTTAGTAAATGAAATAGCCCCGTCAAAAGGGCGGGTGCTTGTATAATGTTACGCAACTTCTACATCCGAATCAAGTAGAATTTGGTTTATTCTTTGATGTATCGTAGAATAATGCCCCCCCCCTCTTTTTTGAGCTGGTGTAGTGGAACGGGCTTCTCTGCAGATTTGTAGAAGCTGTGTTTGTCTGTCAATCTACCCATTACAGAGATCAGTTTTTTTTTTCATAACTGAAATCTTGCTTGCGTTAGCCCTCAATATCAATAACTTTGACTCTTTCTTAATTTATTCCGAAGTTTTGTTTAATACTGAAATTAAGAACAGTATCTTTTGGGATATACGTGAACTATAAATTTATAGAAATGCTATTTTTGGGTAACCCCACCATCGTTCCTTTTCCATTGCCAGTGATCTTTCAAGTTTAGAGATAAACTTGTGTGGAGTCTGTCAATGACAGCAAGAGTTAGTTATAGTAAAGAGATTTTGATTAACATATTCCATGTAACCATTTGACTAACATATTCCATGTAACCATTTGACTAACATATTCCATGTAACCATTTGACTAACATATTCCATGTAACCATTTGACTAACATATTCCATGTAACCATTTGACTAACATATTCCATGTAACCATTTGACTAACATATTCCATGTAACCATAATATGACCTTTTACCTATCTAAGACTTAAAAGTTATTTTTTCACGTCTCTATGCAAATGTATTTGAGTACATTGAAGACAATTCACTAGTAGGAAGAGTCTTGGTAACTAACGGAAGCCCAGTCAAGTGAACCCAGTATGTAGTTAAGGATGACACTATATCCTAAAAAGGACATCATGTGCAAAATGGAAAAATCCATTCTCCGGCCATTTGAAAAATGACACTGTGGTCTCCAACTGGAATGCAGTGTTAAAAAGGTCCATAGAATTAACACTGGATGACACTCTGGGGTCAATGGGAATTTAACATAATGGGTCACTCCGGGTACAAGTACCCACACCTGCTGATCAACATACCGATTAACTGACCACCAACCACACCTATTGACGATCATCCAATCTACTGAACTACACACAGTCTTACTGACCAGCAACCATCTGAACTGACTCACACGCATAATGATTAACACACAGTCTTACTGACCAGCACCCACACCTCGACATTATAATTTTAACATCCAATGCCTATCATTCATCAAACGTTCGTCGTTGTCACTGATGAACTGTTTTCCTTGTCGAATAAAATTCACGAATTAGTGAAGGAGAAACAGCTCGCAAATGTTGATAAGGGTCTGACTGACGAAAGATCACAGACGACACTTCGACCACCTATTGAAAGATCCTCATCGAAGGCGAAACAAAGTGTGCAACTATAGTTTAATGTACTGGTGAACAAGATGATACACACGTGGATTTGTATCAAATTAAATTGTTTGTTTTCTAAATTTGATACACCAGCACTTCAGGATGGCGTACGCTACAACAAGCGACTGGGATGATACTAATCTCAAATTGCAGCTCATTGTTTGATAGTAAAACGACAGGCTCTGACTAGAGCAAATTTTCTTTTATTTAAGCCAAGAGATGTGCAAGTATTCTATAAGATGAACAAAATTGGGTCAGTACCATAAAATAAAACTTCGTGGCAGAATAATCTCTCGATTTGTTTACATTACACACAGTATTCTTTGTCCGAATATCAAATTACCACACTTGGATTATGGATTTCAGGACTTCCGAATGAAATAATAAAAGACTTAATATTTCATTAGTATAAACTAGTTGTGTTTTATAACGTTCTTTTGCTCATCAATATGTGTTTCATGCAGTGTAACTTGTTTTTGCTGATTGAGATATTGATTTTTAAAAAAATTACCTCTCTAATGAAACCGTTTATATTTTCACATTTAGAGGAAGAGAATTGATTTGACACCCGACAATCATATATCGATTGATATAGAATTGATTTGACACCTGATAATCATATATATCATAAACTGATAAATTCCACTCACCGAGTTGAGAACTGAGATGAATTCCCCTCACACTGCAGTTGAGAAATGCAAACTATCATCGAGTCTCGAGGCGTTTGAGAATTGCCATTTGCTAGTCTGATCAGCACACGACTGGTACACAGTTATTGCAAATGGATTGATATTTCATTTAGTCCACGTCCAAAAACAAATACAGTTGGGTGCAAAATAGTCATATTTCGGAATAAGCTATTAGTGTTAGCACGCATACAACTTCATATTTAGTTCATTGCAGTTTAATGACTGACCGCACAATGTTTACTCTTGCTTGTTGTGTGTGACATGTGTCAATGGTACCTCTTTCAGACGTTGGCCGAGAAACTAGTCCGCTATTTTACTACTCTAAATTCAGAATAAGGTAGTAACTCCACATTTATGACAGGCTCGTTTGGTGTTTCTGTACGAAAGTACTAACTCTAAAGATTACCATTCACTTACAACATTTTCTAACTCTTTTTTCGTCATTTGCAATTGTTTCTTATTTAATGTTCATATAAAATCATATTATTAGATAAGAAAAGGGTTGGAATTAACGCTCAGCTTGTTTACCGATCATGTTCTTGTTTCATGTAATTGATATTTCTCTGGCAATATTTTCAGCTTACTTTTGCTATGATTTCAAGTCAGTCAGTCTCTGTCATGGTAGTCTTCTGTAGTGATCTTTCAGCTGGCAATATTGAAGTGCATACCTCAGTCTCAGTGTTCAGAGGTACGGAAAGGCAGTCTTATTGTTGCTTACAGCATACTTTTGGAAAAGTTATTGAGCTTTACAATTGGTCCACTATCAACAATGAATATTGAAGAAGTTGTAAATCTGATTATCCCAGTGTCTTTTAGCCAGTTCAGAATCGACTACATGATAGCAAATGGACTTTTACAAAGAATAATAGTAAATAAATATAATAACTGAGTGAAAAAGCACAAAGTTCGCAGCCATTGGCGTTGTCCCACAGACTTGTAGCGTTGCACCAGCGGTGCACCTCGAAACAACAACGGTGGAGTGTCCATGAAGGACAAAAACACAACAACAGCTGCAAAATGGTAAAGAGATTAAAGATTAAAATCGTTTTGCAACAACGGTGGAGTGTCCATCAAGGACAAAAACACAACAACAGCTGCAAAATGGTAAAGAGATTAAAATCGTTTTGATCAAGGAGATTAAAAACTATAAAGATATCAGAAAGATTCACAAAATAACATACAAAGTTTTGAATTGGTTAGAAGCAGGTATGGAAACAGTTTCAGCTTGTTGAGGTGTCTAGAGTGCTTATCGGGTGTGACTACTAATAAGGGTGTTCCATTGGTCTTCACTGGATTTAACATTGCAGGGTGTTCCATTGGTCTTCACTGGATTTAACATTGCAGGGTGTTCCATTAGTCTTCACTGGATTTAACATTGCAGGGTGTTCCATTGGTCTTCACTGGATTTAACATTGCAAATTTAGGAATTGTTTCAAAAGCTTTGAATGATAAAATAATTATCCAGAAGATTTTAAAACATGATGAAATAGTAACATCGGACATCAGCAAGCTGAACAGCACTGATGACATAATGTCACTGTAGCATTAGACATTCGGAAAGATATTCCTTTTAACTGAGGACAATAGTAACATTGATACAGTGTTGAATTTAAGCAGGTTAACCGTGATGAACAGTATAAAATTAGCAACAAAAAAAAAAAAATTACAAAAATTACAATAAAATAAAAAATAAAAACAAAAAAACAAAAAAAAACAAAATTATAGAAATTCTATTGGGAGATCAAATTACTGTTAAACTGTTAAAAGCTGGGACACAAATCCTAGCTGGCCATGTTACGGATCAAATTAACAAAACACTACAGTCCAATATTTTTCCTGAATGAAGTACAGGTAGTTCTGATTTAAAACAAGAACAATCATCTTGATACATGTAAATACAGACCAGTTAGCATCTTATCCATTGAAAAAAGTTCACTTTTAGCGATAAGACTAGTTGAAACAGACAGACTAAAAAAATAAAAATGAAATAGTCCTCGATTCAGCTTTGATCTAGAACTGATTTACCCTTCAAAAGTAATAATGAGAATATGAATATTTAAAAATAACATTTACAACAACGGCTTTTTCAACTCGAAATGGACTAAAGAAGCCGTACATGTAGCTAGGTCGATCAGTGCGAGACGGCCTGTTTGTGGAATACTTACCTTCAACCACTGCTAGTTACAGTACGTAAATGTGTTACAATCACCGTTTATCTTGATTATTGTGAAAGAATTTTCCGGTGATGATTGAAATTGGAATGTTTTTGCTACTTTCTGTACATTATGCTTGAAGTAGAAGGTCGAAATAGACCACGAGTCGGGATAATGGTCACTTGTGAGGCAGGATAGAGGTATCCTGAACCTGTATTCCACACGGGAAAACACGCTAATATACATATAGGAATGTGAGAAGTTGATTTAATGTCTTTATTGTTTTATGTAATGTGGTTAAAAAGCTCATTAAAGCTTACGTTGAATTGCTGTGTGAATCATGCCGACTATAACTATATCTTATCTTATCTTCTGATCGTTTTGAATGAAATATTGAAAGAATAAGGCTTGGTGATTCAGTACTTAAAGAACCTGGACGGTGATTTTGCCATTGAAGTATATGCATCTACTCATAGTGATGATGGAAAACTTGAAAATCCAAGAAAGACAAAACTGAATGATTTCTTCCATCCTTCTGATGATGAAGTAAAATCCGAGTACATATTCATTGCACATTTGGTGGGTGTTTGTGTGTATGTTGCTTACATCTGTGATCGTGCCCAGCACGACCTTGTGTCATAAGCAGAGGTACACCAAAGGCGTAACGCCTTCGGAACAACCTTTATTGTGCTTTTTTCCAGCCCAATAAATAGCAAAACATCTTTACGAGATTGGCGACTTATAATAAATACACAACCTCTAACAAGCAAAGAAAATATGCCGCAAGAAGTTAAAGACCTCAATCCAACACACTGTTGCACGACATAATCCCGAACAAACTTTACAGTTAGCAATACCAAAGTTAACTCCAAATATATAGAAACCACGAGATAGTATCTCGTGGTTTCTTCGTGTCGTTTGATATGAAGGTGATGGAGATACAATTTAGGTCGACAGCTTGTAAAACACATCATCAGTTCATGCGAAAGCGAAGATCTTTTCAGGTTAATAAACTACAACATTTTCATGGCATACAAAGAAATATGGTCACCCGTTTCTGCTAAGTACAAAAAGGATCGAAGCAAGCACGATGAGTGAAAAATTAAGAAATTTGAGATCAGGAGCTGGTGATGCGCAAAATGATGGCACAGAAGTTGTACAGTGTGCAGTTTATGGAAAAATGTTTTGAATACCACTTGACTTCCATATAGTAACATACCACTGTCTACTGTATCCTTGTGCGTTTCTTCGGGATTTCAGATTTAACATTATGCTTGCAAAAGCAGCTCAAGTGATAGAAGGCAGAAACCAAGGCTACAAACTGAAAAATATTTGCCTCCAGTACGATACAATTACCTCTGAATCAGTTGCGCAACCGGTTAGTGATAGGAACAGGAATGGAATGACTTTCGTCTACGACTACATCAATATAGAAAGAATCATTCACATAGCAAACCGTACAGCTTCAAGGAACCTTACTCTTGATTCTCCCATTATAGACCTAAAAAGAGTTTTGATACTGTGCAACTAGAGCGGATAAAGTGATCCTGAAACGTTTTACAAGACAGCAATAGATAAAGTCTCAGTGACTATAGAAAGCATGCCAAACATGGTGTATTCCCCGGGTTTCCAGTCAAGCCAACAGTGTGCAGAAACCACTAAGTGTTTCTTTGATGAACAGGAAAAAGAAACAGAAATTAGTAACGTAAGTTTTATCACTTTTATACAGACGTTAATTGCATCGGGTTTGATTTGAATAGTAAACACAATAACAAATTGCACACTAGCTGTCTTAAACTAGCTAATGCACAACAAGGTATCCAATTTCAAATCAGAGAAAAGAAAATGTTGATGCTCACAAAATATATATTTATTTCGTGTCTGATGTCCTGGTAAATATTTGAAACAAAAAACTAATATCAATTATGTTTTAGTCATCAATAAATAAAATAGCATTTAACTACGGAAAAATGCATATGAAAAAATGTCATAACATGATAATCTGTAAGGCGAATTATAATGGATACACTATATATTCACTAGCGAGACTGAATACAAAAACTTGCTCGAAATCGTCGTTATCATCAGTCCAACTTTTCTTTGCAAAACTTGAGATAGAAAGATGTTATTAAATGATGAAAAGGTGTTAATTATATAAAGTCAGGTATTTCTAGCAAATTTTCGTCAGCGTATCTGATTTGTTCGCCCATCTAAAGTTGTTTATAAGCATGTATTGGCGCATGACCGATTGATGCAAATTATTGGTGCCTAGGCGCAAACTGAATGACCTCGACCGTTCGTACTCAGCTTCACTACGCTCCTCAACTTAGACTTCACGATCACTTTTTATATTGCCATCTATGTCCGAGTGGTGCACTGTAATAGTGCGCAAGATTTAGCTTGTAGTTTTCATACAAACATTCCTAAATTCTTCAAAGATGTCATATATCATGCAAATATCTTTCTTTTACGTATAGTCGCAAAGGTCACACAGTGTGTTCTGGTTAAAGTGTGACATCACATCATGTACATTATGCTAATCTTCATTTTAATCGTTAAGTGATGAGTAAAACTTTTCAATAGGAGGTAGTGTTATTTCACCGAATATATTGAAACTTTCGAAGTGCTTCTGTGAATAGATGTCATTTCTCAGAATAAATTAATTGCACCCAATTGTTTCATTTTCTCAACGAACTCGTCAACGTTTAAATTCTTAGCCAACTGCTACATCGATTGGCCCCTGTTTCGAAAACTATCTAAAACTATAATATTTCTTTTCACCGTTATTTCCTTACCATCCTTAATAAACTTATCAACCACGAAAACCTAAATGAATTAAATTTACTTCTCATCGTTATTCGGTGTTTGTTTTACCTCTTCATCTGGATCATTTCTTACAATTGTCGTGATGATCAGATGACTGTCATAGCCTGAGAAGTAGTGAATGACGAGCGGAATCAATTTTGTACACCTAATATTTGAACTGCATTCGTTATGAGCAGCGCCTCTATACATTCCAGTCAGGTGATCATACTCTTTAACTCGTCTTTCAATACTTTTCCCACATATATGGCTTGTATTTATTGATTTAAAATGTTTTTCATCATTCTCTGTGAATATCATATTTTTGGCATTTTTCGACCTTAAGTCGTCGTACACTATTTTTGCGATCCTACCAAACCAGCTGTAAAAAGTTGAATGCCATGAGTACCTATGTAAACGGTTTGTCTGTAACATTTATGAATTGATTGTACGTACATTCAGAACCCAGATGGAATGTGTTTATGTGTTTGAATTGTCTACCTTTGCTTAGTCTCCGAAGTCCAGGATATATTTGATTGATGCATAGCGCAATATTAAAATTCTGAGGTGCGCAACACATACACTTAATGAATGGCACGATGCTAATTTCAAAATCGCAATAAACAACCATAAAACTTTTAACTGATGATGCTAATTTTAAAATTTTGCGACTTATCCTTCTTGACGCAATATATCTATCGAGTTGTCTACAATGTAACATTGTCTTCTGTGTTCTGATAATTTTTCTGGCCTTTAGAAAAAAGCTAATTTTACAGATATATTTTTCCCGTCATGTTTGTTTTTTGGTGATAAGACTAATTTTGATAAATCCCACATAATAGTACTGTATATAATTTTCATCGTCTCTGGAGAAGTGTTGCGCTGATCTACTTGAAACAAATATGATCAACATGTCCACGTGTGTGACTTTCTCTGCGCCAGTTATTCTTACCAGTTTAATGTAATTTTTCTCAGATGCTCCTCGCTCCGCGATGTGGAATTGATACCGCTTTTATCCTTTCCAGTATATCATATACCTTTACCGATATATCAAATTCAGTTTCAATTTTCTCAGTCATCTTTATTTTCACAGGAACTTTATTTAACCAATGACCGTATCTCTCTAAAATGTATTTTGATGGTCTATCTGCATGATTTTTTGGTATATTTAACACAGATTCCAGAGATTAAAAGAAACATCTATCATCTTTATTGTTTACATTGACACGAGCGTTTTAGTTCTTAATCCATTCAGGCACATCTGTGTATGACTTTCCTCAGCGGTTGATACCTATCAATATGCAACGTTAAATATTTTATCCTGTCGAACATTCATTTCGTACATTCGCTTATTTTCTGGCCATATTTGGTAATCAAAATGTCAAATAAATGTTGAATGACATCATCCATTTCACCTCTGTTCATTACGTTAATTGGTTTTGTTCTGTTTTAAAATTCTCTGCATTCAGCTTTCTTTCCCTCCTTAGTGGTTCTCTTCATAAATCTTACCGTTAAGTCGAGCTGTACTTTAACATAACCAAAATTGTCAACATTTTAAAATGATGACCTTTGCTAAGTATGCTTCAATGTCATTGAAAACAATTATATCAATCGTGATTGCTGCCAATGTAAATTCTATACTCATTTAAATTTCTCTAAAATGAATCTCTAAGTATTATAGTTATGATTCTGAATGATACTTACTAATACGTCTCAATCATCTCTATCTGTCAACATTACACTTCCTCGATGACTTTAGATATTTTGGATGTGCAACCAACACACCATCAGGGCCTTTGTTATGATACATAAAAGATAGTCTGCATAGTACGTGTTTGTTCTCGAGCCTGAATCCCCTCTGTGACGAGACCTTTCTGCATATTTCACACTTCACGTCGCCGCTAATGGCCTGTGCAGTTCAACATAGTAAGTTTCAAAGACGCAGGCGATTTCAGTCACTCATATCTGCGTAGATTACAAGACGAAGCAATCAATTTCTAGACACATGCGTTTTCTTTCAATTCTGCAATAAAACAAAATTGGTGTATTTCAGGGTTTGATTCCATTTATTGAATTGAATTTTTGATCAAGGCCTGTATTATCTACGATTAATTGAAACGTATATAACTACACTTGTTTATTAATCAAACACATATGTTCTCGAATCTTCGGAAAGTCAAACTTAGACAAAATTCAATTTAATATCTCAAGGAAAACGACTCTAGTGTTGACTCGAAACACTGTCATACGATGAAAACATTTTGTATGATTAACGTTGGTTGATCAATAATGGAAACAAAGATTTCACACTCCTTTTTAAATTTTGTCATCTCTCTCTCTCTCTCTCTCTCTCTCTCTCTCTCTCTCACACACACACACACACACACACACGTGACTGCATATTTATGTCTTTGCTAGTATTGACTTAAAAAAATGAGAAGCAAGAGCGCCAAAAATGGCACGAAAAGCTATCTGAACATATGACGAACCAAGGCTACGACAGCCTGGCAGCAGAGGCAACACACAGTGGGCTAAAAAAGAGAAAATGTCACGAAATGACCTAAGATTGAAAAGAAAAAGGTTTATCGGATACCATTTATCCTGACCTACCATCCAGACAGCCCAAAAACAAGTCAAATGATTCAGAAAGATTGTACATCGTCGAATTGTGTGACACACTAAATTAATAATCCTGAACAAAGCAGAAATAGCCTACTGCAGACCGAAAAACCCCAGAGACATACTAATCAGAGCAGGGTTAATACCAAGCACAAGCCATGACCATATTGGTGCATATGGGCTATGTGGTGACAAACAGTGAAAAACATGTAAACGTATGATATAAAGAGCAAAAAATTGAACATACATGGTCCAAACATAACGTGCAAAATAAAATCGAGAATGTAATTTATCTCATTACATGTAAGATTTGCGGCCTTCAGTATGTCGAAGAAACCAAAAGAACTACACAAAAGGACCAATCTCTACAGATCTGAACGGACAAAGAATCAGCTTAGGCGAGTTAAAACCTAGTTTTGAAATGTTTCGTTGTCATTTTTTTGCTGGTTATTTTTACATTTATCTTAATCCATCCTAGACAACTCGATCGCTTACTGGATCCAGTGCATTTGAAACGGTTGTTATTCGCTACACGAGTTACATTAGTCATGCATATGAATGGACTGTCGAAAAAAGCCATGAAGTAATGTCGTTTTCTGAATATACTGTGTCATATGTTTGCAACATTATGGGTAGGGCACGTTTTAAATTTACCCCCCCCCCCCCAAAAAAAAAAAAAAAAAAAAAAAAAAAAAAAAAAAAAAAAAATGTATGGAATGGAGCAGAGCAGGTAAACATAATAGTGGCAGAAGAAGTGAACAGAAATACGTTACCTCGAAATAGTTTTTCACCTGATCTATAATTTGGTGCAGAGCACATTTATTTTATTTAAAGTTGCGAATTTATAAAGTACAACTTTTAGTTATCTGAAAGTAATGAACTTATTTACATATATTTATTGAACCGAATGATACAACGAAAGGTTAAAGTTACAATTCCACATGCAGGCTACATTTTTACACCACAGGGCAGTCGGTTATTTTGCCAAATTTGATCAAGTGACTAACTCTTATGAAAGAAAAGATAGTTTTGAGTAGAAAATGGAGAAATCAGGCTAACATTAGGAGAAACATAAATGGTGTATGTATCTCTGCTCCTACGGAAGGTGTACATTCCCAAATGTTGGAAGCGACCAAAGAGTAAAACAACTATACAAGATAAACCGCTAAGTCGCTAGGAATTGTACACCGTAGTCACTAGAAAGTATACCGAACAAACTACCCATTAAGTATTGTACACTTTAATCGTAGCTGCGCTCTTTCTAAGAAAAGGAATTAAAGTTTCATTCCTCGAGTAATTGTGCCAAATACACAGGCTGCTATGTTTACCAAACTTTCTAAACGTATTCACGGTTTATAATAACCGAAATGATACCGTTTAATCGAAACGATTAGAAACGCAACCTGTCCTCTGTCTACCCGTTAGGCTTACTGAACAGCTGACAGCTATTATAATCGGCATGCAAATACATCGCTCATCTTGTGATGTTTCATTTCGGGATTCAGTTTGCAAGACATGTCTTTGTTCAATATATCTGACAGTTTCAGTAAAACATCCCTAGGATTGTCGTGATATTGTTTCCTACTATTGCATATATGTATATAATGAAAAAAAAAATATAATGGAACCAGACGTACTGCCTGGAGATTCGCACGGCATGCTTTCTTAGGATCTACAATGACTAAGAAACTACGCAGTGACTTGCAAACTTGAAATGGTGTTTATTTAAAGTCAAATACTTATCAAAGGTTCTATTAACAAGCATGTTGTTTAAAGATAACTACTGTAGTTAAAAGGTAACAACTGTAGAAACTTTTCCCAGCGTTATTAGTAAATCTAACATGATGTGTAATGTTTTGTAATGTGCGCTATAACTAACTGTCATGAATTTCTGCGTTTTCCGATCGATGTCACATTCGATATGAAAATCATAAATACATACTTTAAAATAATAATTAACAAAAATTATACCTGCAATCCTATTAAGCAGAGATGTAGAATATTTAATTTAATTGGAAGTAGTTCCTACAGCAATGTGCATGCTAGTTTACACATGCACCGATTTTGTACACGTTTACAGGCAATAAACTAAAGTAAGCTGTATACATGTGTAAACATGGCAGCCTTACCAAACACAAGAACAAATGGTCTAATTATCGAATTGTTTCACGCTTTCAGTGAAGGGTTCTCGGCTATAAATCAATGGAAAGTGTCCTAAAAGACAAGATTATATGTTACTCCAGAATTATTTTTGTTAAATTTGAAGGAATGAAATATCCTCCTGTTTTTAGTTAGTTATCTCATTTATTATTTTCAAGTGATGTAACCTTACAAACGTTGATGATATTTAAGAGTTTAGGATCACATTTCTTGACCTGAGTCAATACTTTTTAAACCAAACAAAAACAACTTTTTCTCAAGTCGCTGCCAATATATTTAGTCGTAATACTTTCCTAATGAGTGACGAATCTAAATTAAGAAATTTGACAGAGACCAAATTTATGTACAGTAAATATCAAAACACGACAATTTGAATTTTGGAGGGCACAAAACCCTGACTGACGTTTTACGTGTTCAGATGCAAATCAGAAAAATTCTGAATAGCCTGGAACAAATGTGAAAAACCAGTAACGCCAGCATTCTATAATCCTCAAACAATGTGTGAAATCCATCATCTCTGACTATAAAGTTGTAATCTATTTAGCTACAGAAACTGATGCATAATTGCACGGAATGCTACTTTTAGTGCTAGCAGAATCAGGTACCTCGATATTTGTAAATCAGACATGTTAATCTATACCTAAAACAATTTTTTGTGCAAAATTTGCAATTATTAACAATTTCATGCAACCAATAAAATCGGTTTCATATCGCCACTACTAGGAGATGATCGTTTTCCGATTGTCTTCAAGTCCCTTAGGACGCTTCCAGCATGGTATCAAAACTTGGAAATATTAGAGCGAACCCACTCCCCTCATCAAACTAAGTTACCGTCATTGTATCTGGTTTATTGCATTGGTAGCAATTAAGTTCTGGAAATATTTTGCGAATCCTGTTATACAACTTAAAATGAGTAATTTTTGTTCGCCTTCTTTTTGTAGTAAGGCCTAATGTTGAGGTTGGCTTTTTTTAAAAAAAAGTAAGTACATGTTCAGTACGAAAATGAGTTGTTGTGCATCTGTATCAACTGAGGTACATCATAAGAAATTGAAATAATCTTTAAAAATAATTCACGATCTACTTTCGTTTATCAGCATTGAAATACGATATGATTAGATTTCAATACATAATTTAGATTATTGTAGGCGAATTATTTAAGAGAAAAGGAAATGGGGTTCAATGGTGTTGTATTAGGGAATTTTAGTAGTCGTAATTTAGGGCCATATGCACTTATTGTCAGAAAGCTGAAAATTGTAGATACGCGATGTTAAACCGGTACTATTTCCGACTATATTCATTCTCGAATGCCCTCTTCCCCCGCGGTATATTGATACGCATATTTCAACTAAATAAGCATTTTCTAATGTTGGTATTGTTTGTTATGTGCCAAAGGGAGTGTTGACTTGTATTCGACAGACCAAAGAAAATATATTTTCTCAGACTTGAGACATAATTCTTTGCATCGCTATAACCATGGTAACAACACTCGAAATATTTCATTTGGTTGTAACACTATCAAGATAACCGGTAAATGCTTTTGTAATGTCTACTTGACATGACTGATCGTCAAATTGTGTTATTTGGCATTGATGACTTTTTCTGTCATTCTTAGTATCATAGCCCGTGTTTACAACTGACTGGAACCCTACTACTTTTAGGAGTCATTTAAAACTGTATGAGGATATCGAGTCATGTAATTACTCATTGTCAGTTCGTGCGTACGTGTTCCAGGTACTATTTGCACTAGCAAGAGTTTAGTGATTGACATAAAGACAGTCACGCTTCAAGTTAACGAATGAAACACTTTGAGAAAAAGTTTAATGAACATTTTCTTTTAAGAGGATACTTTGCCATTAGTTGTTGTTGTTGTTGTTGTTGGTGTGGGTTTAACGCACATGATAGCTATACATGGTGGCCAGTTTTATCTGGTGGAGGAAGTATCTGGGAAAACTCCGGGAAGAACCACCGGCACACGGGAAGCTACTGGCAAGCTTTCTCACATATCCACATTGGCCGAGCCCGAGACTCGAACCCACGCAGACAGAGGTGAGATGGCAGTGATCGGTAAAGGCGCCTTAGACCACTCGGCCACCCGTGGCCCCCTTGCCATTAGTAAAGATGCATCGAGAAAGCTGACAACTTTCGTTAAGTGCACTGTAATTTATACCGAGACTGGGCTAGACGAATAAAACACTGTTAAGAAATTACCTACGGATCTTTGGGGAATAGTCTGAATTTCGTGGCTAAAAGGTAACGAATGATCTATGCATGCTAATATAAGTACTTACCACAGGAAGACACACACATGAACATGGACATGCATATGACACAAAAGGAAATAAGTACCGATTTAAAGCATCAATGTTTGTTTTCAAGTAAAGGGTTTTGAGATTTCGAAATATTAGTTTACTCCAGTAACTACTTTTGATGCGTTTATGCACATGAATATTGATTTACATATACAAATTATTCTCTGTGTATAAAAAAAAAAACCAACAAAAAAACCACGCACTCAACGATCGCTGAGGATCAGTTGCATTAATTTACAGTTATATTCATAGTGGATAACGAAAAAAGTCCTGTCTGTTATTAAAAAGTTTTGTTGCGAGTAAAGCTACAATTGATAGTACGTGGATAACTGGTTGCACAGAGAGTAACAGAAAGTCACTGAGTGTAAAATGTCAACAGTAGCTGCAATTGACCCTACCGCCACTCCACCCACCTAATTAATTGCATACACTTTAAACAGTTTTGTTGCGACAAAAGTTACAATTGATAGTACGTGGATAACTGGTTGCACGGAGAGTAACAGAAAGTCACTGAGTGTAAAATGTCAACAGTAGCTGAAATTGATCCTACCGCCACTCCACCCACCTAATTTATTTCATACACTTTAAACAGTTTTGTTGCGACAAAAGTTACAATTGATATAATACGTGGATAACTGGTTGCACAGAGAGAAACAGAAAGTCACTGAGTGTAAAATGTAAACAATAGCTACAATTTACCCTAACGCCACTCCATCCACCTAATTAATTGCATACGCCTTAGACACTTAGATAATTGACCGAATTTTAGCTGAATTATATTGTAACCTTAAACATCAGTATCTACATTAATTAAGGGCCATATTGTAACCTTAAACATCAGTATCTACATTAATTAAGGGCCATATTGTAACCTTAAACATCAGTATCTACATTAATTAAGGGCCATATTGTAACCTTAAACATCAGTATCTACATTAATTAAGGGCCATATTGTAACCTTAAACATCAGTATCTACATTAATTAAGGGCCATATTGTAACCTTAAACATCAGTATCTACATTAATTAAGGGCCATATTGTAACCTTAAACATCAGTATCTACATTAATTAAGGGCCATATTGTAACCTTAAACATCAGTATCTACATTAATTAAGGGCCATATTGTAACCTTAAACATCAGTATCTACATTAATTAAGGGCCATATTGTAACCTTAAACATCAGTATCTACATTAATTAAGGGCCATATTGTAACCTTAAACATCAGTATCTACATTAATTAAGGGCCATATTGTAACCTTAAACATCAGTATCTACATTAATTAAGGGCCATATTTGATGAAATTTATAGGTTAAACTCGTTGCATAAGCATGATCAAACTTGAAAGTGCCATCAAAATTTTTTAACAATAGCTACATTTGTAACTGCGAGATAGATCATCGATCATTCATATATATATATATATATATATATATATATATATATATATATATATATATATATATAGCTGCCATACGGAACATCTTGGCTATTTACGAAACAAGGTTTGACCGAATCTGCGTATGCATCGAACTATTGTTTCGAAACTTCTCGGTCAATCCTATCATATAAATATACGACATGGCCTGAATAGATTGCGGTTTCTTTTTCTTTTGCAGAGGAATTTCCGGCGAAGAAAATCTATGATTTTTCTGTAAATTACTATGCCGATATACATCCGAGGTATATTTTTGTCTCGCAGCAATAACCGAGGTGGTCTGAATGAATTAGCTAATGCAGGAAGAGAGTGAAAGGTCATCTGCGGTAAGGCATATTAAACGGTCGCTGTCTCGGTTTGCAACATGTAGTGTCATACCTCTGTTTGAAATATTTATGATTTGCTTCCATTATGGAGGGGAATATTCCACTTAAGTTTTCAAAAGTAAATTCAACTTCAAAGTATTCAAATCAGCGGAAAAGTGTATCATCACTGCGAACATTATTGTTTTAAAACAGAAAACTATGTAGCCTATAAATTAGTTTCTAGGACCTTATCCACGGTTTTGTGTAAGAGATAGGCAGAGAAATAAAAATATCAACAACAGGAGTAGTAGCAGCAGCACCAGAAACAACAACAACAACAATAACATCTAAAGCGATGACTGTCTCGGAAGTAATGTTTATTATAAATAATTGCCCACTCCTGTAATTGGATTTAAAAGGTACAAAGAGAAGCTGGAGAACACCAAGGTAACTTGCGGATAGACTATAGAACGCAGATCGACATGTATACTAGTGCAAAGGATTTCAGACATTGCACTGCTTGACGATTAATAAAATAATCAGTATTGCATCTACATCAAACAATGCTGAAGAAAAGTACAAAAAAAAAAAAAAACCCAACAAAAAGTGCAATACAGCAGTAGTTTTTCCAAATTAAATTCTAAAGGCCCACGTAATTACCAGATGTATGTCTATAAGCTGTTCACTTTTGAAAGGATGATTTCATACCCTAATTCGATTGTAAGCTGCTTATATCGCCAAGTCTGTGACCCTCTTATGTAGCTGTTACACGCTGTGGCCCTCTCCTGTAACTGGTGCACGCTGATAATTACTATTGGGAGTTAAACAGTGACGTACCTAATTAGTTAACTATGTATTACGATACAGCTTTCACAACGCTCTACAATAACTGGATCATCCTTTCGCCTGTTGGTAATTTGTGAAGACGTGTCAATAAATATCCCTAATGCGCTTCAAATGATGTTTTGCTGATTGAATTGTTGCACAGGCCTAAAATGTACTATCTGCGGTACGAATGATTGAGCAGGCAATTTTCAAACCGTCTTTCGTAATTCTCAAAATATCGGATGCATTACATAAAGATTTGTAATTGACTAAAGCAAGTATTAATATATGGTGACTTCTGAAGACGAAGACTTCTGGTAAATACAGAAGCTTAATAACTTTCTGTAAGCTTAGTTGGGAACTATTAACGTGTCCCAATTATGAATCGTACATATGTGTCTTGAGACAATAGAATTCGTCATCCCAGTAAGTTTAAACTAAATGCCTATCCAAATAAATGAGGTTTTGTGTAATGAATACACATTGAAAGGTGTTTGCTTTTATATTAGGTGTGAGTACATTTGTTTCCACACAAATAATTTTTTACATTAAGTAGTTTTAGTACCGTATGGCTGAATCTATTGGCTATTTACTTGAAAATGTTACCGGTCTTTGTACATGTGCAAAACTATCATTTGTATTTTACTTTTCTCATCTGTGGTTAAATGAAGGGAAGTCCTGTGCTACGATGACACCGATAATCATTTAAAATGTACACAATTTGCGGGTTGAAGGGAAACTACGTGTTAAGATGACACTGATACTCATATAAAATGTACACGACTTGCATCTTTAATTTTCTTGGGCTTAACAAAAATTCAAGACATTAAGTAAAAAGTGTGCCAAAACTATGACAAAAAGAAACACACGTATTAAAAACACTAAGGATAAAATAACTAAAACAACATAAAACAAGAAGAACACCAATGGTTTTGTCTAAATGGTGTAATATTCCTCATAATTAAGACATTTATCAAGTGATTATGAAGACAGAGTTATTTGAGAGAGTGAGCTAAACACATAACACAAATAATAACAGCGTAAGATATATAACCATGATCTATTTTTGTCTGCATAGATCAGTACTCTTCATGTTCCCATCTAGAATATATATATATATATATATATATATATATATATATATATATATATATATATATATATATATATATATATATATATATAGTAATATGACTCTGCTGTAATTTTTTGAGAGGATCTGAAGAAAATTAAGTGTCATGCAATGACTCGAGCGTGAAATATATGGTCACACTCACTGTGTTTCGCTCGATGTAGTACTCCTCATAAAGCATATACATAACATGTTAGATGACTCTGCAGACAAAAGAGCCTGAGAAACTGAGCTACACGTAAACGTTAATTAAACATGCAATATAGATCGCAATGACCTAGTTTTGTCTGAATGCCGTTTTACTTTCTATAGCGCATCAACACGTGAAGCTATATGACTCCATACGCAATAGTGTTTGAGAAACAGAGCTAAGGGCAAATATTAACGAAACTGTGGACTTTTCTATGTGTGTTTTGATAAATGTGTGTGAGTATGAGATTTGGAAAGCTTTACACGAATTGATCTTAATGGATGGAGTTGTCTTGCATAGATTTGTTCGTACTTTAAGTAAATAAATAAATAAATAATCACAGATCTCACATAATAATACGCCGATCTCTTCTAAGATACAGTTGTCTCTATTATGCACATCCGTAAATACATAAAAAATATATGCCATTCCACATTCTTGCTAGTTTTATTTGATTTTAAAATATATCAGCATCTTTGTAATGACACAGAACAGGCAAAATTCGGAAGCCGTTTTGTTTGGAAGTGTTTGTATGCTCAATAAAACAATGAGGTTTGAAGTATCACAACTTTATTGGTATACGTGGAACAATGTGTACAAATGCATTCACGCACGCACTCGCACATGCACAGATAGATTCGAATAATAATTGTCTCTTTTTCTTAAAAGGGCCAGGTTAAATATAATAGGAAGATGTGAGAAAAATGGTACAAAGACATATGGGACGTTTCATTCACGGTAACAGTGGTGAATTCCATTTAGTTCCTATTCAGACGTTGATTTAAGGATTAAGTGGCTCAAACGCCACGAAACTACAGCGAAGAGAGTAATTATTGCACTTTATTTTATAGGCTGCCTTTAATTGCTGGATCTTTTCAAATGGTAGGCTTCAAAATGTGATGCGCTTTTATTTTTCTTTTAGCTTCTTGTCGTTTGGCATGATCATTGGTATTACAGATGCAGAAAGTCAACAACTCTCTCTCGTAATTAATGTGCGGCAATGAGTGATTATGCGAGTGATAACAGTGATGAGGAAGGTTGCAACGGCGGACCAAATTAGTTCGCAAGATCTGCTATGACTGAGTTATTACAACTCACTAAAATAAATAGTTTTTACCCCTTTTTTGAGCATGTGCAGCTGAGTTCATAAATATTGATGACCATAATGGATATTGTTTTGAGAACATAATGTGTTTGTAGAGTTGAGTGCTTAATATTCACTACCTTTCAATGATCATGCGGTCGATCTGCTATGCACAGGCTATCGGTGTTATTTCTTCTATGCTCCAGATAAATAACTGTATTTTTATTTGAATGTTCCCCTTGAATGGATATATATATATATATATATATATATATATATATATATATATATATATATGTATGTATATGTATATACATACATACACGAAAACACTACAGTACGTGTAAAATATGAGAATTTGTTTCATTATTGTATTGTGATAAGGAGGATCATATGAGAAGATACTTTTAATCATCAGAATCGCAATCAAAACTGCGGTCAGGAAATAGATTGTCATGTATAGCTGGCTAGATATCCAGAGGGATTTCTTCGCCTTCTAACCAGTGTATTACGTATTGGCGATTGACTAACCTCCGAATGGTTTAAGGCATGTCTGGCTTCTTTTCAACAGAGAGTCAGAATAATGCAATCGTTTCATTTTCTTGACTAAAACAGAATATGCTTGAGGTAAAAGGTTCTTGTCAGCACCCTGTATCGTCTCTGGAGGTTATAATGATCCAATGGAGCATACTTTCCCTGAAAAATCAAAAGACGACGTACTACGCCTCTTAATTTTGTATATTTTATGCCTTTGTATACAGTAATGTACTTCTTTGCTATGGAACCTTTTAATTGTGAACTGGCCCACCGCAGGTCTGAGCAAAAGTTGGGTGAGTTTTGTGGTCTTTATGTTCTTACTCAGACAGAGGTCTTAGCTGCCGGATCACTTAATGTGATCCTCTCTAGAAAACATTTTAATTGCCCTAAATGCATCCAAGCTCTTCTGGAATTGCTTTTTTGTTATTTGAATTACATAGTTAGAAGACTTTAGAGCTAAATGGTATAGCTGCATGAAGATATGAACCCATAGACAATACAGGATTTGACTGTATTTATCCAAATTGTATTTTGATTGCATCTGCGGATCTTTCTGGGAGTATTTGAAATTGATTCCACATTATTAAAGAAACATATACCGTCTTTATTTTTGCGCTGATACAAGCTTTTATCATAACATATTTAGGTACATCTCTACATGGTCTTCCTCTGAGTGGTTGGTATTTATTCAAGTGTGAAGTTAAGCACTCTATTCAGTTAAACACCCATCTTGTACGTTAGGTAATTTCCTGTCTAAATCTTGTATGAAGTATTTCATAGACTGCAGTTCAATCTATTCATTATATTAAGGGGTCTTGTTATGTGGTAAAAATTCTGTAGTAAATTTTTATCCATCTTGAGTAGGGCGTTTCATAAAACTATTTGTTAAATCTATTTGTATTTTTACAGAATCAATTTGTCCAATTTTGTAAATGATGATCTTCTTTAGATATGCTCAATGCCATTACAATTTCACAGAAATCTTGGTTATTACCACCATAAAATCTGTGCTCATTGACATTTCTTTTAAATGAATCTCTAAATCGTTTCGTTATGATTCTTCCTTAAATTATGTCAATTCATCCTCCTAAATTTGTGCTCTGAACTGTCTGTGGAACACTTAACAGGTGATGCCGCATGGGTTTGATGGATTAAATGAGGGTGTGTTGCAGTTCTGAGATTTACGCTGCTCGCGCTTGTGCACTGCCTCTGCAATTCTTCTCTGTTCAAAATCTGTAACTCCAGTATAAATGAGTTTCCGCCAGGTGTGCGGGATCTTGAGAAGACTCAGGATCAATGTTGCAGTGTTTCAAGGATGACTTGAGGGAATCTTTGAAGCGTTTCTTCTCACCACCCTAAGATCGCGTTCCCTCCTTCAGCTCGCCGTAGAAGATCTTTGGTAGTCGCTCTTCTGACATCCTGGTGACGTAGCCTGCCTATCTCAACTGTCATTTCATCAGCAGAGTGTGGGTGCTTGGAATGCCTACCCCTACAACCTCGGTGTCTGGGACCTTATCCTGCCATCTTATCCCCATCAGTTTCCTCAGGCAGTCTATGTGAAATTGGTTCAGCTTCTTGGCATGGCGTCTGTACACCGTCTAGGTTTCGCAAGCATACAGCAGGGTCGGCAACACAATGGCTTTGTAGACCTTAAGTTTTGTTTGTAGACTAATGCATCTGCGCTTCCACACATTTGCGCGTAGTCTGCCAAAGGCCACATTTGCTTTAGCAATTCTGGCATTGGTTTCATCATCGATGTGGACTGCATGTGACAGTGTGCTGCCGAGATAGGTGAACTTGACCACTGCCATGAGGATTTGGCCATTTACTGTGATGGTAGGCTCTACGTAAGGCTTTGCTGGTGTAGGCTGGTGCATCACCTCTGTCTTTCTGATACTTAAAAGCATGGAAACAATAATATGCATAAAAGGAAATATATACTTTGATGCACTTTTCCTAAAACAAAAAAAGAAGCAAAAGAAAAATAAAATTAAACACCATACCAAAACAGAAACAAAACAAAGCAACAACATAACAAAATTCTCTTCGTACAAACATGAGTAAAAGCAAACATTGTAACTTTAGAAAGCAAAATAATTGTGCTAACATTAAAAGAGGTATGAAATGGAAACTCAAATACAAGTAGATAACTTTAAAATAATAGTAACATAAATTGAACGATATTGGTTGGACCGGTGACTAATGAGCTAGATGCAGAGACTAGTGCCTGAAGCATTCCCCCAAAGGACATGTTTGACATATATACTTTAGAACATCATTACAGTCATAGCAAAACGGACATAAATTGTAGAGCTCTTATTTTGGAGTTTATATTCGTATTATCATCGACGATAAAATCGTGTCTAATTGCACTGAAATATAATAAACTTTCTTGAAGCACAGATTTTCCCCCTGTCAACATCATTTTACAGCCTTATATAAATGTTGATGCAAATTTTATTTGTGAGGCTTTTGGTGGCATTCCCCGGCTGAGGCTCCTGGTGACATTCTTCTGGCGAGGCTCTTGATGTCAGCCTCCAGGTGAGGCTCTTAGTAGCATCCTCCTGGTGAGGATCCTGGTGGCATCCTGCTGGCGAGGATCCAGGTGGCAGCCTCCTGGTGAGGCTCCCGGTGGCATTCTCCTTTTGAGGGTTCTACTGGCAGCCCCCTGGCTAGGCGCCTAGTGGCATCCTTCAGTGAAGATCTTAGTGGCAACCTCCTAGCGAGGCTCCTGGTAAATTCCTCGCTGTTTTATGCCTTTGCAGAGAATTATTTTAGAGAGAAGCTAATGAAGACATTGATGGCTTCAATCCCCAAATTGCGTTTTAGAAGATACAAGATATGTTAGAGAGGATATATTTCTGACAAAACTATTATTGTCAAGATGACAAAGATGCAGTGTTGATTATTATTATTATTATTATTATTATTATTATTATTATTATTATTATTTACTTATCCTGATGAATCTTGATACTAAATGACTGTCATTTACAGGAGTTATGGCCCATGATTTTCTCTTTTAAATTTTAGTTTCCACAGCATATCTTTAACTAGGATTGTTGGATTTATTAGACAGGCACACATCACTTGCCCAAATATATATATGTATGGATATAAGATGATATCTCTCACTTTCCCTTATATATATATATATATATATATATATATATATATATATATATATATATATATATATACATCTTAAAGTAGTTATAAACAAAAGCTTTCTAGCGAGTCGATGCAATTTTATTTTAGTATTGTTTTTATACCAACCCCTCGTGCGGCGTTATGACAACAAAAAATAAAAGAAATCGTATTGATTATAATAGTATCATTTTAGACTAACCCACTTGTATAGGGCTACAACAACACTGAAATACAATTCAAACCTTTCTAGCGAACACGAAACAGTAATTTAAATCTTTTTAAAAAAATAAGTCATGATAGAAAATACATGTGCATTGAACTGAGTAGTTTTCAGAGAGATGATATAAATATTTCATGAGTTTTACTTGAAAGCAACAATGCCAGTATAAAGAGATAATGACTGTTTGCTTACAAGTTTCGACGGGATACAAATGGACTCAAATCAAGTTGTGTTTGAATAACATTCAAGAGAATTCAAGTGTTAATTTGGTGATTTTAAAAATAAACTCCAATGAAAAGATACAGATTTGCATATTACATTTAAAGATGATAACATGATACAGTTTATCCTTTGGCTTTCAGCTGTTTTGGTGCAACATTGACAGGATTTATTGCAAAAGCCTTCAATTTCGAAGTTCATATACAACAAAGTTTTAAACATGTGGAATAGTAACAGCTGCAATTAGCAAGTTAAATATCATCGATGACATGATAAGATAAGCAATAAATGACAATGTAATAAACTACGAGAACCAGATGGGAACAGACTTCCTTAGTAAACTAGAAAAATTTCTTCCTTTGATTAAAATGTTATTGGATAATAATACCCGAAACATTGCTGAAGTAAACAACAAGATGATTGCTAAAGCTAATCCCCTGTTGGAGATGGATATGAAGAATGATTTAACTAAGAAAAAACCCTGAGGACAACAAAAACAAAATGCATGTTAATGGAAGCGCGATAAAATCTCTGAAAAGAACTGACGATTTATCTATTACAGATCTGACAGAATAGTCCAAAACAATAATATATGTCACATTGTCAGAATTTTACAATAAATTACACGTCGAGGCGAAAAAAATCTAAAATAGATACGAAATAATATGTTGATTGAGAAGTTGTAATTAGAATTGATGTCGTACAAGTAATTGCTGACGAATTAGACAAAAGGATAACACGAAAAAGAAAAGATTTTAATGATTTGGAAGAAAAGTTTACAACAGAAAGAAATGACTTCAAACCTGAAGTAGATAAGAAAACTTTTGCATTAAGTGGTAGAATTGATGGAGTTAAGCATAAGTAACCGAAAATATTGAGAAATGGAAAAGTCAGTTAAACACGGAAATTGGTGTAAACAACGTTGCGTTGTTTGATAGAATTAGAGCATTGAAAGAGGAACTCGAAAATGCAAAAAGGAATTTGAGGAGAAAACTAAACTAATCCCAATATGCATATTACCTTACGAGTTTGTATTGTGCGGAGTCAGGAATATCAATATCACATGATCATATTCATGTTGACCAAGAAGAATAAAAAAAAGTTGTTGGATATTTTTAAGTCTGAAACAACACCCCATTCATTGATTAGCAGTTATGGATTTAGCTACGTTCCATCACGTCACCAAGCAATAGATGCAAAATATGCGACAGATATAAAGAAAGACTTATCTTTAATACTAATCAGTTTTTACAGACGATAGATTATTTCTTTAAAAAAGGATTGTGCATGATAATTTACAATTTAAAAGTATGCATGTTTAAAGAAATTACAATATGCATGTGATTGTGATTGGAAATTATCTGTTACAGAGGTCAATTTTCATGAGTGTCCTGTTACATCGAGTATCGTGTTTTCGACTTTGGAAAACGATTGAATCACGGTGTTAATCATCTATGAAAACCATTGAACGGTTCTGGATTTACGGTCATTATTTGAAATAGCGAGGTATTCTTGTTACAGGAATCATGGTTAATGAAATAATGTAGAAAAACATAGTCTCTTTACATTGTCGATCAATTAAACTTCAAATGCTCAGTGGTACTTCAGCGGGAATATACTAGTTACAAAGTATACAAGCCATCTATAATCAGTGTAATTTCTCCACATGTCACAATATAGTTTGGTCCTGGCCCCTTTTCTTTTTATCGTCTTGTATTTTTTCCCAAAACAACTTGATCACATTCTTTGCAGCGTATTATCTCCCTTTCTCTCTCTCACTTATGTATGTATTACATCCATGTATGTATGTATGTATGTATGTATGTATGTATGTATGTATGTATGTATGTATGTATGTATGTATGTATGTATGTATGTATGTATGTATGTATGTATGTATGTATGTATGTATGTATGTATGTATGTATGTATGTATATGCACATTTAGTGTATTCATTGGATAAGCACTGTTACGACTCTATGGTCTAAGAAAAATGTAACAGAAAGAAAGTGAAACCAACAAATCAAGTAAAAATCAACAAGCAATTTATTACTAGATAATTAAAATGAAAAATCAAAAAGTCACTTACAGTAATGTGTTTTGAAATCCTAATAATCCAATAAGAATGATTGTTCTAATCACAAGTCTTAAATATAGAATGTTCCGAATTCACGGCGGTGTCCTTGAATGTTATGATGTGCTAATGGTCTCCAAAGTCCTGATGTACTAGAAATCTTGATGTGCTGATGTCAAAATGAAGTATTCCAAAATCTCTGAATAAGTTCACATAAATTCCAAAATCATCAATTAAAAATCCAAAATCCAAAAGTTTATGAGCACTGTTATAATCCAATAAATATTTAAAATAATTCCTCTCTTAGAATTTGGAATGAATTTTCACAACTGTAATAGCTCTTTACAAGACTGATGGTAATGTCAAAACTGAAAAAATGTCCACCAAACATGGTATATATAAAGATTGGTCACATGACAGAATGTTCTAGAATATGAGTCATCTTAATGGAATTCTAACTGTAAACAAAATTCAACCTTGACCTTCAAATTGAGAAAACATATTGATCAAAACAACCTAATTCAAGGACACTAGTTAAACATGTTTTTCCTGATAACATTAAGATTTAAGCAAATATTAAAGTGAAGAAACATTTATAATTTCCTAAAATATTTATAATATTATATAAACATCATACATAACACCTCCCCTCATAAAGAAAAAGAAAGATTTATATAATAAAGCTTTCTTTTGAATATACATCTAATACTATAATAACCAAAATTACATAAGAACATGTTTTATGATACTGGACTTAATTACATCAAGCAATATTACATTTCTAGGCACGTGAGAGTGCATCTGCAATCACATTGTCTTCTCCCCTGATGTGTCTGATGTCAATGTTATATTCCTGCAATATCAAACTCCATCTCAACAATCTCCGATTTTTATCTTTCATTTTGTTGATGAAAGTAAGGGGATTGTGATCACTGTACACAATAATTGGAGAAAGAGCTGAGGTAACATACACTTCAAAATGCTGTAAAGCCAATATCAAAGCCAAACATTCCTTCTCAATTGTGGAATAATTTTTCTGGCGCTTGTTTAGTTTTTTAGAAAAATAACACACAGGGTGATCCACACCACTTTTGTCTTCCTGAATCAATACTCCACCAACCCCTACATCACTTGCATCAACAGATAATTTAAATGATTGGCTGAAATTTGGTGCAGAAATAACTGGTGCATTCTTAAGCATGGCCTTTAACTTGTCAAAAGATTCCTGACACTTGTCAGACCAAAAAAATTTGGTTTTCTTACTCAATAAACTTGTCAAAGGTTCAGCAATTTTGGAAAAATTGGAACAAAATTTCCGATAATATCCAGCCATACCTAGAAATCGCATCAGTTGCTTTTTACAAATTGGAACTTGAAATTCAGAGATAGCTTTGACCTTAGCTTCTATAGGTTTAACTTGACCTTGTCCCACAATATGTCCTAAAAATGTGACACAAGCATGGCAAAACTCACTTTTGCTCAAATTAATTGTCAGATTCGCATCGCTGAGTCGATCAAAGAATTTTCGAATGGTTTCCAAATGATCTTCCCAGGTGTTGTTGTAGATAATGACGTCATCGATACAAGCGTCACAATTATCAAGACCAAATGTTATCATGTTCATCAGACGTTGAAACGTTGCAGGCGAATTTTTCATTCCAAACGGCATGACTTTATATTGATAAAGTCCATCTGGAGTTGCAAATGCTGAAATTTCTTTTGCCCTTTCCGTCAGTGGAATTTGCCAGAATCCTTTTAAAAGGTCAAACTTGGTGACATATTCCGCATTTCCAATTTTATCAATGCAATCGTCCATTCTTGGGATTGGAAATGAATCAGTTTTGGTGACACTGTTGACTTTTCTATAGTCAGTACACATACGGAATGTATTATCTGGCTTGGGAACAAGAATACGTGGTGAACTCCAGTTACTTTTACTTGGTTCTATGAAATCATTCTCCAGTAAATACTGAATTTCTTTCTTCAGATAGTTCTGTTTGAGAGGATTCATCCTATAAGGATGCTGTTTCACAGGCGCAGAATCTACAACGTCAACGTCATGATAAATTTTACTTGTTCGTGTTGGAACATCAGGAAACAAGTGCTCATAGTCATGTAATAGCTGTTTTAGTTCATTTCTTTCCTGTTGTTGTAGATGTGAAAGTTTCTGGTCTAGGTTGTTCAATATTTCTGAATTCCGAAGATTGGTTATACCAGAGTCACTATAGTCTGATCGTACTCCATCGTTGATATCTTCACTGTGTGGGACAGGTACAACCAAATTAACAGAATAATTAGCTGGGCTATCTCTGTCAAAATATTCCTTTAACATATTTATATGACAAAGTTGTTTCTGTTTCCGTCTCCCAGGAGTGTTAATGATATAATTTAAGTCATTTACTTTCTTTTCAACGGTATAAGGACCATAAAATTTAGCCTGAAGAGGATTCTGAGGTATGGGAAAGAGAGCCAGAACTTTGTCACCAGGTTTAAAACTCCTTTCCTGTGAATTTCTGTCATACCTTAATTTCATTTTTGACTGGGTAGTGTGAAGATTAGTTCTTGCTACTTCACAGGCCTTTGACAACTTGTATTTGAAATCAGAAACATAATCAAGAAGATTAATCTTTGAGTCTTCATTTGAAAGAAGTTTCTCTTTCAATAATTTCAGTGGTCCACGGACAGTATGACCAAAAACTAGTTCAAAGGGACTAAAACCCAACGACTCTTGAACTGATTCCCTAACAGCAAACAACAACAAATGAACACCCTCATCCCAATCCTTTTCTGTATCAAAGCAATATGATCGAATCATATTCTTCAAAGCTTGATGAAATCTTTCCAAAGCACCTTGTCTTTCAGGGTGATAGGCAGAAGATTTAAACTGTTGGATGCCTAATTCATGCATAACTTGTTGGAAAATTCCAGACATAAAATTTGACCCTTGATCCGACTGGACAGATTTGGGAAGGCCAACAAGTGTAAAAAACTTCACCAAAGCTTTCACAATAGTTTTAGTTTTTATATTTCTCAGAGGAATTGCCTCTGGAAATCTTGTAGATGTACACATGATGGTCAACAAGTATTGGTTGCCTGACTTGGTTTTAGGTAAAGGACCAACACAGTCTACTATTATTCTACTAAATGGTTCATCAAATGCAGGAATAGGTTGCAGATGAGCCTTAGGTATCTTCTGATTGGGTTTTCCTACCATTTGACAAGTGTGACAAGATCTGCAGTATTTAGAAACATCACTTTTGAGTTTCGGCCAATAAAAATGATTCAAGATCTTGTGATAAGTCTTACGGACTCCTAAATGACCAGCCAAAGGAATTTCATGGGCTAAATTAAGAATTTCCTGTCGATATGACTTAGGAACAACAATTTGATAGCTCACTGACCACTCGTCACCAGCGGGTACATCAGGTGATCTCCATTTCCTCATAAGGACCCCATTTTTCACAAAGTAACACACTGGAACTTGTGTGGCTTCAGTTTCACTAATAGCCCTCTGAAACAAACAAGATATCTCGGGATCTTGCTCCTGTTCAACGACAAGGGATTGTCGTTTGTCATCCCGATTAGAACAAAGAGAATGAGTTGCCAAAAGAGGATCACTGTGATCAATACCATTTGATTGATCAATACCTGAGGAAAAAGTGACCTCATCACAAAACTGACCAATACATGTGTCAGCTAAAGGAATAATATCCTGATCAACATCACTCTCAAGAGCTCTTTTTTCCATAGCTCTAGTAACTGCACAAGCAGGGTACAAATCAGGGATTTCAGTTTCGACAGGATCAACTTTCTGATCCAAACAAGCCTTGTCAGTTACAAGTGGATTAACCACAACCTTATCTCCAGCTAGGTCATTGCCTAGTAATAAATGAACACCCTCTATGGGTAAAGAAGTCACTGCCCCAACAGTCACAGGTCCAGAAACTAAGTCTGATGCCAAATTTACACAATGAAGAGGAACATTTACAAAGCCGCACTCTACTCCCTGAACAAGAACACTTTCACTTGAAGAAGACTCCTCAGACAAAGGCAAAGTACCTGATAATAAAAGACTCTGAGAAGCTCCAGTGTCCCTTAATATTTTAATTGGGATAGGTTTGGCAGAATCACCAATAAGTGATATAGAACCTTCTGACATGAATGGTTCATAAGCCTCCAAAATAGAATCAGACTGGGGTTTGTTTAACCCAACAAATGTATTGCTTTCAATACAAGACCATGACCTTGACCTCGTAGAAATAAGAGCATTTGGAAAAGCTCTGTCTTTACTCTGTTGCTTATTTTTCAACTTGAAGCAATCAGAAATAACGTGCCCTTTCTTTTTACAATAAGTACACGTAGGAAGAGATAAAGATTTCTGATCAGTCTTATCAGATGTTTGATTCCTAACAGTTGTGCTGTTGTGAAATTTGGAAGTACTCGAATGAGATTGAAATGGTTTTGTACCAGAAAACTGCTGAGACGACGATTTATTACCAAATGAAATTTTGTGAGTCAAGGAATAATCATCAGCCATACGAGCAGCATTTTCCAAAGTTTCCACATTCTGCTCGTCAAGATAGGTTTTAACATCACTATGGATGCACCTCTTGAACTCTTCAATTAATACGAGCTGTCGGAGGTTATCATAACCTTGATCAACTTTCTTGGCTGAGCACCATCTATCAAATAGTTGTTCTTTATCCCTTGCAAATTCGACATGAGTTTGTCCAGTTTCTTTTCTGCAATTCCTAAACCTTTGTCGATATGCCTCTGGTACCAACTCATAAGCTTTCAAGATGTACTCCTTAACCACATCATAATCAGTGCTTTGTTGTAATGACAGTGAAATGTAGACTTCACGAGCTTTGCAAATAAGTACACTTTGTAATAACAAAGTCCAATGCTCTCTGGGCCATTTCAAGTTTTCAGCTATTTTCTCGAAATGAAGAAAGTATTTATCTACTTCTTTTTCCTGAAAAGGGGGTACTAACCTAATATATCTAGTAACATCAAAACCTGGACTTGTGTTTAAAGGAGTGGAGTGTGCTCTGTTTGCCAGTTCTAATTCTCTTAACTTAAATTGCATTTCCCTTTCTTCTCTTTGCATCTGCATTTGTATCTGCATCTCTTGTTTCTCTCTCTCCATCTGTATCCGCCTATCTTCTTTCTCTCTCTCCATCTGTATCTGCCTCTCTTCTTTCTCTCTCTCCATCTTCCTCTGCTTCTCTTCTTTCTCTCTCTCCATCTGCCTCTAATCTTTTTCTCTCTCCTTCTGCCTCTCTTCTTTTTCTCTCTCTCTCTGAATCTGAAGCTTTGCCAATTCTAAATCAATCTGGTTCTTTAACTCTAATTCCCTTAATTTCCTGTCAGAACCAGATACAGGCTTTCTCTTCAAACTTAAAGCACTATTTTCAAAAATTCCCTTTCCTACTAAATACTGAATTAAAATAATCTTTATCTCCTGTTTTGTCAATGATACTTTTGCCTCAGATAGACTGTATTTTCTGGCAAGCTCGAGCAACTCATCCTTTCTCATACATTCTAACCCCTCCTGGGTAGGTTTTGAAATGAAATTCTGAACATTAGATGCCATTGTAAATGCTTGTTGGTTTCACACACAAAAAAATTTCTCTATTAAAAATCTTTGCCAAAGACAAAAAAAATCCAAGACAAAATCAATATGAATTTTAGAGATAAATTTAATATCTCTAATATGCTTTAAAGAAATTCAATCCCGGACGAGCCCCCAATTTCTGTTACGACTCTATGGTCTAAGAAAAATGTAACAGAAAGAAAGTGAAACCAACAAATCAAGTAAAAATCAATAAGCAATTTATTACTAGATAATTAAAATGAAAAATCAAAAAGTCATTTACAGTAATGTGTTTTGAAATCCTAATAATCCAATAAGAATGATTGTTCTAATCACAAGTCTTAAATATAGAATGTTCCGAATTCACGGCTGTGTCCTTGAATGTTATGATGTGCTAATGGTCTCCAAAGTCCTGATGTACTAGAAATCTTGATGTGCTGATGTCAAAATGAAGTATTCCAAAATCTCTGAATAAGTTCACATAAATTCCAAAATCATCAATTAAAAATCCAAAATCCAAAAGTTTATGAGCACTGTTATAATCCAATAAATATTTAAAATAATTCCTCTCTTAGAATTTGGAATGAATTTTCACAACTGTAATAGCTCTTTACAAGACTGATGGTAATGTCAAAACTGAAAAAATGTCCACCAAACATGGTATATATAAAGATTGGTCACATGACAGAATGTTCTAGAATATGAGTCATCTTAATGGAATTCTAACTGTAAACAAAATTCAACCTTGACCTTCAAATTGAGAAAACATATTGATCAAAACAACCTAATTCAAGGACACTAGTTAAACATGTTTTTCCTGATAACATTAAGATTTAAGCAAATATTAAAGTGAAGAAACATTTATAATTTCCTAAAATATTTATAATATTATATAAACATCATACATAACAGCACCAACTTCGCTTCGATTTCTCATACAATATTCATTTTTCTTACACATGCTTATAAGAGCCCATGCATTATGAAGCTGTCTAACAGTTCGACTCGTGTGAATTGTGATTATGTTTGTGTATGTATATAAGGAAACATAAAATGACAGGGAGGCATATTTGTCAAGTTGTCATTTATGGATTCTTAAAAGATGTCGTTGTTTTAAGAGAAAACGGATTAATATTGAATTTTCACATACATTTAAAAACAAAAACAACAACAACAACAACAACAACAAAAAAAAAAAAAAAAATACCCGCTGCACGTAGCTTGTCTATATGTAAGGAAAATACCACAATTTGGATATCGTTTTCCGGAATAAGAATTTATTTCATATGTGTCATATTTCCTATAAACACAGTATAATCCTTGGACTCGAATATAATGCCAATGAAGGCGACTTCAATCTGCCCACGTATAACTGAAATTAACTTAATGATTTCGAGATTCATACTTCTTTGTAAAACTATTATTTACTTTTATGTGTAGGATTTAAAATACTAGATAAACGTTACGATGAAATTCTATCTTGACAAGGGATTTTCAACAATATATCAGCATGTAAGACTTTGATATCAAGAAAGATGATATCAATTCTCCTACCTTTTAATCGTGACCTAAACATTTGGATTCTTCATGAGGCCTCAATCGGAAAGTGTTGTACAGTTTCTTTAGAGCTATGAGAAAATGATTTATATACAGTTCACATCATTATTATTTAAGAATATGTAAATAAAAGCATTTGAAATTATTGGAAGTATAGTATACATTCTTAAAACGTTCAATAAACAATGTAGCTTTAGAAGAGATAAATTCTCTCACAGGCTGACCAAAACTTGTGAAATAAAGAACAATCTTGTTTTTCTCAATTCGTCGTTTTTACTGAATAGGGCCAGAATCAGTGTACAAAGTAGATTCATGACATGATGATCCTCAGAATCAGTGTAAAAGTGGATTCATGACATTATGATGCACAGAATCAGTGTAAAAGTGGATTCATGACATTATGATGCCCAGAATCAGTGTAAAAGTGGATTCATGACATTATGATGCACAGGATCAGGGTAACAGTGAGGTCATGACATTGTCAAATTGAAGAGGCAAATAATGTATGCCAAAGTGGCATACACACGCAGCTGGACATATTTTTGGAAGTAAATTATTAGATTTTAAAATGGGGATCATTATCAGGAATCCGACTTGAAATTAAAATAAAGTAACCAACGTTTTAGGAAGTGTGACCATTGTTGTTACATTGGTAGGACATATGTCATGGAAACAGATGTTCTACAGCATGCTTTATCGAATCGATAACCGGGTTGAATGTATTTATTTTTTAATACGTGTATTCATATAAGAAAATGCAACGAATTTAACGGTGATTGCACGTTGTTTGTTGTAGGCAATTAGATTAGTTATAACTATTGGCCTCTCTGCGTGTCTGAATGGTTGTAGAAAGAATCAAATCAGTTTGAAGTCACATATATTTCCATAACTTTCAAACTCCTTAGCATGGACCCCTACGGGTGTTCTATACTTTGAAAGCGAAAGGATACAAAACGAAACACAAAGCTATAAGTCAATGAATGTTGCTCATCTTCACAATTCAATGTTTCAGTTCTCCCTCAAATTACAAAGATAACTAAGCTAATTGTCCTTATTGTATTTTAATATTACCGTAAAGAGCTTTATTGTAGCATACAGCTACTCCAGTAATTTATCTTGTATTCAAAGGTTGAAAGGAACATTTCTGTATGAAATGCGTGTGTCCTGTTGCGGTACAACCTGTTAAATATATTAAATGTTGATATATTCGTGAAACTTTGGTGTTGGGAATCTTTCATCATCTGGTTAATGAAATACAAAACGAGATATAATATTGTCTTAAAGTAATTGATCGAAAAATAAAATAATTCCACATCGATTAGATTATCCTCCAGCAGCTAGCATATTCTACACTCAAAGCATAGAAAATATATAGATGTAAAAATATTTTCTACAATTAAGCACCCCTGCCTCCGCCCAATTTAGACACTTGACATTAAGTTCAGTGTCTTCATTAAGAAGATATTTATTGGTATGACGTTTTCGTCATATATGATTATGCTGAATTTCTTTCCTTTTAGGAAACAAATGTACATTTACAAAAATCGAACAGCCTTCACTAGTATTTAGTTTTAAGAAACCTTTCACTCTAAAATTAGTTTTGATACATTTTCATGTAGAGAACGAAAATAAAAGGACTATATAATAAGACATCTTTAAGAAAGACCTAGATTATTATCACAAATAACGCCATAACGTCATGCAAATGGAATGCATAACAACTGAGGCTTCCGAATGTATTTCAAAGACATTTCACTACACCATTCTTCGGTTTGAGCTAATAAAATCAGTATTTTTCGTCAAGCGATAAATATAATCTTACATTTGTGCTAATTTAAAATGCAATTTATGAAACTCGTCGAATTATTTTAATCTTTTGCTCACCAAAGCACACAAAAGTTAGAAATTATTTGACTTAGTTTATAAATTTCATTTGAAATGAACTCGCATGCACGATCCTCTATGTTTCAAATGTGCTGCAGTTTATCAATATTACGCTTGACGATGAGACGGTAAATTGTCCTCAATTATTTACTTAATTTCCGTGAGATGTGTGCAAATTTAGTCCTACAAACGCCCGTGGGATTTCGTAATTGTATAAAAATCTTCCATTTGCAATATGGGATTTTCTCTGAATTTTTATGAGTTTGATCGGTGAACTTCAAATAAATGTATGTGAACCAGAATCAATTTAAACCAATGTGCAGCGTGTAACTTTAGTAATTCTGAATGGCATCATAGATAAGTTTAATATTTCTACGGATATTGTGTTCAAAATGCCAGAAAAGTAAGAACGTTGTCGGTATATTTTGGTCGTGTAAGCATTTCAACTTTGGATTGTTCCTCCCGTTTATCATCTAAACAATTTAAAGTTCAAGTGACATTTGAATGTGATATATCATGTTCCAAACGCTCAAAAGCTTCAAGAATGTCTTTCAGTTGTTTCTTTCACACCTTTTTTGTTACGATTGTATCAAACTTTATTGTCTACACGTAAACAGTATTAAGCTTCGAATATTTAGTTACCAGTGTTAGAATATTGCAAACTAAGATCAATAAATTTACTTTGAAAAAGAGCAAATAATTGTGTCTTGTGCACAAAAGATTGCCACAGAAAAGTAAGCTTTATGTCGTGATAGGATTATAACGATATCTGAGACTGACGTTATGTCGCACAGTGGTGGAAAATCTGATATTCAGTTTTGCAGTTAGTTGTAAATGTCATATTGATGCCATACAGAGCAACACCCGGTAATATCCCTTTGAATACCAGAGACTCTAAAGTTTCACCGTACATAAGACATGCAGTTTAGTACTGACCGGGAAAGTATCAGCAATACATGTAAATTAAATTTGTTCAATGAGCTAAGTGAATAATAATAATAATAATAATGATAATAATAATAATAATAATGAGGACTTAGTACAGCGCTTAATTTTTAGAAACTCTGAGCGCTTTGCAATATTAGTTAACACATAAGGACATATATATGGACACGATTACAAAAAACAAATACCATAAAATTACAAACCAAAAACATGCTGAAAATAATGACGGTAAGGAAACATTGCTAAGTCTTCAACCTGATCTTGCAGTCGAAATAAGTGAATTTTGGAGCACACTTGAATGAGATCACAGTGTCATTGTGTCTAAGTTCAACAGGCAATTCGTTCCAGTTAGCTGGGCCCTGGTACGCAAAAGAACGTTATCCGTAGGACTTCGTTTTGATAGTGGGAATAATGAGAATACGAGTGTCGGAAGAGGAGCGTAAGTATCTAGAAGGAGTGTACACGTGGGTGAGGTCCGATAAGTATTTTGGACTGGAGGCAGTCAACGAAATGTAGCACAGAGAACATATTTTGTGTTTTATTCTGGAGCCAACAGGTAACCAGTGGAGTGTACATAGCAGGGGGAGGAGTGCTCGTTTCTTGGTACTCTAAGGATGATCCGAGCAGCTGTGTTTTGAACTTTTTAAAGTTTTTCTAATAGATACTGAGACGAACCAGATAAAAGTGAATTACAATTGTCCAGTCTAGAGAATACTAAGGAACACACAAGTGTTTTTGTGGCATCAACTGATAGAAAATTGCGAATGAAGCTGATACATCTCAGCTCAAGATATGCAGCCTTTCATATGTTCATGACGTGTTGGTGTAATGAGATAGTATTGTGGAGAGTGACACCTAGGTTTTTTACTGACCGTGAATTTAACGTTGGTATTGCTGATACTTATTGTTTGATATAAAGGATGAGAATGAGATGGCCGTTATGTTATGATCAGAATGGCTTCAGTTTTATCATCATTCATCTACAGCTTGTTACATGTCATCCATGACTTTTGACTTCACTTGGGAAATGCACTTCTCTACGCATTGGATCAACTTCAGTTGGGTGGCTAGATTTGTATATTTGGGTGTCATCCGCGTACAATTAGTGAGCCACCGGATGACGATCTATGACACTTGAGAGAGAGTGAGTGTATATAATAAAGAGAACGGGTCCATGAACAGACCTCTGTGGAACACCAAAATATAGATCAACTACGTGGGAATGTTTTCCATTGACGGACACAATTTGTGTCCTGTCGACTAAATATGACTTGAACCATAGTAAGGCTGTATCGCGAATGCCAAATACATGCTGGAGACGGTGAAGTAATATATCTTGGTCTATTGTGTTATATGCTGCAGACAAGTCAATGAGGGTGAGAACTGTAAACTTTCCACTATCCACAGCAGAGAGAAGGTTGTTAACTACGTTCAAAAGGGTAGTTTCGGTACTGTAGCGAGGACGATATGCAGACTGTAAATTGTTAAAAAGACTATTTAAATTCAGATGAGATACCAGTTGGGACAGAACAACTATTTCTAAGATTTTTTAGATAAATGGGAGGTTAGAATTAGTGTCCTTTTAAATTTTGAATGCCCAAATGATGGCTGATATACCCTTCATGTCCATACAATTAGGCATCTGTAATTATCTTGCTATCAAAACCCAATTGTTTCCAAAATTATATAAAGATGGTTAAATTGATATGAATTCAATATCAGCTTGTGTCATCATTAATAGATGTAATCGATGCCAGCGACATAGTCTCGTCATGTATATTGCAAATTTCGCAGCTGGATGATTTCTTCTTTATGGATGATGCAAGATAAAATGTTAATTTTATTAACACACACGTGCAAATATATTCATATACTCACTTATCTATCTATCTATCTATCTATCCAAAATAAATGTGGAAATACCTGGAACCATTAAGTACCATTTCGAGTCAGGCGGAGACAGGACCAAACTACAACTGCTATTACTACTACTACTGCTGCTGCTACGACAAGAACTACATTTTTAAAGCTGTCCCTAAATTTTGGAATGTGTGATAATTAGTACTGAAAGATCGTAGAACACAAATATTTTGGCAAACACAAGCATACAATCATAAGGGAATTTCACCAGTAGAACGAGCATTAAAAAGGGCAAGGGGGTGTGAGACACAATACCGTGTGGCAACCTGAAGAACGTGGTATGCTTCATAGATGCAGCAATATTATGGAGTTTCTTGCAGAAAGCCATGAGCAAGACAAAATAAAAAACATTCTGACTTTGTCAAAAAAAGGTAAAACTCTGGAAAAAAATTCACAAAATTGGTAGCAGTACCAAGAGTAGCACCAATAGAATTGGAAAAAGCTTTAAGAAGTTAGGAAGAGCGTTGAAACTTTACCTATTTAAGAAGACAGCTCTACTGGCGGCAAAGTGACTAGCGAGAATTTTTGAGATCTAAGACCACAGCAGGACACACAGAAACATATAGTCCAAAAAGACAACAACTACTACTACTACTGCTACGACTCCTACTATTGTTACTACTGTTACTACAACAACAACAACAACTACTACTACGACTACTACTACTATATATGCTACAACTACTATGTGTCGAGAGATATAAAATTAAAGGATAAAACTTTATGCAAGTTTCATTCAGACATCTACGAAGTAATATGTAACAGCAATAGCTTGCAAAAGTTGATCCAAACGTTGCGATTATTCTAACAAATTATATCCAAACAATCATAACAGTTGCACAATTACAAGAGTCCCGCAAGTGATTGGTTTCAAAATGGAATAAGCTTGTATTCCTTAATTCGATTGGAAGCTTCTTATCTTTAAATGTGATGAATCGAATTCTGGAAACAGAATGCAATTGTTATAACCTTATCATGCAACTGGTGCACTCTGACGAGTGATAACAAGGGAGTGGACGGTAGAGGTAATGACTTTGAGAAATCTTTGCGATATAGCGTTCATAATGCAATAAATGAAATGTTTTATCAATTTTTAGAATTGCGTGGAACCGTGTCAAAATAAATATTTATATTTGGGAAGGATATCGTTCGCTGCAAATACTATCTTTGCTGATTTAATTATTGCAGGTATTTGAAGTTCATTGCCGTAGCAATGATTCAGTGATCAAAAAAGTCTAAAGTTGGTGATTGTAATTTTCTGGCAATTTTAGGATTAGGAAATCTATTGGTAAGATAAATGTGACTTTTCTAACAATCATAATTCTGGAATAAAATATTGCTAATAACTTTGTTATACCATTTAGCTTTAGAGACTAATATGTTGGTATGAATTTCTTGAATCAAACCGTTGTATGTTGTCTATGTAGTTGATAAATATTGTCGAATACTATTAAAAACAAGTTGAAATTAAGTACCATTCCGACGAGCGTAAGTTTGGCAAAATTAATACAAGATTAAATTTATTTGTATCATACATACATACATACATACATACATACATACATACATACATACATACATACATACATACATACATACATACATACATACATACATACATACGTACGTACATACATACATACATACGAGAGAGAGAGAGAGAGAGTACCAAATAACCCATTTACTAGAAAATTATTCACTAATAAGTTTTACATTTTCACGTCGAAAATAACATAACCAATTCACTGATGTATTATCTGTCATATCGCTACGTAAATTCTGCCAGCAATAGGTGCAAAAGTGGTCGCGGCAAATTTACGCACGTCAATAGCAAAGTATTAAAACTAGATCTTCACGTGCATTTAAATAATATATTTGTTTTGCACGGCCCTTGGACATTTTTGAAACATTTGCATTTTATACAGTGTATTTATTCACATGGCATGAAAACATTAAGTACAACCTTATAATATTCTCGACAGTAGAACAGAGAAGTAAGAACATTTGATAAGTCTGTCATGCGAAAGATTTTGTACCTAAAACGGTCGTTCGCTCACTCTCTAGTTCTCGATCTTTAGTACTTGTGAATTGTTTAAAATAAACATCGCGAAAAATATTTATAATTCTCTATTTAAAGCAAAAAGTTTGTGCACATTTAGTCTGTGTACGTGTTTCAGATAGTTTATGTTGGTTTCATGCATGAACATATTCCAGGAATATTTGCATCCGCTGCACTATTTGTTACGTATAACAATTGTACAAAACATGTGGCTATCAATGAGTCATGGTCAATTAAATAAAGCGTTACAAATGAGTAAAATAACAATTTCTGAATATCTATAAAAGTAATTTTCACGGGGGCAGGAAGTTAACTGAGACCGACTTAATAAGGAGTATTTTTTAAAAGCGATTTTTTTGTTAGATAAATCATATACTTCTTTTTATCTGACTTGAAGATAGCATTTAAACTGTCTCGTACAGTGCATTAAAAAATGTATACGTTTGTTTTTAACTTACATATATATCATGAATCAAGAACTTCCTTACCACGAGGATACTATCTGTTTAGCAATAAGCATGGTATCATGAAAGAACGCATCACAAATTATTGCCATGTACAGATGACTGATCAGAACATGATATGTAGTTGTCTTTGTTATGACTTAATCTCACGTAGATACACGATATGAGGTTACGTGGTAATGACAGAAATGCGTCATGATAGACCTACTGTGGCGTCATGTTACGTAGCTCTTAACGTATAGAGACCTACATATGTGAAGTAAATCACATTTTAACCCATTTGCCAAGTTTCTTTCCCCTAAAAGATAAACTTTTAAACCGTTTTGCAATGTTGTAAATTTTCAGTGATGGTTTGTATGTGAATAATCTTATGAAAAAGAAGAATATAATTATTGAACTTAGTTTAGTTTTAGCAGTTCAAAATTCGCTTATAAGATTGAAACATATAAGTTGCTTTCATTACTCAAACAAAGTCAAAATTCATAATCAGAAGTTGAAATTTTAAGTAATACTTTTAATAATGCATTTAAATTCATTCCCTTTAACTTTTTAAACGCGATTGAAAGTAAGACATTTAAACAAAAATATAGTGTTGTTGTTCTTTTACTTTGTCGATAGTTACATAGTGTTTTAAAGCGCATTGAAATGTTACCTTTACTACAAGAGTTGAGATTGATTTTGTTGCATATGAATAAGCATGGAGATCAAATAGAAGCAGAATTCCTTCTTGACTTTACATAACCAGTTTGTGCGTTATACTGTAATAGAGATAACTTAACTTTCACTTGCCACACACGTTAAAAAGTGAGAAATCTTGCCACCATTCCGCATTTTTCATGTGAGATGGAAAACAATCAGTGAGACAATTACCATACCATTAGATTGACATGGTTTTCGAGCTTTAACCAAAATTAAGTATTCTTTCTTTACTTAAAATATTTGTTGTGCAGATTCTTGATCAATGTCAGTATTGTATCACCAGCTTTGATAATAATAATAATAATAATAATAATAATAAAGATGATGCCGGTGATAATAACAATGATGACGAGGACAATATTGGGAACGATGAGCTTACCAAGAATACCAATTCCAGATATATTGTTCTTTCACAAATTTGTAACGATAACGGCGACAATTATACCACTTTCATGGAATGGCATAGCTAATTACCCCAATTTCCATGTGAAAATGATCTCAGCAAATGTAGGGAAGATAGCATTGTAAGATTACATGTAATCCCGAACATAATGGTTGCTTTTATTAGTTTTATCCAATTACTAGAATCCAATAAGCCGTAGGCTTTGGGTGGATTAATTGTTATGCCCTTTGGTTGACCTGTTGCTTTCTGAATCGTCTAGTTTATAATTGCAGGCATGATGTCTGGTGTAAACCTCTGCTATGAAATTAACGCTTGGAGGAGTGATGAGAATCACGACAGTGGCTGACTAATAGGATATATGTTTTCTGACAACCTCTAGAAGGAGTAAACACTATATTAGTCCTTATTAGACATTGAGAGTGTTGTTAAAATTCAATATAAAAAGTTTTTGAAATTTTGCAGTAAATACTATTTTATTTTACTTTATAGTAAATAATAAGAGGCCCTATTGTATTTTATATCTGATGGAAATACATTTTTAGATTCTTTTTCCATTATTACAGCTTCAAGACATTTTAACTTTTGCCAGATCTCTATATTGACTTGACAAAAGCAGAAATTGAATTTTCAAAATATACAGTAGGAATTTTCAACGAAAATTATATATAATTTTTGAAACTATTTTATTAAATTCAATGATAGAAAAAGCAAAATTTGACTTATCTATTAGGTTTTTGTTTGGACTTATGGCAAAAATAACGATGTAAAATTTGATATGTTGTAGTAGTACTTTATTCTCTTGCGGGCTGCTATTAACAATTCAAACTGAATTAAAATATTCATTGCATTTGAATAATTATATTTCATGATTTGTTTTTACAATTCTATTCATTTTCGTTTTTTGACGTCACAACATGTTTTGCCATTTACTGGAGTTAAAGTTAGCTGGGTTTTGTATCAAATGCGCCCCTTTTCATGGCAATGCCATGAAAATTCGTAGATTATAATGTCAAAGTAAGAATATATTGATTTTTCTGTCGTCACCATGCTCGGCCCCTTACTGGAGTTAAAGTTACGTGTCCAACATATTCTCAATTAATATAAAAAGTTCGCTCGAACACAAAATGTTATCGTGTTTAGGTTAGAAGTTGGAGACGCTAATCACTAGACTACAGATGCTGGTTAGAAAATATTTAAAAAATAAGCGTTAGTTATATAAATAGATTAATTTCAAGTAAATAAATAGCTATTGTTTTGATCAGTAGTAACATACTATCGCAATAAATGTATATTATTTGATTATCTCAGTTACAAATTTTATAACACAGGACTATACAATTCATACACTGTGAGCCACATACTAAATTTTAACCCCAACCACAGAGAGCGATATGAGTCCTTTTCGTCCGTATTTGACTCTGTGTTAGTAGTTTAGTGCTGACCTCTCGTATGCTTTGAATAAATAAATATTTTTTAATCTTCTGTCTTTGCTAGCTTCACTTTTGTCTGTTTCTTATGATGTCTCTTTGACAAAGTGTCTCTTTGTCGCTACCAGTACTTTATCATCTAGCATTAGTAGGTATTGTTTCTTTTATATTTTATTATTGGCTATATCAAATATGAATATCTTTATGAAAATTAAAAAAAACTATAAAGTGAAAAGTGACAGGCGGAACTCCTGCTGATCTCGTTGCGCTTGTGCAGCTGTTAGGGTGAAACTTTTCTTTACATTTTTATAATTTCATTAGTTAATTCTTTAGAAATGTTATTTAGTTTCTGAAGCAAAACTATCTTTCTGAAAATTAGTTGTTTTCGTTTATAATGGCTTACTCTATGTGCATGGATCAATTACTTGGGTACATGAATAACATATGTTGTGCTTGAGATAGAAGTTCTTCAGATAGACCTAATATCCTCTATTTAATGCAGGAAAACTTTTGATTTTGGATTCTAAATTCTGAGTCTAGAATTAGGTATTGTGTTTTCAGAAAAAAATATTATTTACTACTGGTGGCCTAGGATTCTTCAAACAAAAATAAATTTTGGTTGGGTGGTCTAGTTTTTTTTAAAAAAGAATATTTGGTAGGATGGCCTAGGATTTGTTTAACAAATTTATTTTATCGTGTGAAGGATAGAGTATTGGTGTTCAAACAAAATTAGAAAAGGATTGGTGATCTGGCCCAGAAAAATATTCGATCAGATGTGTTTCTTATCGTGTTAGTTTTTGAAAAATAAAAAAATAAAAGATTGGCGGTGTGACCCTGCGAATTCTCCTTCTGCTATGGGCGTGTAGTATTATGTCGGCATAAGATTTTTGAAACAAAAGTTTGATGGATAGTACGGTCATGGTAGCCTAGGGTTGTTTTTAAAACCTTATTTGTATCGTGTCGTGGGTAGAATATTGGTGTTTCAAAGAGGGGGGAGGGGGATCGCCCAGGACGGATCCCTCTAATACTACTTTCAAGTAACTTGATATTGATATTGGTTTCTGTTCGTTGCTTTTACTCCCCCCCACCCCCATCCCCCTCTCTCCTGATTTGAGTCATCGAGTGAAGTTCCAGTACTGCTTGTCTTCCAAAAACATCGGTAACTTTGTTTCTTCCAAGAAAAAAAAATATAGAACATATGGCTTTCTGATTTTTTCCTAGTTAGGCATGCATAAACTGTCAGACGGTTAGATACAAGTCAACTTGAGTTGATTGATTCAGCAGAATTATTGAACAGCATTTAGTCGAACGTTTCACCCTATCTGGCAATAATTGTATCTATAGAGGCTTGGTGACCTTGATAGCAAAATAAGCATTAGTTGTGGACTTTACGGCAAAATGAACATTAAGTCCAAGTTAGTGACAGCCACGAAGATTTTGACTACACTTTGGGTGGCTGAATATAATGGTGATCTTACGTCTTTCAATACGGAAAGCTACTGGTCCGTGCACAAGGATGAAACCTAAAAATGGACTTGAGCGCAATATATTCAGATGTGACTGTAGGTAAAGCTGTAAACTGCTAAAAGATTATCCATTTTTAATATTAGCTTCAGTGGGAGTTTGGAACATGTATCATTATGGTTTGGAGCTGATTGAACTTCTGAACTGACTCCGATTAGGAATTTACAGTCATATATACCGCCAATTTAAACATATTTGATCGCCTTTGTCAAGTCAGGGAGAGGACACAAGTTTAATTTAAACATATTATATTGTCTTTGTGAAGCTAAGGATTGGACACAAATTGAATTTAAACATATTTTATCGCCTTTGTCAAGCCAAGGAGAGGACACAAGTTTAATTTAAACATATTTTATCGCCTTTGTCAAGCCAAGGAGAGGACACATTTTTACAACTTAGTATGTCCCTCCAGTTAAGAAATTAAATATTACAAATATTATTATATAATTTCGGCAAAGTGTACACATGGACAATTTAACTTTATCCAATAATAATTAAACAAGATTTGGTAAAGAGAAGAATCAAAATAACACAATGTAGAAAGTGGTCTCAAAAAGAAGTAACAAGAGACAATATGGAAAGAAATGTGTAGAGTAATATAGAAATATTTGTGTAAAATAGGAATATTTGTAATGGCGTCTCAGTTGATTTGCTTTTACTTTCTCGCAAATGTTTGGTCCACGTCACGAAACATTTAGTGTATTTGCTACGAACGTGAATCATTCGAAAATTTAAAATGTAATAAACGTTTGTTATGTCCCCCAGTTACAGTATATAGACTGTACAAACATATGACTTATGGCTTAATGTTTAATCTAGATAAGTTTCTTTGCAGCAAATGGTGGCAGCAAGAAAATTCAGATCTACTTGGCAACATTCTATAATGTCTGAAAGTTGTGACATAACTTAATTAAATTATGTATTTTTACTCCGATTGTTTTCTTGCTTTATTATTGTTGTTGTTTTTGTTGTTATCGCCGCTCCTGCAGATTTGCAATGTTTATGAATCACACCCCAAAAACGTCTCATTTAAAAACAGCGATACCTAAATTTCACAAATGGGTCAGACTTTTATAAAAATGTTTTATGGGTTTCCAAGTTATTAAATTTTAATCCTGAAATTTAGATTTGAAGCGTGTTCCCCAAATCGAAAACTGTCAACTGCCATTAAGTCTATAACCTAATATTACCTACACGTACCTTCAACAAGCAAGTAAAATAAGGGAAATAAGTCGCTCATCTCTTCAGGACACACTTGTATATGCAAGTAGCATCAATTAGCGACTTATTTAAAGGTTTTTGATACAGCATTTTGTAGAAAATTCTAGATAGCAAAGCTAAAATTGTCATCGTCTGCAAGATTTTGCAGAAGAGTCTCTATCCATTACATTAGTATGGTAAATATACAACATAAAGCAGAAGTCCTAATAATGAATCAGGACGTCTATTTTCTCATCCACTTTGACGCGATATTTTTATTAGAAATCCTGAAAAAAATCATGGATAAAATCAGGTTGCACGCTAAGCTGTGTCTGTTTGACGCTATCTTTTTAAGTTATCTTCACAGAACATTAAAACTCATTTGTAGATCATATCCCGAAGCAAATGTTTCTCGGATTAAGTAAAAGTAAATTTGTTTTCAAAATATATCTTTCTCATGGCAATTAATTCCAAATTACCAAACATACGCGAACATCTTCATCAAAGTTAAAGTAATTAGTTACATGGATTCCGGTGTATGTAATTGGTATTTAGTACAGTTCTTTTTTGATAATCGTGCAGAGGATGATAAGGGAACATTTATTAAATACTCTAATAATTTTATGCTGATAACATTATTCAAAATATGATGTAAATTATACCAATTGAAAATTTGTTCTCAACATATACTAAAGTGTATAAAAATACCCTCAGAGAGCTCCTGTAAAACCATATTTTTAGAGCCCAATATTTTCAAGTTTTATAGTATTTCCACTAAAAATAACAGCATAGATCTAGGTTGTTCGAGTTTTTCGCATACATATCTGAATTATGAAGTGTGGCCACAAAGCATATTAGTGACGATTTGGGTTTAGTTTCCTTCGTAATAGTTATCATGAAAGCTACACGCGTAGATAGTGAACTGAAAAGTGTAAAAGTAGTGCTATTTTATTTGTATCTTTCTCCCAGCAGCAAAACTACGTATAGCTCTATATGCAAACTTTTAAAATATTGGTATCGCCATATCAATTTTAGTTGGAAAACGTTTCGAAAACGATATTGACACAAGGTGGGAGCACTTCACATGTATAACATTTTCATAAGTATATTTCTATTATAAACCATTAGCTGTCCATTTCTTTTCCATCCGGAAGTCGTTGCGTATATCATTTACATGATAATGGAAACTGTAATATCTTACACTTCATCAGACAGGGAACAGTTACTTTCACTATTAATAACCAAAAGGTTCCCTAAGGGATTTTTACATGCAAACGGGAGACAACTCTAATACTAACTTTTTCTAAACTTCTTATTGCATCCTCGTTTTCTAAAAAGAAAGAGAAAACTATACATAACCATTAATAGGATTGTTTCATGTATTCGAATTTAAAAACTAATTTGTCATGTTTGTAGCATTTCATTCCCCCCCCCTCCCGTGTAATGTAAAATTCCCCATTAAGGAGTATTTCATGTCGTAATACAGATGTACATTTTGTGTTTTCTTGTTCAATTAATTATGTTTAAAACTATGGAAAAAGAAAACAGCAAATGTCTGCAATAATGTTGTAATATTGTCCAAAATGAGGCATTCTTACATGATAAGGCTGGTTCCAGCTGGTTTGAAATGTACCTGATATAGACATTAGTCGTACTCAAACTTCAGAAATACATCTGTCCTGCCACTAGTCCGCTGTGTCAGCTTCGATCGCTATTGTAACTGATATTTACTGTTCCAGCTAATACAACGCCCCGATAAGGCCCATAGTGAAATTATGCTATCTCATACCCTCTCATCGATTGTACTTTGTTTTACTACATACTATGGTATTTCAATGTAATCGATCAAGTTAAAATATTATTTTATTGGTATACAAAACAATAACCCTAATATGAGCAATAAATGGTCAAAATGAAGTTTAGTTTTCGACTTTGTTTTGAATTACTTATTCTACAGCCGCATACTGCATGGTCAAGGTCATCCGTGTAAGAGTAAATAGTGACACATGTAAAATATCTTACTGACAAAGAGTAGGTTTCATAACACAATTACAAGTTATATAAAATGTATAAATTTAAAAACAATATGTGCAGCAATTCAAAAAGTAAGAGACATACATTTAATTGCACAATTGTCCAAGGCATGCTAAATGGTCAGGTAGATGTATTCCAAACCAGTAATTCAAGAGAGATATGACACTTTGAAATGGTATATCTGCAATTATCACACCTAAACGCCACAGATGTTCATGTGTTAGGGAACAAGATATTCATGCGTCAGAACAAATTGCAATCGATACATAGCTTGACTTTTCACGACATAAAGTGGAATTATTAAATAATGCAAACACCTTGCATTAGAAGCTCGTGCTTTCTCCGGGGACAAAAATATAAAAAACAGGTACTATTTCTTGGAAACCATATTTCTGCTTCAACCACAAGGGTATTCACCATTGCTGTTTCTCAGAATATTCTGGTGTGAGATATGCTATTCAATTTCTGTGCATCGAGCAGTGTGACTGTTCTTTTCTATAAGATAAACTTTTCCCATTTTCTTTCAATAGGTACAAATCTAAATTATCAATACAAGAAGTAAGGTTCCAAAATTAATAGAGCACTGTAAAATATTTACCTTCATATAACATATCAATATTTTAAATTTATAACAAAAAGTAAAATCATCTTAAGAATTGAAATATTCTATGGTGTATGAAAATACATTTTTGATTAAAATTTTGAAACAGTCAACGAATGGTCAAGAGAGATTGTTTGAAATTTTATTTGATTTTTTAATGTAAAAAGTGTATCACAATGTAATAAAATGATCACCACAACTTAATCTTCATATCACAAAAGTTAAATCTTTCAAATGTTATGACTGTCAGTGGCACTGAATCTTCCTTATATAAAAAAACAACAACTTAAATTTGATTTGTCAACCTACATTCCAAATAGCTGAGCATAATTTGTCTATCGAAACTTATGTACGTACGAACAAGGTTTGCATTGTAGCATTTTACATGGAAAATGTCTTTAAACAAGATTATCGTTATTGGCACACTATAAGCCCACTCCGTCCTTAACATTCATCTATGTAGGCATTAGTAAGACATGGATACTCTGGAGATTAATCAACGGATCTCAGTGATCTGGACGTTGATCAACTTTGAACCAAACTTACTGTGCAGACACCATTATTTTATAATTACATTTACTATGATCTTTAGACACCAAAATCTATAGGTTTCTTTATTACCCACAGCCATCCACAAAGAAGAAGATAGTACAGAACAAACGTTATTCTGCAAAAGCCATTTTTTTGTGTCACCGTGATCAAAACATTTGACCTTTTCACCCCGAAATCAACAGTGATAATATCACTAATAAATAGTGATGTATTATAGACAACAAGCGTAAGCAAGATGTGACGTGCCCCAGCAGCTTATTATTATTCATGAAGAATAACTGAGAGCTACTTTTAGGTAACCCACAAACATACGAACAGAAATAGTATTGTTCCCTTCTTCACAAAGCACGTGATTTGCGTTGTACACGGAGTTAAGGCTTTGTGTTCAGACAAAAAACTTATTTCATTATGTCAGTCAAGATTAGCAAGATAGATTTTGTTTTGACAAGCCTGACCGGGAGCTTACTTAGAATACGGGTGGGGCCCGATCTAGAATCGGAGGGGCCCCTAGCGTTGGGATATCCAATATTTTGAGCACTTATAAGAATGTTTTACTACAAAATAGACAAATATTAATTTATTAAAGAGGAATAAAGGTCATAATCCTTTTTTATACATAAAATGTTTGCATGGTTCTTTTATTCGTGATAAAAACTTAATGTGTATCGGCCATATTAAAATTGGGGTACACATTAACAGATTATTTAAAACTAAGTATCATCAGGGCTGACAAAGTCTGTAACGGTCTGCATTAGAGGAAGTTATGTTGGATTGGAGTGGCTGAGGTATGCAAGGCCGCTGACAAATACATGTACATGTAACTAGTCGGCAACTATATGTCTGGTGCCATGTTTCCCTGCCGATATTTTACTCTTGAGGTATTGATCTGTATAATATGCACGAGCTAAGCTGTGTCTGGTGCCATGTTTTTCTGCATACATGTGACACTTCAGACCTTGGTTTGTATAACCTTCAGGAGCTAAGCTGTATCTGGTGGCATGTTTTTTTGCATACATGTGACACTTCAGACCTTGGTTTCTATAACTTTCAGACCTTGGTTTGTATAACCTGTGTCTGGTGGCATGTTCCCTTGCATACATGTGACACTTGTGTCCTTAATTTGTATAATCTGCAGGTGTTAAGCTGTGTCTTTTCTGTTAGTACTATGATTCTGAGTTAATAGTAATACCAGTTTAAAATCGACATACCCCACAAACCTACAAATAACGAATTATGCCCATAAGTAACACTATTTAATACAATTTACTTTCTCAGATTAATAAACATGACACAGTTAAATATCATTTTAAAAAAGTCTCAGTTATAACGATCAAAATTTGTTCTTGTGATAATTATTATTAATATTTATTGTTGATATTATTATTATTATTATTATTATTATTATTATTATTATTATTTACCAGCAATATTGATATGTTATTATAATCTAACCTTGCCCACCCATGAATGATTTCCTAATGTAAACTGCTTGAAATAAGCATAAAATGGTCCTTATTCCGCTGGGAGTAATCGATGGTAAAATGTTAAAAAAGGAAAACACGATGAGTGGCCATTTTGAGTTCCCACCTTTGAAAATCACATGCCAATTGGGCAAGCCAGTTTGTAGATGTTTATCCTTGTGCACATTAGTATATGAAAGTGATATTGCGATGCAATTATTCTAATTGTATGAACAATTGAAATTTTGTTTCAGAGCATCAATATTTTAGATATTAGTTAAGCCATTTTGAGAAGACCATTCATCAGAACATTTATTATTCCTTTAGAAAATTATATGGGATTTTTCACCTCAAATTATACCTAAAATTCAACATATACACATATACTGGTAGAGCATTAAGCAACCTAAGAATTACCTCACACGAGCTTAAAACGAAACTGACCCAAAGCGTTGTGTCAAAAAAAAATATATATCGGTGCCCAAAAGGGGTGAGGTGCGTAACTGATCAATATAAACTGTCAACAGTTCCTTTCAGAGTATCCATTATAACATTTCAGTTGATTGTTTCTGTAATTCTTACTATGGTTACAGTCACACAGCATTGGAATAAAGGCATTAATTTATAGTTAAAACATGAAACGTAAACTGTTTGAAATCATCCTTAACACAGATGGATTGTCGTAAACGACGACCATAATTTTCACCAAAACGTTTTCAGAACGCTATTTAATTTAATCATTATGTGTGACTTGGGAATAAAATAAAATTTAAAAAAGATCATATTAAAATTTGTAGCAAATGGATGGGTGTAGAAACAAATTAGAAGAAAATGCAATGTTATCCTTACCTTCTCCCGAATCAAAATTTGTAACACTGTATTGACGAGAGGGTCTAAAATATATGTTTTCAAGCAAATGTTACAATTTGAACGGCATAAACCACAGAACCTTACATATTTAAAGTTCCCTCGAGCGTATTAAAGAAGTGTTTCAAGTTTTACATTCTCCTCAGGGATATAACGTGTTCCTGAACGCACGCAAAGGGGTTTGCAAAGCTAGAGACCGCTAAATAAACTGTAATTATGGGTAGCACATCAAATCAAGACATATATGAATCGTGGTAGTTTTTCTGCTGATATTGTGTTTTGATACACACCCTGTCTATAGAAGCTAGATGATAGTAGTGTTGTCCTTGCATAAGCTACAGAAAAACCATATTCTTAGAATTTCTAATAGAGTAATTAAACTGTGAAAGAAACACAGTTAAAATTGCTTTTTGCACTTTTGTTTAAGAAAACGCTAATATTTCAGGGAACTTCATTGTCAAAACAAACACGTGTGTAGTATTCGGAAAACGTTTATTAATATCTGACAAGTCAAAATAGTATGTACCCGTGATAATACAATCTTGATAAATATCGCATCATATATGAGAAATAAACACTTTTGGTTTTCAAGATTCAGTTTTTTAAAACAAAATTGGTTACAAAATTGCAGGCTAGTCCAAATATATTTTGAGGTACGTTAGTATTGTGGGTGAACAGAGGTATACACACTATAGAAAATTGATGTAGATTAAAGAATTCATTGATAGCATGGCAGCCAGTTAAAAGGTTGATGTGGATTATATCATCCGATGATAGCATGCCAGCCATTTAAACAAATGATGTGGACTGCACCATGCCAGCCAGTTAAAAATTGATGTGGATTACAGCATGCCAGCCAGTTACAAATTGATGTGTATTACAGCATGCCATCCAGTTAAAGATTGATGTTGATTACAGCTTACTAGCCAGTTAAATCTTTATTTTGATGCACAAAGCTCACATTATTATGGCATAGAAATGGTGACATAAATATGACTCGTATTAAATATAAATATGACTCGTATCAAATATAAATATGACTCGTATCAAATAAAAATATGACATGCATTAAATACAAAGGAAATATGTTGCAAGCCTTTAAGTAAGTACGATTTTTGCAAGTTTCCTAATATTAAGAAATCGTTATCCGTGCAATTCTCGTAGCATATTTTGTAAATGTTTCTACCTTTTTGTTGTGTAAAGGTTATTGTAATATGTTTTTCTGGATTGTATAGGCTAAGGCAGAGGTTCTCAAACTGTGGTCAGCTGACCACTGGTGGTCCACGAGCTTCATTCATATCCTATATGAAACATTGTCTTTAATAGTCAAGTGGTCCGGAAACAAAAATGTTTGAGAACTACTGGGCTAAGGTAATATACTGTTCTCTGTAGTATGGTAACATGGAACGCAATACATAGGTTTCTTGGAAGGGCTTTGTCCTATCGGCCACAAAATGAAAATTGTTTCACTATATATTTTCCATTGCAGGAGCGATAACTGTATCATAAAGATAAAAGATCTTTTATCGAACGATATGGGAATCAACTGACAATTCTTATGAATATGAACGATAAGTAGCATTTCTATTTTATATAAAGAATACTCAATTTACCGTAAGCATGATGATGCATTTACATGTTGTATGAATTTCTTCACCGATTGTCGTCTACACAAACCATATGTGAAAGTTAGCCACATTCAGTATGTTGGGAAAGATAATACACTATTTCATTGTTTAGTACTCAGTTTGCGTGACGCCATTTTGAGTTGCGTTTAAACAAATAACAGTAACTCTTTGTTTACTTGCACATGAATACCATCTCGTGTTCGAATGACCTAGTTCATCATTTCTGGCATGCGTGGTGCAGAACTGTAAACACTTCTGTTAACCTTCCAAGCCACTTACAATTTGTCTTTGCTTTTCTAGTCTATGTTACTTGAGTGATTAATCACGTCTATAGCCATGCGACACAACATAGCTTACATTAAATAACACGTATATGTAAATAAAATTCAGTGTTAATACTATTTATAAATATATTTGCCGTATTGACAGAAATACTGTATATTTTTTCGTGGGTGATATTTTTTGTGGAGTTTCTGAAAGGAAGTTTTTGTCAGTACGTATAATTGAAGATACTCTTCTGATGAAATGGCATTTGCGACAATTATATCAAATGCTGGGTATTGAAATTTGTATTTTCTAACAACACGAAATCCTCAACTACTTTTCGGCATTATTATTTAATATTTAATTATTTTATTTTATTATGTGGGGGATTTAATTTTTGTATATAAGGTATATAGTAGTAATAAAAATATTTAACAAATTAAAGAGATTATATAGATTGATCTTACTTATATTATCGGAAAAAAATCTTAGATAATAATTAATTACTTAATTAGTTGTGTGTTTATACTACCATGGATGTATGTTTGACATACTTGACTATTAAATGGGTTTTATAAAATGTATAAATACAAGTATGAAACAAAAGTTACATGGATTAATCTTATTCATATCTTAGTTAAAAACGAATCTCAAATGATAAATTAAAGGTTTCATAGATTAACCTTACTCATATCGTCAGTAAAAAAGAAATCTTAACTGGGAAATTAAAAAACCAACTATTCACTGAAATGTGTTCTTTTATTTCCATAGGTATAAGTTTTGGTATCAAGAGGTGACAAACTTGTTTTATTAAGTTTGTATAAACACATATGATGATTAGCACTTTTCATAGTATACATAACATGTTTCATCTCTACTTTTTCTAATAATGATTTTTGGTTCAGTGCATGATTTGATTATTTTTTAACAATTGGTTTTGATAGCCCTTTTGCTTTTTTGATTTGCTTATCATCAACCCACAAGTGAGTACATTTTAGGCCATAAATCAGCAAATTCATTTACCAGTTTTCCATTACATTCATATTTAAATTTATCAACAACGTTTGTTATTAACTACACAGTGTAAATGATGATTACTTGGAAATTACTTGTATCATATAATGTTCTATTCTTTTATATCATCATAATTATTATTTGTTTTAAATCCTAATATCAAACTATCAGTATTAGTATATAATTATTGAACATTATTACCATATGTAGATTTTAAGTTATTATAATTAAAGTCATATGTAAGTAATTTTCATTGATTCAATATAGATTGCCTAGAATAAACTGCTCTGTTTAGCATTAATTTCGATTTAAGACTATGAATTGCTTTTAATTGCTCATCAAATTTTTCGTGATATAAAATCAGAGTTCGTTGCAAGTTTTCTAATTTTATCAATTTCACTAGGTCTAACTAGCTCAACATTAATTCTTTTTCTTAGGTTCTCCATAGTTTTCTCAAAAACTAAATTATTCGTTAATGTGAAGGAAAAAAAAATCTTTTTCAAATTCATTTTTAGACTGAGTTCTAAGATTAGTATTTAATTAGATATATGGAGTCATCCATTTGTTTTATTAGGCGGTACTATCCTACGCACCTTTGTTACTTTCATACAAAGGCTTTTATATAATTTTCAGTTTCTATAATGAACTATGTATTTATTCTTATTCATCAAATTTAGTGCTAATTTATCATAATCAATAGAATTACTATCCAGATAAAGAATAACCTGAAAAAATCTTAATCATTCCTCTTTAACGGTTAATGTTTCAGGTGCTAATGGATAACACCTATGTGAATCATGTAGATTTTCAAGCCAATTCAAATCAACCTCTAATATATCACCTATTTTAGAATCATTTTGGAATGTTAACTGGTAATTTATCTGGTGAAATCCATTTAAATCCAGAAAATGGTAAAGCTGGCATCATTGCCCATTCATATAAATTGTTAAATTTTGATACATAATCCAACTATTTGTCTTATTTGTATCACAATCATTAAACATAAGATTATTATCTTTTTGATACCATTGAAATGCCACCGTTTGTCCTTTTTCTATAAACAAATGCATATTAATATCTGTGTATGTGTGTGTGTGTGTGTGTGTGTGTGTGTGTGTGTGTTTTAATGATATTCCACCAAATTATATTATTGTTGTGCACATCGATGATATTAAAATGAAACGCACATTTGTACATTTACAAATGATGACACAAAAAAAATTACGTAAGAAGTTAGCAGCGAACAGGACCAGAATCTACAAAAAATGAACATAAAGATCCAAAAATCAAATTGTATTGAAACAAACGCGATTGATTATAATCGTTCCCTATATTTAGTTGAGAGTGACCTTTTCATAACATCTTGGCGAGTTCAGGTGTACTGTGAAAAACTAAATCAAAATAATGAATGTAAAACAGTCAAATCAATATTTAATAGGAAATCATATAAGTTTGAATATAGATAAATTGCTACCAGATTTTAACAAACCTAAAAGTAAAGTTGCTGAGGGTTTACATTTATTGTCTTGTTTTATGGCCATAAATTCTTTTTTGACTGAAAGGCTTAATGTAATATTTTATATGCAGTGTATATACAATGGAAGACATATAAAAAGATTCAAAGAATACAGTCATTTTTCAGATGAAGAAATATTATCTCATTTTAATTCTTATGTTGATTGGGAGAAGTTTAAAAATGAAACAAACAATGTCAATCATGTGATAAGAAAATATTATATCACATATTGATGGTGGGTATGGTTTTATTAAATGTTGGTAGTCATCATGGATATGTACATTTAGGTGAATATGTTGATTATCATAAAGACAAACATTAAATCAAGACAATATTAACATCAAACAATAAATGCAATATAAAAATGTATTAGATAATTATGAAATGAAACATGATAATAATCCAGACCACAGAACAAGAAAGAAAATAGAAAAAGGTGTTCATAATGCTGTTGATTTACTTGAAAATTATTTATAAGATTAAAAAAATAATAAAAGTTGATTTGATCATTTCAGAAATCCTTAAGCTTTATAACATTAATATATAAATACCTGAGATATACACAAAACGAATTAAAACGAGTTCGATTCATTGTTTTATAAAATAAAACTTTAGGCCTTTGTTTTTTTTCAATGTTGTAGTAAAACTTTTGTGTCAATGCAGTACGATGCATGTTTGTGCAGTCTATCATTATTATATTTGATTTTAATTTCATCAATTGTTTATGGTTTATTAATCTCTGTTTGGGTTAACAAAATATTAGCCGTTCTCTCCTTTATGTAATTAATTTTTTCAGTGGTCTTTATTTGGCTTTTTATACAAAATGTTTATAGCATTTATGATATTTTCTTTACGTAAAACAGACACCTTATATCATATACAAATCAATATTTCTTCCATTGATACTACATAGTTATATAGTATAATGAGTTATACTATTGTGCAACATTAACTAGTCATGTAGAATTACTTACCTATGTATAATAAAATTTTTATTCTAATGACAAATAAGTAAAGAGTTTCAATCTACATACAATTATTTAGAACTGTTATTATCTTATCGCTGGAAGCACAGATCAAGGCAATTCCAGTGTAATAACGAACCTATTACTTTAATATCCCTATTATGATGACATTACTTACATATTATCAATAATATTCAAGCAAAATATGCCATGTTAGGAAAACTATTTGATACTATGGAGAAAGAAAGAGACCAATAAATATTTCTTATACTCGCCCCTGCAGATTTTATTTCTATAGGAGAATTGGATAGCTACACAAGTAATATAATCATGTTTGATGATATACAAATCGACAATAGAAATCCCAATAAAAGTTAAATAATACTTCTGCTTGAGATATAATTCAAAATTGAAATTGTATATATTCAAATCATTCTTACTATGATGTTCCAAAATACATCCAGCGAAACACAAAATGCTTTGTACTTTTTAGTGGATTGGATCATAAAGACATATGACACACTTCAATCGCTGTTCTGCTGATGTTGACAAACAATGCTTTATCAGTATATACAAAGAAGTTACTCAAAATCCGCGATAGAACAACCGTAAACACACAGAAAATGCCATACGGGTTTCGACCATTTTTATATTGACGAGGTCATAACATAAAAACCAAAAACGGATGGAACAAGGTCGAAGGTAAGGACTCAACGTGCATGCAAACTCATTCGCTAAGCAAATGGTATTGAACACTCAGCTATATAGCTACGAGATCTTACCAGCTGGATGATAATTTATATTTTGGTGAGTTGTATATTGACGCTAATAAAATATCTGAATTTAAATTAGAAGTACATAATATTGAAAGTAATTGTGTTTTAAGAAGGAACGTTGATAATTATTACTTTATTGATCTGATAACGAGAAGCTGGAATAGTAAAAGGAACTAAGCGACAAATCCTTCGAAAATTTCAAACAATTGTATAACTTATGTGGATTAGCAACAAAAAATAACAGATAAATAAAATCCAAACTTATCGAAATGGAGGTTGTATACGATATTATAAGAACCCATACGAGTTAGTTCTGAGATTGCAAATATAATGTGGTAGCAATAATATGGGAAACAAAAGCAAATATAGTGATAATGATATTGTTGAAAGTCTAAATAAACAAAATGATAGCATAATAAGTAAGACTGAGCATAACAATATTTTTGACAAGTATCTATAATATTGTATAATTATATTATACAACAATGGTATTTGAAACAACACTGTTTATAGATTCTGAGAATGCAACTTTTAGTGTAAGTCACAATTTGACTGTGGAGTTTGATACACCAGTACCGTTTGATATTAATAAAACTTAACAAATATAGTTGATAAGCTCAGAAGTATGGCATTCATGGTTTAATATAACATCAGCAAAAATATTGGTTTTCGGTACCATGATGGTATACAATGGTTTGATATAATAATACCAACAGAAGCATATAATATAATTGACAAAAAAATAACACAATAAAAAATATGATAGAAAGTAATGGGTCAAATCCTGATGCGATTATAATTGAACCAAATTTTAATACACTAAGATGCAGAATACGATTAGCAGATAATAAAAAAATTGTTTAAAAATTAAGAAAAACATTCGAAACATATTAGGATTTGATTGAGTACTAAGGACAAGGAGAAAAAGAAGCACATACACCAAATAACATAACGGAATTTAACACATTGTTAATACGATGTAGTTTGGTAACAAATAGTTATATTAATGGTACATGGAGTGAAGCTTTTTTTGAGTCAAATTCAATCCACCCCGCGGTTTCAATATAGAAGGAAATTAGTTAATATACTCGCCAATTAATAAAATGTACCAATGATCAAGTATTTCAATGCGCATTATAAATCAGAGTTGGAATAAGGTTGATCTAAATCGTGAAGGAGTAGCATATTGTTTATCAATAAAAGAACAACTATAACTTGCTTTATATATATATATATATATATATATATATATATATATATATATATATATATATATATATATAAAACATGTTGTAAAAAAAGACAAAACTATCAAGGCAAGAAAATGATTGGTGGCAATATATTTGGAAATGTGTTGGATGCTATTAAACGTTTTTTTTTCCCCGTCTCAAAAGGTAGTAAAAACGTATTGAGTAAGTTAACTGAAATGAAACAATTATTATAAAAAAAATTGCAACAAAAGCTGTTGAAAAAGTAACAAGTCAAGTTGAGCAACAAGCCGAACAATTAGGGTCACAAGTTATGGAGGAAATTATTGATAAAATTAAATACCTAAATTGCAAACAGAGATTCAACAAACTATAAAATATTTATCTAACGGTAATAATACTGTAAAAGAGGTTATAGAAGATACATCTAAAAGCTATTAAATCAAACTTCAATGAATATTTTATCTAGTTTAATGAATTTAATGGCAGGAACTACGATGAAAATATATATATATATATACATACACACATAAGATTACAGAAGTTACGTCACCATATTTGGATGCATTTTTTAAAACCCCATAGATGACTCAATAAAAACATTTGAGTATATTGAATATCTACCACGGGACACCAACATGGATAGTAATCAAAGTGTCTTAGAAACTAGAGACATGGGTATATTTTTGTTACCACATGAAAAAAAATGACAAAACTTGATAATACAAATTTTAGTATAAATGATAAGGTTTCATTAATAAATAATGGTTGGTCATTATTTAAGTCTGCACAATATCTTTTACAGGACCAGATTCTAGAAGATATATCATTATATTTACCACAAGCATATACGAAAAAAAATACATTTAGTATAAGTTTGAAATCATTGGATTTCTGCAACTGCAACAAATATGTTTTGGGTCAAGGATAGTGGCAATGGTAGTGGTAGTAATGATGAGTAATGATGAGTTTAAGACTGGTACAGAATTAATTCCAGGTGTTGTAGTTGCTGACGGTACACAAGTCACAGGACCAATTGTTTGGACAGCTTTTAATGCTGGATATTTATAACACCGGTTTTGCAAAAAGACATTCTCTAACAGCAGGTATCAAACAAATAAGTATATTTTTACCTTATTCCACTGTTTTTGGTTCTGTAGGGATATATACATAATAACAAGAGGGCTTAAACAAACACTAATATTACATCGTTCTCAAACTACCGATATTATTTTAAAAGATGCTGCTGTTGTTGCTGAGGGTACATTTCAAATTTCACTGTGGATACCAACAGTTGAACCCAGTTAATATTAGTCCCTATTGCAAGCTCGGGCATTCTGCGCCGCATGGCATCGATTCCAATATTTTTCAATACTCGGGTAATAACCTATACATACTGAACTTCTCAACACTGAACGATACATGTCTAAAAATAATTATTGTTTGAAATTCCAATGACCCTAGGATTATTTACAAATGTTTTGGAAATGAAATGCAGCTTTATTTCACTTCTCTCTTGTTTCATAATGTGTACGTCTGTGTTTTAATGATCTAAGTCTACCATCAGTGTCTTATCGATTAGAAGATTTTAAAATAATGCAAAGGGCAGGAAACCTAGCCACACTTTTTTAATGCTGTAAATTTTTTAAAATTAATAGTGGAGTTCCCAGTGGTAAGGCAGGGGTGGGTGGGCGTTGTCAACATTTACGGTCAATATTATTTTCCTCATAAATACCTACTTTTATTCAATGCCAAAGAATGGTTGGTATGATGCCCGTCTATTTACCATCATTTGAACTGTCTAAATTCACGATGTTATGGTATGAATCGATATGTAAATTCATCCTCGGTATCAGCCTCGTTTCCAGGTTTGTCACATTTGAAATACTTCCGTAGTTATCTCACTTAACGGTCGCTTAGGGTATCATCCATTTTAAAGCTAAACGTTTTATTATATTACAAACTTTGACCATTTAGACATATAAACATAATGAAATTTAAATTTGAGTCTGCGTTTCATCCCTAGTCCGATAAATCAGCCCCAAACCTATACTAATACTGATGGACGATTTGGGACCCAAACCGTCCATCAGTATCAGTACAGCTTTTAGGACTGATATATCAGACTACCCTAGTTTCATCCTTATAGCTAGGATTGCTCATTTTATCAGGAAATCACCGACACCCCTTGGAGTTTAGATCTAAGTTTAACTGGGTCTTTATTCTAAGGAGCGTTCATCGGCCGCAAAGAGTCAGGGTGTGGTCATTAACTTATCGGCCAGTGTTATCCCGAAACATTAATATAAACTTTATTTATATTTATTGGAAAAAGTCTCAGAATAAGTTCTGTATCAAGAAATCAATGTACAAACTGTCAATTTAAACTTTCAACAAGAATTATGAAAATATTACAGATAAGGCCACATGATTTAATTCAATTAATGAATTTGTTGTTATTACCCTATCTAACATTAAGCATTCACATGCGATAATTGGCCAAAGTCCAGTTTTTCTTCTTCTTCTGTATAAGTCAACCTCGTCCTTCTCCAGAAGCCACAATGACTCTCTGGCAGGAGCCCTTCATCAATGTGATGCACAAGACGATTCAGAAGAATTCTGGCAAGGATTGTTCCAGCTATTGACAGCAAGGAGAAGCCTCAATGGTTGTCGAAGAATTGTCTGTTGCAATTCCGCTTGTACAAGTGGACGATGGAAGCATCCTTGTACTCCTGGGATATAGTTCCCTGAGTCCACATTGCCAGGACGAGTTCAGTCAGTTTCAGTGCCATGTGTGAGCCTCCTGATTTGTAGATTTCTGCTGGTATAGCATCTGCTTTCGATGCTTTGCCATTGACAACAGATCTATTGCTTTCATAGTTTCAGTTAGTGTTGCAGAATCAGTAAGTGATATGTTGATTTCCACTTGCGACAGCCGATCAATTGCCTCCTCACATATATATGTCTGTTAATTGAGGATGTTGTTGAAAGGCCCTGCCCATCTTTGAAGTATCTTTTCTTTGTCATTGAGCAGCGTGGTACCGTCAACACTCAGTATTGGAGATGTTCCTGATGACTGTAGCTCGAAGATTGTCCTCAAAACATCATAGAAGTTCTTCATGTTATTCCTGTCTGCGTAGGACTGAAACTCATATGCCTTATTGCTCAGCCACGAGTTTTGTAACTCTCTGAGTTTGCATTGGACAGTCCTCTTGATGTTGTTGAAGGCTGCCTTCTTAGACGATGACGTGCTGTCTTCTAAATAGGCATTCTGTTGCCGATGTTTCTCATTCAGAAGTCACTGTATGGCAGCATCGTTCTCATCACAGACATTGTGTTTTCAGCTCGCCAGCTGCAGGAGAAATGCCAGGAACAGAACTCTAACTTGTACACGACACTCATCGACCGGACAAAAGCGTTTTACACAGTCAGCCATGGAGGCCTTTGGAAGATCATGGCAAAATTTGGTTGTCCAGAGAAATACATCGTGATGGTTCGTCATTTCCATGATGGCATGCTCGCTCGTGTTGTGAACGCCGGTGATTCATCTGAACCATTTCCAGTCACCAATGGAGTCAAACAAGGCTGTGTGTTGTCCTCATCCCTCTTCAGTATGATATTCTCTGCCATGCTTACTCATGCCTTCCGTGACTATGACACTGGAATCGACATCAGCTACCGGACTGACGGCAAGCTGTTCAGTCTGAGAAGAATTCAGGCGAAGACGAAGTTACATGAAGTGACTGTACGTGCTCTCATGTTCGCTGACGACTGTTCGCTGAATGCCAAAACTTAGTCTTACATCCAACACAGTATGGACCATATCTTTTCAGCTTGTGACAAGTTTGGTCTCACAATCAGTATCAGGAAGACAGAGGTGATGCACCAACCTGCATCAGGAAAGCCTTACGTAGAGCCTATCATCACAGTAAATGGCCAAACCCTCGTGGCTAAACCATTTTCACTGATGAGGATAAGACGGCAAGACAGGGTCCCATTTACTGAAGTTCTCACACAGGCAGGCGTTCCAAGCAGCCACACTCTGATGATGAAATCACAGTTGCGATGGGCAGACCACGTCACCAGGATGTCCGAAGAGCGACTACCAAAAAAAGATCTACTGCGAGCTGAAGGAGGAAAAGCAATCTCAGGGTGGTCAAAAGAAACGCTTCAAAGATTGCCTCAAGTCATCCTTGAAACACTTCAGCATTGATCCTGAGTCTTGAGAAGATCTCACACAGAATTGCTCCACCTGGCGGAATCTCATCCATACTGGATCTACAGACTTTGAACGGATGAGAATTGCGTGAGCAGCGTAAATCTCAGAACTGCAGCACGTCCTCTATTGATCAAGCAACCCCAAGCGTCATCTCCTGTCAAGTGTGTCACAGACAGTTCAAAGCACAGATTGGCCTGATCAGCCATTCACGTACTCACAGAAACCAAACCAGGTAATGATGTCATGGTCATCTTCGAACACAAAGATCTAACAACAACAACATAATTCAACCTATCACGAATAGCCAACGGGCAAAAGAGTTATTAATTCATGGGTTTCGTCTCTCCGTCGAAATGTTTTTGTTTTTTGTTTTTTTGTATGCATATTGAGAAGAACTTAGAACACTCAGTGTTGCTGGGCCTGATTTTTGTGCTTGTTTGTTTTCTCTCTTGCTTTGAGTTTATGATGTTGCAGACAAGTTTTATTCCACGATGGAGAAAGTTATTTGAATGATTCTGAGTACTCGAGTTATTCATATCGACGTTTACGTTTTGAAGAAAAAAAGAAAGAAAGAAAACAAAGAAAGAAAAAAAAGAGGAAAAAAAACAAACAGCAAACAAACAAACAAACAAACAAAAAAAAAAAAAAAAAAAAATTTACAAAAAAAATGCCAGGGTTTTATCTTCAGTGTAAAGGAAAGTGTAAACTCTGATATATCATAAACATAATATATGTATGAAATCATATACATTGTTTTCAATCAGTCTCTTCCGTATTAAACTACGGTTTAACCTCTGTAAATGGAAAACCTAGGAACCATTTAGAACATCCTCGTCTCTTTCCAATGGAAGTCAAATGTACTGGACTCTCAGAAGAGACTTGGGGAGGGGGAGGCGTTGTATTAGTGATATTTTGCGAATTACGAAATTGTGCTGAAGAACATCCGGTGAGATATGCAAAAAATCATCATACTTAAAGATAGTTTTTTAAAATTAATATTCAGCGTTGTTTCTACCATCAATGAAATAGCTGCATATTTAGACGTTAGTGTCATTCCTGCAACAGCTTAGTAAAAAAAGAAATACTTCGGTTTCAATAGAAGTAGCAATTGATTCCTTTACTTTGTGTTAACGTCAATAAGGTTAGTATTGCATAATTACAACCATAGGTTTGACGGCTGTCTGGAGCGTTGCATGTACTATTTACATTTGAGGTATTTGCTTGGATAAATAGAAAAGGTTGAGAACGTTCCAATTGCCTTGATTGATACATGAAATTTTGTAGTTTAGAAGAATTTCATTCATAAAAGGAATACGCTTTCAACTTCAACAGTACTCTTTTAGATCTGAATCTTCGTTTAATGCAAGCATTTATGAGATGGGTTCTACTATACGTGTTTTGCAAGTTTCAGATACATGATAATTTATTGAAGCCCATTTTCACAAGCCTATATTGTTCTTGCCTTTGTAACATCATTAATATGAGTTCATCTTCTTCACTTTGCCCATCCTATTGGTCACGAAAGACGTTCCATAAATGATATCATTGCTATGAAAAAATCGATAAAGTTGGGTACAGATATTAAACTGAGTTAACACTGTTTCATCTGGAGTATAGCAGAGACTAAATGGATTGTGAAGGTTCATTGAGCTTTCGATTGTCACAGTTCCTGAAAGCTTTATGTGCAAGACAATTATCGGATACTTCAGAAACATTCTGATCAGAATTTCCCATTGGAATTTCCGCATTTATGTGCCATTTAGAAAATGGATTCTATATTTGTTTGCAAAACACTTTTCTAGCTGAAAAAAACTGGGGTTCTATTTGGCCATTTTGTATTCACCTAGGTAAACTTGACAAATGCAAATCTGCTTTTTTTCCAACGAACGTAACGATTAATGTTCATGTATGTGCTTACTTACAATGATCATTTCATGAAAATACATTGCTTAACGATTGATTATGTTACATTTTCTGTTTTAACATAACATATTCGAGATATCAATATACCCATCGATGCATATAGTTATGTACGGCTCACCATATGTCCATAAAGCAGGTGAAAAAGAAAATCAATGACAATGAACATTCAACTTCTATCTCTTTAACCATTAGCATCTAAGGCATCGACATACACATTTGCCAAATTAGTTTTTATATAACTTCCAACGGTGACAACAAGAGAAGTATTATTTTGTAGTATTCCAATTTTAGCCATCAAAGGCAATGAAGGTGACATTGTTTTAAATTTTGCAGATGATCTATTTCCAAAGAGAAACTTGAACCACTGTTAGAAACGTGCGGTTACTACTTTCATAAGCCAGCTGTGTTTGTCATAGGTTGTTTTCCAATGCAATCTTTTGTACACACCTTCAAAGTTTCATATTTCAGGGAATTTCCATTTTACTGCATGTTAAAGAAATATTGAGTTTCCCATAACCCTGACAAAGGATCAAATGACTATTTAAATGAAAATAAACCTTTCATGATATTAAGATAATGTCAAGATAAATGCGCTAACTGTTGTTCTTAGATAAATATCTGTGAATAATGAGATTTTATACAATATTTTTAAGTAGCTGATTTCTTTTACCAATAGTTTCTGATATTTATCACAAAAAAATAAATAAAAAAAAAACAACGTTGAAACATTACTTCATCCAGAGTATCCGCTGCTTCATCGTTTCATATTTGAAGATGACAAACTATCCATCCTTAATTATCTAATTCAAAATGTGTGTTGTTTTTCTCACAAATTAGATACTATTAAGACCATATAAACGAAACAAATTATATTGTAGATTACTAGTATATGTAAACTTGCTTTAGATTGGTAAAGCTTCATTGCTTTGATGCTCTCAAATCTGATTGGTTATTTCATTTTAATTCTTTCGGTAGCTATATATACTGCAGCTTCCTTGAATTCGGCCAGTTGCAAGTTGGCTGTTGCGATGGAGACGTAAGGCATGTTTCTGAAAATAAGCTCTGATGGTTATTCCAGAAAAGGTAAAATATATTTTACAGAAGGCTGGAAAACTTTCTCTATTATCTCTGATTTATTAAATAAGTCATAAAGCACAGGGCGTTTATATTGCATTGCACGTGTCCAGAGTAGGTAGATAGTTGCAGTGCCTGTATTAGTTGCAATTAAAGTATTTTATTCTGTAACTTGTATTGGCGTTGTGATTTGCTCCATTGCCGCACCGCAGTGCGCCTCGCAAAAGAGAAGTGTGCCTCAAACTACCAACTGTTTTCCACCCTTCATTTTCACGCTATTTAAATTACGGCAATTATGGCATAGAGAAGGCGTCACAATTGAACTTCAATCGGAACATCGTTCGGCCATTTCTATCAAATCGAGAAAAAATCCTGAGATGTAGTTGTATGTATACATATACATTTGATGGGTTTTGTGATTTGAGTCCGGCGGAGTGCACCACCTATGTTGCGTCAGAATGATAATGTTTCAATTGTGACTTGGTAGCCATATTGTGCTATGCGAACAAGAGTGGTTCCTAAATTAGCTTTCAATGAAGGCAAATTACATCGAGGTTTCTTTCTCAATCTGACGGAAATGACCGAGGATGTTCCGATTGCTTTGAACTGAATTGTAAGCAGGGCTGTAACATAAATATACAATTGTAAAACAACCACAATAGCATATTTTGACAATTAGTAATCACATGATTGTTTAATAGCAATCGAGTCAACATTTTAACATTTCCTCTTTTTTAAAATGACAACACACGGTACCATTGGTACCATAGCTTCGTTATTGTACTTCATCTTATCAAGACATCACTTTTATCGATTATGGGTTCGGCATAGAAGTCTCACGCGTATTTGGATCATAAATTTTATCTCCAGATACAATATTTCATGCTGATCGTTATTCCTTAAATATGAATTTTTTGTGAGGATTTTGCAGTATAGAAACGTTTTTTTTTTATTTCCAGACAAAGATCAATGAGATAGTCAAAATAGCCCGTTGTACATACAATTTTCCTGTGAAACTGTCCATGAAAATTTGTTTCTGTGATCTTTTACCCTATCTCTCTTTGTCACTATACTTGTGGAAATGTGCCAATCTCAAGAAATATTTTTTCGTGAGAAAGCAATGTTCAGAGCAGTTTGACGTTGACTATGATTCTGTTTCAGTGAACACTTCTATATATGTCTACATACAAATAGATTAATCATGGAAGGTAGTATACAGCCTTCTTTATGAAGCACAAAACTTCCTATTCTTCGGATTTTTATGAACAAAGTAATACCCTAATAATTATATTGGTGCATATTAGATTCCCATAACTAATCAGCAATGACAGGTCGACCTCATCCTGCTTGACCTGGTATGTTGCATGATATTTGCGACATGTAAGCATTGCGCTAAATTAAACAGTATATAACTAAGGAACTATTTCGTCAAATTAAGCAGTAAAACATTATTCTTTAAAACTGGTAAGTTTAAAATCTCCAGATAAGTTGCACAGTGTACGAAAAAAGTTCTGAATATTAGTGCGTTGTACAGCAAAGTTCTTTATTAGTGAACAGTACATCAGTACATCCCATCAAAGTACTCCCCATGCACCTCGACACTTTCTCCGTCTGATTATCCAATTATTAAATGCAATTTTGTATTCACTGTTTGGTATGGTGTTCATACACTGGAAAACTGCACATCCAATCATATATGGCAGCTTTCAAATCGTCTGCCTCTCAGCGAATCTTTAACAACGGGATTCAATCAAAAATCATCTGGAGCTAAATCAGGGCAGTATGAAGGATTTGGCAAAGCTTGGTTGCTGTGCTCCTTAAGGTGCGTTGTCATGGAGTAGATGAATAACTCGTGTACCGGTGCGCGGACATGTGGTTCAGTATTGTTCCACAACTTTTGGCAACACTTTGGAGGCAAAAAATCTCCAGTGACACTAGCACAGTCAGGAACAGGTATTTGTGCATAAAAGGTTCTTGACAGTCCGACTACGTCGAGCGACTGTGGTCTCTGCTCATTTTCTCTAAACTTTATTATTTTCTCTAGAATCGGGTTTAAAACACCAAAACTTGGACTGAAGTGTTTTTTTTAAAACGCCGTTGTCACACATATATAACATAGGACATTTAGACACTTTTATAATAGTACCCTTAAAGCTAATGTTTAAAGAACGCAAAATATAACAATGACACATTCACAAGTTTCTGTCGGGAAATATAATTAACATTCCTAAGTTATAAAGACTCATCTATGTTCCTCTTTATTTTTTTTATTACACTGTGTTAGTAGATATTACAATTATTTTACCCTGTGTTTGTAGATATTACAATTATTTTACACTGTGTTAGTAGATATTACAATTAGTTTACACTGTGTTAGTAGCCTTTATTATTTTTTTACTATTGTGTTAGTAGATATTACAATTATTTTACACTGTGTTAGTAGATACTACAATTATTTTACACTGTGTTAGTAGATATTACAATTTTTTTACACTGTGTTAGTAGATGTTACAATTATTTTAAACTGTGTTAGTAGACTTTATTATTTTGTGACACTGTGTTGGTACACTTTATTATTTTTTTACACTGTGTTAGTATATATTACCATTGTTAATTTTCTTAATCTCCAGACTAAAACATAAGTCTCTCATGCCAATCAGAAGTTCGTTCCCAAATATCATCCAGTGCAGTAGAAAGAAAACAATGTGTACAGCTCAATGGCAGCTCAAAGATTATTACAAAAGAGACATATAAAATATCATGGAGAAGAAGGATGAAATATTAGGTTATAACATTGTACAGTCACAAACGAGTATGATTTGAATGTAGACTTGTTATATCATGTATCATACTTCAATACTGTGACCAAATACAATGTAGGAAGGAAAATCGTGACGACAGACAAATGAGACTATACAGGTTTAGAATGAAACCCACAATAAAAATAGCATTAAGATGAATCAACAAGAATATTGCACATATCTAATTTTCTAACGCTTCATGTATGTCGCGTTGTACTCTTTTATAGTGCCTATGAATACGTACGTTTAATTTTATTTTATTGCAAATATACTGTTGAATTCACCATTGCCCATACATCAAATCCATATATAATTCAATAAAGAATGTATACTGCTTTTCACATTTTTCTCACATTTCTTGTTTCTCTATTCCAATTATTGATGCTTTAAAGGCCACAGGTCTGCCAACTTTTCGATAAGAATTCAAGCTTTTTGTAAACAATGAAACGTACAAACAATAATGTTTGTTTCAATAATATCAAACAAGCATTAAATCTTTTAGTACATAATTCACAATTTTATGAAATAAGCGAATTTTAAATTCCGCTCTATACTGGATAAAAGAGCCAACAATTTCAGCAGACACGATGTATTATAATTCTTCAGAAAACATATCATGACCACCAGTAACCTGTCCTTATAAGGTGAAATTGAACGAAATACTTTTTCCCATCTGTCAGTTCAGAAAGTGAAATTTACAAATATTTGCCTTTGACAAATAAAGAAAAGTTAAATCATCAGCTATTTTTCTATTTTATTCTTAAAGTGAATGTTGTCAGAAAAAATGGCGATGATGTCACACTTCATATTTCGGTATTGCCTACTGGTACAACAGATGGATAACAAGTTGATGGCGGCCATTGAATATTAGTTAATTAAACAATTGAAGAAAAATCCATATCCTCGTTTTTGCAAGCACTATGTGAAGAAAGGGTGTTGTTAATTTTGCTTGTAAAACAGAAAGAAAACTAGTGTGAAAGGGTAGAGACCGAAAACGAAACGAATGAGGACCGATAGAATCAACAATCTTGATCTGAACGGTTGGGAGCGATACAAATATTCTCTTTTTTTCTTTTTAAAATTAATATGAAATCAGAATGTAAACGCTCTTAAGAATCATTTAAAATAAAAACCCACAGAAAACTGGTGCATTATAAAAATATTTTCACCAAGCACATTTAACGTGTACCGTGGCCAACATCACAGGGGAAAGATTGTATATATCCTCAAGACGATGGATATATACTTTATGATATTATAACAGTAACAACATCATTCATTTAATATATTAAATGATTATCTTCAGACTAACGAATGGTTGGCAAAAATAAGAATTTCCAGTCCCGTTGTGGATCTGAATGACCCCCACCCCTCAATTTATCGGCATTTCTAACCCTTTTATTTCAGAAGTAGTAAATTAATTTGGTTCTACTAACACTTTGTACAGTCTCTGTCATTTTGTTTCCTTTATATCTTGATAATAAACATCCATTTCGCCCGTTTCATATTTAGTAATATTTTCCATAAGCCGCTTTTATCTTGCACCCTAGAGCGTGCGTTGCCCGAATGCGTAATGTGTGAAGTCACGCCATCTTTTCTGATAGCTGCCATACAATTTGTTTTGTTGTCGTATTTGGTATTTCTCCGTCATATGCTTGGTCCGAGTTACAAATATTGGGCATTTTTATATTAAACCCCTTATGGTTACACTCAAACCGCAATGTAAGAAGTATATGGCGGGTTTTTGTACGAATCACATTCATAATAAAGAACATTAAAAGAATAATGAACGAGAGTCTCAAAATTATGCGCTATTCATATGAAACTGAAAAAGGTAACAATTTCAGACGACCATTAATCATTGCTAAAATCGTCATTAAATCTTCAACAATAGCGGTGGTTAAACACAACTCTTGCAAGAGCTATCGATAAATATGAAAGTCACCGTCTAGATAATAATTATGTGACAAATTTCAATAATGGCAATCTTTCTGAAGCAATTCAAAGCCAACTCTATAACTATGAAGTCGACTTATTGACCTAAGTGTTCATACTTCATCACGAACTGTCAAAAATTAAGATTCACTACCGTTAAGAAACTGTGATTCTTGGTTCTCAAATCATATAGTTTATCGCGTCACGACATTGTGAGGCTGAAAGCTGATACCTCTCTTTTCCGTATGGAATGCAAAGCAAAACAAATTTTGATCCAGATACACGTATATTTAGATCTTTTACACACTATTATTATGCAATTTATGCCTATTCACATCTCAGACTTATACATGGCTGCATATTTTATGTAAATTTATATATAGAAACAATTTGTACATTTCCTCTCAGAACACAACAGACTTTTCAGCATTGGCAGAAAATACATCTCGGATATGGTTGTAGAGATAAATGTGAATTTTATGGAAATGCGGCAATCTGAATACGTTCTGTTGTATTTTTAGCCAGTGCATAGAACACCAAAATCGGATTGTGTTAAATAAACAACGCAGCGATATCTAATTACAAAAAATAAACAAATAACATAAGCGTGAAAAGCTTAGAAGTTGCAATACGATAATATGATAAAACTTAAAAGGATGTACGGCTTTCGAGATTAAAAATCCAAACAAAGATCACTCGATTATGTGACTGCACAAACTACATTGTGATATGTTTGCTTGCGTCATGGAAGAAACAAACTAAACTGGAAGAAACTGACGGCGACCTACTCCAACAACCGTATCAAAGATATTGTCTCATGCGAAAAAAGCTTGAAATTATTCAAAAGAAGAATCGTCAGCATTTATGGCTCATTGCTACGTAGTTTTGAACTCTTTTAACCATGTCAGGAGATTGTATTGTATAGCTTTCAACTGATATCTGCCGTATCCATTTAAATGTTTCATTTATGAGTAATTGTCTCTAACCTCTTTATCCAGATACATTTTATTACAAGCATGATTTACAGCCCCCTGTTACACTGCATACAAATATTAGCAAGTACAAAGAACCTTTTCGTTTGAACAAAATCTGATTGGCAAAGAACAATTAAATTTACTTGCAACTCGTCTCCTTGGTGGCTGCATTCTACATGAAATATTTAAATAAAACAAGTCCGGCGCATGTAATTTGATGCCACTGATAACGGCAACATATGCTGATTCCAGTGAGTTGAAATAGATGCTGATTGCAGCATTATCCAGAGAAGCCAAGATACAATGAATTTTGATTGACAGAAGATAATTCATTCAAACGTAATCTTTCAAAAGACAGGATATAATAACAATGCCTACAATATTAAATACTTTATTTATCAAAGGTAATTCAATTAGTTACATAATATGACTAATCTACCTTGAGGCCCTCTAAGATATACAGAGAAATATATCAATCCAATCAATTACAACCCATCTTATACAAACATAGACACATACATACAGACGCACGAACACACACATTCATGTACACACAAATAACAGACCGAGACTGCTTACCTATCCATGTAGGCTAACTTACAGACTGAACTACTGTCAATACATACTAGTCAAAGTTAAACTCATGCAACTGACACGACACAAACAAACATAAATGTACATACTGAAAAGTAGTAGGAGAAGGTGGATATTCCGTATGCTATAAATTAAGTCTTAGATTTTATATGTTTAATACATTTATGCTAAAAGCTAATATACTAGAAGATTTTTGTTGTTATTGTTGTTGTTGCTGTTTATACTATTCAATATAACGGACCCAGAGTATTGAAAACTGTTTATAAATAGTTCTTTCTTTGATTTTGGAATTCGTAAGTTCATCCATGCCATTGACTTCAGTTTTGAAGATTTATAGGATCCTTTGCGTTGAAAAAAGAATTTGTTAATGAGTAGTATATTTTGTTTTGTTTTTTCACTTAAAACTCATTGTCGCTATATGAACGACAATCGATACATTGACCATATCTGTTGACGAACTATACATATATCATATTTGATGATGAACTTTATGTGCATTTGTCATATCTGTTGACAAACTACTTATATATTGATTCAATCATGTTGATGATTTGTTCCAGCATTATATAAAGTATATTCATGTATGTGTGGACAATTCTTTTTCATTGACATTGCGTGAAATTGATATACGCTTCAGTTAAGGTGTCCACAATACTTCGTAGATTTTAGAGCGTCATTAGTAGCATGCTATTTGTGTGCATATGTAGGTTAGGTCTGTCGGTCCTTTAGTTAAATTTGTCTGTGTGCGATGAAAAAAAAGGTCGTGAGATACGGTGTCAGAAATTACGTATTTATTAACTCGCATGTCATAAATAAATATTTGATTCAAGTTCTCTTGTTGTGTGTCTTAGCTAGATCCAACCCTCCCCGGATACATCCTACTGCAACTACATATGAATACGATTGGCTCTGTAATAGCAGGTGTTGCTGTTCTTAAAGTCTTCGGCCTATCATATTATATCCCGTTGATATAGTAATGTCAATATTATGCAAGTATTTTAGAACAAATGTATTTTTTTCTGAAATCTCAAATCTATAATTTCTGATAACCTTTCAGTACAAAATCCCTAGAGTTGTGAGTGACCTGATACTATATTAGGTTCCCTAAGCTTAGAGGCAACGTTTACTTTAAAGAGTCATTCAAATATGTTCCAGTTTTACAGGATCATCGGTGCATACATCATCAATAATCAGTTATTGAATATGAGTCTTGTTCTTGGATTGTCCAGTTCCTAATTCAATAAATAGTCTCCACGTAGCTCATGGATCTTCTTATTTGCATCAATAACTTATCGATAATATTTTTTTAGCCTTTCCACTAACTTGTCCTACTTTATTTCTCAAAATTGCATACTGTTGACTACCTGAAGTTTTCAAGTGGTCTCTACTTTTAATAGCATCTAATATTTCAAGAGTAATCGAGCCTGGTTGACGACCGTGTATGTGTTTGCAAGGGTGCGTGTTGAATGACTACATGCATAAACAAGTTTATCCATGTACCTAAAACATCATCTATGTTCTTAAAGTTTGCTACACCTTCTCATGGAATCTCTTCCATCAGAAACTTAAAGTTGTAAAATATTTTAAAAATCCGTAAAAGTTCATTTGTTGACAAGTTTTATATTTGTTTTGTTGCTTGTTTTTGGTGTAATGAAAATGGCATAGTCATAACCCAGTCTAATTTTAGCAACATGGATTTTAGAAACATAATTTGGAGTGTTAGTATTGTTATGACTGACATGGGTTTTCAACATTTCTGCTATTACAGTGTGATCTTTACCTAAATGGGCCATTTTAATAGGTTCAAATCAATCAACCAGTTCTTACATATCTGTTCATTAAACTAATCTTTGTTAATACAACCAAGAATGTAACATTCCTTATTATCATTGGGACTTTTTTAAATTTCAAACTTAAAATGTGTATTCCAGCTGCATTAGGTGAAGATGGTCTGTATATGAAGCCAAATAGTAAATTTGTGGGGGAAATTTTATATTGAAATCGACGCTGTTTGATATAATTCAAGATCGTCACTTCATATTGCCACGCTATCGAAAAAACTAAGAGCACATTTCCTCTTGCAAGAAAATTTGATATAGTTCGTTTACATTTCAGGAAGGTGATAATTTTTTTAAATCTGCAATTCACCAAAAAGAAGCGATACAAGGATTTGTAGTAAATGTGTCAGAAGGCTGAATTCTGAAAATAATGTCTTCTTTTGATGTATTTCAGAAAGCAATTTGAAGTTTCCACTTTTCTCATGTCATCGTACATTCACTTGCTTTCCATACTGAATGAAGCTATTTTCAGCTCTCATGAATAATGCATAGACGGAGTCTTTGAAAATACTCACGCGCTAACTAGATCTCATATACTGCCACAAGTAATGAAAAATGGATCATGTCAAATTACTTATATCGTTTAGTCTCTCGACATTTTTGTAATTTCTCATATACAATATCTTTAAGTCAAAAGGTTGAAAGAATTCTGGTTATGAAGAATTGACCTTTCTTAAGTTTCAGACATTTATATTTGATTGTTTCTTTCATTGTTTATACCCAAAATTGAATAGATGGTCTGCAACAATGGTATTTGTGAACGAATAATTGTGCATTATGTTGGCGGCGCAAGTATTTGGTTGTCAGCAATATTCAAAGAATATAATCTTTAAATCATATCGACGGGGATGATATGACTATTATTGATTTAAATCACTGTATGGATAGGTGGTGATTTATTCTTTGAGAACCTATCAGCATTTTATCTGTATTGTGAATTGGCTTTTGCGACTGGGCATGCACCTTTTAAATGTGTACAGATAATAGGCTGACTCCCAAAACATCGCAGAATGACGATGCTTCAAAGCAGCGAAATTGAACACTTATTAAATGAGAAAAGCAAAATGTTTAAATACATAATCGGTGGAAATTTGTTAGGATCAATATAAGATACTCCTTTCGGGCCCTCAGAGAAATGTTGCCCAAACACGTCTATAAATATACTATTGAATTTTGTTTCCCAAACAAAATCCTGTAGTGACATAATTATGCAAAACATATCCGTATTAGTTATAACTGATTGGTTAGAAATTGTCATTTGTTCAAGTGTATGCTGAAATCATCATCAAAAGTCGCATTTATATTAGGGATATTTGGGGGATAAATGAAAGTGGCTGATACCAACATTCGATTTTACTAAGAACTGCTAACAATTTCTCCGGCACCCATTTATCTAATTTGACATTTTTATCCTATAGAAAAATGAATTAAATTGTTTGAATTAGACATCATTTGTTCTGGCCTATGTTCGTATCTTTGCATCTCAACTTCGATTCTACTCATGAAATACCTTGGGCGGGCTTGGAGTTTTATCACTTAAAATACATCGTAGTACCTATCTTACATATTTTATTTGGTTTAGCCATAGCCTGATTTAACACCCTATCTCTTTTTACAAATCTAAGTACATTGTAATTGCTAGTATATGCTAACTTTGGCTACCCGTTACATTTCGTTTTTCAAAGTTGAAAAGTTCTTTTAGGATTGAAAAGGCTATTAAATAGGGTCAGTTCTCAGTCTGTGATGTGTCAAAAGGACACTAAACGTAGATGCATTTAAATATGAAATCTGTTGCCACGGTATCTCTAGAAACTGTGACATACCGTCACTCTATGATATAATCAAGACTGATGCGGTGAGAAGTTGTTTCTCAAGAGATATTGAGAGTGATCCTTAAAAGCATACTGAACGCTATGCGTGTTTAAATATTTTCGATTCTTGCAGGCAGATAAAAAAATATTATTGTCGTTGATTTTTGATAAATAATTGAATTGTTTATGTTATAATCGAGTTTGAACTGTATTATTCTTAGAGTTCTGGGCATTTGGAATAAGTTCTAAAGTTTGGGCCTTGTTTCATAGATGAAATGACTTATATACCAGAGGGTTATTCGTGCAGAAAATGCACCATATCCTTACTACTCTGCACGTGCATGTTCTTCTGATGCGAAGATTCAGATACTTGGCTTTTTATAATAAATCTGGTTTCTTGTTACTTTTATTTATATAAATATCAGCTTGCAGAACACGAATGACACATACTCTTTAACTGTTCCTATAAGAAACCCCTATAAGAAAATCTTGGGATTAATATATCAATTTGAATCTTGATATTGATTAGATGCATTGGGATTCCATCATGATAAACAATTAAAGCTCTAGTCCACCATTTATCTTCTTCGTCCATGCATGACCTATTTCTACTTTACAATTTGACCATATCGTCGTACTGAAGTAATTTTGACACAACGATTATAGCCTGAGTCATTAGCCTGAGTCAGTCGATATATAGTACTATATCAATATGAGTCTAAGTCTGACTTGAAATACAAAATTTATTTCATCATTATAGGCAATGAAAGAGCTCCTCCAACATTTATCTTCTTTTCCTATGTATGACCTGTTTCTACCTTACTATTTGAACATATCGTCGAATTTGTTGTTTTTGCTTATTGTTACTTAAGAAGTAGTCTTCACTTTTTTCTACATAGGCAGTGTATGCATTGAATCATCATAATGTGAGCTTCACGTCCGACTTCATATGCAAATTTTTTACTGCCGTACAGCGGGATATAATGTCCATCAAAGATCAATTTAGTGCCATGTCACTATGTAGCATGATTTTTGCGAGGAAGGATTAATGCTTAAAGATATGATAAATATGTTGGTGAAAAATTAATTCCCGATCACTTACCAATACCTTCTTTCGTTCGTCCGTTGCTATCTTGTGGTAAAACCTATGACCATCATATGTTTTCATCACTTGTAAACATTTTTTAAATTTCTTTAGCTGACATTTTTCTCCAGTTTTCAATTGTTTCTGCTCCATAATTATAATTACGTTTGTAACCATCGTTTACATTATCTAGTGTAGGCTCTCCAAGATCCTTATGTGCAGTTTTATATTCTTAAGGACCATTCTTAATAAAGAATATTTTTGTTCCCATTAATATAGCTTCAATCCCATGAAGTTAAATTGCTTTAGATCTGTGTTGTTATTGTTAGGATTAAAACCTATATCATCAGGTAATGGTATTGACCATTTAGAAATAACTTTTCGTATCTGAAATTAAACGTAAAAACCTGTATATTAATGTTACTACCCCCGGTATACTTTTATCAGTTAAACGCCAATATAATTTTCCACATCCAACTGTTGAAATCCACACTGCCCGATTTAATTACTTTTTGGCAGAATTTCATAGCACTCTGTGCTTTGTATATGTTTATTGATTCATCATTATAAAATTTAAAAGTGTAATTGTCAAAAATGTTTACTAGTTTGTAAGTAAAAGTTTTGTATTCTGTGTAGTAGATTTATTTATCTCTTTAAATATTTGTTTAATGTATTTATTATCTCGAGCGTTAAGCTGAGTTGCAATACAAAAATAAGGTGCACTGTTTGTTATTTGCTTTAAATCTGAATCCATTATTTACTTTGCTTATTTAAATGTTAAAAATTTTCACTAGGCAAGCAAACTTGAAATCAGAAAGTAGAAATAGGAGTCCCCAGTTACAAAGCGGCATTAAGATCGTCTTTTTGCCATGCATAATTGGCTGAACCGAAAGTTCATTTAATTAGAATGGTAAGGAAAAAACGGTATAAAAAGTATCCCCTTGTATTTTAGAACTCCTTTTTTTATTAGTAGTTTGGCTGAGATTCTCGATTTATTGCATCAGCATGCAGAAAAATGATTTTTGTAGATTGCATTAGATAACTGCAAAGAAGCAATGTTGTTGAACATATCATATATTGTACATCAATCTCCGTCAAACTCTTAACCTAATCAAACCTTTGATGCATCCTTATCAAAGTCTTGTGGTTCAGAGGATAAGAATTTTATTTACTCCCACTGAAGGTGTTGTTGACTATTGGCTACATCTGAATATTCTTTTCAAATTAGAAAGGGCCACCCTGTAACTGAAATGGTTGTTGACTATTGGTTACATCTGAATATTCTTTTCAAATTAGAAAGGGCCACCATGTAACTGAAATGGTTGTTGTCAGTGTAAATGCGTGCTCTGCGCCGCGTCTATATGACAATTACATATAATTTCTTCAAGAATTAGATTTTGTACGACAGTATTTCCGAAACGTGTGACATAGCATCAATGTGTGATCAAATTAAAATAGAGACAAGAGAAAGTGCATGGTTTCTCTTATTTCATGGATTTTTTTTATGTCCAGTGCAAAGAAACAGATTCATTTAGGCATTAACAAAATCAATTTTATCTTCCAGGGGGCAAAAGGACAAAAAGAAAATTCGCATTTGATTATTCTTTCAACCTTCATATTATTTTCAGTGCTCGGTAAATACGTTATAACTCCTACTTTACAGAGTTATTCATTCGTAGGATATGGAGAACATACATGATTGATGTATGGATGATTTAAAAGAGAGCCTCTTCTTCTGTAGTTTGATGTAGTATTTTTGAGATCTTTATGATTTCTTTAAAACCTGAATTCAGACGGATAGCCACTACACTCTGAAACATATTAGTTGCAACACATTGAGCGCATAGCTTAGCAATTAATCAGGTAGTTTGCCGACAATTATTTTGTTCTTCCTGATATAAATAAACGCATACTCATTGTTCTTCCTGACATAAATAAATGCATACTCATTGTTCTTCCTGACATAAATAAACGCATACTCATTGTTCTTCCTGACATAAATAAACGCATACTCCTTGTTCTTCCCTTCCTTACTTTTATTACGGAAAAATTTGCATCATAAGAATTAAAACTAAGTGCGGTTTAAACTAAGGTCAGTCATTTTAAGAAGTTCATTATAAAGTTACATTGTTTTTATCTAACATAGAAAACGTAATGATTGAAAAAAAAAGAACCTCCCAAGCAAAGCGTCCGGTAATTTTCATCAGCTATTACCTGGAAGGCATTACCTAATGACTCCTTTCTCCAACACATCATATACCCCACAAAACATTGTCACTTCTATGTTGACGGAAAGACCCCGTTTGCATACAATCCCTTGTAAATTTAATTTCAGTGTTAATCAGATATATCACCATGTCACTTTGCATCGTGCAGTTGATGGTTTATATGGGCTTGTGTCAAAATTCTTGTATGAATTTAGTTAACCCAACCATTGTTTACATTTATTCTGAGTTAGACCAGTATTCTTACTGGGACTACTGGCTTTCATATTTCACATCCATTATCTCTTCTTATGTCTGTTAACTCAGCTGTGCTAATCTGAGAGGCAGGAAGGACTTAAATCACTAACATTATCCTTGAGTATGAGACATCTCAACTGAGCCTTTTGACATGGACTTTCCTTTCCGAGATAAATATTTCTTTGCATGGGCGTTTATATTATTTAGTTGATTGACTTTATGACCGTGACTTGGTATTTTATAGCGTTTATAAAGAATTTAGATACCGTTAATTCCTTGTGTTTACACATCAAATATTAAAGAAGGTTATAAAATAGATTCAGGAAGTATGGTTCAATCAATGAGGCAGTCGCAGAACGTGAACATAACTGATACATAACGTTTGGATTTGGCTGCTTTTAAAATACAACTTTTTATACCATTATCTCTCCTTATTGTGTGCATCTGTGAGTATCAGTAAAAGAAATGACAAATTTCATTAATATGTAGTTGGTAAATTTCATAAATGAAGCTTACTGGAGAACATAGAGAAAGGTACAGCCATGGGCAAGATTTCATTCGACGGTATTTTGAACTATTTAACTTTTCGAAATACACTGAAACCGCTCCACTCCACCTATATTAGGTGAATACAGTTACCGTTTAAGACTACCAGTGGTAGCCACCTCAAGAAGGTGAGTACAATAGCAGTTTAAGACAATCACTGGAAGCCACCTCTAGGAGGTGAGTACAATAGCCGTTCAAGACAACCACTGGAAACCATCTCTAGGAGGTGAGTACAATAGCCGTTCAAGACAACCACTGGAAGCCATCTCTAGGAAGTTAGTACAATAGCCGGTCAAGACAACCACTGGAAGCCGCCTCTAGGAGGTGAGTACAATAGCCGCTTAAGACAAATGGTTGCTTAACAGATATTTATTTATAAGATAGGTTGGTATAAGGAACCTTAAAACGTTGCTATTTAAGGCAGGTAACGTCTTCATAGAGGTGCTCTGTAAGGCAGATTTAGCAATAAATTGTTTTAGTCAAGATATTGAGAATATCGTCAGGAGACAGTAAGTCTGTATGGAGGTTTCTCCATGTGAAACGATCGTTTTGAACCTAAGGTAATAACATGTTTTAAAAAAATTGCAAATACATGATTAAAATCAGATTCAGAAAGTTTAGTAGAGCAGTGCCTGACTTAACGAGACAGTTGATATAGTTTCCCCAGATATTACTAATTTTAAATTACAGCACGTATCATTCTCTAAAAGGCAGTTTTATTAAGTTTTGTTTAATTTGTTCCGTGCGTTCCATGCTATCTAACTACATCACAGAAACCTCCCAACGACCTTTAAATTCGTTCAAACGAGTAAAACACTCGTTAAAACAACTTTGATCTTGCTAGAACGAATTTAGAGAAAGTAAAAGTCGCAACGCCGCTCAATTGTAATGAAATGTGTATGTCCATTGCTCAGTATAAATTGATAAAGTACTAATTAAAAATAGAAGTCTATCACATCGCACTTAGCCTGCCCATGATATTATTTGTATCAAAATAAACACGGTTTGTACTCCTTAAATATATTTGTTGGTGAAAGCTAAACTTTCCCTCATGCAACATAAATTGATATTGATGAAATATGTAAAATATTAAGATATACTAGAAAATAGATTATGAGCTATAATTTAACATTCAGAAATATATTTCTCAACGAACGGTACGTTGTGTCATGCGGCGCTGATATTACATTTATTTGACACGAGACCATCTTTATATGAATGCATTGCCTCTTATAAATTGGCCTTTCACTACAATAGAAAACGATCGATAAAAATTAATATAAAACGTTTCAAAGAAACTTATGTTTTTGTCAATGCAAAGATGAAGTTATCCAAATACGAGGCAATTGATATTTAAATATGCGTACCTTTACATCTATCCAGTTTTAAATTTTCTCGAATTATATGAAGAACGGTTACCATAGGAACACAAGATTGACAAGATAAGCAATCTATAAGCAGCATAATGTTCTGATTAAAGTACATGTAACGTTTAGGAGAAATTAAATTTTAGCATGAGGATACAACAGGTCATTAACTCCTTTGGTTGGTTGTCTCATAGTCAGAAGTATGTTTTTATCTTCACATAGCCTTTTGGATCTCTAAAAATGTGTTTTTGTGATACCGTATTCATAAAATAATCGATAGAACCCAGTCCAAATACAGAATCTTTACCCCATGTTATCTAGAACATAGCAAGAAAAGATAATTAAATTCAGAAAATCCCTTGAGCTTTTTATTGCCATAAACTCTTGGAATCGTTCTCTCCAAAGATGTTTTCAGATACTTAATAAAGATGCTTGATCAGAATACTATAGGACTATAATTTTCTTATAATCATACCATGTAGAAAATTGTCTTAGTGTTTGTGAAACTTCAATGGAAAAATGGTGCTAAGATGCCCCTTAACACCGCTGTATTTTAATAAAAGATACATCAATATGACCTCGTATTCCGTTAAGGTGAAAGCGATTTATCTATTTGGATCCTTGATTCCTATATAGACAAAAAGCCTGCTTATTTAAAAACGTTACTCCTATGACATTGTATATAAAAATTAATTAAAATTATCTTTTTCTTAGCCTATCGATGCTCAGCTAAGTTGACTGTTATATATAGGAAACCTGACTGAGTCCACATAATTAATTTTTTTAATAAAACTGGATATGGATGTTGCTCTTTTTAATGATAGTTAGTGGATTAAAATAAACACTTTAATCTATCAGTTGCATTCTTTTACAGTATGAGAAAAAAAAACAACATTATTTTGTTTCAATGGACTAACTTTAGCCATCAACGCTGGAAATGATGATATTGTCAGTGCTGCAGATCCAGACAATAACAAACCCTGAGCCATAAAGCCACATTGACTGTATCATAGATATGAAACAAATTACTGCCTACATACACAACTGTTATAGCTATAATAGGTATTCAAGTTAAATAATCGGAAGCTTTATACAGGATCGATTGATACATCTTGGGCGTTCACAGTTATATCGTTTTAGCAGTTTTACATCTTTCACAAAGAAATGTTTGTGAAGGTGATATGTAAAAAACACATCGGCATTGTTTTAAAAATGTATAATTACGTCAGAAATCAAAAAGCCTACATAAGCATAGGCACCTCGGGTACTTCAGTGATGTGTGTGACTGACTTTATTTAATCAAGATTTGACTTTTTATGATCATACATTTGGCACAGATGCTATATTTTCATTTTGTTTCATCTTTAGATGCCGTATTTAATGTTGGTTGTATGTTTATATTCATAACAAAAATAATGAGTAGAATAGTCACCAGATGTCTCTCTTCATTCAATTTTGCGCAAATATTTGTTCCTGATCTCCAGCATAGTTTTTTACCATCACGAGTTTCGAAGATTGCGTGATTCTGCCCGTCCGGAAGTGGCATTATAGGTGGATGTCACCGAGAGCTATTATTAGGAGAAAACAAAGTAAAACGGCTGTTGGTTCACTTAAAATATATTTTTTTGACCATGTTCTTTGCAAAAGAAGATAACTCTGACAAGAAGTGACATTTCGCTTAGAACGTGGAAAGGGGTTTACATTTATTGAGGAAGCTAATAAATTGTAATATCCGCTTTCAGTTTATTTAATTTATTAACAAGGTCCAATTGACCTACTCTTTACATTAGATGTAAATATATTGTTATGGTTCTTAATAACGAGATAGCTGGTGAGAAGCAAACTGATCGTTAGGCAAACATTTAACAGTCTGAAAATGATGCAACATTATTATACTTGCCCAACTAATAAATGCGTTGCTGATATATATATATATATATATATATATATATATATATATATATATATATATGGGTTTGTGGGGGTGGTTGTATATATGAAAGAACTGAAGTATTTTCTGAACTTCTTAAGACTGGTTTCATGGACAAACGCATCTAATTGATCAATATTTTTATTCCAAGATGCCATTTTAGTAGACTGTGCCGATGGACATTTCTTTGTATAAACAGTGGGATTAAAAACTCTATCAACTTCCATTGCGGTTCGATATGTCATGAGTCTGCAGATTATTACGTATTTGCAAAGTTGTTAATGTGTAAAACATCATGCCTCAACTGTTTATTCGATCCAATATTTGGATTTGCTGGTGGTGGGGTTCGAGTGGTACAGCATTCGGTCAGTTCAAGAATTTTCGTACTAAAAAGTAAGCTAATGGAAATACTTTTTTATATACTCATTATAAGTCAGAAGTTATTACAAACGTGAACATTTTACGGCCTTGTCGCTTTTAGGTGTTATATAGATTAAAGTTGATACCTCCGTGTCCCGATGGATGCTGATATATGCAGAACGTGATAATAGTTTAGTTTGTCTAATGCCTTGACCTAGGAACAAATATTTTGAGGTGGTTATAATTTATCCCATTTTGTTCCGGGATACAATAGCACAGCACACAAAATGAAATATCCATTGACTGAGCTATTCCAACGAGCAACTCATCTTATTGGCCGCGATAAGTAGCAGCAGATTTTGGGTCTCAAATTAAACAACGCAAAAACATTTGATTTAGTGGCATTAGTGGTGCATCACGTGCGAATGTCGTCGAGGGCTGTAAAACGGCTGTTATTTATTTTAAATTACTCGTTTGAACATAGTCTTTATAAAGATTAGGTAACTCTTATGAAAAGTTAAATTCAATATCGAAAAGACTTAAAATATTTATATGTTTATTAATTATATTTTTAGGAAATTAATATTTCACATCTTGTGAATTAATTTATTGATAAAGTCATATAGACTTGCGCGTTAAATTAGAAGTATGCAAAGTTATTCGTTGGTCTTTGTGAAATGCAAAATAGCTGGTGATAAAATGACTCATTGTTAGGTGAACACTTTATATCAAATCTACAAATTATTGAACATTTGATATGCATCAGACGCGCGTTACCTCTACAGATGTATGAAATGATTGAAGTTATAGTCAGAAGCTATAAACTGTTATTGGGAGCAAAAGCATCTAACTGATCCAGATTTGTTTTCAAGCTACCATTTTATCAAACTGTGTCAGTGATCATTTCTTTGTGCAAACACCTGATTTAGCTTCCACTCATGTTCGACCTTTTAGTGGGGGCGATATTCATAGCACATATTAGTACCGGAAATCGGCAAATTACGACATAGATACTCAGAGTTGTATGCACCGCCAACGAAAATTGCGGAGTATTATAGTTTACTGTCGTCTATCAGGGTGGACTAGCGGACGTCCATTTTGGTTTTCGATGATAACTTAAGTTCTGGTAAACAGATTTCAATGCAGCTAAAATAGATTTTGCCTATCTATTACATTTCCCGTTGATAACTTATATTGTAGTGAACAACTTGGTATATTTATTTTACTAACCCCAAGAAAGAAGCCTTTTGATTTTACGACCAGTGGCTTTAAGGTCAAGGTCACTGTTGCTAAATATAGAATTTATATATGCATTTTATTTCGAATGATAACTTAAGATCCCTCAAACAGATTTTACGGCCTTATCACTTAGAGGTGTTCTATTGCTGAAAGCTGATACCTTGTGTGTCCGTAGAGATGCCTAACTAATTATGATTTATTCATCTAATCCATTTACCTAGAAACAAATATTTGGAGGTGTTTATATTGACCCATCTCCAGGTATTCAATGATACAACGAGCAGAAACAATATTTTCCTACTGACATATGTATTAAGCGAATCGAAATAGCGACTCAGTTACTTGCTGATTATTATCTGCAGAACAAAAAAATATTTTCTCAAAATTCAACACATGCTGAATTATTTCATTTAGTGGCACGTGAATGTTAGCGAGAGTTATTATCAAGCGAAGCCATAGTAAACTGGCAGTTGGGGAACTTGATATAAATCCAATGAACGTAATCGTGTTCAAAGTTCGTATAATTTTACACAAAGGGAAATTTCGCCAGCAAAAAAAAAAAAAAGAAAAAATAATATTCGTTTTAAGGAGTTGATCTTTTGATAATAATGGTATAGAGTTGTTTTAAGACTTTTGAGAAGATCAGAACGACTTGCACTTTACATATAGTTGATGGTAAAGAATCTAATACCAGATTTTTTCCACGATAACTATGTTTATTAGCTATTTTTGTAGTAACAAGCAGGACATGCCTGAAACAAATTCAGCTATGAAATCCATTCGTAAAGTAATAACTTGGAAACGTTATGCTTGTTAGGATTGCACTATGTGTCAGATAGTCTACGAGAAAAACCATGATGATGGATTGAATCAGTGCTGGACGAATCGATAAGCAATGTGGTGTAACGGTTGCAACGTGTGCGCTATGACGTGTTCTTGGTCTCACCACGTACTGTTACAACCTATGGAGTCGGACGTTACTGGCATCTGACAACTATTATATTCCTTCTATTTTATGTATAACGATTCATTATTGTACATTTGTTATTGTAAAATTTATATGTTTGTAATTATCTGCATACACTAAATCACCTTAGTGCATGAAATCCTGAAAGCTTCATCAAGGGTTGAACTAGACGTATATGTGCATTAATACGGTAAACACACGGACTCGGGAGAAGTAAACAAAGAACCGCCTGAATGACATGCAATTAGGTGACACTTTACATATCGTTGTGTTTATTACAGGGCAGGTAATTTTAACAATGTATGCAATTTTGTAAGCTTTGAAGTCAACCATTTTATTATGAACACAGCTTGTAACATTTAAATATAAGTAAGCTGTAAAACACCTTTCACACTTGAGAATATTTGTTCGGAATATCTTCCTCTCCCTGATTTTGCTCATGCTCAAGGGGACGAATTGTGGTCTTCCGGCATTTGCTCTGCGAATGTGGCGTATTTTGTGCCTGAATCCATGTAAAATCATTTTACACCCCAATCATTTCGCAGAATGGAAATTATTCTAATTATGGATACAATTTCTTACAGAGGCGATTATACTTTACAAAAAAAAAAACAACAAAAAAAAAAAAAAAAAAAAAAAAAAACACTGAAGGTTTGTACAAATCATTTCCAAACTGGAATTTATTTTTCGAAAAAAATATACGAAAGAAAAATTACGCCAAGAAATTAATGTTGAGCGTACTATAGATATCTGCAAAGTTATAATGTGTCTTTCTTGAACACAGAATAGTGATAAGATGGCTCATAGTTAGGTAAACCTTGCATCAGATTTACAAATTATTTAGTACTTAATTTGTATCAGGAACGCGCAGTCTCTACAGGTTTATTAAAAGACTGGACTTTTTGGGAACTTTTTTTCCTAGACTTATTTCAGAGACAAACATATCTTATTGATTCACAGTTGTTTTTTAAAAAATTTATTTATTTTTATTTTACAATATACCATTTAACCAGGCTGTGCAAACGGACATTTCCTTCCGTATACAATGGATTTTAAATTCTATTAACTGCCACTTCTGTTGGATTTATTGTTGACGGCTATCCTCAAAACCAACTGTAATATTAAGAATGGCTCTGTGTTCAGGTACGCGTTTAACTTAGCGGCGTGGATTTTCATAGCTTAGATATTGATTAGACTTTTTGCGGCACCAAGGGTTTCAATGTTCCACAGGATCCACACTTTTTCAGCTCGTTTAACTCAAGATCTTACTCTGCTGTTTTGAACTTTCCTTCAGAATTTAAAAGAAATACAAGTCTCGGATCGAGGAAAAAGTACGAAACTATTCTTGAAAATTTAAATGGAAACTTTTGCGTATTTCCCTGTTTTTGTCCATTGGAAATATATACTAGTTGGTATCTGTATCGATATTGGTGATTAAATATTATAAGAATACATTATATAGATCACAGTTATGTTCACACAAGTCATAGAACTAAAATTTTTAATTGAAAATGAAAAAGTGCCTTAGTTGTATATATTGTAATAGATAGAATGAAGTTAGTACGATATCTCGCAAAAGCAAACACAAGAACTACTTATCATGAAAAATGTATCTAATCTTTCATGAGCCAGACTATTGCTCAGACAGACTATTGCTCAGATAGACTATTGCTCTGCTCAGACAAACTATTGCTCAGAAGGACTATTACTCATACGTACTCTTCTCCTTTTGACAAAAAAGTGTTTTATATGTATTACCTCATTTATGAAAGATTTATGTTGCAATTATTGACTAAGTTTCATGCAAGAAATTACAAGGAGCTTACATGATTGATGATGTTACAAAATACTACGTCACTGTGTATATAAAACCTAAAGTGTTGATTCATGAAAAAGAGCAAGATGCCAAAGCTACTTTCAGTTAACAAAATATTTCTTAACTTGAATATGTTTAATTCACCTATCATTTAGTCCATATACCTCCAAAGCACTGATCGTACTACTTTGTTGCTCAATAAGTTTGTGCTGTTTGGTTTTTGTCCTCCCCCCCCCCGCCGCCTCCCTCCCCCACCTAAAAAGAAAAAAACAAAAAACAAAACAAAACAGAGGAAAATGTGAAAATCAATCTGTCTTTTACATTCAAGGTTTTAATTGACCTCACAGTAATTGCTGATGCTGCTAAAAAAATTACCTACTCTTCATCTATTTTAGCGCTAAATGTTGGCAATTCGGTGGGAGTTCATTGTACCGGAGAAACATATTTTTAATTTGCACATATTGTTCTACAAAATGCATGAAAAATTTACTTATTGAAGATTTTCTCCATATTTGACCTTTGAGTTTGATCAACCTGATATGTGAAGGTAGTAGATATATTTGAACCTAATACACACACAATTTTCATCGCAACTTTCATCGAAACTTTTAAATCCTTCTCTGGCACAAAACCAAGCAGCATTTAAACAGCTTTAAATGTAAAATAATCAAGTATATATTTTAAGCCCATGACCAAGCAGACAAACCATGCCATGAGACCAACTTGTCGCATTACGCATATGATGGTTATGCATGCCATCAGACCAGCTTGTTACATAGAGCACAGGGTGGTTATACATGCCATGAGACCAGCTTGTCGCATAAGGCGTATGATGGTTACATATGCCATCAGACCAGCTTGTCACATAAAGCAGAAGGTGATTATGCATGCCATGAGAACAACTTGTCACATAGGGCATATGATGGTTATGCATGCCATCAGACGAACTTGTCACATAAAGCACATTGTGGTTATGCATGCCATCAGACCAGCTTGTCACATAAGTCACAGGGTGGTTATGCATGCCATCAGACCAACTTGTCACATAAGGCATATGTTTGTCTACGAATATAATTGTTTTATGCTTGGCAGTTGGAGTTTACATAAGATACATCATACCATATGGCATCCGTGATATCGTAGTTGAAAATAAGACAATTCTGATAGTGTAGAAGGGGAGATGATGTAAAATAACTATTCCCCCCCCCCAAAAAAAAAAAAAATAAATAAAAAAAAATAAAGGATATCATGAGATCGAAATGCAAAAAATAACTCAAATGGTCTTCAGAATTATGCACAAAAGACATAATGGCATTATATACAATAAACGCTTCTTTTAAATACTCTTAAATATTGATATTATGTCTCTATTATATTGTGCAACCTAATATACTGAAGACTGGAACCGATAGTTGCCTCTTTTCTGAGAAATTCAAAGAATGTGACTTTGTTTTATTTATATTCCCCATCGGACGAGATTTTAAATTTTGTGATTGCTGTCCTTGCGTGCAGGAGGAATGTAAACAACCTGAACATTCTTCTACCGATAAAATTTTGTGTAAGAAGATTCTACAAATATAGCATCAGCGTGTTTGATCCATTTAGGGCATACATTCTAGAGAGCTGCACCAAATAAGCTCTCAATTTGTTTTAATTTTGACTGATGAATATTACAATATGACAAAATGTTTTAAATAAATTGTATGTAGTATAAAAAAATAAACTTAATTCAGTGAAAATTATATTCATTTTTTTTTTTTTTTGGGGGGGGGAATTTAGTTATGTCTTGTAGTACTCTATTAGGGGTTCTATAGTTGTTATGGTATGTACAGCATCCTGAAAATAATATTTTAGATGATAAAATAATGTTGCTCGTCATTCATCAATATAAGCAACAATACATAATTAAAGCAAGAATTTCTTAGAATGCGGATTGTTGTCCCTCTTTTCGTAAAAAATTGTAGAAAAACCTAATTTTTTGGATATTTCCGTATTGAATGAATTACTTCCCTTATCTTGCTATTTAGAATATAGTATAATGAAATTCAGTTAAAACTGGAGTCACATACTTTTAGCAAAATATACATATTCTAGTAATTTCCCGAGAAAGCCTTATTCGTGAACATTGCTATATTTTTCTGGAAAAGTATATACTACAAATATAAAGATCAGTTATTACCAAATATGTTGTGAATATGCCAACTTTACTTTATTCACAAAAAAATCGTGTCGTTGAAGATAGTGCCTTGCTATATTTTTCAGGTTTGCACTCCTTCACGGTGGACAGAAAATACTCCAGAGCAAAGTTTTTGGCAAGAGTTTATATGCAGCATATAGTTAAAGCTCCCTTTTCTCTAAAGCAATACTAAACAGACACGATGGTCACGGTCTATTTAACTTTTTAATATCATTCATGGCGGTCTGTTTTGAAAAATGTTCTTAATACATTCAGTATCTTTGATTTTGTGATTAGAAACATTATTAACTGTGTGTCGTTTAAAAGTGCAACGAAAAATTCTCGCTTGTTTTTTATGTGAATTAGGTAAAGACATCTTGGTTTATAAATCGGGACTCCCAGCTATTTTTACACTCTTAATGTTGGGCATCATTGTACGGCTAAGGACTGGGCAGATATATCGAAATGACCTGAGAGTAACGTACACTGGAAGTTACTTAAATAAATAGATTTCACTTTTTGTTCTTGATTTATATGTCTCACCTTTACAAATAATATAGAGAAGATAATATATATGTGTAAAACAATTACCCAAGTGCCCAACATCACTAAAATCATGAGTCAGCGTAGAGTACAAGAGTGGGTGCCTTGGTCTTTGACACGATTGATTTATTCAACATAATCTCTCTGCTAACATACATAATTTCATTTATTGTATACTTCATTAGAAACATTAATTTACATTGATCCGTTTCATAGTTGAGAAAATAATTTATTTAGATTGTTTATTGTGTAACGAATGAAAACGTTGGCTCATGATATAACTGGGCAATAGTTACTCATGAAGAGGGCACTATTCATTGGGTATGGACTGCCCTCTGCCAAAGCCTACACCTTCGGTTCGGGCCATATCAACAGCAAGGTCCAGGCCCTGGTTCGAGGGCAGTCCATGTCGAATGAATATTGCACTCTTCATAAGTAACTATCGCTTTTATTGCATTAAACGATATTTTCCTTCCTTCACATTGTATGTCCAACAACTCGACATGCGTGATGGCGTGATGTGACGTCATCCGCTGATATAGGCCGGTTACTATATTTCTTCATTCCCTCTGCATGTCTTGTATCGTGATATGTGTGACGTGATGTTTCTATATCTGATATGAACTGGTCACCATCATTAAAAACAGACAACTAAGGTATATATAATAGTTAATACCAAGTGATACACTTTCAATCAAAAGGACACAGTTTTTCACTTGTGATGTGCATTACATCATGAATGTACCCTGACATCGCAACAGGTGAAACGTCAAAGCGCGTGCTTTGTAACGTCATGCGAGAAGTTTTGTCATTGGTGCAGGCGACGTGCGTAAATGAGCTCCTTGTACAGTTTAAGTAGTTATCAACAGAGCGTACGTAGCTATGGCAGCAGTTATGTGATCGATAATTACTAGTATATTATTTTAAGTAATTCACAGAGTGAAATTATGAGAAATATCGATGAGCAATTTTCCAGTGAATTGGCCTCACTAATATAATAAAGCCCATTATGGACTATGTTTTGGAGCAAGTCTTGTTGTAGTTTGATAAAAATGTTTAGTATTGGGGCAGACCATGTCCTTTGCTATGTTAAATTTAGTCTTTGTAGTGGATATCTGTTTACAGATATTTGTCGAAACTATGTCAGTATCGGAGACATAAGATTATTGTATACCTTTTTGAAAATTAGGGAAAGCAAAACAAAATAAAATTTCACACACAAAAAAAAAAGAAAGAAAAAAGATCACGAAAGGTCATTCTCGAGACTCGAGAAATGTAGCAACATAATTTGAAAAGAGCACTAATAATAGTCTGTTTGCTGCACCTTGACTGACCATAAATTGAAATGGTCCAGAAATAAGATTTGTACAAAATTGTTTATTTTTTAATTTCAAGTTTCTAAATTTTGCTGTATGTTATCATCAAGGATTATCATTGGTCGGTGCAGAAATATCATTTTTGGATGGAGGGGTGTAAACAAGTAGGCAAGGGGTCTATGGGAGGGAACTCCTTGGTTGGGGCCCAGGGTGCGAAGGCCCTGGTAGATTCTGCATTTTAAACGTTTACAGGGTATAATCTTAACAATGAAACTGTAAAGAAAACTTACTGAAGGAAACGTTCTGGCTAGGGAGGGCGGGGGACCTCCGGTCCGCCCACCTCTCCGCCAACCCTCGGATCTGCTCCTTATTTTGCATCTATCGCCAATGGTTTTCCACCCTGAAACAGATCACAGTAAATTGGCAGGTGAACTGATGCAATGGCAAGGTCAATTCTATAGTCCTATACGCAGTGGATTGCTAACCTTGGCTCGCAACCAATCACATCTTGTCATTTTGATGTAAAATCAACGAATTTACAAATGTGTGGAAATTCATAAACAGTGCTCGTTTCTCAACTATTATAGTAATAGGCGGCAATGTAAACCAAACCTTATATATATATATATATATATATATATATATATATATATATATATATATATATATATATATATATATATATATATACAGGATTATGTACAAGTCAAACTTTCAATATGAGTTTGTTGACAATCCTTTGGAAATCCATAATTTTAAAGAGAAATTGAATTGTATGGCCATTCAGGGGAGAGGAAACAGACTATTCTTTCAAAGGCAGAGGACACTCGAGGAGTATTGGGTGGTAGCAAATCTAAAACAAAGCGAGTTGTGACGACGATCATGTCTCACGGATGTATATTTAAGTGATTCCTTCTCTGCATAAGGATGTTTACTTATGTCTTAAAATTAGTACTTAAAATTATATTTTCTGACAGCATTTTTGCAAGGTGAGAATTGAGGTAGCTCAGTTGGTAGAGAGTCGTACTCGTAATCCAAGAATCGCGTTCGGCCCAGGCCAGCCCGGGTAGGGTGTCTTTATTTGTCTTTGAGAAAATCACTTAGCTCCCATTTCTTTGTCATAATATAGCTAATAAAGTGCTGAAAGTGCCGTGAAACACCATGCAACCAACCCACATCTTTGCAACCTCTACTACATTGTTAATTCTTGACTTTTGCGTGATGTTCCCTGTATTTATTCATATTCCTTGATATGTTTTAGCGCTCGGTATATCATATGGTAGTTGGTATTCTAACTGATTGTTCTACTGGTACTTTATCTCTTGTCAGACAGTCTGATAAAGGTATTGATTACTCTGATAAAGGTATTGATTACTCTGATGATAAAGGTATTGATTACTCTGATAAAGGTATTGATTACTCTGATAAAGGTATTGATTACTCTGGACAATTTAAGAACTAAACTAAACTCAAGTCTGCGCGATGGCCTTTTGTAGTGGAGTTCGCCTTACAAATTGGTTTACTTTTAGGAAGAGATACAAGATGAGGGTTTCAATCACACTTTGCAATATAAGGAAAAAATTATTTCCTCTTATGCCTTTATATGTGTGACATAGCTTCTGTGCTATACTCCTAGTCCATATGAGTGCTCTCAGTGAGACTATTGATGACGTAAATATGCTTCTGACGTAACGAACATCTGCAATGTTTCTAATATTTAAAAAAAGCAAGCCCCGTTTACAAACAGATTCTTGTTTAGAATTTATTGGGGTTGTAAACTACATATTGTATGCTCTGTCTAATGAGATAACAACTTTTAAAAATACTCCGTCTTCCTATAGCTACATCCAAACCAATGATCCGCCATATTGTTTCCAACATTTATTTCGGATGAGAAATGAAACAAAATTAATCAATCATTTCGTTTGTAATGGACGAGATACATATAGATGGGACAACGTAGAATGAGAAAATGTTCTTGCTTAATGTGGCAATGCGCGACTATAAAGAATATCGAGGTCATTTGACTTTTGTAAGGTCAAATGTTTCCATGGTTACCTGTTGGTCTTCTTATAGAAGAGGTTACGGCGTTTAAGACCGTTTGGCGGTTATTTCAGTTTTCAGTAATTCAAAGAAAAACACATTTGAGACATTTATCATGCACCAATTTACTATGAAATTGTCTCCAATAATAACATGTAAGGTAAATGTTATACCTTAAATGAATTTAATCTTTTCATTTGCAAAGTTTATGTGTACAACTAAGAAACCACTGTTGATTATGAATTTTGACTTCCAGCTTAGCTTATAGTTTATCTGAGTTTAAAAAAAATCTATTTTTATAGCTTTGTATACCAGTTGATTGGTCTAACTGTAGTTATTTACTGTTGTGTTTCAATTTTAACATTATTTTGCGTATGTTCTTTTTATTTCTTTTTCAATCCCTTGGCTTGTAAGGACCGTGCTGTTTTCCTCAATGATTCAATTACGAATTAAACTTACTCTGCTATATTCAAAGACCCCCCCCAAAAAAAAAATAAATAAATAAATAAAAAAATAAAAAATAAAAAAATTTCAGAGTCTGAAACGCCAGTCACTGGTACAGTAAACACCATTTTTCTTGTATCTTTCCAGTATCTAACTCTGACTTTCAATGCCATTTCTACAGGAATGACAGTTCTTTTCATTACAGCTATCGCAACCGCAGGTTATTAAAAGACAAACTGTTTGTGTTTGAATACTTTGCGACTCCAAAATAATGATTACGCCACAAAATTTGGTCCACGATGCATTGCAAGCTATTAGAAGGTAGCAAAAAGAAGAGGAAAATGCTTTTGAACTCCCTTTTCTATGTCGCTCAAGAAACAACCAAAACATTTATATTAAAAGAATGCTTCAGGTGTGTTGATGGAAATGGGGTTGAAGTAGTAATAGTTGCTATGATTGAGATAGTAAGAGTAGCATCTACAGCAGTAGATTAGTATTGATGACTACCATGTGGATTCTTGAATGTACAAACAATCCGAAATAAATTGATGTATATTTTTGTAAAGCAATACGCCTTAGACTTGTAGAATGTATATTTTACCGAGCTCATTATGGAAAAGTACCAAATGTTCACTTCGTTACTTAATCGATCAGATAATCAAACAACACTGTCTATAAAGGAACTATACAATATTCTGTTACCAGCGTCAAACGTTTCTGATTACATTAAAGAGAACTGCATTCAAAACAGTTGAGTCTCCATTGAAAGAACTTACAAAGGCAAGCTTCAATTGCTGGTTGATGACTAACTTTTATAGCTTTTGTCATCATTAAATGAAAATGCACACAACAAAATTAAGTGGTAAACACCAGATATTATCATAGATAAGCGAGATTAGAAGAACAACAAGATGAGTTTTGCAGACGTCTGATTCTATCAGAGTAAAGCCACATTAGAAGTACAACAATATGTGTTTAGAACAACAACAATATGAGTTTATCGGACGTCTGATACTATTACAGAGAAGTGAGGTTAGGAGAACAAAAAGATGAGTTTTGCAGATGCATGATACTATAAATAGAGAAACGAGGTGAGAAAAACAATAAAATGAGTTTTGCAGCCGTCTGATACTATCACAGAGAAGCGATGCTAGAAGAAAAGCAAGATGACTTTAGCCGATGGATGGTGCTATATAAACAGATAAGCGAGATTCAAAGAGCAACAAGAAGAGTTTAGCAAACGCCTGATACTGTCATAGAGAAGAAAGGTTAGAAGAACAACGAGATACTTTTAGCAGATATCTAATATTATAACAGAGAAGCGAAGTTAGAAGAACAACAAATGAATTTAGCAACAGCTTGATGCTATCACATAGAAGAGAGGTTGGAAGAACAACAAGATGAGTTCTGCAGACACTTGATGCTATAATAAAGTAGAGAGGTTAGAAGAACAACAAATGAATTTAGCAGACGCCTGATGCTATCACAGAGAAAAGAGGTTAGAAGAACAACAAAACGAGTTTTGCAGACGGTTGATGCTATAATAGAGTAGCGAGGTTAGGAACAACAAATAAGTTTAGCAGACGCCTGATGCTATCACAGAGAAGTGAGGTTAGAAGAACAACAAAATGAGTTTTGCAGACCCCCCATACCATTATAGAAAAGCCACATTAGAAGAACAAGATGAGTTAAGCAGACGCCTGGTACTATTAGAGAGGAACGAGGTTAGAAGACCAACAGGCGGAGTTTCTTAAAGCTCTGACTGTTACTTTTTGGGCATTCATAAGGTAATAAATGCAGTAGCTTGCATGTAAATTCTCTCAATCGCTTAACTCGTGGTAAATGTTTGGGCTTTTGCGTTCATTACCACTTGAATGTTCAGAAAGTAATATTCAATCCTTATATTTACATTTTTCTTATTTAATTTTGAAACTAAAAAATTAATTCTACAGCGTGTCTGTTTTATCGACCTAGTGAAGCTGTAAATCTCGAACTAGCCTTGCCATAGCAACAAGACTGTCGGAGATGTTTTCGTAGACATCCGGACTTATTTTAGGTATTCTCTAGCATTCTAACATTTCATGTCCGGTACACCAATCTTTCTTTGGACACGAATGGGCATTGAGCAAAGTAACTATAGGTTTAGCATAGCAGCGTTGGAACCATATTGGATCGCGACTTGACCTTGCATTTACGAATAATTGAACTAATATTTCTTTCCTTTGTTTTATAAAGTACATACAAAAAACATGTAAATACAATTGATTTTGGACCAAGAAGAGAACAATATAGTTCTCACTTTAATTTCACCTGAGCTAATTTTTAAAATATTTTTTCTTCCAACAATTGATTCTAAATATTCTGAGAGAAAAGTCCGAGTGTGGTAACTGTTGCTTTGACAATGAATAGTTGTCTGTCATTCAACTGACTGCCATTCAGTGTGATCAAGTTACAAGGAAAAGTAATTTCAAACTGGCTTTTATATAAAATGAGATGAAGTGTTTTAATCAATATAACAGCTCAGACAGACATCATATTATTCTCTTCCAGTTTATAAAACATTGCAAAGATATCTGAAAAAAGGGCATTGCTAGTTTCGTATTCTTTTCTATTACGCTGAAAAATACATCATATAGTAAAGGTGAGCATTTTTGCACCGATAATATGGCGTTTAAACACGGAAAATCAACATATTATTTGTTGCCACTTTCTAATGTTGTTATGATATTAAATTAATGTTTCATTATTTGGGAAAAGTGAACATTTTTGCAATTTTATCGGTATTCTGTAAAAAAGAAAGCGCTCGAAGAGTTTTTTTGGAAATAGGCGTGAAAAGAGTTTTCGGCCATGGGATTACTTGCTCTTTCCCTGTCTGTTTCATTTTAAGAAAAGGCAATCATCGTTGATGTTAATTGGGTTTCAGGACTGGAAATGCATTAAGAAGCTATTAGTTTGCACATCTCTGCTATGGTGGTGACTGAAATATCTTGACTCTGTGAATGCAACAAATCCAGCTTGCTGATAATGTGTACTACTAGGTGATTGGTTTTTTTGTTTATGTTATTATTTTGCAATCTTGGCATCAGTAATCACTAGGTCATTGTGAGAAAAAAGAATGACAACATAATGAAACCATTTTATCTCTACTTTCTTCTTGTTTTAAATCCCGTACCTGCTTTTACTGTATCTCATAATTACGATTCTTTGATTATATAATCTTCCAATATTAGGATTCTTCTATGCATTTCTTTTAACAATGTTAGGTATGAAGGTTTTTTTACCTCTGGAAATAATGTAAATCAGTCACGACATGCGTCATTTGCCATCTGCTATGACTGGCACACAACTTCCGCATACAGAATATAGATGTTATTCACTTGACCTTTAAATAAATACTATATAGATAATTCAAAATGGACATTGCTTAGGAGATGAGTCTTTCCGCAATTAACACTTATTCGTAATCGTAACAATGATTATCAATATGAAGTTCTAGTCAAGATGTGTTCCCAGACTGTAGAGAGATTTTACTCTATTTACTAAAATGACATTCACTGAAAATGCTGTGTTCAAGAACTATCAAAGTTAATAAGACAACTGTATTAGGTTATCAGGCAAATGTTATAAACTGTGAAAGTTCCTCGATACAAATTCGTCCTAAACTTGACAGCATCTTAATGAACTTGGAAAAAAGGACGCATGAATGACACAGATATAAAACAATGTGATTTACAGTCAGAAAAAGCGTCTGCAGCAATTTCAATTTGGTGAAAATATGCAATTATTCAAAGCAGTCAAGTCAATTCATCAGGTATAATTTAATATTAAACACTGAAGGGATTCTTTTACATTTTGTCTACGGTCTCTGAAGTTTTGGTAGTCACTAACATATGTAAAAATTCATAATGTTTTTGCATGTAACTGTCTCTCCAAAACAAAATGGATCTTGGGAGATTGTCAGAAAGAAATGATTGAAAACTTACCCAGGACGGTACAATAGAGGTTATACCAGAATCATGATCAAAAGAAATTGTACTTAAAGCAACTTTAAGCCTGAATTCTACTAAATATTTCTCTTTGTAATGTATCTTAAACAAACCATTTGTTTTTGAGTATACTGAAGTAATAAACCCAATAATGTGAATTGTCTTTGCAGTTAAGGATTCCAAGACTTTGTGGTGCCAGTTAAAGTCTGTGATATTGTTGTAAGGAAACATGAAGTTCTTGGATACTAAGTTTCTATCAGAGTAATTGTTGTCTAATCTTTGATAACTTGTGTATATTTCCAGTTTTCTGTATATCTATCCTACTGGAGGAAAAACTTTTAATCATAAATATAATAGTTGGTGATTTGTAATTGTCGTAGTTAATACTGATTGAACGATTTAGTGCACTATTTTGCTAAGGATGATATTATTAATTGATTACGTGTTTTACCTGTTTTGCAGTTCCAACAATACTGATTGTTTTGCTATTACCACCGGCGAAAGGACAAGGTCGGATTAAAAAGTTAAGTTATCAGAATCTTTCTATTCTCATTCAAAAACCGGACAAATTGTTTCATTCTGCATCACATATAATTACAGGTATACATATAGAAGTATACTATTTTATAAAAATAAGAGATTAAATTCTCATTGAATACAGTTAGGTCAGTAAGAAAGTTTAATATACTATTATATATCCGCTCTCTGTACCAATATGATGAAAATCAGATTATCCACCTACGTTCCAGATTATAGTGCTAGAACAAGATCCGACAACAGCCAATAGGAGTAATGTTCTTGTGACCTTTGGATTGACCTTAAACCGACCATTACAGGACCACACAGGAAATGCAAGAATAGAAATGCAATTCCAACTAATTTAATTTTTGCTTGTGTCCAACTTCATGGCGTTGTTTCAAAGATGAAACCCTCCATCCTAAACATTCTACTGAAGTCTTATCAAAGCTAGGCCCAGTAAATTACACTTGAAGCAAACTGCTATTCTATATTGTCTGGTGAGGAAGAAAGATTGAAAAGGCATTCTCTCAACGGACTGCGATGAGTTGCTGCCTTTTAAAAGAAAAAACACTCGCCCTTCTTTGGCGCATTTGCTGTGTAATATACAAAATGATGGAAAGTTTGCTTAATATCGATGCGCACCAGATGAGTCAACGCTTTAAGCATCATGCAAGCTGCAGCTTTATTCGCTGATTGGAAGGTCGCCAGAGCGTGACCCCCTGGGGGATAGTGTCAGGTCATGCTGCAGTGAGAGCAGAGTCGGAAGATCTTATTTTAATCAAATTGCTCCTCGAACATGATTCCTTCCGAGAGCGATCATTTTTGGGTACGTCGCTATTGTCGGTTTTAATTATGTTGTGTCTGGAGACAAGTAATTAATGGTAGCACTTTTATATAAACTAACCCCTCATTAACAAATTGTTTACGTTTGAAATAGTAGACTATCTTCACTTAGTTCCCCTATTTTGACAACAGTTATTGTTTTCCTGTTGTATATGGTAACGATGCACTAATAAAACTGGAAAACGTCATGGCTGTTCCATATTGTTTAAAGACGGTAAATTCTCGTGGTGTTAATTTGCTGAAAACAATATGTTTTGCTTAATATCAGATGAAATTTGAAGGTGAGAAGGTATTACTCCAGAGACAATATACCGTTCTATCATTTTGTCAATCTAGAAGCCTCTGCTTAGCCTTAATGACATAGTGCTGCACATAAGATAATTAATTGCTGTTTTGTTATATAAGGTACACATACAATAATTGAATAATACAATTTCACATCGATACGGGGCATTTTACTCATCACTTATGGAGGCAATATTGGCATGTTGCTGCATACATTTTCAGATCCTTGGAGCAAAAAGGACAGCGTGTAATACGATCCGATATGACACAACTCAATAGAAAGCGATGAACAACACTACATTATATTGCAACACAACAAAACACAATACAATACAAAACAATGTGTGCAGTAAGTGTTGTGCGATGAAAAACAATTGTATTACTTGATGTTTTTAAAATCTTCAAATAGCAAGAGACCCATCTATTTATAATATAATACGTGTGTAACAATAATTTACGTCATGACGCCAATGAAGGCCAAGGAATAATGTCAGAGGCATTCGACTATGTCTCAGATTCAATTCAACTTACGAGAAATACAACTTCTTCTTCAGAAATTTGACTTGAAAAATTATCAATTACTTATCTTATTGGCACAGATTCTATAAATAAATCGTATGTTTTTCTTTTACAAGCATCGTCTAAAATGAAAGAAAAAAATTCATAAACGGGAATTTTTTTACAAATCCTTTTTATAGGACATAAAGTAAAACTCTACTAATTTCCCACATAAATTGCAACCTTACCGCTATCACATCTTGACAATCATTAGTGCTATCTGTTGAATAAACACTATTTTTAGTACCGCCAAAGGTTTATTCAAGTGCGTCAGATATAGGTAACATGTTTAAAATCAAAGCTTTCTTGTGTCTACTTTCTTACTCCTTCAATAATATAAGAAGCGTCATTTAAATGAAAGTGTAAAACTGAAAACTGACTATTTTACAACATTTACCATACTGGGACAAGGAAAAATGTGATTTGGATATATTTTAAGTGCCTTAACCATCCAAGCTTCGTACAACGGTTTCTTACTATAACAGTATATTTTTGCGACAATTTTATCAATACAATTATGGTGACTGTTGGATAGTGACTTTAATCCATATATATATATATATATATATATATATATATATATATATATATATATATATATATATATGTGTGTGTGTGTGTGTGTGTGTGTGTGTGTGTGTCTTGAATTTCTCAAGTTTTACACTCAGTTGAAAGCTAATTGTGAACGATTGTCCTGGCTATTTTTGACTATTGCTGTTTAATATCAAATTCCGTTGGTCTGTCAAAGTAAGGTATTGAGAAGGTAAAAGCTGATATATCGACGTAAATATACACTTGGTTGGTGAACATAATTATAGTATATTCCAACTAACGTCTCAAAAACAAATGCAAGTTTCCTTAGATCTTTTAAAGGGTTTGCCAGGAGCGATACGGACAGAATCTCAGAATCCCAGGGGACAAAATCTATCGGGACAATATCGGATACAGAATTCCAAAAGTAATAGGAAGCAGTAGGAGAAAATCCGAGCCATTATTTTAATTTATATTTAATTTATTACTAAATTACTGAAATTGAATTAACTTTCATTAACATTTTTATCAATTTTGATATAGTAAATAGAAGAACACTTTTTTTTAACTTTATTGAAAACTTGTATTCATTTTTATACTGTATACGTATGAGGATATCCCAACATTTTGCACTGTAAGTATATAACTGATCACTGTAATCTTACCCAGTGTTCAACGCCTTTAAGAAATTCTAGAAGATTTTTTGTGCACATTCATGACATTGAGGCAGAGGTTCGGGATCATGTTATGCTAGACACAGGTTGATGTTTTAATGTGTTAAGTCGAAGGCTGGCCTCTGCTATCTTGGATAAGGGCTGTCTGCACCATGGTGTGGTCCGGATTCTTGTTATCGATGGTTGTCCTCATTGATGGATGCTTGCGACCAACGATCCTCATGAAGCCGATGTTCCATGCTTTATAAAGAATGTTCGTTCTGGCCTGATTGTCGTTCGTGATGGCTTGCATGTTAAGCCATGCAACATCCCGTATAACACTTTGATGTTTTTTCTTCTTTACTGTACCTATTTGTGACGCCTAAGTCTTGAACCTTTCTCAGACCTGCTTGGGTGAGGTGGCAGCAACATCCTCGTCGCTCTACTTGTGGACCAAGAACTGAAGAAATTGCTTCGAACATGCCTTGTTCAAAGTCTCTACTGAAATAGGTGAGATCTGTGCAAAGCCGAGCTGCTAGCACGTGTCCACTCCAGCTTGCAACATTACATTTCTTCATACAGTTCTCTAGCTCTGTTAGAAAGGAAGGCATACACACACGTAACTGCCGAGTTTCCCAAAGGATGATAAACAGCTGTTAGAAGATCTTGGGCGCCATAGAAAAGTTGCCATTCCTGATCAACCACTCAGATCTACACAGAAGATGAAGTGCTTCTTCAGATGCAAATATGACAGCTCTGCTTGCAGCTTCTGCCACTATCATAAATCAGGAATGGCTTAGATTCAGTACCACCTGTTGTGGTCCACACATCTTCTATCAGGATGTCTCGAAGAGTTGAGAGCTCATCTGGTAGGGCCCTACGCTTTTCTGTCGCCATAGTTCTTGCTTCACTGATTCTCTTTTTCCAATCTTATCACGGACTTCTAGGGATGATTGCAGTGCCTCTTCAGCTAGATTCTGGCATGGTTTTGCTCAGTCTGCCTTGGCTTGCTCCTTCATGGACATTCCCAACTTCACTCCCAGTGAATAAAATTCCTACTCTGGGGTATTTCTTTCATATATCCATTTTCTGCCACCCTTGTTGGAAGTGATAAGCTCAATGACAAGACTGTATCTGATGAACAAAATTCCAGGCGTGCATATATTCTGAAATTAGTTCTTTGATCATTGTTCCAGTGTCAGAATGGTATGAGGAAACCTTAACGCAGTTTATTGGTTTTCAGTGTTAAGAAGCCACGGTTAATTGTTTTTTAGTGTGAGGAAGCGATAGCTAATTGGTTCTAGTGCGACGCAACGACAATTAACTGATGTTAGTGTCAGGAACCCACCATCTAGGTTATTGTCTCAGTGTTGGTGTTTGTTTACTTTAATGTCTTTTATAAATATGGTGTTAGAAAGCCATAACACACCAAAAAAAGGCGAAAAGAAACCACGACCTGTGTTATTTTCCTGAATCAGTGGTTTCCATGTTTCATACTAAATAATTATTCACAGTATACTGAGATTTAGTTTCTATCAATCAATTAGTTACTGAGATTCTGTCCCCTGGGATTTTGTCTCCCTTAATTTTGAGCCGCGGGATTTTGTCCTATGGGATTCCGTCCTACATTCTTGAATGCAGATCGTTAATTTGAAGAGAATGTCTATAAATAAGGTTTCGGGTTATAGAGCGATACAGTTCTTCAAATTACAGAGCTATTCAGTGTGTGGAGCATATGATTTTCTGATAAAATTTTTATATAAAGATTTGGGAAAAAAACTAATTTCAGGACTGAATGTGCTAGCAGTGTTTAATCTAAAGTTGAAATACTATACTATATATAATTACTTGAGCCAAACTTATAGCTTCAGTACATTTGGCTGTCACATACCGTCAAAGAATAACTATTAGAGAGCAATGTGAGAAAAAATAATTTTGATTTATGTTACTAGCGAATGAGCTCCACTTGGGGAACACGAAGTAATAATCCCAGTTTTCTTGGAAGTTAATATCTCTCAAATCCCAACCTCGACGTTATTGACAATCTGTTTGATCTTCTTGTGTCTGCGTATCGTGTTTTGTATGTAGTAAGTTCAATGTAAAAACGAAGTTTGTTTGTGTGAAACGTTTATAAAACAACAAATGTATTGAAATTTCAGAACTATGATCCAAGTACCTTCTTCCATGCAATAATGTAACCGTTTCAATAAGTATGGACTTTCGATTAGCGCCCTCTCCTCATGACACCAAACGAGAATAACAGGTAAAACCGATACGTGCTCATTAATGTTTGCTACATGTAGCTTCTGCAGACAACTGGGATGGAGAAGTTTTGATTTTCCATTTTCATTACTCTTCTATAAACAACGGCCTAGTTATTATAAGGTAAAGCTGATAACAAAACTCCCCATGCATGACCCGTCGGGCGCTGACAGACACAGAATGAACAAAAATGGTCAAATGTCATATTCTTATTTGCTAGTGTTAGATGATAATCCTTATTGTTTTCTTTTTGAAGCAATTATGCTACCACGACATATGTCGCTTTTTTAAAAGGCCAATCCAATAGCTCAAGTCTTGCAAATGTAAGAATAGAGATAGATTATAATAGTTCTAACTTGTCAATAATAGGTTAGATTTTAATCAACAAACTTGCACAAACAAATGATTACTGAATTTTATTTCAAGTAAAAGCTTTATTTGAACATTTCCTGTTTATAGGAAGACCTCTTCCATATATCATTTTACATATCAAGATTATAGATTAATGTCAGAAATCCAGTTTGAAATTTTAAATTATTCTTAAAATAACAAGTGCATTAATTAAAGAAACTGCATGTATTTTATTAATTTAAGGATTGTAACTAGGTAAATATTTTTCCTTATTAGATCAGCATCGAAAACCAATGTTATTAATGTCCTTTGAATAAAAATTCTTACATTAAAAGCAAATAAATCAACACATCTATCCTAATATTTAATGAATGGATTAATTAAAGAATCTAATACAATATAAGAAATATACATGTAACTATATTGATTTGTATTCCTTTATTAAATAAAGATCGATAATCGATGCTATTAAATCCAGGATGATAAAACATATTATAAAGTTGAAAATTGATAAGTTGAAAAGTAAGAAAATAATTTAACTATGTAGACTTTAATAGTTAAATACTTAATATCCGATGTTCAAAATTATGTGAGCTCTATGATGACGTATTCCCGGTATATCAAGAGATCAATTGTTTATTTTATCTTTATTTTATGATACAAATTTAAGGAATCGATTCAAACAGCCAAGTAGACAAAACGAACTTATTCTAAATTAAAAAGGATGAATTAAAGGACTACACTTTCTTTATTACAAAAGGGAATGTAACTGTATATTTTGTACATTTGTCGGATCGAAATGAAAAGTGCCGAGGTTAAACAAGTTGTCTAAACATCATATCAACTTTTTTAAATGAAAAATTAAATAAAGTAAATGCATTTTAATGTTACCATGTGGACTTTTCCACCGTCTTTTTTAATTAAAATAAAAAAAACTGATGTCATAGATCTAGGTTGAATACAAAAAAATATTCTCCAATGTTAAAATGGATAAATTAAGGAAAGTACGTGTACGTTAATAGAAATAAAAACACACTTATCATATTATTTGGTGAAGATGAAAATCAATACAAAAAGTACATATATATTTTGATTTGTTTGAGGTTTTTTAAATGCTTTTGCAATGTATATTGTACAAGCAATAAAGCAATATGATATTTTATATTATAAAAGGTATAAAGCAATATGACATTGTATATTATAAAAGGTATAAAGCAATATGACATTGTATATTATAAAAGGAATAAAGCAATATGATATTGTATATTATAAAAGGTATAAAGCAATATGACATTGTATATTATAAAAGGAATAAAGTAATATGATATTGTATATTATAAAAGGTATAAAGCAATATGATATTGTATATTATAAAAAGTATAAAGCAATATGACATTGTATATTATAAAAGGTATAAAGCAATATGATATTGTATATTATAAAAGGTATAAAGCAATATGATAATGTATATTATAAAAGGAATAAAGCAATATGACATTGTATATTATAAAAGGTATAAAGCAATATGATATTGTATATTATAAAATGAATAAAGCAATATGACATTGTATATTATAAAAAGTATAAAGCAATATGATTTTGTATATTATAAAAGGTATAAAGCAATATGACATTGCATATTATAAAAGGAATAAAGCAATATGATATTGTATATTATAGAAGGAATAAAGCAATATGACATTGTATATTATAAAAGGTATAAAGCAATATGATATTGTATATTATAAAAGGTATAAATCAATATGACATTGTATATTATAAAAGGTATAAAGCAATATGATATTGTATATTATAAAAGGTATAAAGCAATATGATATTGTATATTATAAAAGGTATGAAGCAATATGATATTGTATATTATAAAAGGTATAAAGAAATATGACATTGTATATTATAAAAGGTATAAAGCAATATGACATTGTATATTATAAAAGGTATAAAGCAATATGACATTATATATTATAAAAGGTATAATGCAATATGATATTGTATATTATAGAAGGAATAAATCAATATGACAATGTATACGTAGAATGAATAAAGCAACATGACATTGTATATTGTAGAAAGAATAAAGCAATATGACTTTGTATATTGTAGATGGAATAGAGCAATATGACATTGTATATTGTAAATGGAAGAAAGCAATATGACATTGTATATTGTAGAAGGAATACAGCAAAGCAATATCACAATGTATATTGTAGAAAGAATAAAGCAATATCACGTTGTATATTGTAGAAGAAATAAAGCAATATGACATTGTATATTGAAGCAAGCAACGATATTAAGATTAACAATATCGTCAATAAATGTACTTACTAAGTCAGTGCTGCTTTAATTTTGCTCCCATCTGTTTCTAATTAGTTCTGCCTTTGCCAAGGAATAAAGATATGTATAATAAAGTTCAGTACCTTTGTATAACTTAACAATTTCTATGCAAGTACGGAAAATAGGAATACAATTTTCTGTTCGACAAGAGTATGTACGCTTCTTAATAAATATTATACACAAATTTATAATATCATATTCTGCAGATATTCTTGAACCAAATAGAATATCATTAGCAGTTAAGTCTACTTGCATATTTCATTTATAACTCAGTAGTGATGTGAAATTAGTTAATGTTGTTTTTACAATAGGACAATCAAACAATAAATGCATCACTGTTTCTAATTGCTCATTACAGAATGTGCAACAACGTGTTGCCGAAATTTTAATTGACACAATCAACAATTTGTATCGATTGTTTGATGAATGATTTGGGACTGAAAACTTAGAAGTTCTGTAACTCTGAAAGGTAGTAAATTTATCAATTTTCAATCGTCATATTGGTGATTCTGATTTAGTGCAACATTCCATTTGTTCTGGACTTTAAAAGTTAATTGTATATATTTCTCTAAGAATATCTTATGGAAAGATTTTGCGATTGTTTTCATGTTTTCTTAGTATTTCAAAATATTTGTTCACTGGAGCTTCAAGTATTTGTTTATTGTTTATAGCATTCGTCCATGCCCTAGGTATAGCATCACTAATTCCATGCAATTCCATAAAAGATATATTGATATTATAATTTTGTTTGAACTCTACATACTCAGTGTGTCATTGGAAAAGGCACTTAGCTCCCATTTCCTCAACATGATATAGCCAACAACGTGTTAAAAGAGCCGTTAACACAAAGAAAAACAAAAAATTGAACTCGACATAAGTGCGAAAGTTACCATTGACAATGACTATATCATTAACAAAGAAAATAAAATTTGCACACCAGAGTAATAACAGACGGTTGTACCAGTTATTTTAATATCCTTGTTGCACCACAATGACATTGATAAGAGATCTTCTGGGTTTGTGGTGGAGTATTAATCAAGTTCTGACTAAATGAGTAAAACATTCTGCCTAAACGTTGTAAATTTATGGGATATTTTTTGGAGGCCTTGTTTCTTTATAAAGATGAATTTAGTACCTACAACTTGTTTACAATAAATCGATAATAAGAGGTTTTTCAGGGAGCATGATTGAGAGGGTTAGTAAATATTTTATTCCATGAGAGTTTGAACATAAAGACTGAATATACGTCATTTTTACCCACCTCCTTGATAACCATTTACAAGAAGGCATCGCTTTACTTTATCAACCTTTCCACTCCAAAAGGAAATTAAAAAGAAGTACAGATTGGCTAAAACTTATGAAAATATTAAATAATTGGAGTGTGAGATAAATTAATTTTATAAAATAAGTAATACATATGTTTATTTTCCGCATTAGTTTATTCCTCGATGTTCAGTCTTTTCCTCCTTTGATGTCATAGCTGTTATGGGAAATCACTCCGACATACGCAATGTGCGACTTATTGAAAACAGTCTTCTTTATAAAATCGACGTACTTTAACTTTGCATTAAGTACCACTCCTATCGAACTCCAAGGCAAATATATTAATGAATGTTAGATGTCGCTGCCTGATTAATATAAGTGTTAAAATTCATCCTGTGGGGCAGAAAAAATCAAAAGCAAAGTTGCCATCTTACATTGCAAATAGTAGCGAACAGTCACAGAGGGTGAAAACAGAAAATCTTTAACAGAAGCGGAGACATCTATTTTTAGACCATAAACATGTTTAGTTTGAAAAACAACTCAGTTTAAATATACAGTCTAATGCTTAGGGATACTAAAGTTATGCTATCAAACAGAAATATTTATATCACTTTATTTTGTGAAAAATCAATGCTGCTAAAATTTTCATATACATAGAATTTTCATCCTCACAATCTCCACGTGTTTTTTCCTTAGCAAAACTTAATAGCAAACAGGTGCTATGGAAACCGTGATTTGAAAATTCCAATTAGCTTGGCACTTCTTACACAAGATAATATCAATTAAACCACGCTGACATAATCCTTTTAACCCGATTGTATTGTCCAGAAGGAAATTCAGGCAAAAACATATTCAAATTCTCTCTCTTATACTGATACCAAAGAAACTTTTTTTGAAAACTCTTCTTTTTAATTGGTGTAGACATAGTCCGACTATCCAGCAATAATGTGGATTAATGTTAATTAAAGAGTTACATATTTAGGTTCGTGTACACCACGAAACACATAAGGTTTTAATTGTTACGGAGTGTAGAGGTGTTATGGCATGATTATGGTGACTGTTATGTTAATTGTTGTATGGTTATTTTTCTCCTGATGTCCCCTATATGGTCAAACCAATGTTAAATATAAGTTTGTTTAAGAAAACACGTAAAAGTGGTTCCTGGATTAAAAATGAGATTTTGTCGACTGCATATTGAATTATACTTCTCTGTAATAACTTCGCAATTTAATTCATTATAATTTGGAGTGTACAATAAAAAGATGATTATTATTAGAGATCTGTTTGTCCTCTGACATTTTACGGATATTAGTCTTTTTTTTTTTCTTTTTTTAAAAATATAAATCGAAACGTAATGCTAACGTTTACCAACGTTGTGATTAGCAAAGTTATGAACCCAATGTAGTTAAGACCATACCACATTAATGGGATCATTCATACGATCGTTCAAATTTTATAAATGAGTCAGACCTTCTACTGAAATAGTTGTAAAAAAAATGTTTTTAGCATAATGTTGACAAGATTATGGTCATTTAAGCGCATCAGAATAATCCCTTACCTTCTACTTAGGGTTGATATGAAGGGCAGCAAATTGTTTTATTATATACCCATTTAATCTTTCATGCTTGACCTGGCGTTCGATAGAGCTGTTCAATCCGTATTTCCGTACCAAACACCCTGATTAGATCCACTTAGGTGTCTTCTTTGACGTCCGCACGTCTATATTTTTAGACTCAGTAAATCGAACTTTTATAATCCCAATTTGTTTTAAATTTCATTCACAGTGTAAAACTATAAATATTTAAAAGGCGAAAAAAATAGGGTGTGTAATAAATACAAAATCATATTCGTGTTTTGTTTCGGGTATGGGAAAGAACTCGTTTGATATAAAGAAGATGTTTCTGTGAGTAATATTTAAACGTTGACATTTCACTTAGATATTTTGAATTCCACAGAGTATCACTTGAAACATTACTTCAGAATTATTTTGAACTATAAGGTCTCTTATCAAAATGATATGTCTATAGCCATCTTATCTAATTATTATGCGTTATAGAATAATCAAAATCTGTTTCGCCTTGACATAATAAAGGATGTTGTGCTACAAAACTGTTTGGCTCAAGAGACTTGTAAAATCAGGTTATTAAACAAATATTAATCCTTACAAAGAGATCGTTCAAGGTCAAAGTCGAGAAACATATTCAAAATATTACGCGCAGAAGCAGAAACATCTGTAAAATCGATAGCTGAAAGTCATTCAGATGACTTGAGTCAGACACATTATAAATTCTAATGGTAAAATTTAGATAAAGAAGTATTTTTTGGTAAAAAGCTCATCTGACAAAAGTGAGTTGCACACTAAAAACAAATGTTATGTAGTTCTTTGCGTCTCTATTTCTGAATGATAAAATGGAAATATCGAGTGTCGTCTGGAATTAATAACCGAACTTAAGTGGCGCACATTTTGAAAATTACGGGTAATTAGGGGCTGATTTGATAATTTCCTACTGAAATCAATCTTTAAAATTGGTTTATATATTTGAAGGTCATATTTCAAAAGAATTAAATTAAAAATTAGAGTTTGGTATACACACTTACATAAATGAGAGTAATTATAAATAATATATAAAGACGATTTAATAAAGGTGTTATGAAATATGCCTAGATATTCATTCCTACTGTATACTATACTATACTATACTATACTATACTATACTATACTATACTATACTATACTATACTATACTATACTATACTATACTATACTATACTATACTATACTATACTATACTATACTATACTATACTATACTATGCTATTGTATGCTATACTGTACTGTACTATACTGGACTGTACTACACACTACACTACACTACAATAAACTGTACTGTACTGTTCTATACTATACTATACTATACTATACTATACTATACTATACTATACTATACTATACTATACTATACTATACTATACTATACTATACTATACTATACTATACTATACCATACTACCTATACTACAGTATACTATACCATACTATACTACCACTGACATGGGGAAAAAAAATTAATGTTTGATGGAAAATCGCGGCGAACGATTTAATTTTCAATGTAGTGTCCTTATTAGGTGTTTGATAGAAAATCACGGCTAACGATTTAATTTTCAATGTAGTATCTGTCCTTATTAGGTGTTCGCTGAAAGAAAACTTATCTTATCGGAAAATAATGGACAGAAAATAAATGGTGTACGTATTTTAATAATTCCCGCTAATGATGTAAATGGTGCGGTGGATTAATCTTCTCGTTCACAAAAACAACAGCACCTCTGTCAATTCTATTACACACACCCTCGCGTGCAAATACACATACATACAGAGACGTGCTAGTACACACAGACATATGAGCATATTTACCAACATAATCATTACACCTAGCAAAAAGAGAAAATATTGCAGGGTTCGAGCCCAACTTTCGTTTTCAACCATTTCATCTCTGGTGAAACTGTGCGTTTTTTTTTACCAAAAGCAAGAAAAGCTAGTCAAAAGTGTTTCGTGCTTGTGGAAACTGAGAAAATGAGAGAGGAAAAAAGTAATCGCCGCATGAAAGCACAGTCTGTTTTGTTTTAAAGATAAGGACGGAATCTTCGTGAGGATCTTCAGTGTTTATCTATAATTTGAATATTTAGTTCCGTTTGGTAAGACTATATGAAATGCTGTTTCATAGGTACTTATGATATCGTCCCTGAATGTTCCTGCAAATTTAATAGATGTCTTTATCTATCATCGGTGAAAACTACTTTTTATAGAGGAGTAATGTATATCCTTGGGTGTATGTATACAATAAACATGATAAACTTAAATGTCAATATAGAAACACTGACCAATCAATGCACACATAGTTCATCCCCTGCCAGACAGAGCAAATAAGTATATTGATTGCTTTGTCACAATAAGCTATGTCGCTACCGTACGCTTGTGCCATAATTGTCTCGTGCAACAAAATTACCTCAACAAATTGTTGCACTCTTTTCCTTGGATGAAAAACGGCTCTAATTGGAAAATCGAACAGTAGAAAATATACTCTGGAAAGCTTCTGACACGTTTGTGAACATGGAAGCTTATTTAAGTATAAAAGAGGTCGATTTCTCTTCAATCAAAGAGAAGGAATCTTTTTGAATTGCTTCTTCATTTAAGCTGGTAGTTTTTATCTTTTACTTTTTTGACATTTGTTAGGCAATTGAATTGAATAAATACAGGTTACCAATACAGCACCTTTATCTGGGTGCTTGTATGGCGTGAAGTATGATAGTGGAAGGACATCGGATCTCGCGAGATCCGACAGGTCGAGTGTGATCCGATATCCTATCGCTACCAAACGAGAGATCAAGTCACATTACTGGTGATGTGTTTACTATATGGCCTGTACATTTATTTCAAATTGAAAAAAAAAATGAGTTGTTATGTTGTTGTGGTTCTTTTACTTTGATTCCAAAAATCTACTCACATTGTACAATGCGTCTAAATATAGTGCCCCTGCCACGCGACCGTTGTTATGTAACCTCATCTTTGTCAGGAAAGAATCTTAATCTGTATCGGATGAGCATGATACAAGATTTCAGATCAGCATTTGGAAAAGTAGCCTTGTCATGAGTTGCATAATGATGGGTATATTATAAAAGGATCTGTTGCTGATTATATCAAAATCACATTCATCTGGGAGCAAGCAGTTGGTAGTGCGTTGGACTCGAAATCCAAGGGTCTCCCTGGTTCGATACCCGGATAGGCTAGCCCTTGTCAGCTACCTCAGTGTAATTTTTGAAAAGGTTTTTAGCTCTCCTTTCCTTGGCATTATACAGCTAATAATGTTCTCAAAGTGCTGTTTAAAGCAAGCAACCAACCAACCAATCAATCATCGTTTGTTAATGATTTTATGCCGTTTATTTTGCCTCACTTAACGCGTAATAATATGTTTGTTTTCATTGTGTGACACCTTTTTGTTTCATATATACGAATGTATGTAATACATGGTCATTAGGAGGCACGAATTTGTTTTGTAAAGGACATATTCGTGTTCAAAATTTTACTCAGGACACGACCACAGTGTTTTTTTGTTTCCTTCTTTATTTTTCAGAAACATTATTTATCAAGCGTATTAATTATAAAGCATCTTTAAGGTGGCAAAACCATCGACAGTATTTTTTCACACGGATGTTTTTTCTAATATATATATATATATATATATATATATATATATATATATATATATATATATATATATAATCTTTGCATCGGATTGATTAGAACAAATATTTCGAACGGAGAAGTCATAAATTGCACCATCGTACATTGAATCGTTCTTGAATTTGAATGAACTTTATTTGAAATGTTAAAATGCTACCTTTTTCAGGTTTTGATCATCTTTCAGAGTATATTATTGTGTCCATCATGATTAAATTAATGATGTAGCGAGGAGTCTTTCCTTCGTTATTTATTGCGATGAGTTTTTCCGTCGTTAGATATCGCGAGGAGTATTTCCTTCGTTAGATATCGCGAGGAGTCTTTCCGTCGTTAGATACAGATATTTATTAAATACTTAAGTGTGAAGTATAGAAAAATATGCATGAAACGATCGTCATATTTTTTCATTTCTATATTTCACATGTGAAAAATATATCTTTACATTTTCACATGTGAAAATAAAAGATTTCCTATCATGCCATGAGACGCTTCATTGTTTGTGCCTACAAAAATTATACGTGCAGCAAGAAAAACGAGCACTTTGTGAGCTAGAACAAATAAATGGAAACTGCATTACCTTTCAGGCATGGAAATTATTTTTTGCTGAAGAAATTTGACTCGACGCCGTTCAAGTCTCTATGAAGTTATTTCCCCTTACCACCTTGTTAACAATGATAAACCAGCTGTGATGCACTGCTGAATCCGACTTGCTTTGTGGTCAGATAGAGTAAAATAATGTCAAAATTGTAAAAAATGTAATTTGCTGCAAGAGATTAGGCCATGATAATCTTACCGCTGTCTTAAGTCGCAGATATTTATATGATCAGCCAATGAAAGTGAGGGGAATTTACGAAAAGGAGCAAGATTGGTACATAATAAAAAGAAACTTTACTTTAGCTGCGTAAATACCTGATATATTTCATCGTGTGGTACACACAAACGATATATCTTAACGCAGGGAAAGTAAATATTCTCTATATGTTATACAAGAATTTTCGTGGATAAATCGTTTTTACTTACATTTTGAACATAAATATCAAATTAGGTTTTTATTTTTAATTAATCAATTTTCAAACAAGTATGATTTTAAAATATTAAACATATACCTCTAAATAAATATGAAATTTGCTGAGAGTACTTTACTCTAAACTTTAACATGGACCTTTACCATTTTAACAGAAAGCATGCCTGTATATTACGAAGATCTAATGCAAGCATTAAGGATCGGACAAGATAGAAAGTATGTATGGCTTAGAGGTAAAAGTGAAAGGGCTACATCAGACTTTGCATCATGTTCAAGTATATGCTTGTCGGTGAGAATAGTCTGACATACATAAACACCTACTATAACACACAGAAAAGTAGGTGTCAAGCGAATTTAGCAGACACCCGATGGCAAAATTAGGACTTATAACACGAATTGCAAAATGGAGGTTCATAGCATATATACCTGTGCACAAGTTTGCATAAACTGAAATGGGTGTCTCAGACGAAATTAAACTGGGTGTTCCGGAACAAATTTAACCGGGTGTCTCAGACTTATGATTGCTTTACCTAAGTTAGCTTTTAATCAACTGTGACGTTATGAGAAAAAATATCAAAGGTTTTGTAGAGACACAAAGTTGCATCAATGTATCAAAACAAGCTACCAAAACTGAAGAAGAAAAAAGCCCAAGCCAAACAAAACAACAACAACAAAAACAGAGATAATCAAGGTTAACTGTTATAGAATTAAACAAAATTTTGTGATAAAACAAAAATACATAAATGTGAAGATGAATAAATTCTCTTTAGGAAATAGCCTTAAACACTTCGCTTATGATGTTAATAACAAAGTAATCGCTTATTAAAAAGATATCCTCTCTTTCGTGCCGAATGGTAAGAAATGTCTTTAGAGAGAAATACATTATAGAAGTTAGTCTCAACGTTGTTATTCTCTAGTTTGATTGCGGACTAATGAGATAAGATGTTTTCAACCGCAGACATACGTTGTTTTCAGTTCTCTGCAGACTAAATCCATTTGTCAATATCATCAAAAACTCGATTGGACTGTTAAAAGCTACGCAGAGAGAGAGAGAGAGAGAGAGAGAGAGAGAGAGAGAGAGAGAGAGAGAGGTACTCCTATTAGACTGTATACGTGCTTAGATTATTGTGTATATCATTACTTAAGCATATATTAAGTGAGGCCCATATTTATAAAGAGAGCATATAACATAAAATCAATTATTTTCTAACATTGTATGCGAGCCATTCTATAGATATTGAATCCCTTTTCATTCCTGAATGAGGATATACCAGCATACACAATGTTATGTATAGGCACACGTGACATGTTGAGTACGTATTCCAAGCAGACTTGAAAAAAAGACGAAATTATGCAATTTGTAACAATCTAATGAATTTCCTCTTTGGAAGTGTTTGAACGAGTATAAAATCAATCGCACCGTTAGATCACAATAAAGATTTATTGCAAGCTCAACGATGAAATATAATTTGTTTTATAGTTCCGATGCAAGGTTTGTCAAACAGTAAAATTTGTTTTTATTAAATGGGAAATTTTTTGATATTTCAAGCTGGAAACTTTATGAATCATTAAGTATATATGAATAAAGTTTCCTTGTAGGTAGATTCGTCTCGAGAATCTCACAATTTTCTTTGTTGAATGACCAAAGCTTAAACTACCACACAGCATTATAGCGACGCCATAGATATTATGGCGTCGCTATAATGCTGTGTGGCAGAGTACCTCTCCCAATGTTTTTGATAGTTTTAGTTGTTATTTTAACCTATTCCTTGAAATTTTAAGTTAGACATGCAATGCGAAAATTGTGGAACATCCACTGGTCATTTGTGTCAGGGGGATTTATTCCTATGCAATAAATGTGAGCTGAAAATATTTCCTAGGGCGGCGAGAAACCCTACAAATATGGCAGCAGATTACCAACGAGAGCGGTCCGTTGATAGCCCCTCATGGTGAGTGAACTGCTTTGTTTTGTACAGAATAAAACGAGTTCTTTGCCATATGATCATATTGTAAAACTTTGATATCGAGTCAGCAAAATAGACCCCATTTTCAGTGGTACAAACAGACAAGAGAATGATAAGGCGGAATGGTACTGATAAATCTACAATACTATCGAAGATATATTGAATCTATTTTTGTCCACAGACCCAAATAAAATAACAAACATGTGCCACCTGTATCATACAATTATGTGGACATGTCAGTTTTACTGAAGGACATAGATAATTAAAAATATTCAGTGGATATTCTAAACTCAGTTCAAGAGGAGACTTGAAGTACAATGCAATGTTTATGTCAGTCTCGAGTACATTGCCACATCATGCCACTTCGAACACAGTTCAGACCGACATTGTACTCAACAAGAATTCAACAACAAACCGAGGCTACACCAAAACATATCCACATCTGTTACATCAATCATGTATGCTAACAACGACAATTTCTGCAGCCGGTCATTCAGCAGAAAGAACCGTTACTCAGAATACACGCCAATATGTAATGCACGGACTCCAACAGCAAAGAGGTTCAGACTGGTATAAACGAGGTCTGCTCTGCTCTTTGGGGTATAGCAGCAGAAACCCAGAATACTAAATAATATTTCAGATGATGGTGAATTAAATCACATCACAACTGCATTAAAAGTTGATTGCATCTTCAGAAGGCACCAATGTCCCGGACGAGGATTTGGAAAATTATAAAACCTTTGCTAAGGTGGTTAGTTTTCTCCTGAACAACGACTTCAATAGAACTGGATTTTTATTGAAACCATCGCATATAAATCTATATCAGCGACGGGCTAATAAGTTCGCAAATGTACCATCCACACTCCAGTTTCCAAGGAGGCGTGGTACTATTTTCACAGGAAAAGCAGCGTCCTCTCACTTGAGCACAGTGCGTCCAATACGACTACGATGTATATTTGTTACTAGACTTGCCCCTGCAACCGTAGAATCAGACATTTCCTCTCATATTGAGCTTTACTCTGGAGTTAAGTCAACTAAGGTGGAGAAGCTACATACGAAATATAATACTAATGCCATCTTCAAAATCATATGTGATAACCTCACCCACAATTCGATATTGAACGTGGATGCGTGGCCAAGGAATACTTTGGTTAGAGACTACTATCGGAGTCGGAATTAGACACTAATATTCCGAATTTTACTTTACTGGACTCAGATATACATAATGGTTACTTTACGCATTCCTTCAATAACTGCCGTTCTATAACTAGAAATATCCAAAATAAGAACTTTATGCGATATATCTGACGTTTGTTTTCTATAAGAATTGTGACTATTCGACAGTGAGTTAGACTGTCTTTCATCAGTGCATGAAAATGTTTACGAATCAGGTGTATTATTATTCAATCTTCTAAAGACATTCACATAGGCAGACCTTACGGGGGAGTGGGTGTATTATATCATAGATTTCTTGCAAGAATTATAGAAGTACAACACCTCGGTGATCCCAGAATTATAGGTATTACTATTAAGTCAGGCGATTCCTCTTTGCTTTTTGTAAATGTCTATTTAATTTGTGATTTAGGTTCAAATTTTGGGGAATTTGTCGATTATTTGGGTAAAATTAATTCTATTGTAAAAAATGCTAATACACCAAATGTTTATGTATTAGGAGATTGGAATGTTAATACGCTCAAATCCACTCCCTTTGGAGATGAACTTTGCCAATTTTGTGATGTATGTGGTTATATCATATCGGACTTACAACATATAGTAGACAAGACAACAAATTTTACTTTTCTCAGTGACTCGCACAATACTGTCTCTTCGTTGGATCCTTGTGTCTCTACAAAATCTGCTCATTCCGCTATATGTGATATAAGAATAATTCATACCCAAGTAGGGTTCGACCATCGTCCAACTTTTATGACTATCAATGCTGATCTACTTCCTGGTTTTGATTCATGCCCCCATGAACTCTTAAATTTGAAATACAACATCAATTGGTCAGACCTCACTGCCAACAAAAACCTGAATTATACTCAAACATCTGCATTCCTATTAAACAAGACAGAGATCTCTTATTGTGTAGCGGTATGTAATGATAATGGCTGTAGTAATCTTGTGCATATGAAACTGATCAATGGATTTTACACAGATATAGTACTTTGTCCAACTCTGCTAATATTTAGTGAGAAAATCCAAACCTTGTCATCGGGTTATACCAGGCTGGAATGACTGTGTCAAAGAACTGCAAGACTATGCACTAAATGCTTACCTAATGTGGCGTGATAACAGTATACCTCTGCTTGGGCCTCTCAGTAACCAAATGCGCCAAAACTAGAGCTCAGTGTAAGTATACCCTTAGACTATGTAAGGAGGAAGAATTAAACTATAAAGCGGACACGCTTGCAAAAAACTTTGAAAATATAGACCAACGTGAATTCTGGTAGCAAGTTAAGCAAAATACTAATACAACTTCCAATAGGTCACCAATCTGCATTGATGGAAACCATGGCCAAAATAACATATGCAACATGTGAAAAAATCATTTTGAATACTTAATCAATAGTGTTAAAACGATTCGAATAAGGATTGTGTTCTTTAGCATATAAGGCCCCTTCTTGCTTTAATGAACTGATCTCATTGTCTGAGATTCAAAATGCCATAGCTAAACAAAAGGGGGGTAAATGTCCAGGGTAAGATTTGTTATATATAGAACATTTTATCGTTTCAGATAGTAGACTCCATGTTCTTTTAATGATGTTATTTAATTATATGTATGTATATAACTTTGTTCCAGATGGTTTCACAAAAGTTACAATTATCCCGCTACGGAAAAGTAGAATTAGTAACCTGGCAGACAAAACTAATTTTAGACCCATAGCTCTCACGACAATTATTTCGAAAATATTTGAATATATTGTACTACCACGATGTGAAGTCACAATTCTGATATTCAGTTGGTTTTAAGAAACAATATTCAACAGACTTATGCCTCTATAACTTTAAAGAAACTGTCAACTATTATTTAAAACATGGTAGCCCACTGTTTGCATGTTTGTTGGACGCTAGTAAGGCATTCGATAGGGTCAGTCATTGAACACTGTTTAAAATGTTGCTGGACAATCAAATACCCGTTAACAAAGTTCATACTCTAGTTAACTGGTATGGCAAAGAGTTGTACTACGTGCGTTGGGGAAATACAGTCTCCAATTCCTTCCATGTAACAAGTGGAGTGAGGTCGGGAGGTGTTCTTTCGCCTTTGTTATTTAATATATTCATAGACGATTTAAATAGTAACTTGGATCAGTGTCACGTGGGGCTACAATTAACACCAAATGCTTTATTTCTTAACAATTTTAGTTTAGCGGATGATATCTCATTGTTAGGTCCTTCTATTGCAGGTTTAAGGAAATTATTAAAGATACGTGAACATTACGCATTTGAGAATGATATTATATATAATACACCAAAATCGGTATGCATGGTCTTTCAGTCAACTTCTTTCAAAATACCATCTCCTTCCTCTTTACTTCTTAACGGCCATGTTCTTGCATATGTCAACATTTATACTTATTTGGGTCATATTTTAAAATCCAATTGGTCAGATGATGAAGATATGATGAGACATTACAGATTTTTTGTGTACTCGAACAAACATGCTTTTTCGTAAATTTAGAAGTTTTTCTTTGAATATCAAAATTAGATTATTCAAATCTTATTATTGCACAATGTATTGCGCATCTCTGTGGATAACCTTTAGTGAATGTATGAAAAGAAAATTAGTTATTGGTTATAACAATAATCTTCGTTGACTATGAGGTCTTCGAGGATGATATAGTGCCTCTACCATGTTTGTAAACTATAATGTATTTAGTTTTTAAGAATTATTGAGAAAGTACGTGTTTTCAGTGATGACAAGAATATTAAATAGTGTAAGACTTGTATCTTGAAATCTCTATGGAACGATGATATTCGTTTTAATTCTCGGATTATAGATAGATGGAACAAATTACTCTTTAAATGTCTTACATAATTTTGTTCTTAACATTGACAGACATATTCTGTAGTTGTATATGTATCTGTATATTTGTACATAAGACACCTATGATCTGTTATGTTTAAAATACATTTGTATGTTAATTTAGATGTATGGACAATGCAGTCTGAAATAAAACATTCTTATCTTGTCTAAACTGAATCTCCAGACCACAGTTTTCAGGAGAACAGCAATTTTCAAGCGGGAAAGAGTAAGAAATTTAAACTGTTTTCGACGTGACATATTCTACTTATACTTTTGTCATTGCATATACACACTATGTAGAAGGTCCTTAAAGTCGTCTTATATTTTTTACGGTACCAATCATTCTTTCCTATTACTTCATTTTACGAATATTTTTACTCTTTATGCAAGATAATCCATCCTGTTTATAGCAAATAGGAATCATTACTACGTCACATTGATATGGTATCAAACTCCCGCACATAAACCAAATAAGTGATTTACAGGTACAAAATTAGAAATTCGGAAAACGAAGATAATTTTTTGGTAACATAATTTGTGGCATGAAATATGTTCAGACTAACAGGTGAGACAAGTTTCCCCAGTATCCCTGCTACATACTGCATCCAGGTCTCAGCTGACAGTGTCAAATTACATACAGCGGCTATTGCTCCCGTGTCCAGTTTCAGGCATCGATTTCCTATTTTCAATGTTCGATCAGCAATTCCTAAAAGTGCCTGCAGCTTGTCGGAAATAATGGCCAATTAGCCGGTATACTCTTGCAACCGTGAAGCACTTAATATAAAATTACCTTGAATCTTTTACCGGTTATAGATACAGAGCTATTAAATCTCAGATATATAACGTTATTTTTGCTCAAGGATTCCGTTGTTGTAAAATCAACGCTTACTGTGCAGTTAGATATCAAGTGATCATTTCATTATGACGTCATTGATACGACGTCACTTTTTCTACGGTGTATTAGAGCGCTTTTGAACTCTGTCAGAGACTGAACCTAATATGACGTGGTTGCGACTTCTGTCTCTTAATAATTACTGAAAAAGAAAATTTCTTTTACAAATTTAACTGTCGCAATAATAGTCATGCAAACAAAAATGAGAAGGTCAACAAAAAGTATATTAAACCTTGGGAAGCCTTTAAGCGATGTACGACCTGCCGTAAATTAGCCGCGCGGGATTTCTATTGCGGAAAACCGATGTCAGCCTAATAACTGTGTCATACTTAAACATTTGACTCACCAACATATATTTTTTATGCATTTGATAAGAAATTCTATGAGCTTCAACCTGTGCATATTTGATAAATTTTAAAATACCCAGTCAGATATTATTTTAGGGACAAGTAGTGACAGCGTACTTTTCCTAATACTTTTCAATGTAATGACCCTTGCTTGGGAGGACACACACACACACACACACACACACACACACACACACACACACACACACACACATATATATATATATATATATATATATATATATATATATATATATATATATCGACACAAACATTTATAACAGCGCAAATTCAAAACGGTTTCCCAACGTTTCGACATAAACAAGCTCTTCGTCAGGGGAATAAAAAGCTTACATACACAAAACAGTAACTAAACACAAAATCTAAGATAAATTCTAGACTCCTACATGTTGAAATCACAAGGGGGAATTTACAACAAGAGATCTAATAATAAAGATATATATATATATATATATATATATATATATATATATATATATATATATATATATATATATATTCAAAGAACATTAGCGCAAAACAATGCACTCCAACCTATTCAATTTTAAGTGATTTTGTATCGCCTTGACCCTTACTAATGTACAAATATCATTTTTTTAAAACTGTGAAATACTTCATTGTTGTTGTTTTTTGTAAAGATAATATTTTATTCTTCCTTGTTATTGTAAATATGTCGCAACATACTAAATAGAATCTAACGGAATTAATTTGAACACCTGATTATTACTAAAATGGTATAAACGGTCTATAGTAAAAAGCGCACTAAAACTAGGTTGTGATTAAAAACTTAAATTATTCTAAAACATCTATAGCTTACGTTTATGTACTGTGTATACAATGGCGTACTTGAATGCAAGCGAACTCAAAATCTTCTGGAAACTTATTTGTATACTATCAACAGTACCATACCTTCTGATTGCAATATTTTATATCAATATTATGTGTTGAAAATACAAACAGTTATTTACCTTCATTTCAGAGCCAATGTTCCGATGAGCTTAACAATATTTACGTTAGAGAAAAAATATACTTGACGTCATTCATACTATTTCTGTTTTAAAAAAAGGTTCAGGTACTGATGTAGCAAGCCACCGAATGATTAGGGGTGTTGCAGAAGATAGTATTAAACGATTGCATTACATTGTTAATCGCTCCATCAAAGAAAGAACTTTCTCTTCCTGTTGGAAATTTGGTCATGTGTTACCCATGCATAAAAGGGACGCGCCCCACTTAATTTATATTATTATTCAATCATGTTTACAATTCTTTTCACAGAAGTAATATATTTTACAAGTTCTAGTTGGGTTTTCTTCCAGCTCATTCTACCATTTTGCAGATGTTGGAAATGTATCATAGTGTTTCTCAGGATTCAGAAGACTCAAAAACTCATGCATTATTTCCTGTGAATGTTTGGCATAAAAGCTTAATTTTTTAATTACGCCAGTATGGTATGTCTAGTAATCTATTAGACTGGTTTCAATATAACTTATCTTGCAGAAAGTAAAGAGTAAAAATACAAGACTCGCTATCAGAAAAAAAAATAAAAGCTTATTAGTTTAGGGGTTTCACAGGGATCTGTCTTAAGGCCACTACTATTTTGGATCTATATTATTAATATTTCTGAAGTAATTATTTCTACTGCAAATCTGTTTGCCGATGGTTCTTCCCTTCATTATTAATCTCTTTATATAGCAGAAATTGAAATGGTAACAAATCGTCATCTGGATACCTTGATAAGGTGGTCAAAGCAGTTGCTTATAAAGCTTAATCCCGATAAAACTGAAGTTATACTATTTACAAATAAACACATTAACAATATACTCAAACTCAGATACGGCAATACTGACTTCTATTTCGTTTAGTCACATAATCACGTCGGCTTGTATCTTTCTTTTTATTGTAAGTGGTCGGTTCAGATAGATCAAAATATAAAAAAGGATTTTGTCAGATTTGGAAACTTACGAAAGGTAAAATATTCGCTAAAGCTAGTAACTTTATCGAAATTGCATGTTGCCACATAAGAATTTGGTAATAGTGTGTGGGATTATGGCATATTATCAGAATCTGAAAAACTGCAAATGCTTAAACTTGAAGCAATACTGGTTGTAGCCGGACTGCCACGATATGCTGCTCGACAATCTTTGTATGTTGAAACTGGATGCGAATAATTTATCACAAAAAGAAAAAGAACTAATCTTGTTAATATCTATCAAATAATATACAAATACGCACCTGTGATTTGAAAGAATTAATACCTCTTTTAATCCCGCTACCTCAAAATATATTTTCAGGCGTACAAGTATGTACTATTCGTATGACTTTACACTCTCAACTAACAAAAAGTCTTTATATCCATCGTCATTAATACAACGGAATGATCTCCATGAGAATCTCAAAAATACATTTTCTGTTTTTTTTTTTTTCAACTTTGACAACAAAAACAAAGAAAGACACTATTATACTTACTGGTCATTGTTTTATAGACATAATAAATAGAAGATTCCTTCACGGTTGCAGCTCCGTTCGTGATCATCTGTGTAAAGTTCAACTTTCACCATCTCCTTTTGCTCAGGTTGTGGCATTGAAACCGCCCAACATTTCTATTTTCATGGCCCAAATTATTTAGCACAAATACAAAACATCAGAAGTCACATTTATTTGTATCCAGTCATTACTTTTAAGCATACTTTATGGGGTAATGATGGGGCAATTATGGAGTAATGATGGGGCAATGATGTGGCAATGATGGGGCAATGATGGGGCAATTATGGGGTAATGATGGGGTAATTGTGTGGGTAGTGATGTGTGATTATGGGGGTAGCAAATGGTAATTATGGAGTAATGATGGGTTAATTATTGAGTAACGATGGGGTAATTGTGGGGGTAATTATGGGGCAATTATGGGGTAGCGATGGGGTAATTGTGGGGTAAAAATGGGGTTATTATGCGGTAATGAAAATTCCTTCTAGACAAAAGTAATATTTTTGCATGTTCAGGGGTACATTAAAGATACTATAAGACTTGAACAGTGATCTGCTACGCAAATTCTGCTACAAGTTGTTCATGTTTACAGTAGTATGCAACAGTGAATTATACAACAGTGCGCACTAAATGATGGCACAGTGTTCACGTACATGGAAAAGTTTATTTTGAGGTAAAAGGTTGATATATTTTATTGCAAATATTCCTGTCATACGCACAATGGATAAATCTTCCCGCTGTTTTATATTATCTAAACGTAGCTGAGAGCTGTATCGACTGATAGCTGTACTGACTTGCGTATCCAACCTAATACATCTAATGTACACACGTACACTCTTATAACTTACAATTAGCACCATACTCCTGTTGTAATTTGATCAGCTACCACTCAGGACAAGACCGCTATTTTCTTCTAATATTCGTCTAAAACTGTTCATCCTTGTTTACTTCTACAGTTCCAGACTGCACACCAAGCAATATTTTTACGCTTACTTGCAAATCAATAATAATAATAATAATAATAATAATAATATTAATATTAATAATAATAATAATAAGCACATAAATATGGTCCGCAAACTTTAAGATATTATGATGAAGCTTTTCACAACTTGTTGCTGTAAGAAAATTCAAGAGAAACTATTTTCTGTAAGAATTTTGCCATAACATCCCGGCTTTGGGTATATACTTCAGTTTCGACATAAAGAAGCAGTCATTTCGGCACAACCCGAATCCCCATGCAAGCTTTTGCTAGAATTTTTTGTGATTCAGGAAAAATACCAAAAGACTCTGTGCCGATTAAAACTTCAGTACTCCGTTCGCCGAACATAAGACTTTCCATTGTAAACAGACACATACATAAAACATTCAAATGTATTTAATTCTCATCAACGAATCACAAATAAGGCAACAACGCCTTTGAGAGGGTTACAATCCACAATTAACTAAATTCTCGACGGCTTCGCATTCGGCTTAATACTTAAATTTTTAAGAAATGTAATGGGTACTAGTACTACTACTACTATTAATAACTCATATATTCTTGTTCATCTAATAGCATTTTAACAACAACTTCTATTATAAATTGCATTTCGAGCTGGAGCGGAAACGCATTGTGTGGGCTGGGTCGACTGCCTCGATGTGTCCTTGGGGAAATGCACTTAGATCCCCTTTCCCTCAGCATGATATAGCCAATAATGTGTTAAAGTACCGCTAAATTCTATTCAGGATGGGAATAAAGTGTAGATTTGTAATATCGTATTTTTACCTTTTTTCCCAACTCATCGTAGTCATATAAGCAAAAATTGTTAATTGTTTTCAGCCATTTCAATTTGTGCAGGGTATGGCAGTCATTCTTTTGCATTACGTCGGAATCTTTTTATTAGGGCTATTCAAGTCAGCAAAATAACCATTTATGGGCATTGCTCATATCTCAATAAATTGATGAAATTATAAACCAATTAAACATCTTCATTATTACTATCATATTGCATTTTCATTATTTATTTTTTCAACACGGCCTGGAGATAGTGTCATTTAATATAAAATGTAACTTGTACAATTCGAATTGTGCAACGATTTGAAATTTATTTTTTTCAACCTAATTTCGGGGATGTACAATAGGCCCCATGAGCTCTCCTACATGTGGTAGACGATTAATGGGGACGGGAGCTGCGTTGGCTCAGTGGTCAGCGTGCCGTACTCCATGTGGTAGACGATTAATGGGGACAGGAGCTACGTTGGCTCAGTGGTCAGTGTTCCGTACTCCATGTGGTAGACGATACATGAGGACATTAGACACGTTAGCTCAGTGGTCAGCTTGCCGTACTCCATGTGGTAGACGATTAATGGGGACAGGAGCCGCGTTAGGTCAGTGGTCAGCGTGCCGTACTTGCGACCGAAATAGTGCGGATCAGCCCTCGTCGGCTACCGTGGTGTGTTCTTGGGCAAGGCACTTTGCTCGAATTACCTCGGCACAAAATAACTTACTTGTGTTGCTGTGCCATAAAATATCAAATCAATTATGTGTCCAGTTCAGCCATCATGTGTCATTTCTTTTATATAGGCTTTAACGATTAGTGTTATAATGTATTTGTTTTGATAAATTGACAGAAATCTGATTTAATAATACTGTAATGAGTAGTCATAAAGTTCAACACAGCATAATTTGTGTAATAAACAGTATCTGCATATTAGTACACAAGAATTCATTAATTACACGCACACACACACACACACACACACACACACACACACACATATATATATATATATATATATATATATATATATATATATATATATATATATATATATATCAGTGTTGATATACAGTTGGACTGCGGCTACACAGACGTCATCAGCCCAGTACCCGACCTTTACTTGGCGTTTGGCACCTTATCTCGGTACACAGATGGCGGTGCGACAGTGTTGATCAGACACTGCCCGTCTGTGTTGTCTGCCAGTTCATTTAATCACATCTCAGCCAGATCTAACTGAACGCTCTTTCTACTGTCTTTGGTCAGTGTCTGCACTGATGTTGTCCGTGCTCTTCTTCTTATTCCTAGTGCACTGAGCATCCTCCAAGTCGACTGTGCAGGAAACCCCCTGCATCCTACTTCCATCAGGCAGAGCCAAGTTTTCTATCTGTTTGCTCTACAGTTCTCTACCAGTTCCGGGTACTTCTCCGTCTTCCTTTCATGTGCCTCTTCCGTTCGTTCTTCCCATGGGACCGTCAGTTCCACCAAGATGATCCTCTTTGCTATCTCAGACCATATGACGATGTCTGGAAGAAGGGATGTCTGCACAAACTTACAGGAATATGAGTTTTTTCCCCAGGTCGACTCTCATCTCCCATGACTTCCCTTCATGGAATATTCCAGCACTGTATGTTGTTGCAGGTTTCTTTTGTACCTCTTTAACAAATTGGATGAACCGGGGACCTGACTTCCCTTCCGGAATTTCCGTCCTTCTCTCTCCAACATATCTGCCATCTCTCTCAAGACTTTGTCGTGTCTTCATATGTATCGCCCTTAGGCCAAGGCAACCTGATATAGCGATAGAATATTCTGGAATGTAGCTCTTTTCCTATCTATCTATATATATATATATATAACTCTAAGTCAAAGTATTTTTACAAAAGATTTCGGTGGTAAAATAATAACAAAAACTGATGCATAATAGAAGCTCCTAACATAAAATGTTACTTGAAAACTCGAGTAGCCTGCAGTATAAGACAGAATATCCTAAAAATTAAAAATGAAGCGAACCTCAAATATAAGCTTACCCGAAAAACTAACTGTGCAATTACTAGGACGTTTTGTCCTTGAAAATTAAATAGCATCGAAAATAAGCCACTTAGTTTCCCCATATACTTGTTCATAAGTCGAGTTCAACTGCAAACAACACTGACCCTGATCTGCCGTTGCATAATGCGCCAGCAGATCAGGGTCTTGTGTTCTTTGTTCTACTGATTACTTCTAACACACTGCATAGAATCAGATCTGCCGGCGCATTATGCAATGGCAGATCTAGGAGTATGCAGATGGCAGTTGGATCCAACTCATACGCGAGTATAGATCGTATTTGGTGCATATACTTTACATATGTAAGGCATTCTAAACTATATTTGACAATCAAATTGTAAAATCATATATCATTCATATAGAACTAACAGACTGTTTATTAATGCTAAATTAAAAAGGAATGAATCTAAAAATGTAATGAACCTTCTTATTTTATACGTATGTAATTTTAGATATACAACAACCATTTCTTTGTATCGTCTACCGATATTTGTATTCGAAAATACGGCTACCTCGAAAGTAAGTCGTCTCGAAAATAAACCAATCAAAAATTGCAGATGATGAACGTAAGCTGTTGCTTTTTGCCTTTTAATGGTATTGCTTCAAAGAGGCAGCCTTTAAATGATATTTATTTATTTGAGGAAAACTTCTTTCACAATGACTACAATAAATGGCAGAGGACGATATGTGTATTCAAATAGTAGTAAGATGTCCACATAATTTTTCAAATAACTGGGAGCTACGGAGGCAGAAGATCAAAGGATGAGATATAGATATTGCATAAAACACGATTTAGTTTGGATTATCGTGACAAAATAACGAAATAAGAGGAGTGGTTCTCTACAAACTTTAAGCTTGCTCAAACAGCATTGATAAATCGCAGCTAGACTGTTTACACTTGCAAAGAGAACTGTCCTCTAAAGACCTTAAGCATGCTCAAATAGCATTGACAGCTCTCAGGTACACTGTTGACACTTGCAAAGGGAGACATTTTAATTCCTATCCGACATCTTGCGTGTTGGGACTAAAGCTGATATCATTACTTTGCTAATTCATAATTTTGTCAACCTGTTCGTAAATCACCAAGAAAACATACACAAGGCAGTAACTAATTTTACAACATTTTAGGCGAGCTATTCAACAAAAGGAATATCCATATACCTTTGGGTTGTATGATACACCAGCACACAAACTCAACGAAAATTAGCGATTCTTTATGTCATGAAAAATGCATACATACAGGTTATTAGTACAGTAACTTGATCAGGATGCTTTTGTCGCGTCTCGGTATCTTCCTGGTATCAAACGAGACGTGATAATAGTATCCTGATCAAGTTACTGAACTGATGACATGCTTATTATATACCCTAAACAATTATTTCATAATTAAAAAATACAAGTTTTTATGATGTTGTTGTTCTTTTACTTTAATTCTATCCTTCTACTCCTTTCACGCGACTGTTGTTCGGTGACGTTATCCTTGACAACAAGGAATCTAAATCTGTATCAGATTCGCATCTAATACAAGGTTTCAGATCAGCCTCGGTGAAAAGTAGTTTTTATCGTGAGTTGTATAATGATGGGTGTATAATAGAAATTATTATCTGCCAGAAAAGTTAACGTGTTGAATAAATTTCCCGCCCAGACTACTTACAATAAAAGCCCTATGACTGATGACTGTAAATCCATAAGCAAAAATGTAAGAAACAAAATGTAAGAATATGAAAATACAATAATTAATCTTTATTATAGGTATTTATAATGGAAGTGAATAGACTATCCTGTTAGATATCCAGACTACCATAGTAAAATGTTGATTGATATTAGATAAATAAAAAGATAGATCGATAGATAGATACAATGACTCAAAACTATATTTCCATGTACTAATAGCTGGTTATGTAAATTGATGATATATATATATATATATATATATATATATATATATATATATATATATATATATATATATATTCTCTTTCATGCTCTCTCTCTCTCTCTCTCTCGTTCTCTCTCAAAACTTCGGATACATTTTTGAAGAGCTGATATACAAGCTGTCCTGGAACCTGTTAGTTTTGATTCACTACTTTTAATATTTCATATTTATACTGACTTAGAAATTGTTAATGGCGAGTTCAATCCCCCTAATCTCGGCAAGTAATGTCTGGAGAAAAAGAAAACCAAACATAGATCTATGATAAATCTAAGGAACTATCTAATTCTGAAACTTTAATAATTTTAGCAAAATTATATAGGTTAACTGGATTACAATTTCAGCCTAAACAATTTAGTATCTTTAGATAAGACCTTGGCCTACAGTGTGTGGATTTGGTCACTTTGATGTCCAAGGACAGTTCCAAAAATATCTCAATTTTTATTTGAAAAGGGAAATTTGTTCTGCCAATTGTCTAAAAATAGTCCATTTGATCCGCATTTCAACACCCACCCCGGTTTTAACAAATTGTTAGTCACGCCTCATTTTGAAATGGCATGAAAGTCTCCAAGGGAAGGACTTCATATCATTATAGATAAGAGAGGAACTGATGCAAGCTCGAACTAATAGGCGGAATCAATTTCCTAAATATGCAGGCGGTAGGAACCCACTTACCGTCCGTATTTTCGTCATATACAACTATACAGATTTCTAACTTTTCTGTATAGTTACATTGCACTGGTGCCTTGTCTGTATAGTTAAATTGCACTGATGCCTTAGTAGTGTGACTACATTGCACTTATGCCTTGTCTGTATAGTTACATTGCACTGGTGCCTTGTCTGTATAGTTACATTGCACTGGTGCCTTGTCTGTATAGTTACATTGCACTGATGCCTTGTCTGTATAGTTACATTGCACTGATGCCTTGTCTGTATAGTTACATAGCACTGGTGCCTTGTCTGTATAGCTACATTGCATTGGTGCCTTGTCTGTATAGTTACATTGCACTGATGCCTTGTCTGTATAGTTACATTGCACTGATGCCTTGTCTGTATAGTTACATTGCACTGGTGCCTTGTCTGTATAGTTACATTGGACTGGTGCCTTGTCTGTATAGTTACATTGCACTGATGCCTTGTCTGTATAGCTACATTGCACTGGTGCCTTGTCTGTATAGTTAAATTGCACTGATGCCTTGTCTGTATAGTTACATTGCACTGGTGCCTTGTCTGTATAGTTACATTGCACTGGTGCCTTGTCTGTATAGCTACATTGCACTGATGTCTTGTCTGTATAGTTACATTGCACTGATGCCTTGTCTGTATAGTTACATTGCACTGATGCCTTGTCTGTATAGTTACATTGCACTGGTGCCTTGTCTGTATAGTTAAATTGCACTGATGCCTTGTCTGTATAGTTACATTGCACTGATGCCTTAGTAGTATGATAAAAGGCGGATTCTGAAACACTCTTTGTCTTTTTTTGACATAGAGGTCTTCATTTTGCAAACAAATTGCTCTATCCAAATCTCATGGGGTGCCCCAAAAAAGTGGGCATCAAGTTGTTGAAAATCGCCGGAAACAACTCCAGCAAACACTGGCCGCCAACTGCTGAAATTATTATCAACTATCTGTTTTAAGGTAAAAAATCCCCCTTGTAAAAATTAATTTCGTGTATATCACGATGTTTTAAGTAAATAAAAAGTCTAGTTTAGTAAACTGAGGGTTAGTTTTATAATGACCGATCGCGTACGTGTTTATTCCATCTTCGCACCATCGTTTGTCATCATAGTTGTTTAATCCTGCTTTATTTATCACCGATGTAGTAATTTTATGTTTATCAGATCGTAATGTTGTCATTAACACATGATCACGCTTTCCGCTTATTGCATCTTTGTAGTCATCGAAATTTATCTTTTTGTCGACAACAGCCTTTTGTATTCCTTTAGCACGTTTTTTTACTGATCCATCAGCGAGTTTAACACTGTAAAGTTTACTTCTTAATCCAACGAATTCAGATATTGGAACGAAGTTTGTTTCATCTTTGAATTTTCCTATGACTTTCTTATTTTCATCTGATTTAAATCCACTATCAGCAGGATAATCTGATAGATCAAACCATTGGCGATTATCGTACATGTCCTGATAAATATCATCAGTGAACACGTGAATACATAGTGAATCAGTATCTGTGAATAATAATTGTGATTTATCGCCTGGATATAATTTTTTGATAATATCATAGAAGAAGTCGTACATTAGCGTTTTTGAAATGTCTAAAACAGCTGCTCCATCTGCAATTGGTTTATTCAGTGTTAGGTTTGTTTTACGCATGTGCGCTGCTATTAAATTTTCATTAAATATTTTGCTTGAGATAAAATTATCTTTTCCTATTACTTTATCCCGCCGTGCCTCGTTATTAATAAGTTCAATTTCCTGACGTTTTCTTAAATTTTCCATTGTTTTACCGAATACACTATTGTTCATTAGCTTAAAAAGGTTTTTATCAAATTCTGTTGTTGCAGCTGCTCTCTTGGTTGTGTTAAATTCAATGTAGTCTTTTAGCCAACAAGATTGTTTAAACTTTAGAACCCGATAAATACGAGTTATTTTTAAACCAGCGGCGACTGCTTGATTTAACGCTTTATAATGTATCACGTATCTTGTTTTGTTCATTAGGTTTGGAACTAATTTTTCTGCAGTGCTTTTACAACCGTGTTGAATCTGGGTGGTAGAAAGCCATGAACTATTGATTTTAATCTGTTCAGCGCAGAACGGATAGTCGTTATGTAGATCGTGTAATTCAGATGGATACTCAAGATCAACTTCAATGAAATATCCGATTTTATTATTTGGCTTTTCGTTTAGGTATTGTTCTTCTGTTATCCACTTGTAGTTTCCAACTGGTAAAGGTTGGCTCATTGCCTATTCATAGAGATTATTTGTGTCAAATAGATTATATAGCTTGATTCCTTACTTACATCATAATCTGGTAAGTATTTGTTGTTAGCTTTTGCGTATTTCTTTGTTATTACTGATATTCCTCCACGGATACCTTTTTCAATAAATAAATACATATCTGCATCTGTGAACAAATCTAATGTTACATTACTTATTTTTAATGCTGTATCCCAAGCGAGTCCTGGAGATGAAAAATACCACAAGGGATCCAATCCGTAGTTTGCACGAGCACGTGTTGCGAAATTGCTCAAATACATCAGCTAGAAGTAGAACATCTGTTATTAAGTACAGATCATGGTAATCTCCAATGTTTTTGCATTGAAATTTTTCCCATATTTGTTGAGCGTATTCGTACTCTTTTTGGCTTATTCCTTCGATACGAACCTTTGAATAAAATTTTGATATATCAGGCAACGATGCTTCATCAAATCTTGAAAAATCGTCCATGTACTCGTAAGGATAAACACCCTTGCGTTTTAAATAATTAGAATCAGCCCCAAAGTAGTCTTCTAAGTTATCAAACACAGTACAACCTTTTACAAGATTATCCAACGATGCTGACATAAACTGAAAGCTATCAATGAATCTAAGTTGTTTTAAAGTCACTGATAAATATTTTTCAGTGCTATTTGGAATACATTTCATCGTTTTAACACTAAAATTTTTGTTGCCAAGCGCGTCAACGATAATATGCGCGTCATATCCTCTGAAGTTGTGAAAAACCACTGGAACAAACATTTTGGACTTATTGTACTTGTTATCGTCTTTTAATACTTTTTTAATTTCTTTTATCTCAATTAGCAAATTAGTTAACAGCCACTCTGCTGGATTAATACCACGGTATATCTCAATGTTTTTTGATTTTGACTTATCGTACTCGCAAACAACCTTGTAAGCAACACTACAGGGGATATGGTTATGTATTTTTGTTGTTGATGATATATTTGGGTTGTTTATTACAACATCGATATTTTCCAGTAATGATTCAAAATCAGCGTATATTACAAACGGTATTTTCCCACATCATTCTGGATTTTTAAAACTTAACTTCGAATGCTCGATATCAGGCATAGTAATTTTTTGTTTGTTTGAGCAGTATTCTAAATGCCGATCTAATACTTCCTGTGAGGTAAACCTGCTTAAACATCGATAACAGAAATAAAGTGTTCCTTTATGCTTATTATTTTGGCTGAAATTAAATCCATTAAAGTTTTTAATCCAGCAATAGTGATTTTTATAAAATAATAGATTAATTACTTCGCTCGCCTGTACCTTTTTATCTTGTAAATTTTCACTTATTATCAATGGATACGAAAATAGTTCTCCAGTGATTTTTGCACGGTCCAAGCTAAATACGTTTATAGTTAAGTTATTTTGCCAAGCAAACTTCTCAATTTTGTTGATTTGTACTGGAAATTCAATTTTATCAAAATTTAATCTATTGGCGTACTCTTTGTAATTTGATACTCTATTTGGGTTTGATTCAGCTGGATACAATTTTGAAAGAACCGCCCATTGAAAGCACTTGTCGTCGTTATTTTTAACATTTACAATGCACTTTGAGTTTTTGTAATGTCCAGGCAACTCAATAAATCTTGATCCGCCTGCTGGCTTAACATTGTGCGTGCTAAGCGAAACTGAAGTAATAGTTTTGAATTTCCATCCAGATCCAGCTCCTTCATGGTTTTCAATCTGGTCACTAAGATCTTTATGTAATTTCATTAAAATCTCATCAATGTTCAATCCTCGTGTTATTAACGTTGTTTTAGTTGTTTTATATGATTCTGATTCTTCCTCCAACACAATAAGCTCACCAATTACGAATAATACGTTATACTGAATATTAATTTTTATTGCATATTTTTGGCTTAATTGATCGTTTATTATTGGTTTAACCATTGCGATTATATCGCTAGGCCTTATTCCAAAATTTCCTGTGTTCAACGTGTACATCTCCGAAGATGCGTTTAATACTTGCTGATCATCAAAAATAACATTTTTATCAGAGCCCGCAAAAGCCTTATCAGTCTCTCGCATCCTAAATTCTGTTTGACTTAATACTGTCTGCATTGCTAGTTCACGCAAGGTTCGAATCATTATATTTTTAGTTTACAAATATTTAAACGATTTTTTTTATTATCGAATATATAATGAGCGATAATTTTTATCCACACCCGCTGTACAAAAATTATGAGGCAAATTCTAAAGGTGTTATTAGGCATAAATACAATCAAAATCCTCTTGGTAATTTAAACAATATGGGGTATCTTAAAATAAGGGTTTATGATGGCCATCACGGGAAAATGGTTTTCGCTCACAGATTTGTTTATGAGGTGTTTAATGGTCTTATTGATGTTACAGGACCTCGATTAGTTATTGATCATCTTAATGGCATTACCACTGATAATAGAATCGAAAATTTGGATTTAGTTAAACAGCAGGAGAACTGCCGTCGCGGTAAAGGTGCAAATGGATGTTATAAACCTCCTAGACCTGTGATGTCCACGGATTTGCTTACAGGTGAAAATAAATCGTTTAGATCAATGAAATCAGCTGCATTATATTTTGATATTAATATGAGGTCTGTGAAATTTGTTGCTGATCATGTTTGTAATTCAGCTTATTCAAAGAAATACGATCGCAGATTTTCTTTTGAGTATATCTAAAGCTATTTTGAATCAAGTATTTTCATTAGTTCTTCAACCTTGACGCAGTTGTGACTATAATTCATTATCACGTCTGCATCCCACGTAGTTACAATTGTTCCGTTCTTTTTAAACAGTTTCATTTCATCTAATGTTAATAGTACATTATTAGGTTTAACATCCTTGTAAACATTTCCACCATTGATTTTGTGAACTTCAGCTGGTTTATCACTTATTTTAAGTTTAAGGTTTATTGGAACACAAAAACAAGTTCTTATTGCCTCGTTTAGATCATCAATATTTTGTATATATCCCTTAGTTGGTATCTTATCATATTAATATAATTACATAAAATATAATGTCGACGATGATTGAAAAATTAATTTCATTGATTCATGATGAAAATATCGATGATGTTATTAAGAATAATAAACCTCGTCAAAAGCCATTGCAAGGTTATTCATATTTTTGTGACTATTTACAGGCTCATCCAAATGATCCGTTATTATATGACGATTATGCACTTCAAAATATTTTGGATGGCATTGTTATGGATACACCAATTGCAAACAACGTTATTAACAATAACGAAGACAATGCCAAAGGCATCGTTGATTCAAATTCGTATAAGTGTTATAGAAAGCAACCACAACGATACAATGTTAAATATCATCTTAAAAGTAAAATAGAAAAGTTTGGGTTAACTTTATGTGAGCAGGAAGCGTTTAATGATCGTATAAAAATATTTATGAATATTAATATTCCTGGAAGACAAAAAAATATTAAATTTGATTTTATTTTTGCTAAGATATTTTTATTTCTCGAGGATACTGGTATTATAGATTCAAAACGAGCAAATGAGCTGATTAAGATGTGTAAGCCATTAAAGTCTAATCGATTACTACCAAAGTATAACAAAATATACGATTCTGTGATTGCTGCTAACAACATTGTTAAAAACAATGTCGGCGGATCACAATCGAGTTTTTAATAGTTCCTGCTCATAAAAGCTTCCTATGATAGGTTCATTTTTTAAATCCTTGATTCTGTACGTGACAGGAATTGTCAGCAGTATTTCATTAACGATAAATATCTCGTCGGTATAATTAGGCGTATAGCCCTTTTCAAATTGCTTTTTTACCACTGAAATCCTGACCCGGTCACCAACATTAAATTTATGTCTTCGATACAGGTTTTCATTTGCAAGAACAGGATTATTTACAGCTTCATTTGGTGTCATTCTAATTGAACGGTTTTGAATTGTTGTAATCGGAAACAATCGCCTGCAGGTCATCTATGTATCTATCAGTGTTCTTTGCTGTCATTTTCTTGTAGATCTTTTCCTTGAGCGTTCTATTAAATCGTTAAACTATTACGCTTTATCCTTCGTTTCCTGTCATATACTTTTTGATATTATGTTTTTCAAGCCAATCGTCGAACTGCTTATTATAAAACTCTGAGCCATGATCAGTCCATATTTTGTTTGGTTGCCGTCCACTATCAGTAACAATTTTATTTAGTGCAATTAAAACAGTGTTGCCCATCTTATTTTGTATTGGTTCACTAAACGCATATCTACTCTGTACATCTACCGCATTAAGTAAAAGATTTGTATTATCATTGCTGGAAGCCAACGACGACATATCCGTTAAATCAACAGACCAAATGTCATCGACAGTATTTGCTACAACACGCCTGCGCTGGAACTTTTTTTTATTGGAGCGTGTAGTTCATCAGAACGAACTTGATCAGCGTTTCCAATGGCGCTGCCATCGATATTATCACCGTAAACACTTTCAACAATATCATCAATTCCGCCGAGGCCAAGTTTATATTTTGCTCCGATTACTCCTTGCACAAATCGCCGATCAAATCTTTCTCTCATATTTTCCGGCTGCATCTCTCCGAGCTTATCCAGCATTTCTTTGTCACACATGTGTTTATCAGTGGGATTATCGCGGTAACAAATGTCGTGTTTCATAGCAATTGCGTCAACCTGGTTAAAAGGTTCTTGTCCTGGTAATGGTTGATCATTGCTATCAAGTTAAGCTTATCATTGATATTAAAATTACTTAACGGTGTTATAAATGACGTTGTCATCGACGCTGGCATAGTTGTCATCGTTGTTTGTAACAACGTCAATACATCCCTGGTACTGTTCCTGGCAGTGTCAGGCCGTTTCCAAGCAGTTTTGATATCAGTGGGCCTCCAAGTAATCCTGCTAATGCTGGAAGTACCATTTGAAGGAAGCCTCCCTTCTTTTCCGGTGTCACGAGCTTGTCCAGCTTGGTAAACAGCGGCATCATTTTTTTTACTATTTGTTGAACTTCTCTGGCTTTTTTTGCCTCCGGTGATAAGGTTTACTTTGCTCGCGGCGCTCTTGATCTTGTCTTTGACGCTGTCTTTGACAATCTTGACATTTCTTTCTTTACAGCACGTTCTGCTTTCTTTTTAGCAGCTGCTTCTTTCTTTACTTTCATTGCTTCTTTTTTTACAGCAAGTTCTGCTTTCTTTTTAGCACGTTCTGCTTTCTTTATTTCTATTTCTGCTTTTGATGCTCTTTTCTTTCTTGGCTTTTTTGCCGCTCCATTTGCTGACGATGACATATTATTAAAATCTATTAGACTAAAATTACAACCTTTGTTAAAACATTGTTATAACAATGTAGCAGTTCTAATACCAGAACCTTGTACAGCCTTATTTGTTGCACCAGATATTGCACCAGATGCTGCAGCCATTCCAAGTGTTCCAAGCACTGTCAAAACCTTTGGTAGCAATGATTTAATTAAAACAGATGCTGCTGGGCCAATAAATCCTCCAGTCTTCGTAATGTCATCTCCTAGTATTCGCTCAATTTTACTTGCCAAAGTCTTTATTTGCTCAATTATTTGTATGGTTTGCTTTATCCTTGACAAAGTCAAGGTTAGATGCCTTTTGGAATCACTTTTAGCACTAATTTTTTAAACTTTCTTAGTAGGTATCGATGATTATATAATCGCATCGATAAAATTGATGATACAATAAACGTTTTATAAAATCATTAAACAACGGTTACTGACATCTTTCCTTTCAGCACATCAAGTGTAAGGTATCTATCAGATGTTACCAGTGTAAATGCTTGATATCCTGCGCCAGAATCTGCTCCAAGCTTCCATGTTATCTCAATATCAGCCATTGATAATGATAGCCTTTCAGCATGCTTACTAACATCAAAATGAAATATTGGGTACAATGTTCTAAATTCCTCAATTGATATTTGGCTACCAGTGTCAGTATCAAGATATTTTTGCATCGCTTCGATCAGTGACACATATGCTCTAGAAACGTTTCTCGTCGCCGCATTAAAATCACAAACTAACTCTTTTTCTGGATATTGTCGGGAATTTATTCTAGCAGTTATACTTGTAACTTTCATATTATCAAATATACGCTTGTTAACAGTTTGATCGCCGGTATACCTTGCAGTGGTTTGAAATACTATAAATATATGGCGTGGTAGCTGTTCTGATGGAGCTGATGTTATTCTCCATGTATAACTTTGTCCCCGGGTTATTGTCAGCGAATATATCTTATTTTGCTCGAAATGAATTTTCTTTGTGAACGCCTCTAATTTGTTTTCAAGCTCAAGTTGTTTTGTCAGCGACGGAATTATTTTTGGCATCCACAGTGAAAGATTGGTAATAACAAACTGTCCATCATCAAGACCGTCAGCTTTAAAAATAATATTATTTTCAGTATTTCTGTTGAAAATTACGGTGTGCTTTATACCTCTGAAAACTTTGTTAACATCTCGGCAGAATCCAAATATTGCGCTTAATGGAAGTAACATTGTGATCTGTGCTCCAGCATCAGTCAGAGATCTTCTTTTGTAGAACCCTTCGTTGAACGTCGCGCTTTTTTTTAGCTCTATTAATAACACTGTTAAGATGAGCTAACACTGCTGCGCTATTTGCTCCTGCAGCAAGAGCATCAATACCAAGAACGACTGCAACCCTATTAATAACAATACGTACTGCATTTAAAGCATCAGCCGCAGCCGCTGGTTCGGTTCCATAAAAAGGCACAATTTCATTTATTTTATCTCTCATAATAACAAGAGTTGCATTATCATCAGCACCTGCTGCTGCAGCAGTAAGATACGGAAATTCAATAGCCTGGGAAGTACCTGCACCAGTGTCCTTAAACCAAAACATATTTGTCGCAGTTGATCTTGAGTAATCATCACTAAATGACAAAATATTTGAAATAGTGCTTGCGATTGGTAAATTATCTTGTATGTCCTCAATTGTCTGATTGTTAAGCTGGTAACGAGCATTTTTAAACAAACCAAATCCATTGTTTTGTAGTGTAATATTATTACCTGCAGGAAACGCGTTTGCAGCATTAGCAACTGTCCTTAAATTTCCACGAATCTCAATATATGCTTTATTAGGTAACAGCCAAACGTCTTCATCTCTGGTGCTTATTTTTCTTTCAATGTTGTTTATATTCATGTCATTGATGCCTTCAATGTACTCAATGTATTCAAATTCTACTGCAGTATTATCAATCAAATATGGTTCATCAATATTAAAATAAACGTTTGTTGGTATCATTGCCATTATTAATAAGGTTATATAAAAATCAATGCGCGATTGACAATTCCAATGTTTTTAAAATGCGGCAACATCAGCAGCGCTGACGGGTCTATTAGTGATGGCGATTTTATCACCCAACGATTTAATAATTCGCTCACTATCATTAGACAATAATTTTTTGGCTGTTTTGATCATTGCTCGTGCTGCTTCCGGTGATGGTGCTATTTCCCTGATTAATTCTTTGTCTAGTGGTGGTTTTGGTTTCGTTGTTAAAAACTTATCAGCGATTAAGTTGCCGGCAGCGTCCCCAATTTTACTCGCCGATGCTGTTGCAGCTGATTCCAGTGCTTTAAATGCCACTGGTGCTAATTTTGTAGCAATTCCCGGCCCATGTTGAACTATCGTTGAAAAAATGTTTCCAAGTAAGCTTCCGCCAATTGTGTGTGGACGATAGATTTTTCTTCTATTGCTCATTGATGAAAATGATGTCATTGACATTATTAATAATGTTATATAATCAATTATGTAATAATTGCGCATTGATAAATCAACGCATTGACAATGTTTTCAACATCGTTAATAACACTGTTGATAAAATCAGCATTGTTCGATCAAGTGTAAATAATACGTTACTATTTCATTATTAAGATCTAGTTGGCGTCCAGTTTGATCTGTTAGCTTCATTGTGATCGTATTTTATCCGCGATTCAACGTTAATCGGGTAATAAATAATTTGCTTAGGACTAACCTGAATTAATGATCCAGGCGGGACATCAAGTGAAAAACTATAGATCGCTCGATTACGTGATCCAGATGCAGAATACGATCCATTTGCAATACTGCAGTCGATCAGAATTGAATTAATATCAGTGATGTTAACCGGTTTTTCACCCTCAAAAGAAACACTGGTGTTTCCACCTGCGCTGTACTGTTTTTGTTCAAATCCTAGCAGACTCGCAAGTGAAAGTGGTGCTCCAAAATCAACAGCAAATCCGTTTTTAAGAGTCATTTGTGCACGTAATGTATTATAATTTGCTTCGATGATGCAGTCAGCTAATCCAAATACTATTGTAATAACACGGTTGATACCAAGTAAATTATATGCTCCAGGAGTAATTGTTTTGGTAACCCATGGTGATGCGTTATTTAATCTGTATACGAAATTGTTGTTCACACCATCTTTGATGTTAAAAAAACTGTTCCACATAGTAGCTGAAATAAGCCCAATTCGATATTTACGAGTTGAATCAAGAATAACTGGCGGATTAAATGATACAGTAAAATTTGCGCTATTGTCTTTAGTCTGAGACGAATCAAGAAAAAACGTTTCTTCGTTCATCATGTAACTATAAGCATTGTTTTTATAAAAAACTAATCGATTAAATCCCTGCTGAGAATTTGATATTCATCTGTGGTGATAAGGTTATTTGACCGAAAGTAATCCAGCATCTCAGTAATTTCGTTGTCAATTTCTACACCAGTGTTTCCAGCTTGTTTCGATGAAATTATTAGCATAAACCTGTCAAAAACCTCAGATGGTGATGAGAACACTTTTATTCCGGTTCCTGTTTGCTCAACTATTTCTGCATCTTTAAAAGCATAAATCATTGCTTTTTTATACTGAGCAGTAATATGCTGATAATACTGTTTTGTTTTTTCTAAATCTGCGTTAATATAAGGATTACTTTTAAGCTTACCAGCTTGCTGGTTATGAGATTTGACTTGTTTCATCAGAGTTAATAACTGATCATGTTTCATACGTTCAAGTACATCATCTGGAGGTAAAATATTAAAAATAATATGCGATCTTTTAGATTTCTCAGAAACATGTGAAATAATGTCATCAAATTCCCTATCAAGTAATACATTAGCAGGTAATCTAACCCCACTAATTTCTTTACCTTTAAATTTTTTTTGTAACTCATCATATTTCTCATCAATTTTCTTTCTTTCACTGATAGAATCACTTTTTTTAATATTTCAATTTGCTGTTTAGATTCATCAAGTTTTTCAGTTAACTCATTAACTTGTTGGCTTTGTTTTTCGATGTTATCTTGAATTTCTTGTCTTTTAGTAGGATCAGTTTCTTTCGCTAACTCTTTTTCAAGATATTCAACCTGATACACTAAATTTTTAAGATATTCAGCAACGCCTGCAATATCAGTTTTCGTAAACAATTTTGCAAATTTTGTTTGCATATCTTCACCTGATGCTTCTATTAGGCCTCTAAGACCTTCTATTTTTTTAGTTGTTCCTGATGAAAGTAAATTGATTAAATTCTTGATTGAATCAGTTTTATCCGATGCTGTAACAGCACTCGTAATAGGTTTAAATATTTCTTTCAGTTCTTCCTCAGTTCGTGCTTTTCCAATGGTTGATTCTTGTATTAATTTCTTATTTCGTTGCCTAGCTTGAATCAAACCCTCAAGTACTTTTTTATCAACGGACATTTTTATACAATCAATTATGTAATAATCGTTGATAAAAATCAATGACGCTGACATCGTTTTCAACATCGTTAACAATGTTTTTTAATCTAAACAGCCTCTAAACATCTTATTGGCATCTGTTGTCATTCGGTCAAATATGAAAAACTTGTGAGGTCCATTAGTCGCCTCATGGTAATGCCTAATAAACTCTTCCTTGGAAATAGCACCGCAGAAATCATGTGCGATTTTTTCAATATCAGTGTTGTCAAGGCCGTTAAAAAGTATAAAACAATCAGTATTACGTCTAATAAATTTATTTACGTTAAAAAAGCCCTGAGCCAAGAAAATCGAATTACAACGCTTATTTCTCGACAGCGAAAAGTAAGACCTAATTTTTTCAATTTCATCGTGCTCAAGTGGAATATCATCAAAGACAATAATTTTGTTTTCATCAGCGTCAAGTTCAGTAATCGGAATAACGTCCTCGGGATCTTTTATAATAAAGATGTCATCGGTGGAAACCATTGCTTCCTTAAGCGGCTCATTGTACTCGCTTAACGTATTGTACTTATCTTGCTGCGGATTAACCGTATAAATGTAGACACGATCATAGTTCAGCTTGTTATTCAGCAAAAGATCAAGTAAAAGATTAGTTTTACCGGATCCAGTTCTCCCAACAATCAAATAATGGCAGTTAGGTAGATCGCAATTATGTTTGTTCGTAATAACTTCTTTCGAATCAAAATTTATTATTGGCATATAAAATAAACGTACACAATTTTTTTATCAATCGATGTTAATAATATCAATACAATGACGTATTACACAAAATTTGGAACAACAATTTCAGCAACTTCAACAGCGGATACGAGTAAAACCACAGATCTTACCAATTATTTAAAACGATCAGGTGATTCAATGGTTGGAGTACTAAACATGTCAGGCAATAAAATTACTGGTTTGGTAACAGATTATCTACCAGCAGACATTGATCCATCACAAGCAGTCAGTCTAAACCAATTGGCATCATCCGATAATTCGCATGTTAGAAAAGCCGGAGATACAATGGAAGGAAACCTTAACATGGGCGTAAATAAAATAAAGTCATCGGCGTTACCTACACAACCTACTGATCTTGTAAATAAAACGTATGTGGATGACATTACATCTCAGTACATCAGTCGCGCAGGAGGTACAATGGCTGGAACATTATCAATAACAAACAATGCGAAAATAACTGGTCCACCAACAGCTTATCCACCAACTGACCAAAGTGATGCAACTTCTTATGCACAAATGCTAACCGAGTTCGCTGACTACGTGCCACGTAGAGGTTCTACAATGATCGGATCACTAAACATGGGCGGATTTGTTCTAAATGGGCTAAATACTTACTTATCATGGGCACTTGACAATGCTGTTAGCGTCCAGTACATGCAAGATAATGCTGTACTTGGAACCGGCAGCACAATGACAGGAACACTAGACATGAACAATCGAATAATAAAAAACTTACCAGTGCCAATTAATCCAGGTGACGCTGTTCCGTACTCGTCTCTGTTGAATCTCAGTAGCGCAGTTGTAAACAAAATCGGAGATACAATGACAGGAAATCTTATCATGGGCACAAACTCAGTTATAAAGTGTGCAGCAGCACCAACAGCATCAGATGATCTCGCAAACAAATCATATGTTGATTCACGAGTACTTGGAAGCATTCGGATCAAAAACAATGTTGGATATATTCCACCACTATCAGGAAACACTGGAAACCGTACTGGGTTTATTGTATCAGCATCGTCAGCATATTCTGGTTACGCTCATTTCAACGTATTTGCTTCTCATTTGCAGTCGACGTTAAATTCAAACGAATGGGCGACTAATGGTGCATCAACAAACTTCTGGATCAAGATCGAATGTCCTGCAAGTGTAGCAGTTTGGAAACTTCAACTTCGTGGTCGCGCAAGTGGTACAGAACGAATTTACAACTGGAAGTTACAGGGCTCAACCGATGACGTCAACCGGACAGACTTACACGTAGCAACAAACTACTACATTTCAAATTCTATACAAAGTTTTAATATAGCAACAGCTAATACGGTCGGTAAATACTGGTTATTCAGGCTATTTGTGGTCGCTGCAGAACCAATAAACCCAGGACTAACCCTAATGCAAATATTCACAGTGGATGATTCAATGTAGCGTTTATATATAAACGTAAATGAACGCGCCAAAAGAAATTGTTGAAGTGTGCCGCGAGTTCTACAATAAAATATTTGAATTTGACCACTCACAATTAACCAAACCTGAATTTACTTCTCCAACAACTAAACAACCAGAAATAACTTCTAGAGCAGCTATTCGTGATCTAGCAAATAACCAATCCAGATAAAATCAATGATAATATTACAAACATGAGATCGGTTATTGCGATGAGAAAGACTCAAATGAAGGAACTACTGGATAGATATGACATGTTCGTTAAATTTTGTATTCCAACGGAAACAGAAAAGCTTGAGGATCAAATTAAGAATTTACTTCATGATGTAATTTTAGAACTTACCAAAGATAATTCTTTGACAATAATGAAAACAAAATTAATACAAAAACTAAAATTTGAAAAAGGTAAAGAACAAGAGCATAAAAACAGATCAGACTGCTTAGATAATATTTTTGAACAGAAACGGCTGGGAGCAGGAAGAAATGCGAAAGCATTTAATAATTTTAGTAAACGACGTGTTTTCAAAGAATTTGGATTAGATTACAATGACGTTGAAACAATTATTGATATACACAATGAACCTGATGATGCACACGCGCTGACCACAAGTTACTTCGTACTAGTATCATCGAAAACAAAAGGGTTTAAAAACAAATATGATGGCACAGATATAGAAATAGCATTTCATACAATAGAAACAATTGAAAAGAAATTAAAGCCAGCGACAGAAGCTGAGAAAAAGGCTTTTTACGATGAAATAAGCTCTTTTACTGAAATACAAGAAAAATTAACTTGGAAGCCTGATAAAAGCTCAAAAACATATAATAGTATAATAACCAAAGGAGATGAGAATCGTGTATTACAAGCCTTTATGATCGAACCACAGTACGAAGATTTACGTGAACTAATAAAAGAAAAATTAAAGGTAAACAAGCTTTTGTCTGAGGATAATGTACTAGGAGATTACGCTGCAGCATACGCAATATTACGTAAATACTTAGTGCTTGACACTATACCAATAGGTGCTGTAAGATCAGCTATTGAATTTATTGAATCAAATCAAAATGTTGACGTAAAGAAGATACATCAGGTCTCAGAAACATTTGAGTTTGAAGGTAAATTAACCCTTACAGAAGAACAGGAAAATATGTTAAAAGATAAAAGATCTTCTTTGTTCGTCAAATACAGGGATATTCTCAGTAATACTGCAAATAAAAAGTTCAAAGACCTAATTGAAAACGCTGCAGCAACTTTAGAATACAATGAGGTTATCGAACACTATAATAAACTTAGCAAATTAACCGATGCGGTTTTTACACTTTGGTTTTTCGGAAAAGTTTTAGATTATGAAAATAATAGACTAGGCGGTACATATGACTTTGAAGAATCATCGGTTACGATTTTTAATTATAATCTTAATGATGCTAGAAATTATTATCTTACAAATAAAAAATTAGAAAATAAAATAATAGTTAGTGACCTGCACAGGATAAAAGCATGGACAGATATCAAAAAAAATATGTACAGGGTTGAAATACGGGATCGAGATATTCCTAATGAAGAACATACATTTTTCTTTAAAAGATTCTTTCGTGGTGTATATCATTTAACCCATAAAGATATTAATGTTAAAAATCTTAACTTACTAGATTTAGAATTTAAGTATAATTTTAATGAACTAGGTGAAGTAAGAACAGTTTTAAATAATGTAATGATATCAGATCAACCAGTTATTCTAGATCAACCATATGTAAAAGAAAGATTCGCAACCGCTTATATAATACTAAAAAAATACTTTATTCCAAGTAATATTAACATCGACTTTATAAAAGCAGCTACTGAATTCATTGACCTGCATGAGCATAATATCGGTGAAATAAATGATATTGCAACGTTTTCAAAAACACTAGATCACAAACCAACAAAAGAATACGATGACGAACAATACCGGCGACTACGAAATCCTGAATCCAAATTGTTTGGCAAATACAGAGCAGTGCTTGATGATGTTAAGAACGCAGATTTTCTAGCATTAGTTTCTAACAATGCCGCAACGTTTCAAATTACCAGTTAACGTTGGTAACGTCGTTAATAACATCAACGGTGACCGATTAAATATAATCCTTATCATAATGAGGCAAATTATTGACTTTAATCATATTTCTAAAGCGATACCAGAAGATGAACGAGATCAGCTTATATCATACTTTAAAACGTATCACAAAAAGCTATACTGTGCAAAGAAAGCAAACAGGTATTACAGTCGGCTAATAAAATTAATATTTTATACACCATTATTGCTTACAACAAGTGGTATTATCACAGCAGGTAGTTTATTAAACCCTCTTCTTCTAATATTATCTGCATCTGGAATATTTATCAGAACTGGATTTAAACAACTTGAACCAAAGCTCGAACACAAAAAGTCATCATGTAAATTAGCAGCAGCGGTGTACTCAAAAATACTATCACAATTACAAACGTATCTCAGAGGTAAACAATATGACATTATAAGCCTAATTGATGAACTACAAATCAAGGAAGACTTATTAATCGATATTGTACCTAATAGAACAACAAAGTACATCGACGAGTACTCAAAAAAATATGCTTGATAGAACTATTAATTTGAAGATCTAAAGCGAAATTTCATTATTAACAATCAATTAAAGATATATTGTTATGTGCATTATGTATAATGACAACTCAACAAAAAATCACACTCGTACAAAAATATGGAGATAACCATGTTTATGCTCGGAAATAAATTTTACACACTGGAGGTAAACTCAATGGATGTGAATAAAATCTATCATAATTCAGGAAGAACTGAAATAGAAATCTGTATCTGTGATACGGACCAATATTACAAGGATATAGAAAATCTTGAAACAGAAATCAAGACTATGGTAAAAAATTACACTGGAGAAGTGATCAGAAAAAATCAATTCGCAAAGATAAACATAGACAACAGCTCAAAAGTATTCGAAAAAGGCGATACAAGAACAAAGATTCCACCAAGGGATTATTCTATGTTACAATCGCAAAATCTCAAAGTAAGTGGAAAAATTGCATTTAGGGTAAACAATTACCAAAATAAAAACTATCTTAATGCGTATGCTGCAGAATTAGATCTTGTATACAAATACGATGATTCTGAGGATGAAAATAATGATGTTGATAATGAAAATTAATTTAAAACATAATACGCTTACATTATATTCATAAAACGTTTCATTTCATTAAAAATATTTTTTTAGCAACTTTGTTGATCGTAATGTTAATTCATCTGTTTGAAAGCTGTACGCGGGTGTTTGCTGGAGTTGTTTCCGGCGATTTTCAACAACTTGATGCCCACTTTTTTGGGGCACCCCATGAGATTTGGATAGAGCAATTTGGTTGCAAAATGAAGACCTCTATGTCAAAAAAAGACAAAAAGTGTTTCAGAATCCGCCTTTCATCATACTACTGCCTTTTCCGTATAGTTACATTGCACTGATGCCTTGTCTGTATAGCTAATTGCACTGATCCCTTGTCTGTATAGTTACACTGCACTAATGCCTTGTCTGTATAGTTACATTACACTGATGTCTTGTCTGTATAGTTACATTGCACTGATGCCTTGTCTGTATAGCTAATTGCACTGATGCCTTGTCTGTATAGTTACATTGCACTGATCCCTTTTCTGTATAGTCACATTGCATTGATGCCTTGTCTGTATAGTTACATTGCACTGATGTCTTGTCTGTATAGTTACATTGCACTGATGCCTTGTCTGTATAGCTAATTGCACTGATGCCTTGTGTGTATAGTTACATTGCACTGATCCCTTTTCTGTATAGTTACATTGCACTGGTGTCTTGTCTGTATAGTTACATTGCACTGATGTCTTGTCTGTATAGTTACATTGCACTGATGTCTTGTCTGTATAGTTACACTGCACTGATGTCTTGTCTGTATAGTTACATTGCACTGATGTCTTGTCTGTACAGCTACATTGCACTGATGTCTTGTCTGTATAGTTACATTGCACTGATGCCTTGTCTGTTTAGTTACATTGCACTGATGTCTTGTCTGTATAGTTACATTGCACTGATGCCTTGTCTGTATAGTTGCATTGCACTGATGCCTTTTCTGTAAAGTTACATTGCACTGATGTCTTGTCTGTACAGCTACATTGCACTGATGTCTTGTCTGTATAGTTACATTGCACTTATGTCTTGACTAAATAGTTACATTGCACTGATGCCTTGTCTGTATAGTTACATTGCACTGATGTCTTGTCTGTATAGTTATATTGCACTGATGCCTTGTCTGTATAGTTACATTGCACTGATATCTTGTCTGTACAGCTACATTGCACTGATGCCTTGTCTGTATAGTTAGATTGAACTGATGCCTTGTCTGTATAGTTACATTGCACTGATGTCTTGTCTGTACAGTTACATTGCACTGATGTCTTATCTGTACAGCTACATTGCACTGATGTATTGTCTGTATAGTTACATTGCACTGATGCCTTGTCTGTATAGTTACATTGCACTGATGCCTTGTCTGTATGGTTACATTGCACTGATGCCTTGTCTCAACAGTTACATTGCACTGATGCCTTGTCCCAACAGTTACATTGCACTGATGCCTTGTCTGTATAGTTACATTACACTGATGCCTTGTCTGTATAGTTACATTGCACTGATGCCTTGTCTGTATAGTTACATTGCACTGATGCCTTGTCTGTATGGTTACATTGCACTGATGTCTTGTCTGTTAGCTACATTGCACTGATGTCTTGTCTGTATAGTTACATTGCACTGATGCCTTGTCTGTATAGTTGCATTGCACTGATGCCTTTTCTGTAAAGTTACATTGCACTGATGTCTTGTCTGTACAGCTACATTGCACTGATGTCTTGTCTGTATAGTTACATTGCACTTATGTCTTGACTAAATAGTTACATTGCACTGATGCCTTGTCTGTATAGTTACATTGCACTGATGTCTTGTCTGTATAGTTATATTGCACTGATGCCTTGTCTGTATAGTTACATTGCACTGATATCTTGTCTGTACAGCTACATTGCACTGATGCCTTGTCTGTATAGTTAGATTGAACTGATGCCTTGTCTGTATAGTTACATTGCACTGATGTCTTGTCTGTACAGTTACATTGCACTGATGTCTTATCTGTACAGCTACATTGCACTGATGTATTGTCTGTATAGTTACATTGCACTGATGCCTTGTCTGTATAGTTACATTGCACTGATGCCTTGTCTGTATGGTTACATTGCACTGATGCCTTGTCTCAACAGTTACATTGCACTGATGCCTTGTCCCAACAGTTACATTGCACTGATGCCTTGTCTGTATAGTTACATTACACTGATGCCTTGTCTGTATAGTTACATTGCACTGATGCCTTGTCTGTATAGTTACATTGCACTGATGCCTTGTCTGTATGGTTACATTGCACTGATGTCTTGTCTGTTAGCTACATTGCACTGATGTCTTGTCTGTATAGTTACATTGCACTGATGCCTTGTCTGTATAGTTACATTGCACTGATGCCTTGTCTGTATAGTTACATTGCACTGATGTCTTGTCTGTATAGTTACATTGCACTGATACCTTGTCTGTATAGTTACATTGCACTGATGCCTTGTCTGTATAGTTACACTGCACTGATGCCTTGTCTGTATGGTTACATTGCACTGATACCTTGTCTGTATAGTTACATTGCACTGATACCTTGTCTGTATAGTTACATTGCACTGATGCCTTGTCTGTATAGTTACATTGCACTGATGCCTTGTCTGTATGGTTACATTGCACTGATGTCTTGTCAGTAAGTTGTCTTCTTTATGATAGAAATATTTAAGCTGTAGAGATGTGTAATACTTGAAGACGTTCTTCTTTTCTTTCTATCATCTGTGCTTGATAGATAGAGGTTTTTTTTTACACTTTAAATGTTTCGGAATTTATCCTAAATTACCATTAGGTCATACATTTTTACATAACACAATGCTATCAGTTTAATATAGTCGGTTTCGTAATTTATCCTAAATTACCATTAGGTCATACATTTTTACATAACACAATGCTATCAGTTTAGTATAGTCGGTTTCGGAATTTATCCTAAATTACCATTAGGTCATACATTTTTACGTAACACAATGCTATCAGTTTAATATAGTCGGTTTCGGAATTTATCTTAAATTACCATTAGGTCATACATTTTTTACATAACACAATGCTATCAGATTTAATACAGTCGGTATTAGGTTACAGTCGTATTTTTTTCTGAATTGGCAAGTTGAGTTAAATTATGTATGTTGTAAATAGTAAACGATGGGAAGCGTTCTAGCTTTATATAATCCCGTGTGATTATTCTTGTTGTAGACAAATTCATGTACGAACTTGCTTATCGTGTAATTCGATATACCCGTTCCTAATTTAAACAGGATTAATGTTTAATTGGCTCATGCATTGCACGGTTCAGTTTTATATTTGCAGCTAAATTCCAGTGGTATAATTTGGTACCAGTGGTGCTGGCTGCAGAGAGTCACAATTGGCCCGACTACGTGTTGGACGCATTGAAGGATTATGATCTGGTGTTTGCCTGTGTGAATGTAAGGTTTTCGAGGCATCCGTGACGGAATATTATATATCGGATCATTTCTTGTGTTACGCCTTATTACAGTGGAATAGTTCATTTTCATGTTCGTTAGATGAACGACGTGGTACCATAACTTCAAGTCCGTTATTGAACGGTGTATTTTCATATATTGATATGTCTTTGTAAACCGTACAATTCCGTACATTCATTTCATTTGTACGCTTCCATAAACGCAGTTTTATTAACTAAATAGAACAGTTGCATACCTGTCAAAGTGAAAAGAACAAATACATATCTGTTATGTTAACAGAATACTATTATAATCCATGTTTGTTATACACAGATAAAGTGTATAGGTGATTAGGTAACTTGTGGAAAACTTCTCAAAGCTTTGTTTGGAATTCCGCATGTTGTTCAAATAGGATTATGTAGTGTATGCGTAGACTATTCAAATAGGATTATGTAGTGTTTGCGTAGACTATTCAAATAGGAGTATGCAGTGTATGCGTAGACTATTCAAATAAGATTATGTAGTGTATGCAGCGTAGACTATTCAAATAGGATTATGTAGTGTATGCGTAGACTATTGATATAGGATTATGTAGTGTATGCGTAGACTATTCAAATAGGATTATGTAGTGCTCGCGTAGACTATTCAAATAGCATTAAGTAGTGTATGCGTAGACTATTCATGGAGATTATATGTTTAACCTAAATTTTGTATTAGATCCAAATTTGATTGTTTACCTAGGTCGTGGTTTTCAAGGTACGAGTCGCGACCCAGTACTGGGTCGCAGAATGTCAGGCAATATTATGATTTTATGAAAAAAAGTTTGAAAACCACTGACCTAGGTGATGTCTGTATTGCAGATGTTAGTGTAGGCCTGAATTCATTTCTATACATATACACATTGTAAATAAATGCCATTTTCATAACTGGTCATTGTCTATTCAGTAATCGAATATCCCACTCGGTCTGCACTTGTGACAACGATCATTAGCAAACAGAACAATTTACGTCTTGTTGCTATTCGGACTTTAGAGAACTAAACATTTAGATTCGATAAAATCTCACGTTTTCTGGTAGTGTAGGCACGGACTGATTGATACGCCACATCCAGATTGGTTAAAAAACCTACGTCACTAGTCACTCAAAACATGTCAGCTAAGCCGGAAACAATGGCGGATTATATCCCATTTCGAAGCTTACTGTTGGGAATGCATCCTTTTTATATTGTCCTTAAGGCCTTGAGCAATACCTCTGCATGATTAACAAGTATTATTATTTTTCCGAAAAAGCTTATTGTCTTGTAGCTACACCAGCTGGATGCTAATGTATATCCAGCCATTAATATAATGGTCAGTTATTGATTCCGTTTGCCCGCCATTCCTTCCGTTAGACAAAGAGAACGTGTTGTCAGGATGGCAGCATTAGAAATATGCAAATAATTAAAAGCTATGGAGCAAGCCCAGCATGATACTGTGTAGCATTTCAATATTCCCATGAGGTATTGCTGTTCTCAGTCTGCTTCCGGATTCGTAGACCATACAATTAGTAGCTTTTACCTTGTTTTAAATGTTCTTCAAATGTCAATTAAGATTTGAAAATGCATGCTTGAGGCACTGTCATAGCTCTCTATCAAAAATGTTTTCACTGAACATGTCATATTAAAAATGCTGCCCCATCCTGATAACACTTAAAAAATATAGGGATTCTTCAGACCTTCCTCAGTAACAACCCCGAGTTTTACAACCATACATCATTCGGTTTGGAAACGGCACCCAATTGGTTCAGCTTAAAGAGGGAAAGCTTTTTAGGAAAGCTAGTACTTGTAACGTTCAGCAATCATTATCCAAAGCTGCCACGAGCATGTCGGAAGCTTCTGACGAGAAGCCGGCGAGCCTTGACAACAGAAAAACAGTTTATATCAAATTATCGCGAAACTCTTATCGATACTGGTCTCGTGGCTATTCAGCCTCACTCGCGCACTTTAACACACTATATGTAGACTACGTCCAGACACAACGCCTTTGTCGCATAATTCCAACGTATGAAGCACAAAAATGAAAGAAACATTACTAAAAGTAGACTTATTACTTACAATTTTGCAGAATATTAATTTTTATAAAGAACTTTTCTACTTTCAATTAATAGTGTCATTAGTTTCTGACAATCTGACAATGCTTATCATACTATAGTGTCATTAGTTTATGACAAGCTGACAAGTTTTACCATACTAAAGTGTCATTAGTTTATGGCAAGCTAACAATGTTTTCCACTTTTCTATCTTAGTTACGCAACGGTATACTGAAAAGCCTTAACGGTGTTACGACTCTATGGTCTAAGAAAAATGTAACAGAAAGAAAGTGAAACCAACAAATCAAGTAAAAATCAACAAGCAATTTATTACTAGATAATTAGAATGAAAAATCAAAAAGTCACTTACAGTAATGTGTTTTGAAATCCTAATAATCCAATAAGAATGATTGTTCTAATCACAAGTCCTAAATATAGAATGTTCCGAATTCATGGCTGTGTCCTTGAATGTTATGATGTGCTAATGGTCTCCAAAGTCCTGATGTACTAGAAATCTTGATGTGCTGATGTCAAAATGAAGTATTCCAAAATATCTGAATAAGTTCACTTAAATTCCAAAATCATCAATTAAAAATCCAAAATCCAAAAGTTTATGAGCACTGTTATAATCCAATGAATATTTAAAATAATTCCTCTCTTAGAAATTGGAATGAATTTTCACAACTGTAATAGCTCTTTACAAGACTGATGGTAATGTCAAAACTGAAAAAATGTCCACCAAACATGGTATATATAAAGATTGGTCACATGACAGAATGTTCTAGAATATGAGTCATCTTAATGGAATTCTAACTGTAAACAAAATTCAACCTTGACCTTCAAATTGAGAAAACATATTGATCAAAACAACCTAATTCAAGGACACTAGTTAAACATGTTTTTCCTGATAACATTAAGATTTAAGCAAATATTAAAGTGAAGAAACATTTACAATTTCCTAAAATATTTATAATATTATATAAACATCATACATAACAATGGCCTCAACACTTTAGCGTAATAAACAGTATTTTCACAAAGGAAATTAACTAACTTATCGGTAATCACTGAAATGTTGACTACATATTTGCATGATTGACGTATTTCAACCATCACAAATTGGCCATCTTCGTAGAGGTCGCTTTTAGGGGAATGCATTACTATTACTACCTAACTGCCGTACGGTATGAAGATTTTAAATTTACAATTTGAAGTGCAAGCGTTTTGTTTATTGCAGTCTCTGAAATAAAGCGGAATCAGATTTTCAAAAGAAATAAATGGCACTTTCATTATTAATAATATTATACTTTTTAATTTTGCTATTGTTAATGGGATGTTTAATTACAAAATATCGGGTCTAACATTTTTAAAATGCATTCAGTAGATGTAATGACAGCTGCTCTCTTTCAGGCATTGCTTAAGTGAATAAAAAAAAAAGTATTTACAAACATTCACTGATATCATTATCCATACGTAGTTTCACGGAGGAATAAGGAAGTTATAGCCCTACCCTTCCCTTTACGCCCCCCCCCCCTCCGTCTTGGTTGTTGCAAAACTTAAAAAAGAAATGTTTAAACCAGATTTTCCACATCTAGCTTTATTACTTTTCTTTGAAGTGAGGGGTGTACCTATCTCTATTGTTAGCAAATTGTTAAGCCTTAATTGCTTCAATTAATAATTAAAAAGATGAAGCGGACATTTAACGTGCTTATACGGACATGCTTGGCGGTTGCTTGCTTACTATTCGATGTGCTTTACACGCTTCTTACTATTCTTTCTACATCTGATTATCCTACCTTTGGAAATGGTGAATACATCTTGTAATGTTCCTACATTCAGGGAAGCACCTCATTTAAGTATATTGTGATTCGATTAATGGACGTCCCAGCCAGAATTCCTGTGTTTACAAAGTGCTGATTCTACGATGGAATTCAATGACAACAATTTTCCAGACCACTGTTAATTTATCAGCACATAAGTGACTGACAGTAGTTAGTTATAACATACACAGTAGTTGTTGGGCTTCTTAATCTAGTGAACGTCAGTAGAACTTTGTTTTCATACCACCACTGCCACCATTGAAACTATACTGTACCGTATATACTCAAATATAAGTGAGGTCCAATTACAAACAACATAAACACTGATCTTCCATCGCATAATACGACAGCAGATCAGGGTCTATGCTGTTTGTTCTGTTGATTACTTCTAAAACCTGCATAGCCACAGACTGCAGATCTAGGTCGATGCAGTTTGCAGTTGGATGCGACTTGTACGCAGTTATAAACTGTATGTATTATAATCGATTTACTTGCAACAAGGAGTGTGGTGCTCTGAGACTTACGGGAGGAATTTACAAACAACAATAACAACATTAGTAGCTGGTCCTCTAACGGTATCTAGAGTTAATGTCCGTGACCGCTAGAGGGCGACTAGATTGATTAGGCACTGTTTGCTCCGGTTTACTGACTTCTGTAAAACATACAGCTGTTTAGTATGTTGAATCGACGGTGATCGACGAAGATTTCGACATCTGAAAAATTATTTTCTACACATGACCTTTACATCCATTGCAATTACCAACGAAATATTATATCAACGATCAAATAATTTGTTTATATTGTTTTCAAAAGCGTCATGGAGAGGAGCAACAATGGTTGGACAAGCAGACGACGTCGTCTACTATAATTTGTATGGAATGCCAGTTTGAGGCAATTAAATTAATTTTGTAAAATGCATATGCACTTAATTTTCTCCAGAATTTAGACTGAGAAGCCCTACAATTTAGGAAATATTCTGGTCGAAAACACTTATTTACTGTTGTGCGATGATGTGGATGGAAGCCATTTAGCTATAACCGCTATCAGAGCTAACCCCACAGTCAAGGTATGGCAGCTGCTGTCCAACAAGTCTGCAGTAATTATATAATAAATCTGTAAGATGTCATAATGGCAACTTATCCCACTTGTTCATCGATGAACAATATTGACAAAAAGTCTTAGAGAAACAGATAATAATAAATACATGTGGGTCATACATATTAAACGCATAATTACTGTGTATTTAAGTTCTACCAATGCACTATTTTTTCCATGGTTCTACCAACGTTATACGAAAAATGCATTTCCGTAGAAAGTTAAAACTTTCAAAAGTCTCCTTGTTTATTTGTATACACTTTAACACGTGCACGCTGTACCGGAACTACCCAGTGCATGTTAGAGACTGCGCCGACAATAGCGAATCTAGTGGTCGTGACGATAAGGTACCTTACTCTTGGATAGCGATATTGGGCATTAGAAGTAAAATGTTTGCAGGGGTAAAATTTTCCTGCGGGTACTGAAGTGAGCGGTCAACCGAAATGGCCAGCAACACTCTACCTAAAACAACACACAAACGTATGCAAACGTGTACTACTACTACTACTACTAATAATAATAATAATAAACAGATCGTGTGTATAATCTATACGGTGGGAAACAATATCCGAATTAAAATAACATTTTTAATATTGGATTTTACACCAGGGATCTGTGGACATTACCAAATTATCAATAAGTTTTATTAAACTGTGCAGAAAAACGTTTTTAATCACGAATGTTATTTACCGCGTGCATTAAATGCATGTGAAACTAGTCGAACATATTTAAGATGAAACGCAATGTAAAAGAATGATGTTAGTACGCTAGTGTTTTCGATCGATTCACCCACATTTTTGTATCTATAAAGTCCATAGAACACTGAAATGTTTAATTGGTAAAGAAGCATTTTCGAAGCAGTTGATTTTGTGCCTGTTCATCACAGCAGTATCTGTATTTTTAGATGCACATATACAAGTACACTATGCAAAAATTATATTAATCTTTCATTATGATATTTTTAGAAGTTTCATGTGCTGGGTTTGTAATTTTTTTCCTGTTGTATTCCATTAAAAATAGTAATATTAGTAGTAATAAAAAAGTGGTAGTAGCTGTAGTAGTAGTAATAGTGGTAGTAACAATAACAACAGTAGTAGTAGTAGTAGTAAGAATAACAGAAGTAGTTGTAGTAGTAATACTAGTAGTAGTTGTAGTGGTAGTAGTAGTTGTAGAAGTAGTAGAAGTAGTGGTAGTAGTTGTATAAGTAGTTGTTGTAGTAGTTATTCTAGTAGTATTAGTAGGAATGTGACAGTAGTAGTAGCAGTAAGAATAACAGAAGTAGTAGTAGTTGTAGTATTAGTAGTAGGAATGACAGTAGTAGTAGTAATAGGAATGACAGTAGTAGAGGTAGTAGTAAGAATAAGAGAAGTAGTAGTTGTTGTAGTAATAGATGTAGTTGTTGTAGTAGTAGTTGTGGTTGTAGTAGTAGCAGTTGTAGTAGAAATGACATTAGTAGTAGCAAGAATAACATAAGTAGTTGTAGTAGTAGTATTAGTAGTAGTTGTAGTAGTAGGAATGACAGCAGTAGTAGTAAGAATAACAGAAGTAGTAGTAGCTGCAGTAGTAGTAGTTGTAGTTGTAGTAGTAGAAGTAGTAGTAGTAGCAGTTGTAGTAGAAATGACAGTAGTAGTAACAAGAATAACAGAAGTAGTTGTAGTAATAGAAGTAGTAGTAGTTGTAGTAGTAAGAATAAGAGTAGTAGTACTATTGCAGCAAACAAAGTAATTAAGGAAGTGCAAGATGATTACGGAAGTAAAAGATTGTGTCGTGTCGAGATACGTGTTCGTAGAGATATTTGTACATTAGATATAAATTCGTTACAAATTAAAATGTAAATAAAGCAATATGAACGGATTATTTTTCCGATCGTAATTTACTAACTTAAAATGGTTTGATTAATCAGATTATCAAACAAACGTATTTGCCACATGAGAGTAAACGTTTTCATCACTGATGTGAAGAGTACTTTCTGGTTATAGTAAACAAACTTGCATCCGCACCCATGCCGTACATATTTATGTCGGTAAATACCCGCAAGTACCAGTCGCTGAGCTGTATGCCGATGCATTAAATTACTTGTTAGTATAGCTGATGTTCATGAATGAAGTAACACGCGCTAGGATTCATAAAGCAGCAGGAAACTTTAGGTTTTGACCAGTGTCACGAGGGATAGAAGACGAAAGTTTGATGGAAAAAACATTAATTTAGACGTAAATATAGACATTGGACTTCTTCCAGTAAGGACAGTAACATGCCTTTTAAAGCCACATTGATCTTAAATTCAGATGTGTGAAGTACAATATGGCAGTTGGTGCTAAATATAGATACAGTTTACTCATAGAATATCAAGCAAAATGTGAACAAGGAAAGAGCAAGACAAACAACGGCTCGCCTTCATGCAAGCAATACTGATAAAACCACTAACACAAAGATGACAAATAATCTCAATCTTTACAATGACACTGAATGAATAACTGTATTCCCTTATAAAAACTAATATGTATGGTCTATACTGTTATACCGTATATACCCGCAAAAAACCGGGTCCAAATGCAAACAACATTAACCCTGATCTGCCGTCGCATAATGCGCCGGCAGATCAGGGTCTATGTTGTTTGTTCTACTGATTAGTCCTTACAAACTGCATAGACCCAGATCTGATGGCGCATTATGTGACGGCATATCTTGGTTTATGCAGTTTGCATTTGCTAGCGTATTGTACGCGAGTATAAACGGTAATAAATAGATGATGAACACTCAAACTCACGTGATCAAACTATAAGCAAAAAAACTGCACAATCCAGTCAGGATGAACAGAGATTTTCAACATGATGTGAAGATTGATAGCAATTTTTGTTCCATAAATAAAGTAGACAATGCTCTCAGCTAAAGACTATGCAAATGCAGAACTACCGTATATACTCGTGTATAATCTCAGACCAAATGCAAACAACATAGATTCTGATCTGATGTCGCATAATGCGCTGGCAGATCAGGAGCGATGTTGTTTGTTCTACTGATTAGTCCCTTCAAACTGCATAGACCCAGATCTGCCGGTGCATTATGCGACGACAGATCTGGGTCTATGCAGTTTGCTGTTGGTTTAAAATTATACGCGAGTATATACGGTAGATGTTCAACGAACTGAGATCGTGTTGCCTGTCCTAACCCACAAACTATTTTACACAGAGCGTTCAGATAACGATTGTTTCCGCAATGTTAGAACTATTTTTATGATTACAGTTACACTGACTCTACTAATGTAAATTACCACACAATTGGTTATATAATTACATTTTTTTAAAAATTTCTAAGCTTCTCTGATGTAATTAAAAATAAATTAGCTGATTTAACATAAATTATATCATATATTGTCAATCAATGTATTGCATGTGGGTACATTTCCAAATGGATTTATTATTTTCACCACCTGGTAACAAAATTGCCAAACATTTAACCTCGCAGAAATGGACAAAATGATTGAAAAGTGTTATGATATCGAACAAAATTTTTTGTTTTTTTCTCTTTAGTTGAAAATTCTGAAAATCGAGAAAATCTATGATCGCGAAAATATCCTCATTTACGGTATTCTCTGTCATAAAACGAGATCGTTTCAATTTACTTGTCCAGATTTTGCCGTTACTTAATCCATCTTCCAAGTTTGTTCAGTAGTTCAAAGAACATAAGAATCTATTATTGTGAGATGAGACGAAAATATATATATACATTCTTTTCCATTATTGTTAACATACATATAACCCGCCTTCAAGCCTTAACAGACACGAAGGATCATATTGTATATTTATCATTTGACGTCTAGCATATAAACTGGGGGTTCTGCGGTTTTCATGGAATACTGGATACTGATACAAAGTTTAGGACGGTATATGCTATACGGCAATTTAGTATTACATTTCGGGCACTATGTAGTCTATGAGAACTTAACATTACATTTGGGGCAATATGGGGATGAATGGGAGTTTAACATTAGCGTTTTGGTCACTGTAAGGCTTATGGAATTAAACATTACGTTTAGGCCACTATGGGGCCTATAGGAATTTAACATTTCGATTGGGACGGTAAGGGGTCTAAAGGAATTTAACATTACGTTTTCAAGGGCATGGCAACCTATGAGAATTTAACATTACGTTTGGGTTCGAATAGAAATTTAACATTGTAGGTCACTATGACACCCCTATGGAAAATGAGCATGTGTCAATATGTGACCCTATAGACAGACAAATACACGCCTAATATCAGACAAAAAGTACACAGAATTTCATTAATATTTTGTCGTCTGCTCAAATGTACTTTTCAGGAATTCGACATTTGTATTGATACATTTGGTCAAAGAAGGTTACAAGTTATACATTCACCGTAATATTTCTATGTCTGGCATGACTCAGTGCTATTTTAAGATATATATATATATATATATATATATATATATAAGCAGAGGTCTATGCATTATTGTGTCGTATGCTCAAACTAGACTATAGTTGCTATACAAACACACAATCACACACGTATACACGAGAGAGAGAGAGAGAGCGAGAGAGAGAGAGAGAGAGAGAGAGAGAGAGAGAGAGAGAGAGAGAGAGAGAGTTATGTAATAATCACAAAAAGACAAATGTGTCTTTTTCCAAAATCAACACTTCAATGTGCCCCGCTCAACCAACCCAATAACTCTCTAATAAATGGTGAAGACTGAGGTTTAGGTTTATTTCATACAAAATTATCTTCCATGCTGCGACATTCTTGACTTTTTTTTTTTTTGTAGGGTGTACTTTCTCGCCTTTAACGTTGCAAACGTAAAACTTTGTAATCAACAGGTCTAAAAGTACTTAAATAGTGTCTTTACATTATTGCGGAGAACGAGATATCACAAATAAAACATGTTTTCATCTTTTTTAAAAATTTTTTTACACGTGTCCAAGTACATTCTATATTTCTTACCATAAAAATCAAAGTAGGAGGGGACGAATACATTGTTTTTTCTTTTTTTTTAAAACAAAAACTGAGTTACGAAGAGAAATTCCACAGCAATATAGAAATTTCGGCTTATGACAATAACCCAATGCAATCAATGACTCTTTATACTGGTCGCTTGTTGGCTTGTCTACAATACAATCTGTATGTGTGGCATGACTCAGTGTTATTGTCAGAGAGAGAGAGAGAGAGAGAGAGAGAGAGAGAGAGAGGCAAACTTATATGCATTATTTATCATTCTTTATTTTGTACGTCTATCTTGCAATATTTGATAAGAAATATATATATATATATATATATATATATATATATATATATATATATATATATATATATATATCGATTTGGTATTTAAAATCACAATTTCAAGCTAGGTTGGTAATGTGTCGTCTGCACAAACGGAGTTATGAATGAATGCCACAGCAATATATAAATTTGGTCATAACTTTGTTCCAGTGACCTTTTTTCCTCTTCGTTTTTTGGCTTGTCTACATCGCACGCAATTGATATTTTTGGTTGCAATATGTGCCAATATAAACAAAAAAAAAAAAAAAACGTTTGATTCTTATTTTTTTATTTTTACAGCGTTAAACTTAAAAATCAAAGTCAATTTTAAAGAATTCTTTAAAAAATATCGCTCTATTGTTGGAGAAAAGTCAGTTCTTCCACGTAAGAAAATTATTTAAAAGTTAGAATCTCAACTGTTGTTGGATGTGTATGTATGTATGTATGTATGTATATGTGTATATATATATATATATATATATATATATATATATATATATATATATATATATATATATATATATATAGAGAGAGAGAGAGAGAGAGAGAATTAAGCAAACTTAATTCTCTTTTCCTTCCATTATGAAATTTTTGGGGGGTAAATTTTGTAAGATTTAATAAGAAAAGTATCGGTGCGGTGTTTGAAATAGCAACTTAAAATTCCGCTGATTATTGTGTCGTCTGCTCAAACTGAGCCATGATGGAATGGCACATCAATAGAGGAAAGTTGCTTCATAACTTTGAACCAATGCACTCTGTGACCCTTTCTTTGGTTCGTTTGTTCGCTTGTCTGTTTTTATTGGGTTGCAATATTAGCGATTTAAAAAAATTCTCAATTTCTTATGTTCACAACATTTAAACTAAAATAAACTGACAGTCAATTGAGAAAAAAAAACCAACGTAAAGAACGTCACTGTATTGTTGGGAAAAAAAATCTCGTAAGATAAGTAGTTAACAAATTTGAAATTCAACTAAGATTAGTTGATTCAGGAGAAAAAAAGATAACAGTTGTTATTGAGAGAGAGAGAGAGAGAGAGAGAGAGAGAGAGAGAGAGAGAGAGAGAGAGAGAGAGAGAGAGAGAGAGAGAGAGAAGCAAGCCTATATGCATATATACTTCGTTCTCAATTTTTAATGTCCATTATGCAATATATAAGAAGACATTTGTAGGTGCAGTGTTTGAAAAAAGATATGTAAAACTCTGATGAGAATTTTTGTCGTCTGCTCCAAAGGAGCTATGAAGGAACGTCAAAATAATAAAGGAAAGTGGGTTGTAACGTTGAATCATTGCACTCAGTGATCCTTGTTAGAGTTCGTTCGTAGGCTAAATAATAGAATTTCAACTGAAATCGGTTAATTCTGGAGTAGAAAGAGATAGCAATTGATATTATTTATAGAATGAGACAGACAAACATAAATAAGCAAACTTCTTTGATAAAGAAATTTAAGATTCACTTATAGTTTTACCTAATAACAAACACTTTTACAGACAAACACACATCACTACAATCTAACACTATACACTTACAAATAATATGTCTAGAGAGATAAGAGATATGATAAGATGACACGCGCACATACTTACACACTCAAGCCACTCTTACAAATACTCGTTCTAACAAGTTGCACTCAGCAGTGTTACCGACGACACAAGGAGTATAATGTTAGCACAAATACATATTAGTGAGCGAAATGCATCGTCACCACCACTACCATCACCACCGACGAATCAAGATCGTCCAGGAGTAAAAGCCGCTCATTAGCACTCCGGATTATTTCCATTTTCAACCTGTCAGCAAGTTGACATTCAGAAAATTTCTAGCGACAGTATAACTTGCACTGTCAGATTCAAGGATTTTAAGTTCGAAGTCACCGCAGAAAAAGCGTAGCCACATTTATTACTGACATGCTTGAATCTATGTTGTCGAGCTGAATAGAATGTGTCGGACTGAACATCAAGATTGTTTGCGACGTTCTTTCACAAATGACAGCTTAAAATCTCCCTTATGATCAAATTTAGCAGATCTGCTGAAGTAATGGCTTCCAAGAACATCGACAAAAATCAATAATCCAATGATGAATTTGACATCACAGACAGAAAAGCGATAATGTATTTTATGACGCATTTTTAGCCTCCTTTAAGCAGCGGATGTCGCAAAGTGTTTTATCTGTGGATCAACTGTCGTTGTGGTGACTATAGTTCAAGCAGAGAAAACAAGATGTACCTGAATAGAAACAATCATCGATGAACGTTAGAAAATCACTCAAATCCAAATAATGAAGAGAAGCAGAGACACTTTTTCAGAATAAATGTATTGAAATCTGAACCTTCTATCGTGGCCAGACATCCCTGTATACAGACGGTTCAAAAGATGGAGACAAGGTTTGCAGCTGCCGCGGCAACACTCCACTGCACCATCTCAAATCGGTTACCGATAAAGCATCCATTTTTACAGTAGAAAGTACAGCGATACTAAAATCTTTAAACTACAACGAACCGTTTCAAGAAACAAATTTCATCATCTTTTCGAATTCCCTTTCCACACAAAAAGCCTTACAAAACCTTAAATTTGACTATCCGTTAAATATCCAAATCTTACAGAAACATGATTTGCTCATAAGATCTGGAAAAAAGTATTCTGTACTGTTGGCTGCCTAGTCATATAGTCATATTGGTCTTAAAGATAATGAAAAGGCTATATAGAGCATCCAAAACTGCCATGCATCCACTCGTTTCTGAATGGAAAATCCCATGTAATGTGTTCGACTATTATATAAATCCACATGTTCTATATACTTGGCAAAATATGCGGAATGAAAACCTTCAAAAACATGCTTCGGAACATCAAACCTATGGGGTAGTGTGCCGCTTGTGTATATAACAAATACACCTGACCCATGCATAGCTCCTGAAATGTGAACCTCGACCAAAGTGTATGCCTTGCCAGTGTCCACTCACAGCGGCACACATTCTTGTCGAGTATATCGACCTCCACCCTGTAAGACAGAATGTTTCTGATGTGAACTCACCAGAGACAGTCTTGAACGTTTTAAAAGAATGAGATTTATTTAATAAATTTGACGCAATATTTTAAGGATTTTATATATTTTACTATTATCTGTTATTTTATATAACTTTTTAAGAATTTAAACATCTTTAACTTTTATCTTGTACGATTATATGTTTACATTTATTTGGAAGGATGTGTGTTCCTAAGGATTTTATTGCAAATGTTTATCTTTATATTTGTAGAATTTAACTTTTAATCGCCACTGTATAGCCAGTATTGTGCTCAGGTGTCGTTAAACCCTCTATCTATATATATCTGTTTATCCATAAATACTTCGCTTTGTAGTTGGGGAATGTAGTCTTAATGAAAAGGATATTGTTAAGTATAGTCACATGTATGTCTAAAGTAGCTTGGATGTAAGCATGCTTTTTTAAATTATGTTTATAATTACTCTTCAAATAGCTTCTGATCTTAGTTCGTATTCAGTGCTGCTAAGTGAATGACATTGCATTTGGAGTTCTGTCCGAATAGGCTCTGTAAATAGAGTCCTTTCGTGGCGTATGTCTAGAGCTACTTGGTAAATAATTTAATTATACGTTCACAGATGTTCCGCAAATAGCATCTCATCGTGCCTTTCTGTTCAGGGCTGCTCTAAGATCCAGAGCTGCAAGATATATAACGTTACATCTGGATTCAAGTACAGAGCGGCTTTGCAAAAAGTGTCTCATTGCATTTTACATATGTCCAGAGCTGTGCGGTATTTAACGCCACAATCTGAGTTAAATCCAGACTTGATATGTAAATATCGATTCAGTCTTGTCATGTACACTGATGTACACACAACTATATTCTTTGTGCCATTAATGTTCCTTAAGGTTCAATCTTGTCATGGTACACCGATGTACACACATATATACTTTTCGTTCCATTAATGTTCCTCTGGGTTCAGTTTTGCCACGGTACACTGATGCACACACGAATATACTCTTCCATTAATGTTCCTCGAGGATTGGTCTGCCGAAATATCGCTTACGTTTATGACATTATATTTTAAAAGTTGTTAAAGAAGAACTAAAGTTCTGGTTTCTTAACCCTAAAACATTCCAGCAAATCATATCAATTACTGTTCAATTTGAAAATACTTAATTGCCGTGGAACAGTATTTTCACCCCTAAAACACTAAAAAATAGGGCAGAAAATGATAGTTCAATAAGAGCAAATGTGGAACTTTTGGACTGTTTGAATTTTAGATATTTTCCAAACTGCAACGTACCCAAGTTTTGGTCCTTATCATATAATGTCGAACATTTTAGTATAAGCGTATGTTTAATTAGATTGCTGACACCTACTTACAAATAAAGTTTCTCCTATCAAAGATTTAGCACGGTTAGAATGCAATTAATGAAATCAGATATTGTTTCTCTTTGCCTCCAAGTGTGCTAAAATCAATCAAGAACGTAAAACATCTGCTTATTTGAGTAAAAAATAGCTTACAAAATATATTGTTATCCAGAACGCTCTCTCTCTCTCTCTCATCTCCTCTCTCTCTCTCTCTCTCTCTCTCTCTCTCTCTATATATATATATATATATATATATATATATATATATATATATATATATATATATATATATATATATATATTCCTTTACAAAATCAACGAATATATATATATTACTTTACAAAATCAACGATTATATATATATATATATATATATATATATATATATATATATATATATATATATTACTTTACTAAATCAGCGAATATATATATATATATATATATATATATATATTACTTTACAAAATCAACGTTTTTTTTTATTATTATTTTTTTTTTGAGGAAAAAAGTAGCATCGGTAAACTTTCTCAATAAAAATACTTTACTGCAAGAATAAACTTCAAACACGTCTTAGTGAAGAAAGTTATCTCTTGGAGTTCAGCATCATTCGTCCTGAAAATGGAATAAAATTAAGTTTATCTCACGAAAATATTTATTCCGCAAATAAACCTTTGTGAATATACATTTCTTCCTTTTTGCAGGAAAGCTCATATACCCCTTCTGTGCATATTTGAGTGCGATTAAGACATTCGAAAATTTATTTTTGAATTCTTTGAATTCGGAATTTTTGTTTTTTGTTTCCCTTTATTTGTAGAATCGATCCGGACGTAATATATGTTGAGGATATTCAAATTGTCAAAAATGCACTTATGGAAAAGAAAACAGAAGACATGTATATCATTCATATAATTGATTGCTTTTAAATTGATATTATGTTTTAAAAACAAACATTCTAAATTAAATTATGATTCATTATGGAACGTATATAGCAAGATATCTTAAAATAATAAAATAGCAAATTTGTAATCATCATTAGTCCTAAAATATCCAGTTTGTTTGTTTTAAAGGCGAGTGATATTCATTATTCTGACTTTAAGGCGAGTAATACATATTTGTTTGGCTTAAAGGTGATTAATATCCATTTGGCTGGTTTAAAGGCGAGTAACATACATTTTCTGGCTTCGAGGCGAGTAATATCCAATTTGCTGGCTTCAAGGCGAGTAATATCCATTTTGCTGTTTTCAAGGCGAGTAATATCCAATTTGTTGTTTTCAAGGCGAGTAATATCCATTTTGTTGTTTTCAAGGCGAGTAATATCCATTTTGTTGTTTTCAAGGCGAGTAATATCCATTTTGTTGTTTTCAAGGCAAGTAATATCCATTTTGCTGTTTTGAAGGCGAGTAATATCCATTTTGTTGTTTTCAAGGCAAGTAATATCCATTTTGTTGTTTTCAAGGCGAGTAATATCCATTTTGTTGTTTTCAAGGCGAGTAATATCCATTTTGTTGTTTTCAAGGCGAGTAATATCCATTTCGTTGTTTTCAAGGCTTGTAATATCCATTTTGCTGTTTTGAAGGCGAGTAATATCCATTTTGCTGTTTTCTAAGCGAGTAATATCCATTTTGTTGTTTTCAAGGCGAGTAATATCCATTTTGTTGTTTTCAAGGCGAGTAATATCCATTTTGTTGTTTTCAAGGCGAGTAATATCCATTTTGCTGTTTTCAAGGCGAGTAATATCCATTTTGCTGTTTTCAAGGCGATTAATATCCATTTTGTTGTTTTCAAGGCGAGTAATATCCATTTTGCTGTTTTCAAGGCGATTAATATTTATTTTCCTGACTTAAAGAATGATAAAACTTAAGAGTAATATTAAAAGACTTCAGACATTTTGAACTTTTCAATATCCAGCCCTATCATGTTTAGGTTTGCAAGGAGTATACACCCTTGTGTTGAATCTATAGCAGGTTGGTACAAGGTGAAATGTTTGAAGAACCATTGTGTTACAAAATAAGAAGCATTTAGAAAGCAAGAAGAATCGTTGCAAAACCTTGATAATATTGAATATTGTAAAATGTTTTATGTCAATTTCTTATTTTAGGTTACCAGGACGCTCAGTAATTTCCTAAGTTGCCAGCATATTTATCCGATGCTTTATCGCCTCCAAATCAAGGGAAACTTGATAATTTGTCATCGTTCTTGATCGCCTTACAGTTTAGTTCGTGTATATTAGTTGATATTTGTTCCCAACTGGAATTTACACTCCGTGTACATATTGTAAATAATAACGAATCAATTAGTTAAAATGTCATTGCTTGCTAGACTAAACACACAAAGGTATTGATGGCTTCTGCCTACGCAGGCAATTTAGCAAACGTACGTTAAGACGATAATTATCTCCTTTTTGCAAAGGTTTCCAAACGGATTGGTGTACATTTGGTAATAGATTGCAACAGGAGATTTAAGCAATTCAAAGCGTATATTTAATTATATTGCTGACACCTACTTACAAATAAAGTTTCTCCTATCAAAGATTTAGCACGGTTAGAATGCACAAAATATAGGTGACTTAATCCATTCTATTTACAAATATTTAGATCAATTTAACACTACTCGCCCAAGTGTACAATATTTAAACTTCTTCCTGCATTGTGTGGTTGTGACCCAGGCTGTCTTCTGGGGAAGTTTTAAATGAAAAGGGATTCAAAACTTAGGCATTGCTCTTTAAAACATGATTAAGTCCACTAATTCAATGAGTGCCAAGGAGAAGTTTAAAATATTTTATGCAAACAGTTCGAGCTTACAGATGACAAAATATATAGTAAAAAAAACATTCGTTATTCTTTCAAATGATACTTAATGCAAATTATAATATATTCTGAAATTCAGCTGCTTGGGGAACACACACACAAACAGATCTGAGAAAACGATAACAAATATTTCTGGACAATACAGGCCTGTATGCTCCAGTCATTTTCTGTTAGGGATCCTAGATCAGCAAGGACATTTTAAAAAATTCCATTCCCCCGACCCCAATTTAAGATATTTGCTATTTTGTATCTGGGCTATTTTGTCTTATTTTAGTCCTAGTAATGTCCTTCACAGCGTGTAAATTGATGTTTACCAATTAACAGTCCTACTACACTTTCACATGGTGCGAAACTCCTTTATAGAAACCTTTAATTTCATCATATTGGGAAAAGAACTTGTTAAATGAAGTTTGCTTTTCTATTCAGTTTGGTTTTTATGATATTATCCATCCTGGCAATACAATGTATTGAAACATGTAGTGAGGCAAAAATTTCACAAGTATTGGATGCTTAATGCGGTTTGGAGTTCGGTCTCAGAACCTAACATCCACTGCGGCTTCTGTTGCTAGCCCGGTCTCAGAACCTAACATTCACTGCAGCTTCTGTTGCTAGCCGGGTCTCGGAACAAAACATTCACTGCCGCTTCTGTTACTAGCCAGGTCTCAGAACTTAACATTCACTGCCGCTTCTGTTGCTTGCCTCTGATATTACAACCATTGATTTTTTCCCTATTATGTTCGGAAATCGAGTCCTTAAGCCGTTTGAAAGCTTGTCGAAAGTAATGTCCAATTAGCCGGCGAGCCCTTGGCTTGACAATGAAATTATCGTGAATCTTTTATTGAAACTCTATACTGGGCATTTACACATTAGTCGTACACTCTTACAGAGGTATGTTCATTATTTCCTCTTTAACATTACATTCTTATTGAGTACAACACAAAATATACCGTGAATATGGAAGAAATATGTAAATAATTATTCAATAATGAAACATAATTTCACATTAATTACTATTCAGACTTCTAGTTGAGGATGGAATATGATGACATAACTTGCTTTCTCGTTTCAAATGCTAAATATACATATATTGCTAAATTACTTATAATTTTCTTACTTGTACAATTCATCAGCTCTTCGCATTTTTTCATATGTTGTGCTTCCAATAATATCTTGCAATGATAGATTTTCTCAACAAATAATGATTATTACAAAACAATACAAATATATTCGTCCTCAGCATCATTTGGATTAGATAATAAACATATCCTTAGCTTTCTGACTATCTGAGTACTGCAAAACCTGCCCGTCTCAACTCACAATGAATGAGATAAGACGTTTCATTCTGTCAGTGCTGTTCTATGCTTAATATTCATCACACGTCCAGGAGTAAAAACAACTAAAATATCAAAATAATATACAGTCCTTTCAATAAAAATATACTGCCATATACAAAGTAACACTCAGTTTTTGAAACTGTGTCGCTTTATAAGTATTAGAAAGTCAATATAAACAAGAACCCGCACAAATGTAAGCAGGATAATTTCCGTGGCTGGTTGGGATCTGGCGACGGTAGTATTCAAACCTCCAGTTTTGTCATTGTAAAACTGGAGCGAACGTCCCCGTAAAGTAAAAATAAAAATAAATAAAAAATATAAGATAACTTGAAAACAATTTTTAAAAAACGGATTACAGATATAAAAAAAAATTCTAAGAAGACAAAAAACATGTTTCATACAATATTTAAATCCTATCAACTGCAAATGTGAAATGTCATAATATCCGTTATGATCTTGCGCTGTCAACAAGAGGCACGGGTAAAGGTTTGGAACCGACGTGAAGCGTACCAATGTCGAAGGGCAGTGCGCATTATTTGCATCAAAAAGAGCAGCTTCAATCAAATATTATCATTCATTATGCTTTCTTTCACATCTGGAAGTTAAGTTTTTTTGTCCCATTAATTTGGATTTTTTATCCTTCAAATATTACTTTGAAGGAAGCTTAACACTTATTACCCTGTTAGTTGTAGAACATTCTTCTTTTCTAACGATGACATTTGCATTATTTCCTGTATTGTTTATATTTGGATCAACAGAGCTATTTCAACTTTTAAATCACTGTTTATTTGTAATGTTACATTTAAATTTATTAAGCATTTGTGGTGCTTCCATGTGCCACCTGTGTGTGGCCTGAGAGATTTACCGTAAATAAAGATTTGTTCTGTTCTGTTCTGACGAAAAAACATAAAAGACAAAAATAAAATAGTTTGAACATATGAACACTCACTGAAAAACTTTATTGCTGGGTTTAAGCATAAACCATCATGTATATTCGCACTGAATCAAGTAGAACTGTACAAATATGTAGATATTTACGGTCACATTTTCAGAAGACATTTTCTTTCCATACGACATTACGACCATGTTCGCTTGAAAGGGTTGCCAACACATCTTTTTTTTCTGCTCCACAAAATCCAAACTATAATTTTCCTCCTTTCTTGCAAAAAATAGAAGCTAAGGTCATCCTCGATGTTTTATGTCAGTCGTAAAGTTTAAACAATTGCCACGTTGTCACAAGAGTTTTTTCCAGGTCGCTAGAGGTCCTGTCTGCTTGGCTAGCTTTCAGTCATTGGCTGTATTAATGATGTTGTGTCGTCCAATATTTTTACCCCCCCCCCCCCCTTTTTTTGTTGCTGTTTGGTCTGGTATTAGTTGCCATTGATGAGGTTATCATTGTTTACATCCGCATCCTTCTTTTGAAGACTTCTACATCTCCTGACAGTACTTTATTGACATTGCACATTTTTAACATCTGCACAACTTGTGTCTACGTCTGCTGCCTTTCATTATTTATATTATAAAAATTCAAGATTGCAAGTTGCACATAAATACTTGTGAAAATTTCCTAGAACATTCAAAATATGTTACTTTTCGTTCCCCGTTATTTCAGCATACAATGAAACACATCAGCAGTAATTATTGGATTAAAATTGTAAATTTAATACGTCTCTTCTTGCTAATATGTCATACAGATGTCAGCTAGCCTAAGTTTTCTTTTTAAAATAGTTACATGAATTGGTGCTATGACACGTAATGCGTCAACATTTGTACCGATCTTCGTTTGTTTTCTCTGCAACTGAAATATCTCTCGCTGTTTCTGTTCAAGTCGACACGTTGAGTGCGCTATCAAAACTTCTACCAAGAGTGTAGCTTAGATCCAAGAATAGTCGTGAACTTGTTACTTTAAGAAATGACAGTTGTTTTCGGACCAAAGGTCCTTAGGGTAATTTTCACAAAATTGAGCTGAAGCGTTTGATTGAATGAATGGTCGGTCTGTGTTCGCAGCTAGTTGCCTGTATCTAATATTGGTTTTAACTGAGATGATGAGATAATGCACGTATTTTGTAAAGGAAGGATTTTTATTGGTTTGTTGGTTTTAACGGCAGTAAAACATTTTTGTCGATATCAAACCTAGAAAATGGAAGCTAATTGCCTTTGCCACGGACACTCCAAGAGAGCCGACCCGGGGTTGTCCTAGATGGGTATCGATCCCCCGAATTACGAGTCCGACGCTCTGCAAACTGAGCTACCACGACTCCCCTAAAGTAAGGAACGAGAAACGTATCCATGGTTTTACCAGACTGGTCAAAGCCCAATCTGCGGTTAGTCAAAACATTCCGTTGTCTCGGTCCTCAGTCATTGTCTTGCATTAAAGTTCTAAACATATAATTACTAATTTAAATAATATTCAGAAAGCTCTGGAAATAATTTTTTAAAGTTTTTTTTCTGACACAAATTTGACCTATAAAAGATAAGCGGTTTTCATTATTATTTTGGTCATTGTTAAAAGACGAGTTATGGGAAAAAATACTGAGGAAATAATCGCTTCAAATGGGATGATATCATCTTTGGATTGGCTTATCTTGAGAATGACATTGATAATAAAATAATGTTTCTGATACATTTTAAGGTTAATTTGACATGAAGATTCTGATCAGGTTTAAGATCTTTTCTCTATTTTATCAACAAATGCGTATAATTACAGAGCTAAAGGTGAAACTCGAGATACGTACATACAAATATTTTCAATGGAAGGTTTACATATTTTTAGGTGCATTTATAAGCATGCCTCAACTAGGATAACTATATATTATATAATTATATGTTGTGTGTGTGTGTGTGTGTGTGTGTGTGTTTAGGGGTAGCCACAACATAGATAATACTTTTAGTGTCCTTTTTATTGACACTATCAGTGACAAATTTTTAATATAAAGCAAAATGATACAGCTGATGCGTTGGCGGCATTTAAATGTTTACGTCAAAATTCTGGAACTTTCTTTGGGCATACGTTTGTATGCAAATCCATCATAAGTTGTAACAGTCAAATGTTACGTTGAATAACTGCAATTCTCTGTTCAATTATTTCATTTTCGTTCTGTGCATGCAGTAGTTTTTTTTTTTTTTCTTCCTTCAGATATTAACAAAATATCAAGTTAGTTCAACTTGAACCATTACTTGATTAACCTTCCTAATTTACAAAATGGATCAAATACATAAGATTTGTTGATGTGGGATGTAATGAAAGATTACCAAAATTCCATTTCATCATATTTAGGTACAGTTAGCATTCCAAGACTGGGCTAAAATGCAGAATCATATTTTCTCTTGTGAATTTGACGTTTGTAAGAGAAGGTAGACCTTTTAATGATATCACGGAATTTACTATTCTGATGCTAATATAAAACCAAAATAAGATGTTGCAATATTAAAGTCCTTATGGGTGTTGCCATATTAAAGCCTGTATATATTTGTCATGTTAAGGTCCGTATGGATGTTGTCATGCCCAATTCCAGTCTTGTAATTCTCCGATAACTCAAGATCCAATAAAGGTCAGTGGGAACATTTTCTGTTACACAAAGAGCTTCTGTAAGTTAATGGTGCATTCGGCTCCAAATTTGTTCTTGTTTTCACTACTACTCTCTGCATATTTTGCCTCAATGACTCATGATCCAAAAAAAGGTAACAGGGAGCTTCTCCTGTTACACAGTGAGTTTTTATGAGTTAATGGTGCATTCGGGTTCCATATCCGTTCTTCTTTTGCCCACTACTCTCTGCATATGTTTTGCGTCAATGACAGTCGGTAATAAATTTGGTTGCGCACAATATCTCCTGAACGTATTGAGGCAGATGGCCTTAAAGTACACAACATTTTTTATTCCATCTCGTCAATGAATTTTTTTATGACCTACGTATTTAGTAATATATGACCTATGGCAGGGAAACCAACTGATGCTTGGTGGTGTATGAATGTACAGTCTTACGTAACACAGGTTAGATTGTGTTCCACAATATGTATACAAATGGGAATAATATACAGTATCTTTGACTCTGACAATTTAAAAATAATATTGATTAAATGTAGTGCATTATTTAGGGTTAGCTTAATGATGTGTCTAATCAATAAGTATATAAATTTTTCATTATTGGTGACATTACAAAACAGTTTCCTATGAAAATAAAAGCGGATGAGGCTTTTAAAAATTAGTCAAACTATTAATTGTATATCCTTTTATTTGAAACTTAAAGTCAATTTTGTAGAACCTACAGTTGTCATTTGTACAGACTAAATAATTTCAAAAATTCCTTTCCGTCATAGTATTAAAAATTATCTATGAACCATTAATAGGCAAATATATCCAGATGTATATTGAAATTAAGGAAATGTATTAAATCACTATTTTGACTAATACGTCTATTTTCTATATCACAATGCTTAAATTTGCATCTCATTTCCTAAGTTCTCCGTAGATAGTATATTGGTCGTATGTTGTATTTTCTCCTTTAGGTGTGTTCTGTTCAGGGCGTCTTTGTTTATGTGCTGCCTCTGTAATTGTTTTTGTGCCTTTGAGTGTTTGTGATTCGTTATGTTGTCGAAAAATGGGGAGAGACCGGCGTAGCCCCAGGGTCGGAAGTTTGGACCAGCTGGTTACTTGCTGATGAATTTGGATTGTCTTGCCCAGTGGAGATTGTGGACAAGATTTTGCTCATATTTACTTTCTGTTTAGTAGTCAGATCTATATTATAGGACCAAACAGAAGACTCATTTCTGCGTCATGTCATACACAGTATGTGTCTAATTTCTAGGCCAGCATAGTTCTTTGCTTGGATAGCATTTGCTGTAAGACAATGTGCTGTGTACTTAGTTTAAGCCTCAGCATTTTTGCAAATGTCACACATAAAACTTTAGAATACTGGCTTCACAGTGTACATTGTTTCAGAGAGGGAAGGGATTACTAAAGTAGCCTTATCAATGTAACAAATAGAATAGGGTGCTTCTTTGTAACATTTACTTAAATAGATTTTCAATGACTCAACAGTGCACGTAATCCCCAGTTGCATACATTCTTCTGTTAGCAGCTTCATGTATTTCATGCATGTTATCTAAGCTCCGTTGCATGTGTTTTTTTTTTTTTTTTTTTTGCTTTCTTTTATGAGGATTACTACATATTCTGAACCAGATTCATCAATCTTGAAAGGAAAACAATTCTGGTGTCAAATGCTGATGAAATTCAAGCCCCCTACTTAAAAATAGATTGCCAATATGTACCATACGCGGAATATTATTGTGATTGGATCATTGTTTGCAAGGTATGAATGAATTTCCTCCAGCTCTGGCTTCAAAATAATATCCTTGTGTTTAGTTGGTCTAGAAAGGCCCAATATTTTAAATTCAATTTTAGTTTAGCATTCAACATGTCATTTGCCTGTTTAAACTCCGTATCCTTCACACTGTCTATGTCTCTGTTTATGTCTTTTAAATGACTGTTGATAGCACTGCGTGCATTTTTCAGAGTGTTCGTGTGATATTCTGTTGATTGGTTTTGGGGGTAGGCTTATTATTCTGCTCTCAGTCTGCTTGGGTTGTGCCTCAGCATAAAATCTGTTCAGCTTGACATTTAGTTGCTGTGGTGTAACCGTGGCGATGTCAACTTCATTACAGTTTCCATATGTGTCCTGACACTAGTCAAAAGGGGAAAAAATAAGGTTTCTATTTTGCATTATTGCTGCACATTTTATTTGCAATTTTCATGCAATTTAGATATTTCGCATATTTTTTTATATCAAAATACGGGTATTAAACAGAAATTAAGTCAGTGATTACAAATAATAATTCAAATTTCTAGCTAATAAATGGGTATTTAAGAATTCAAGAGTTTGCTAAGGTTGGCAAATTATAGGATAAATTATTTTGGGGTTCCCCATAATAAATATACGGATACATTTAATATATAACCGAATTAGTTCAGAATTATGACTTGTAGGTCAAACTTTTACTAATTGTGATTATTGGAGTTCGAATTTGAAATACCAATTTTCTTGACTGATTTATTTTGGTTTTTCATTTTCAAAGGCTCTGGAACCAATTAGTACTTTTTATTTGACAACAGTTTGAACACGTTTACTTTTGTGTAATATTTTTCAAAGATAACGCACTAATTTATATTTGTTTTAAAAAATACATGTTAGAGGAATGTCATGTACATGTAGACTAAATGGAAGGACACTTGAATTAATTTTATAAAGAGTATATTTTATAAAGTTGGAAATGTCACTAATAATTTATATAAATTCCATCGTTAGTGGCATGCTCAACTTCATACATCTTGAAACAACAAAAACGTACATTCAGTCCTTAATAATTTTATTGCTTTTTGTATGAGGAAGTTTATAATTGAAAAGGAATTGTGTGTTGCAATTTTACACTCTGCTGATTGTTTGTTTTTTTTTTCTTTTTTTCTTGATACATTTCTAGGTTCATACTAACCCTTGAAAAGTTGAAAACCCCATTTGGGGATTCTTTTGGTTGATTCCGAGTATCTGTACTCCTCAGTCTGATTAATGTCTGTCTCAGAGAGGTTTTTGAATCTTGGTTTGCAGATGTATTTGTCTTCTGAAGGCTGGATGCTGTTCTCTTTCTGACAATTCCTGGTTGGGAAATGTTTCTGGGTCATAAATTAGATCGAACTGATAATTCAATAATGCAACTATTAAATAGTTCATTTCATCTGGATCCATCTGAATGTCATCTTTGTTTTCTTCAGGAAAATGAAGAGCAAAATTGCCGTAGTCATTTTCGTGACATTATTTCAGCTTAAATGTGCGAGTAACACAAGATGTCAACTTGTTTCCATAGCATAAGATCTGCTACATCTAGTTCTTGTTTAACTAATGTTTACAAACGTTAGGCAAAAAAAGAATAAAAGTCATTCAGTCACAAAATAACAATAAAAATCGTCAAACCGTGATAAACATTTGTATTTGTTTATTCCTCATTTTTATGATTAAAACATCGAAGCGAGACAAAATATGGCAGCCATATTTGTTTATTTTGGATACAAAGTAATTTCTATGATATTAGTCACCTGACATCCATGTTGAAAAATGATAAGAATAAACATTACGGTCATGTGATCGTCTTAACCAATGAAAGAGGAGAAAACCTCCAGAACGTATGAATATTGTAATTATTGTCCTTTAAATATGTTAGGCGTTCAAATTATATTGGGCAGTAAAAATAACAGGAAGGAAAGAAAGCTTTCAATGTAATGAACATCACGAATAATTACATGCCACGTATGCTTAATATACTGCATGTGTTTAAGAAAAGGAATATAAATGTTGAATATTTGACATAATTGTATAGCTGTTTTAAACATTAATTTTAGAGTAAGTAATTGCTCATTTAACCTAATATACGTTTCAAACCGATAGCCTAACTACTGTAGTTACCAGTTATATATGGAGCTATTTACTAAAACTCTTGCGGACACGCCTTGAATAATAGAAGTTGAACATGTGTGTACGTAACGAAAACAAAGAACAATGTTACCCCCCCCCTTCCAACCCCCCCCCCCAACAAAACAAACAAACCCCAACAAATTCTAACTTGATGTTTCTTATCTGTGCGCCCAATTTTATATCAGACTCATAAATGCTCTCCAACTGAGAATCCTCGTTTGCTGTAGAATGATCCCAAATGGCACATTATAGTTAATTCATATGGATTGGGTATATGCAATCATACCCTCACGGACATGTAATGTAGGTACTGACATTAACTGCTATCATTAATGTTCTATTTTGAAGACTTTAATAACTACTGCAAAATAATTGGCAAACTCTTTATAATCTTGTTCTTATATAAATTTAATTATTTTCAAAGTTTCTCTATTTGTTCTGGATTTTCTATAATATGTGCGGGGGCTTGTTGAACATTGCAGCGGCTTTAAGCACTTTGGGTACGTTATATTTAATCATAAACTGTCATAATTTAGTCGCAAAAAGTAATTAGCTTTTTACAGAATTATATTTGTCGACCTACACTAAGTGTGGATCGAATAAACGTCCATTAGAAATCATGTTCTGGTGAACTTAATATTAAACTTTAGAGAATTTATTGAGTCACACAACAGTGACCGTATGTAGTTTAAGGAAAGGTTGATTTGCTGGTAATTGTTTACTTCGTTTCTTATCAGTTGTGAAAATTATAATAACGAGGAAAATCGCCTTTCACGTTCTATTTCCTTTTACCTAATGTTAAAAAAAAATATTTCTCAACGGTGCCTTGTTGTTCCTTTTTCCTCTATTTTTTTCCTTTATTCCTTTTTTCCTTTTTCCTCTATTTTTTTCCTTTATTCCTTTTTTCCTTTTTCCTCTATTTTTTTCCTTTATTCCTTTTTTCCTTTTTCCTCTTTATTCTTCTTTTCTTGCGGATGCAGCAAACTCTGACTCTTCAACTAAAACGTATTTTATAGTAGCTCAATTTTTCAGGAAATATTTTCAGCGTCTAGTCTCTCTGAATATGTGGTACTTTTATCACCTGAGGAAACTAAATTTAAATTATTACAACGGAATGTATCCAAAAGATAATGTAGCTGTTGTTTCTTTCCATCCCATTCAGCTATGAACTTTCCTGTACGTGTTGTACACTTTTCTGCACGTGTTGTACACTTTTCTGCACGTGTTGTACGCTTTTCTGCACGTGTTGTACACTTTTCTGCACGTGTTGTACACTTTTCTGCACGTGTTGTACACTTTTCTGCACGTGTTGTACACTTTATATTATAGAGAGTGGTCTGATGAAGAATATGTAATTTTCAGCTCATATTATAACAGTCACTTCCATTCAAAATCACTGATAATGTGATTTTATATCAATATTATTCCGAGAATAAAGTCAACACAAATGAACTTTTAATTTACATTTGTTTCTAGAAAGGGTCTCTTGATGAAATTGGCTGTGCTGACCCCTCTGTTACCTGACTTTCTCAGCAGATTGACATATATTGTGATATTACTGAGACCACTCCTACATAAATATAACCCCCGGTCACCTTTATTATCACAGCATTCTGAAGAGATTTCACTGTATTAATGTTTTACGTGTCTATAATTACATGTGTATGCATGCACATGTATGTATGTCAGTATGTCAATATGTATATGTGTGTGTATGCATGTATGGGGTGCCTTCTCTCACCCTCTCTCTTCAAAATCTATCTAAAAAGGATCATGTCTGACGCCTTGGAAGACCATAAGGGCAGTGTCAGTGTTGGAACCAGAACAATCACAAACCTGTGCTTCTCTGATGATATCGATGGCTTAGCAGGAGATGAAGAAGAAATGGAAACCTTAGTGAACCGTCTCAATCAAGCATCACTAAGATATGGGATGGAGATCAACGCTGAAAAGACAAACCTAATGACAAACAACCCGAGTGGCATCCAAAAGGAAATAAGAGTGAATGGACAGAAGCTGGGCACAGTCACAAGCTTCAAGTACCTAGGTGCTAACGCCTCTGATGAAGGTTCAAAACCTGAGGTTCTTTCCAGGATTTGCGCAGACAACAGCTGCTCTGGCTAAGGTGAAGCCGATTTGGAAAGACAGCAACATCACGCTTGGGTCCAAGATCAAGCTTATGCGCTCCCTCGTCATGTCCATATTCCTATATGCATGTGAGACATGGACCCTAACAGCAGAATTAGAGAGAAGAATCCATGCCTTAGAGATGAGATGTTATCGAAGGATCCTGATAATCTCATACTTTGACCACGTCTCTAATGCGGAGGTGCGTACTAAAATCCAAGGTGCCATTTGACCTTATGAAGATCTGCTCACCACTATAAAGAAACGAAACTAAGATGGTATGGTCACGTCTCATGCTCAACTGGCCTGTCAAAGACAATCCTACAGGGCACAGTGAGAGGAAAGAGAAAACGAGGCAGACAGAAGAAGAGATGGGAAGACAATATCAAAGAGTGGACAGGCTTGGACTTTGTAAAGTCCTAAAGAGCAGTGGAGAACAGGGCAAAATGGAGAGAGATTGTCGCAAAGTCATCAGTGGCGCCCCTACGACCAGCAAGGTTACGGGAGAGATGAAAAAAAGGATGCATGTATATACTGTATTTTTACATAGATTTATGCATAAAGGTATGTATGCATACATGGGTGGAAGGATGGATAACTGAAAATCCATGTCATTATCATATGTAATCTTTATCATAGGTATTTGTATGTTGGTGAATAGTGTATTCCTTTAGAAATACAGACTTCATGTAGTAAATTGATGGATAACTAGGTCATATATAGATAGATATAACTTTATGTTAATATACAGAGATAAAAACACAAATATATTTGTATGTGTTATTGGCTGATCACGTAAATTGTTGATAATGTTGTAGCTTATCTCTCTATCGTTTCCTAAAAAACTTCAGGCACATCTATAAAGAGTTGACATGATAGTTGTACGATAACCTCTTAATTTTAATGTAATGTTATGAATACTTTGCATTTATATCGAATTAAGGCCCTCGATATGTACCCATGGAGTTGATCTTCTTTAAATTTGTTCTATCTTTCAGAAATGTAACTTATCTAATGAACACCCCAAATACTTGAACAATATTTCAATTTTGGTATAACTAAAGTTTTAAAATTAATTTCTCTACGTTTTGGATTTTTGTTCTCGATATATATGTTGCAAAAGCCTGAAGAAAGATTTGCTAAATTTGTAATTGCATCAACATGTATTTAAAGAAAGATTATTTCAAGGGTTAACACCTATATATTAAGGAATTTTTTGTTGACAATGTGCAGTAATCTTCCATGCAGAAAGTAGTTTGTGGGTACAGTATTTCTTTATGTAGTGACCTGGATAAATTCCGTGCCCCATTTCTTTTCCCAAATCTGAAGCCTATCTAGATATATTTTTAGAATGTGACTATCTAATTTATTACTTACAGTAAAATATAAAGCGGTATCATCAGAAAAGAGCTTCACCTGTGAAATACTAGTATTGGGCCTATAGACCAAGATTAATATTAGACCAAAGACTGATCATTGTTGTACCTCTACTGTCACGGGTACTGCAGATGGCTCACCTTTAAACAAACCTTCTAAGACCTATCATATTGAAAATATTGAATCCACCTGAGAGTGTTGTTTCTGATTCCTTAAAAGGCGAACTTATGCATCCATTTTTCATGGCTAACTTTGTCAAATGCCTTGCTGAAATCTAGGAGAATTAGATAGGTTTGCCCACCTTTAACAGATGTCCGCGCTAGGTCATCGGCCAACTTGGCAAGTTGAGTCTCGGGATTTTCTTTTCACGAACACCATGTAGGAGTTATATACCTAATTTCATGTTCATTTAAATGTTGTAAAAGATACCATGCTATGATGTGTTGCATAACTTTACATAGATGCAAGTGATAAAAATAGCTCGATAATTTGATAGGAATGACGGCTCACCTTTTCTGAACAAAAGAAATATATTGACTGATACGTATTCTTTTGGAAATGTTCCTTTTGTAAAGGAGCGTTCAAACATTAAGTGTATAATTGGTGTTATTTCCATTCTTAACTGCTGGAATACTAAAGTTCTGATTTTTTTCTGGACCTTCTGCTTTATGTGAGTTTTTATTTTAATGAGCTTGAGAATACCATTCGTTGAGATAAGAATATGTGTCATGATGGGAGGGGACGGGAATTGATAAAGTGGTCAGGTACTAGGTTAGATGTAGGAGTCCATTATCTAACTTATTTTGTACTTTTTGTTATTGCAAATGTGTTTCAGAGAAAGCAGCTATTTGGGGGTGAACACTGACTGAAGCTGTAAATTTAGAATATTGTTTAATCAATGTTTTCTGTATGTAATCTGCTCTTTTTTCTAGCGGTGGAATGTCTCATGAGTAATGTCCTAATTGTTTATGATACGTGAACAATTTCTTGGTATTATGTTCTTACTGTTTTCATTATAAAAATTGTCAAAAGTAGTGACTAATAACTCTTTTATATCTTTATAATTAGCCTGCTTTTATGCATTTGACAAGGTTTCTCATATAGAAAAAAGTTTTCCCTTTCATGACAACTTGTCTTTTTCATGTGTTTGTGCATCATATCTTTTTTCCTATAAGAAACCTTATTTCATGATTAAGCTAGCGTAAAGTTCACCTCATCCTAATTATTTTGCTTGGAACATATTCAGGGATAGCGGATACCAATGTACTGTTTAAAGTCATTCAAAAACTCGTCCATTGTCTTCAAATAATGATCTTTTGAAAATGATAATTGGTAATTTTAATTTTTCATTTTTCATTGTAGTTTTTCGCAGTTTGCTTATCTGTATCGACGTAGTTTGTTTAGGATGGGTCTGTTTTGAAATCTTTTCTTTTGAGTCATTATGAAATGTAACAATCATTAAGACCAAGTATTTTTCATACTTGCCTGACAATTATTTCATTTGCTGTAAAGAAAACTCTTGCATATTTCCCGATTTTGTCGGTTGGGTTACCATTTGAGTAGATTTGTATTAGAGCAAAACATAAATTAAAGTTTGATAAATCTGCAATCAGATTCGATGTTAGATTCATCGTTTCCCGATGTGAATGTTAGTTAATTAAAATCACATAAACCGGAACTGTACCTTTATCTTTATTTAGCATTTCCATATGTTTTTGAAAGTCTGTAAAGTCTCAGGATCATTTTATCCCAAACTATTTCGCAATCCACTCAGGTTTTGACTAGAAAATAAAGTATATCTTATCAAGATGAATATACCTCCACTATGCGTTGTATTACTCTTCTTATCTTGTCTGTAAGGGGCTTTTTCAGGAGTAAAAATCTCACAATCAGCGATATCAGGCGAAAGACGTGATCCTATGCCAAGAAGAATACCAGGCTTCTCATTGTCTAATACTACTAGAAATTCGGCCTGTATGTTGGGAATGGACTGGTGATTTACAATAATATCTTTAGATCTTGCTGTCCATTTTTCAGACTGAATCTGGTAAATACATTAGTGTAAACGTTTGAAGACAGGTACTGTTGTTGTTGTTCTTGCCTCGAATTAGAAGATGATCATGCCATCATTAACTGGTTTTGTTTCTATAATTTGTGCTCTGAACTGTCTGTGGCACACCGGACAGAAAATGCTGCTTGGGGTTGCTTGATCAACAGAAGACGTGCTGCAGTTCCGAGATTTACTCAGCTTGCGCTTCTGTACTGCCTCTGTGGTTTTCCTCAGCTCATAATCTGTAGCTCCAGTATGAATGAGACTGCGTTAGGTGGAACTATTCTGTGCGAGATCTTCCCATAATTAAGGGTCAATGTTAAAGTGTTTCAAGGATGAGTTGAGGGTGTCTTTGAAATGTTTCTTCTGATCTCCCTGCGTTCGCTTTCCCTCCTTCAGCTCGCCATTGAAGATCTTCTTTGGTAGTCGCTCGTCTGTCATCCTGGTGACGTGCATGTCCATCTCAGCTGTGATGGCATCAGCAAAGTGTGGATGCTTGGAATGCCTGCCCGTGCGAGAACCACGGTGTCCGGGACCTTATCTCAGTTTCTTCAGGCAGCCTATGGGAAAATGATTCAACATCTTTGCATGGCGGCTGTACACTGTCCATGTTTTACATGCATACAGAAAGGTCAGCAACACAATGGCTTTGTAGTCCTTCAGTTTTGTTTGCAGATTGATGACTCTGCGCTCCCACAACATGTAGTCTGCCAAAAGCCACACATGCTATGGTAATTCTGGCGTTCGTTTCGTCATCGATGTGGACTGCACGTGATAGTGTACTGTCGAGGTAGGTGAACTTGTCCACTGCGTGGAGGGTGTGGCCATTCACTGTAATGGTAGGTTTTACGCAAGGCTTTCCTGGTGCAGGTTGGTGCATCACCTCTGTCTTCTTTATACCGATTGTGAGACCAAAATTGTCACAAGCTGAAGAGAAATGGTGAATACTTTGTTGCATGTCAGACTCGGATTTAGCATTCAGGGAACAGTTCTCATCAAATAGGAGATCACGAACAGTCACTTTCTGTAACTTTGTCTTCTCCCATAGTCCCCTCAAATTAAAGAGCTTATCATAATTCCGGTATCTGATGTCAGTCCCAGTGTCATAGTCACGAAATGCATATGTAAGCATAGCAGAGAACATCATACTGGAAAGGATTGGGGCCAACACACAGGCTTGCGTGACTCCATTAGTGACTGGGAATTGTTCAGATGACTCAACGTAGTCCACCACGCGAGCAAGCATACCTTTGTAGAATTCCCGAACCATTACGATGAATTTCTCTCGGTAACCAAACTTTGCCATAATATTCCAGAGACCATCACCAATGATTATGTCAAAAGCTTTTGTCAGGTCGACGAACACTGTGTACATCTTGGAGTTCTGTTCCTGGCATTTCTCCTGGAGCTGACGAATTGCAAACACCATGTATATGTTCCCTCTTCCTTTCCTGAAGTCACACTGACTCTCAGGCAGGTGCCTTTGATCAACATGATGCATAAGGCAATTCAGCAGAATTCTGTCGAGGATCTTGCTTGGCTATTGACAGCAAGGAGGGGCCCCAATGGTTGTTGCAGGATTGTCTATTGTCTTTCCGCATGCACAAATGGTGAATGGATGCATAATTGTACTCCTGGTGTATAGTTCCTTGAGTCCTTACTGACTGGAAGAATTCAGTCAGTTTCTGAGCCATGTACGTACCTCTGGCTTTGCAGACTTCAGCTTTGTCATTTTACAGCAGATCAATTGCTTTCTCTGTTTCAGAGTTGGAGGATCAGCAAATGACATGTTGATTTTCACTTGGAGGCAGTCAATCAATTGCCTCCCCACTGATAGATGATCGTTGATTGAGGATTCTGTTGAAATATTCTGCCCATCATTGTAGTATCATTTCTTTGTCTGTGAGATGTGTTGTGGCGTCAACACTCAGTATTAGAGATATTCCTGATTACTGTGGCCCGTAGATTGTCTTCAAAGCATCTTCTAAGTTCTTTCTATTGTTCCTGTGTACGTAGGACTAAATCTAATTTGTCTTTTTATTGCTCAGCCATGAATCTTGCAACTCTCTGAGTTTTCATTGGACAGTCCTCTTGATGCTGCTGAAGGCTGCTATCTTAGACGATGAAGTGCTGTCTACTAAGCAGGCATTTTGGACCCTATGTTCCTCGTTAAGTGGTCACCGTATGCCAGCATCGTTCTCATGAAATCAATCCTGATGTTTACGAGTAGTGGGGTCGAGGGTTTTGGGTGCAGCCGAGTAGGCCGAGTCTCTGAAGGATACCCAGTTTTTCTCGACGTTCTATGAGATTTCATGAATTGTTACTAGCTGGCTGCACAGTTTCACAGCAAACACCTGTTACGTGTTCTCCTGGTTCAATTTTGGAGACATTTGCTTTTTGTTCGCTTTATTTGCCTTGTGGTCTTCTGCTAAGCTGAATCCGGACATTTAACTGGGAGACATTGAACCTGTGACCAGTCCAGCATTTTGCGCTTAACATGGCCTTCGTCACGCAGACGTCCTGCCTGTCTCTTCTCCTGACGATGACGTAATCAGCGAGATGCCTGTGCTTGGAGCCCGGGTGCATCCAAGACGTCTTGATGCGGGTTGGCAGGTGAGAGACCGTGTTGGTCATTATGAGGTCGTGTTCCTCAGTAGTTTTAGTCGTGAATTACTACATGAATATGAAATGCAAGAATCATGCAGTGTGCCGAATCTGCTGCGTAAAAACAAGGAAGAAAATGGGAGTGACAAACAATCCTTCCAAAGTTTGTCATACACCACTGACGATATTCCCACGAATTTCAAAATGTCATACATATATGAATTCAGGTTCGGGAACTGAATATAAAACCAAACATGACATTGTCACATTTTATGCCCTTATGTTTGTGTATGTGTTTTTCCACAAGTCCCATATAGTTATTTGATATGTTGATGCCAAGGTTAATGTGTACATCATGAAAAAGTTTTATTAACAACAAGCTTAAGTACATCAGGTTCTAGAAGGTACCATCACAGTTTGTATAATTTGTCTGTAAACTCCTTATGCTATGATTGCCTTATGGACAGAAATATAAATGTTCAAATGTATTCACATGTAAACCTAATAAAATATGTTATTGTGGAAAAAAGATCGTATGTTTAGAAGAATTTGTAAAATCAAAGGTAAACCTAACCAACCTAACCAGCCTGGGACAAACTACCAATCAGATACAGATAGTATAGATAAGATCACAGGTATTGTATTAATTGCCGTGTAAACATCGTGAGGAAAACTTTATTACATATTAAACAGACCGGGAACACAGAAACCTATTTAGGCATTATTATTATTATTATTATTATTATTATTATTATTATTATTATTATTATTATTAACAATCAAAGAAGAAGAAGAAGAAGAAAAAAAAGTGCAACGATACGTTTTCAGAATTATTTGTATTCACTCGTATTTTGACGACTCTGAAGACAACTGTTAAAAGGTAACTAAATGTCCATGGTTAACATCATATTGACAACAGCTTGCTAGAGAATATAGTAATAATGCAAATAAGTCCGTACATAACTGACACTTTAATAACTTGTAACAGATAAGTAGAATCCAATAAGCTGTGACTTTTCAAGCAGGATTAGTTTTATACCTTCTGTTGAGTAAAAGCGCGTTATCGTCATGCATCACCGGTAAATCACAGCAGTTATAATGTTTATGGTCTAAGCCTCACCTATAAAGTTAACACTTGGAGGAATGATGAAATGCATTGCAGCGGTAATGGTAATTAGCTGGGATTGTGTATTGCAACAAACTTTTACATTATATTTATTGTTTATCACACTAAGGATACTGTGGCAAATGCCTATAAATATTCATTATTTTAAAGGGTAGCATTTGTAGCTTCAGCATGTTTTTATGCCTCTCCAGGAAATAAGGAAAAATCAGATATTTGTTTCTGTCGTTAGTCCATACGTGCGTCACTAAGTCTGTCACAGCACATAATTAAGATTTGCGTGTAGGCCGTTTTCCCTTACAATGTTGATTAAGGGTCAAACAAAGAGGGGTGGCGGGGCATTCGTGTTCTATGAAGTCATGTCTAATATTTGTTGGGTTTTTTAGTATTAGTTGTTGGACAAGCCCTGTATTGATTGTGAATGCAGCGTCTGGCGAACAAGTCTATAAAAATTATTTCGTCTAGTTTTCAGACACCTTTATTATCTAAAACTCTCCTTATTGTCAGTATTGACTTCCACTTGGTCAATTTCCGAACAAACCTAATATAGTATTATTACTGAAAAATGTCTGATTGCGTAGCTTCAATTCGCGCTTGAAAACGCAGTTGTGTATGATCAGAATTCTTAAACTTTACACCTTGACCCTTTTTATGGTTTTTGATCATATATGTCATCTAAGACACGTTTCAATCATCAATTAAACATCTAGCTAAATGTGACGGTGTCTCGGAACTTGTAGCTAAATGTGACTTTGCCTAGGAACGTCCAGCTAAATATTGATGTGCCTCGGAACGTCTAGCTAAATGTAACTGTGCCTAAGAACATTTTGCCATAAAACTTATCCAAGAAAGGCAATTTTTAGAGTCACTCTATTTCCGGTTAAATAAATTTAAAAGTGTATATTATATGGTTTGGTACTGAACTTTGAAAGTAGCTTGAATTCCCCAGACAATGGAAACATACTACTTTGAATCTAAAACGAACATTGCACTGTGTATTATTTTTAAATTAAATATTAACATTTATACTGATTTTCATTCGATTGCTTTGAAAATAAGTACAAATAATAATGACATTATTATAGAGTATTTTCTTGAAACGAATCGGTATTTCTATAATTCTCGTTGCGACTTTAACATCAAAGATGCATTTATTGCTGTTGCTGTTTGTTTTCTGTGGTTGATTGTTGTTGTTGCTATTGCTGCTTGTAATCTGTGGCTGATTGTTGTTGTTGCTATTGCTGCTTGTTGTCTGTGGCTGATTGTTGTTGTTGCTATTGCTGCTTGCTGTCTGTTGTTGATTGTTGTTGTTGCTATTGCTGCTTGTAATCTGTGGTTGATTGTTCTTTTTGCTATTGCTGCTTGTAATCTGTGGCTGATTGTTGTTGTTGCTATTGCTGCTTGTAGTCTGTGGCTGATTGTTGTTGTTGCTATTGCTGCTTGTTGTCTGTGGCTGATTGTTGTTGCTGCTATTGCTGCTTGTTGTCTGTGGCTGATTGTTGTTGTTGCTATTGCTGCTTGTAATCTGTGGCTGATTGTTCTTTTTGCTATTGCTGCTTGTAATCTGTGGCTGCTTGTTGTTGTTGCTATTGCTGCTTGTTGTCTGTGGCTGATTGTTGCTGTTGCTATTGCTGCTTGTTGTCTGTGGCTGATTGTTGTTGTTGCTATTGCTGCTTGTAATCTGTGGTTGATTGTTCTTTTTGCTATTGCTGCTTGTAATCTGTGGCTGATTGTTGTTGTTGCTATTGCTGCTTTTAGTCTGTGGCTGATTGTTGTTGTTGCTATTGATGCTTGTAGTCTGTGGCTGATTGTTGTTGCTGCTATTGCTGCTTGTAATCTGTGACTGATTGTTGTTGTTGCTATTGCTGCTTGTAATCTGTGGCTGATTGTTCTTTTTGCTATTGTTTTGCTTGTAATCTGTGGCTGATTGTTCTTTTTGCTATTGCTGCTTGTAATCTGTGGCTGATTGTTGTTGTTGCTATTGCTGTTTTTATAGTCTTCTCAAACTTAAAAAAAGTCTAGGACGACGATGCGATATCACACTTCACAATTTGTTTGCAACTTTTATGTGAATATCGATTATTAGTTTCATACTTGCCCTGACATTAGGGAATTCGAATGTCATATACTCATGTTCCCATACATGTTCATTTTCCCAAGAGCCCAATACCAAAATGACAAACTGCCAATTAGGTGGTTTCACAAGGTTACTAATCTTGAAACGGAAATCAGAATTTAGGACAGAGATTTACCCATTTGTTCAGTATTCACCGATGTATAGCAAGGACTTGCAACTTACGTCTAAGCTTGCTATACAGGCCTAAGCGTTGTACTACGTGTAAGCTTGCTATACAGGCCTCAACGTTGTACTACGTGTAAGTTTGCTGTACAGGCCTCAGCGTTCTACTACGTGCAAGTTTGCTGTAAGGCCTCAGCGTTCTACTACGTGTAGGCTTGCTATACAGGCATCACTGTTGTACTACGTGTAAGCTTGATATACAGGCCTCATCGTTGTACTACGTATAAGCTTGCTATACAGGCCTCAGCGTTGGCATGGTTTTGTGCCAGAGTCTCCATTTGTGTCAGTTTGATATGAATCTCCAATAAAATGAAGCAGAAGGCCTTCCAGACGTTCTTTGCATTTGCAAGGTGTAATTAGTAATCTGCAAGAGAGAGTTTTCGCTATTCATATTTAGAGCTACATCAGATGGTTAACAAAGAATTCACGATGTGAATGGTATACGATGCGGATGAGCCAGTTTGAATGCTAAGATGTGTGTAGATGACGCATATTTTTTTTATGGGATCTATCTTTGAATCATCTATTTATCATCATAAGATAACAAATGTGAGTATCAAAACAACAACATGCGAAGAATCTTCTTTTGTCATAGTGAGAGAATGTTCGTTTCATCATTGTTTCACTACTTCCTCCGACTACTATAGGTTGCTTGCTTTTAATATGCAGAAAGACTGTTATTAACAGAACCTTAAAATAACATAATAACTTGCAATTCGTTATTGTAGGATAAAAAAATAAATACATACAGTTAGTTTCCAAGTATAATTTGATACTTTGACATAACGTAGAACATGGTAATAATTATAAAATGGTAGGATTATCTAGCAAGGATGAAAATGCACACTTCAGACTTATTCTACAGTCTTTAATAACTTTACCTTTCAATCTCAACACTGTGAATTCATGGACTTGCATTGAAAGTCTTATAGTTAGTTCATTCTTTGAAAGGCCTTGAGGGCAAGTTTATTATCTTTGTAGTATCTCCAATTTTAGTCGTTCAAGCTAAGCTTTCAGGCAAGCATCACTCTTATTGTATATATATATATATATATATATATATATATATATATATATATATATATATATATATATATATATATATATATATATATATATATATATATATATATATATATATGGTGTGTGTGTGTAACACTCAACATATATCCGTTGGCTAAGCAATGGTTTTATTAGCTAGAAGAGTGTTTCACACCCACAATTTGCCAATTATTTTATATACAATCTTCATAAAGAATTAAGAGTTATTCTTGGCCTGTTCCGAATAGATAGAAAGAGTCAAGCTTTTAAATTGGAAATGAAGAAACTTAAAAACATCTTTCTTTACGTTTTAACGGTCACGAATTGCAGAAGCATACTGATTTTGTATATAGTCACAAGCCACCGGCTTGCATGCATATATATCCATACTTGTTGGTAGGCAATAAATTCTTATGAGTCTTTTCGCAATCACAACGCACGGATTTATTGTCCTGATAACCGTATAATGTAGTGAATCCTACCCAACTATTCAAGCGCGTAAACGGTTATGTGAATTTTTGGTTAATTGGGAGTCGATTAAGGGATTTTAATGTTCATGTCTGAGAGTTTTTGCTGGAAATCCATGTTGAATATTGAGGTTGATTGCTTCTCGCAGGTGTACGTCGTTTGCGGTTTTGAGGATCAATGCATTAGTAATTTAATTTCCACTACAGTTATGCTTGTATATTCACATGACTTAGACTGGTTTCTTTATAATCTGTGAGATTTATCTTTTCTTATCCATAAGGCTGAAAAGGTAGCCATTCTTTTGGTCTGAAGTGGATTAGCCATGAATAAAAAAAAACGGAGGCAGAGGTGGCGGTGGGTTTGAGGTAGGTGGCGATAGAGAAAGGTAAAATAAATTAATGCAACTTCATCTTAATATGCACAGTAAAATTTGAATGGGTATGCGCAGATTTGCAAAGTGTTTTTCTGGTCAGCAAGATTGCTTTCTCAAACAAATTTCCAAACGTCTGTGTACAGATGACAAGGAAAACATATAAAATGTTATTAGAATTAAATAGTCGTAGAAATTTGATTTCAATATTCATTCATTATTTAAACATTTTGGGGATACGATTGTGATTGCAACGTATCATGTGGTATGCAATATGGTTTCCACGTTTGTCTGCACTAATTTCAAGTAAAACATAAACCGAAGTGATACAACTGTTTTGTGTACTCGCCAAATGATTCATTCTGACACTGGCATGCCCCTTTTCTTTAGGCCTTTCTGAATGTAGCACAGATTACAAATTCGGACCTCGATTTTAAATATTGAACCATCCGCAGGTGTTCGGGGTTTTTATTTCTATTGTTCCTTCTATGAGGCAACCTTTTGTTCTTACAATTTAATTTATTCAGCATTTGTTGACCTACCTTTGTCAAGAAAAGCAATGATCAACAAACTCCTTTCATACTTTATATCTTTTCATACATATTCAGACGCATCAGAATTCAAATGTTGTGAGTACCATGTAGCACAGGTAACACGTAAACCGATAATAAGCAAATTTACAGGATAAAATATATTTACTGTACATCATATTAAACATTGACCAATATATATTGTGTTATCCGCTATATATAGAAAGTAATTATTATTTTTTATTTCTTCTCCTTCTTCTTCATCTTCGTCTATTATGAAATGGCAACTAATACGTATGACGTGCAGAACCTATAAGGAGAAGTTCCAGAGCCCCAATGTCTGCAAGCTTCATCCACCCGACATGAAATGGCAACCAATACGTGTATAGTGTAGAACTTATAAGGAAAAATTCCAGGGCCCCAATGTTTGCAACAATTATCCACCTGGCATGAAATGGCAACCAATACATAAAAAGTGTTGAACCGATAAGAAGAAGTTCCAGGGCCCCTATGTCTGCAGGCCTTGTCAACCCGGCATGAAATGGCAACCAATACATAAAAAGTGTAGAATCGATAAACAGAAGTTCCACGGCTCCTATGTCTGCAAGCCTTATACATCCGGTATAATTTGTTCTGTGAAAGTCAGGTTTCTAATCATGCCTAACGATCATATACAATAACTGTATAAATGCATACAAAAATTTTCGGCTCAATTTCTTGATTCATATCGTTACAATCACACTTATCGAAATGATACATATGTAATCTCTAATTAGTAGAGGGTAAACGTGCAACACGAATGTTTTAACAATCAGCAAAAATGTATTAACAATGAGTATTAATATTTAAATAAATATTTTAACAATCAGCAATAACGTTTTAACGCTCAGCAAGATTTCGGCAATATGAAAAAGCTATGTTACTTGTAAATCTTTTCAAAGTCTAATATCTGTCTGTTTTAAAACGAGTAAACCAGCTTAAAAGATTTAACAGAATGTGACATCTGCCCTACCCTACTCTCACCGATGTGTTTATTCTCTGACATCAACACTGGAGAATCGTCCCCAAACCGGACTGATAAAGACAAAGGGAAGATCGTTTAAAATTTTACGCGACTGAAGTAGAGAAACAGAATTAGCTTTGAGATGAATTTAATTTTTTTTTCTCTGTACAAGAGGTTGCCTTCATAACTGGAATAAAAAGGTCATGTGATGTATATTTAATTTAGAATATGTGTCCATGAGGTAAGTTGTACTTTAGTCATTGTGTAAAAAAACATGTTGACTGCATTTGAGTTAAAGGTTAGACTTGTTTACCTAGCATTTAGTATTTTGATCGGAATTTTCCATATCTTGACATGAGAAAAATCAGCTACACCAGTAAAATTACATTTAGAGCTACTCATATTCTAGAATATTCTATCGTGCGACTTGTCTTATATTTATACAGCATTTGGTAAACAAGATTCTATTCCTATTCAAAACTTCATGTCATTAAGTCTATTAGCGAATTTATTTAAGTAATCCGATGTTACAGTTGTGAAAATCAGAGTACATTCAGTGAGAGGAATTATTTATTTGAATATTCATTGGATTTACTAAAAGGGCTCATTCTCATATTAGATTAATACTTGACTTTGGGATGTATGTGCATTCATTCAAATATAGTATGGATTACATCATTCAGGCATATCAGAACATTCAAGACTACTAGCACATTAGGACATTCAAGGCTACTGGAATTCATTTGGAACATTCTATATTTAGGACTTGTGATTAGGACACTTAGGATTATTGGATTATTTGGACTTCAATACACATTATTGTAAGTGTCTTTTGAATTTTCACTTTAATTGTCTAGAAATTAATTGCTATTGATTTTACTTACATTGTTGGTTTCACTTTCTTTCTTTTACATTATTTTAAGACCTAGAGCCGTAACAGTCAAATGTGGACAGAAAACAAATTGGATGTTGACATCTTCATAAATATCTGTCAAAATATAAATGAAATGCATTCGTCATCTCGGCTCTTTCCTTGCTGAAACTAATGGAAAGTACTTTTCCTCTGTCTTCACAAGCAAAAGTTTAGATATAATAAAGATAATAAAATAATACCCACTTATATAGCAGCTCGTCAGACAGGAAAAAGTACTTTTCCTCTGTCTTCACAAGCAAACGTTTAGATATAATACAGATAATAATATAATACCCGCTTATATAGCAGCTCGTCAGACAGGAAAAAGGAACTAAATCAAGGCGTAGAATAACACAGAAAAAGCATGACTTTTACCTAAATATATGTACATATACTATTCATTTTAAAGTGACGGTTGCCATTAGTGTCTGAAATTAAATCTATATTTTGCCACTTTTGTTTTATTTTCCAGAATCCTTCATTTACTGTGCTATGTTCAGTTTCTTCAATTTGTATGTGCTCTTTTTAAACAATTACATAGAAGATTGCATTCAATATATTAAAATTGGTTCGTGTATCTCCTGCGTCCTAGAGGAATATAATTTTTGAACTGGATTTACCACTGATAACCTCCACCATCCCGGGAAATAGTCGCACTTTTCACTTTCTCCATAATTTAGCCTACACTTTCTCTTTCTTCGTGATTCGCTTTAAAGTGCATAACCAATGTGTGAAAAAGATTCATTCAATTAGTAAAATCTACTGATAAAATACTTAATAATTTGTGTGTGTACAGATCAAAGAAATCGGTCTCTTATAATTGAATTGAAATTTTTGATAAGGATAGCAGAATTTATTTCGTGAATCCTTACCAAAAGCCACAAAAATAGTCGCAAGTAGTGATAGAGGAACTGTCGAAATTAGGAAGAGTAATAAAACTGTCCGATAGTCTTTCATAGTCCTGATGGACAGTGCAACATTTTAGAGATACACAACAACTATAAATAAACAGCAATAGAACATGTAAGGTAGGAATTATAAATTAAAAGCATCCTAAGTACATAAGTCTCATGTAACATAGAAGTGTTCAATTAGCTATGTACATACTTTACCGATTAGGCAGTGGTGTACGACTTATGATAATACACAAAAGAAAAACAAGTTCATTGGACACATCGGTTGCTATTCTTTTATAGAGCTTTATTTACATCAGTTATCTTCAATCCCTTTTTTCCTGAGAGAGACCGGTCATAAACGTAAATATTATAATTCTGCCCACATTACGTTCGGCAGGTATACGTTGTTTGCATTATTAAATATTCTTTATTACAACAAAATCGATTTAGTTGAAATATGATTTGAAATGCTTTATTTGTACTTGCTTAATATTGACATCAAATGAGGGGATACTGCTGATTCTTTGGCGCCAGTACATCCGTGCTTAACATTAGAAAATCATTCATATCAGAATGGATGTTTCAGTTGTTTAAAATTTTCATACTCGTAAACAATTATATTAAACCAATATAGCTCTTGTGTTTTCAAATTAATTATGTGTTCCTTATCCAGTGCTGAAGAGAAATTTTTGCAATCATGAGCAGATAAATGATATCAAAGTAAATTATTTAAAACTGAACAACAGCGAATAATTAATTTTTTGAAAAAAACATGATGCGACTTAAGTTTTTTTTATTTTCAGGGAAATGTGTCGTATTCACTTTGCTAATATGTTTACACTTTAATATAACCGGTGGCTGCCGTACTATGATAGTTGGCAGGTTATCCCAGATTTCGATACGCATGTAAATGGTATATCGATACTCCCATTGTATCACCCGCGTGATTGAACAAACACATACATTTGTTTCTTTTGTCAAAGCAATGCGTCAGAAAGAAGCAAAGCCTGCTCGATGATCGATAATTGGCTTCTATAATGGAAGATCCTAAGCAAATTAGCGTATTGTCTGGGAGGGATGCAAGGGGATGGTTTCACTCATAACTCACATGGAAAGGCATTCCTAATTGGAATTTCTTGAATGGAAAGTTTAAGACAGTATTAGTACAAATATTGGATGACAGAAACATAATTGAAAATTGCTGTAATTTTCATCTTCAGAAATTTGACAAAGTCGTAATTAACTTTGCTTGCTTTTTCATTTTCTTTTTCTGTCATAACGGAGACATTTTAACATTTAATTCAACTATTTCATGCTACTAACAACAGGTGAATAAAAAAAAAAAAAACTTGTTTTTAATTCCTTTTTGGACGGTTCAGTTACATTTGCACCCTTATGCTTACTCAAAATCGTATGCACCTCATATATTTTTTTCTTCTGATATCCACGCACTAAAATTACTCCACATCTTGAAAGCATCCTTATCTTATCCTGTCACACGTATGATCTGATTTCACGCATTCTCGACTTAATCAGCCTAACAGCTGGTATTAGTGGAAATCCCACTATTTATCACGATACTTTTTTTCGTGGGGTTGGACGCTGGGGGGGGGGGGGGGGCATTTTCTTTACTGGCGTAGAATAGTGTTGTGGTCAAATAATATTTACTTGGCCTTCAACTAGAATTGTACTATAATTGATCTATAAATTACGGTGGCGTATTGATTATTACAACTGATCTATAAATTACGGTGGTATATTTATTTGTATTACAATTGATTTATAAATTACGGTGGCGTATTGATTAGTATTACAATTGATCTATAAATACATGGTGGCATATTGATTCTTATTACAATTGATCTATTAATTACGATGGCATATCGATTACTACAAATGATCTATACGGTGGCATATTGATTTGTATTGCTCTTACTATAAATCTTACCTATAGATGTACTTTAAAGATGAACCTAAATATGTGCATCACTATCAAAGATTTCATTTGATTCCTTTTTGCAAAACACTCCATTTATATTAATTGACCATGGGTCAAGAAAGTGATATTACCTTATGTCCAAAAAAAGGAGTGAAAAGACAAGGGTAAGGCTGACGTTGGTAGAGATTTTTCCAATAATTCGTACATTCAGACATTAACTGCCTACTAAGGAACATTTTTTTTCGCCATCTCCGCAATAAAGCGGGACAACTTATCTTTCAGTGATGTATGGTTGGGAGCTTTCTTTTCCTTCAAGCACTTATATCAGGTGTACACAAGTGGAGGCTATGTTTTTGGAACGTTTCCTAGTATTGGACACAAAATAGAAATGAGGTCATTCAAAATTTCTTTATTACTATATCCTATGTAAGGTTTTCAAATTTGTAACTAACTTAAGCAGACTGTATCTAATAAACACACAGTGGATAATAGCTGCAATAACAATATACATTTTATAATACAAATACAATTATGATTATTTTATGAGAATTTCAGATACGTATGTTGTATTTTGTTATATTTTTTACTAACTTAACGCTATATTGCTAGTATTGTGTCAATGATCCGTTAAGCCACATACATACATACATACATACATACATACATACATACATACATACTTACCTATTGATCTATCTATCTATCTTCTGAGGCGCAAACAAACGTCAAATAAAGCAATTGTAGACATCGGAATTAATGATAGGCAAACGATTCGTGCTCAGACTATCATTGCAGAACTTTGGAATATTAGGACTGCTTTGGCAAAACAGGCTTTTCCCAATGCAAAAATCTTCTTTCAGCCGGTAAATTACTCTCTGAAACTTTCCTCTGATGAACCCAGTAACATGGACATGCTAAATTCTTTTATTTCCAAAACCTTTGATTTTATCTCTAAACTAAAAGACTCCAAGTTCCGTACAGCCACTAACACCATACACTGGACGGACGACTTTACGGCTTCATACACTCAGCGCTGGTGCACTTTGTTTTTATAGGTTTGCAATATGGACTCGGAACTTCAGTGGTAATTCTTTCCAATCATCACGTTCAGACTTCCGCGGAGCACGATTTAATTTCAAAAGGTCTCAAGTTTATAGCGACACTGGAAACTATAGATACTTTGAATGAGGATGTAAAAGAGTTTGAAAAGCATTTGACTGTAAAATCTCATTTCACCTATTTTGGCAACTCTAAAACAAAATAGCCAGCCTCGTGAATCTAAATTCAAAAACAAATCCAGTTGGCAGCTTGCTTATGTACAGGAGGATGACAAATTTGCATGTCTGATATTAGAAACAAAAGCATGCCTGACCTTTTTATTCAGAATTCAAACCTCAGGAAATTAGAAATAAGGGCGTTGCAACATTATCCCAAAATAATTCTTTGGTAATAAAGAAGGCAGATACGGGAAATGCCACAGTTGTCATGGATCTAGATAAGTATATTTTAGAGGCAGAGCGGCAAATAAATGATTTGGAATATTATCAGCCTCTTTCAAACCATTTTATCATGATACAGCACTGGAAGTCAGACGTGAACTTAAAAAAATTACGTGAAGGTCTTTTTTTTTGGACAAAAGGGAATTGGACTGCTTGATTCAGAATAATTCAAGACCTAGGTATTTTATTTTCTTCCTAAAATTCACAAATCTGTGCAAAACTGGACTATGCCAAGGAAGTTCCGCCATGTAGGCTTATTGTTTCAGATTTTTGTTCAAGTGAGACTGAGCTTATTGCCAATTGGACAGATTTGTATTTAAACGCTTTGGCTCAGAAACAGTTTTTATATGTTTAAAGATACACATTATTTTCTGGAAAATTAAACATCCTAAACATTGCATTCTGGTTACAGCGGATATTGATGGCCTTAATACTAACATCGAGCATGATCATGGCATGGGTGCTTGCAGAAAGGTGATGTTTAATAATCGGGATCAAAATCGACCGGATGATGAAATTATCAACTTACTGAAAATTTGTCCTGAAAGGAACGATTTCATTTTTAATGAAACATTTATCTCGAGAACAAAGTCACAGCTATGAAGAAGAAGTTTGCCACAGCTTATGCAAACATTTATGGAGCTGAATGGGAGAAAGAAATATTTGCTAAGGCCCAAAAGCTACCATTTTTCTATGTCAGTTTTATTGGTGATATTTTCTTCATTTCGACCCATTCAGAAGAAGATCTTAAACATTTTCTTAACTGCATGAATAACCACCATTCATCCATTCAAATTGAAACTTAAATTAATAAAGAAAATGTAAATTTTTTAGATGTAACGCTATTCAAGAGAAAAAACCGTTCAAAGCGAGATAATCTGGATACTAGAGTATATTTCAAGGAAACTAACACCAATACATTGCGGCATAAAAATAGTTTTCATCCACGGAATACTTTCAGGGGAATTGTTAAATCCCAAATACTGAGGCTCCGCCAGATTAGCAACATGGAACAGAACTTTCATGTTGCTTGCTCGTTGCTTTTCGCATGACTTCGAGAAAACGATTACAAAATCAGGAAACTTAGGAAAATTAAATCTGAAGCATTAAGAATAAATACTCACAACAGAGCACAAGAAATAATTCCGTTCATTCTTCATTTCATTAGACGTTCAGCCTCTGCATCAAAGTATGCTAGAGAAAATTGTAGTGATTTGAAACAAAAAAATGCACTTTGGTTACTTTTCCTTGGAAAATGCACTTTGGTTACAGGTAAACTAAATAAGAACAACAGGGATTTTTGTAGTGACATCTAAACTACCAAATATCGACAAACTTGCTTGTTTTAAGTGTCAATTTATTGGTTGTAAGCTGTGTGATTTTCTAATTAATTCAGACACAGTAAAAATCTTGAAAACAAGTAGAAATTTTAAAAAGTATACAACATATTTTATGTGATACGCAAATATATTTACTCGTTAGGATGGAGGGGCATTTTTTGGACATAAGGCTGCAACGACAAATACAACATTTTTCTAAGCGTTGTAGTACAAACTGTAATAAATATCATTTGAGAGTGATTTGCATTGAGCACAACACCTGCTGTTAAAAATCTAAATTAATATTTTGCTTACAAAACTTTATCCTATGTATAATATGTAAGACACCTGGAGTAAACTATATTATGACTTGTACATTTAGGTCATAGCACAAGTTTTTATCTGGAGAAGTTGCTTACTTTTTCAGAGTCGCATTAGACCCCATCATGACGGCATTTTGTTCTAGATATTTCCACTTCAGCTACAGCCTGTTTATGACAAAGGATCGTTGCCATTAATAACCGATGTTACTTAAGGTGCTCAAATTCTGAGGACATATCACATCTAAGTATTATTTTACTGAGACTTATCACATCTATTATTTTTTACTGAGGACTTATCACATCTATGTATTATTTTACTGAGGACTTATCAGGTGTATGTATTATTTTACTGATGACTTATCACATCTAAGTATTATTTTACTGAGGACTTATCACATCTATGTATTCTTTTACTGATTACTTGTCACATCTAAGCAATTTTTTACTGAAAGCTGACTTCGTTGCACGGATATATCCAATTAGAAGAGGACGGTAACAAATTATTGTGTTATACTTACATATATACACGTCCATTTTAATTCATATCATATACGACGATTTCAGGGAGGGGCGTCAAGTGACTACATGTTACAAAAGGATATAATTACTGTTTTTCTAATTCACTTTCTATTAAGAATGTTTGAAAAGCGACTTGTCTCCTTGTTGTTTCCATTTAGAGCAAGACATGTATTGTCTTAAAAGTCAAATATTAGAATCATGTGATTTAGCGGTATCCATGTAGGCAGCACACGTGTTTGTCATATAGCGATCTTTATATTTTAAGGAAGCAAGGTGATGTGGTACTTAAGAACCTTGCATTACTCCTTAAAGCGTGATGTTACGAAAGATCGAATAAATTTTCCAAGGAGATCAATTTCGTCTGGGAGACAAACAATAGTGATTATTTACTCTAACATTTTAGCAAGTCGCATTTATATTCCGTACTTTATATCTTACAATTTTACAAGCTAGATTATTCATCTGCGTATTGTATTTATTTTGATACATACTCTGATCATAAACGTTGCCAGTCTTAACCATAACTTGACCATATAAAGCCATTATCATATATAAGAAGTAATTAACATTTGTTACGGCATTATGTATTATCTTTAAATTATAATAGTTTTCATTTGGGTTTATAATCAGAGTATTATAATTCCTTAGTTCAGTAGCCTACGCTATTTGTAAAGTACAATGTACTTCAACATGTTTACATGAGTCATGCTATGTCCTGGGAAAATCAATAATTATGTCAGTCAACTTAACCCACAATGAAGAAATCACGTGGTAGCGCGTGCAGATTTTATGACCTGAATCCTATGTCAACATCATGTTGATTTGTAATAAGGTATTTTTTTTGTTTGTATAAAGGCACATGCAAGCAGTAACATGCGCGACCTAGTTTCTGATTTGTTAAAGAAGGTTGTTAACAGAACTCATTCTAAGTCGCAGTATTAGAAGTTTAAATTCTCTTTTACGCCGTAAGAGACTATTTAATGCCAATATAACCACTGAATGGGCATTCTTTACAGTTCTCCAGAATCATAAGGTTATTGAGGAAGATTATTATTGTTTGTAAAATCAGCTGGTGAAAATCTATTATCTACATAGTACATTTTGGATTTAAGTACTATTCTTCAAGGAACTTAAAAATATTCTACATTCACAGGAGTTTACCTGGGATTAATAACATTTGGATTTAAAACTGTGTTTCTTGTGGCACATCAACACATTAGTGACTTCATTCGGAATACTTTGGATTAACTTCCGGATTATCAAAATTCAACAGGACATTTAGGATTATTTTGGAATTTCTAAACTGTAAGTTATTTTTAATTCTTTCACTTTGTTTGTTTGAAATATTTAATATTTTAGGAAATTAAATTTATATTTTATAAATTGTGAAAGCTTGTTTGAGTCGTTCTTTCTTTTGTTACTATTTCTAACCCATAGACGTAACACATCTCACCTGTGATAAAGAGGATTAAATATAAATATATGACAATACAGACTCAAACGTTTTCTTTAATCCAGTTCAAAGGAAATATACAATGTCATTACACATTGCTTGTTACCAAATTGTGCCAAAAACCATTTCTTTAGTAAAATGGTAGTTCTAGATTTCCAAGTATTGTCAGTCCTGTCGCAATAACATTACAAATTACAAGTAATTTTTTTCCTGAATAACTTCTAATACCAATTACGACACTAATGCAATGTTTATGGTCATGCTTAAGGTACGAAATTGCAAATTTGAAAAATTTTCAATTTTATCTCACAATGATAGTATCACACAGAACTTAGTATCGCTGCTTTGGGGGCATTTAATGATTACAGAAAGCAGGGCTGCACTCGCATTCGAAGAGTCAATTTGGAAAGATGCCGTATATAGGATGGCATACCTACAGAAACTTTAATATGTAATTAGGTTATATCGTTATTTCACACCATACTTCCACCGTCAAATTTAAGGCCACTGATGCATTCATGAAGATATTTGACAAATGCTAGAGTTAGGAAAATACATTTCATATGGTTTAAAATACAGTTTTAGAATTATTTTTACTTCTGTGTGTCAAATACAATGTTTTCTTATGCGCCATCTGTTATAAGTGTTAGTATTATTTCATAGCGAGTTGTTCTATGTGGATTCACGTTGTTCACTCGCATACGTCATATTGTGCACGCATACGTCATATTGTGCACGCATACGTCATATTGTGCACGCTAACGTCATATTGTGCATACGTCATATTGTGCACGCATACGTCATATTGTGCACGCGTACGTCATATTGTGCACGCGTACGTCATATTGTGCACGCATACGTCATATTGTGCACGCATACGTCATATTGTGCACGCATACGTCATATTGTGCACGCAAAAAGGTATTTGTCAATTTGTGTACTTTTTTTGTCCGCTTTTGATGGTCGTAAAATGAGTTGGGCTTTGAATCAAGATTATTCACATGTATGTACATATGTATACGCATAAAGCAAACGAAACAATTCTGTGCTGATAGTTTGTATTTGCACTAGTACGTGTCGAAAATCGCATAAATTCGTATCATCCTGTTAAAGTAACTGATAATAGATTAATTATTGTCACCGTTTCTTTCCTTTCCTTACGTGAGATGCCAATATAGAGAAGGTTAACTTACAACTAAAAAGGTCTATTGTACTATTTCAAACAACAGAGTAAATGACTGACACTTCATAATCTGTCAATAAAAAAGACAAATCAAAAATTGTTTTCTTTTTGATATTTGATCTTGAGGCGTAAAAATGTATTTGATTGAAAATTAAAACAGTACATTAAGTTTAAGTAAAACAAACAACATGTGATTTGTGGTAACGTTGATTAGCAGATAGAATTTAGCACCTGCGTCTTGGCAATGAAATTCAGCATATAGTAAAAGTTTGAAAAGAGAGTTCGAATATGACGAATCCACCTCACCATAGATCTAATCATATAATTATAAAACATTAATGATAAAGAATGTTATTTTTAGGCGTATTGAGAGATTTCAGGACAATAATAACAAATCCACCACGTGCAGCATTCCATACCATATTGACATACGTACCTTCAATATCGGTGCAGAACGCTATTGTCAACACGCTGGATCACGGCTGCTCTTGATTTTAGATTAACATCACTTTATGCAGTTACTGCGCGAGGGTTCGAGGCGCCAGGGGGCAATGTCCTTTAGTGCCGGCCCTAACGAGGCGCCGGGGGGGGGGGCAATGTTCTTTAGTGGCGCCCCAATTTTGCTACAGAGCACAGTTTTTATGTCAGTTGCCAACCTCCCTCCCCCTCCCAATATAAGTTCTGTGAAAAATTACCCCCGTTACACTAATGTGAAGGTGAAATACTATGACATTTTCAGCTGCCAAAGAAAAAAATGCTTCCGACGACGCCCCCATCGCCTGGCGCCCTATGGCAATTGCCCTCCCCCCCCCCCTTCTCCTTGCCGCTGGCTTTATGTGTATGCTCACCATATTGCACGAGGATCCCTGAGGGCGCTTCCTGCACTATGCCACAATCATAACATAACTGAACAGGCCCAGTCTAGAGATTAAACTAATTTATCACAATATCATCTGAAATATACCAGCGGAGAATAATCAAATTTTGTAGCTCTTATGGGCTCTCTTTTGCTACAGCGCCTAAAAACATCTGCTTTTAAGCGGAAATATTTTGAATGCTATCGATCGAAAGATAAACTCAAGCACGAATTGAAATATTCACCGCATACATAGGAATTAGAAATACTAGAGATTACTTGCAATCCCGTCTGCATGTTATATTTTCAAGCATTTTCAGAGTATTAAAAGTTCATTAGTGTTTTGGAACTGAGAGTGTAACCAATGTTTTTCATCACAAATAACACAGAACAAATGCCAACTGCAAGAAACTGTTTTCTTTTGTATAAAACTGGTTTAACTGCATCCTGACAGAGGTTAAGTATATAAGTGTTAATTTTGCTGTGTCTGCATTTCGATCTTTCGTTCGATTAAAAAAAAACTCAATCAATATAACTAAACACTGTCCATTTTACCTGCCACAGGTGACCACACAGGAAAAAAAATAGAAACACCATCAATACAAATGTTAAAAACTGCTGTCTTGAGGAACTGTCGCGTATCTCCTCTAAAGCCTGTTTAACTATCTACATACAACAGATACCAAAATAATTTCGTTTCAGACAATAATAGAAAATATCTTGCCAACGACAAAATACGACGCTATAAGTTTTAAATAAACTCAGAAAGATGTGCAAAAGATAATTATTATCTAATGTGTTTTCTACACAGTCATATTACTACAAACAAAACTAGGGGAAAAAAATTGACTGGTTGACTGGATTAAATAGCAATGATCTAAAAATTGATAAATGCGAAGGAAAAAATTATAGGTCTAAAGTTTGAAAATGCAACTGTTATATGTGCGTACAAAAGACATCTATATGTAAAATTATACCTCGAAACCATAATTTTACCTGTTCACTGATGCTGGGCATCTATTTTGTTGACTGGATGCATCAAAGTAATTATAAACATTACGCCGTATGACTTAAGAAGCAAAAACAACAATAGCAATCCGTTTTCTGAGACTCAGTCATTATTGAAATAAAAGCCGCCGCATAATTGATCACAAACAGAAAAGGTTTTTCGACAGGTGTAACAAGTAAATCGAATTAGGCAACATTTTATACTAGTGCTGACTCAATGAAATATTGCTGATTTCCACAATCTTATTTTTAAGATCAGATGTATGCATAATTAATTTTAAAACTCTCTCAACCGATGAAATCCACTCACACCTTGAAGCGTCGTTTACCATCCTGTTCAGTCGACTCCAGAAAGCTTAAAAAAAGTATTCTACTGATAAATCCTGAATGATCTGAAGTAAGGTTGTGATGATCTATTTACAATATCTTAGACAGGTTGTAATATCCCTCGGCACTGTTGTCTTTAAGAAAATCTCATTCCCATTTTGCATTATAGAGATTTACCATAGTTTCCAACAGTTTGGTGCAAAGATGCAGCAAATTGCTTTCATATCAGATAATAACTGTGTAGCAATCATGGTAGATTTTTTTCCTATGAGATCTGTCTTCTATATATTAAAACTAGTGAGACAGCAATTATGTGTCTGATCGCAAGTCAGGCAATTACGTGTCTGATCGCAAGTCAGGCAATTACGTGTCTGATCGCAAGTCAGGCAATTACGTGTCTGATCACAAGTGTGACTCGTTAATCGTAAAGAAAAATCTCGCAGAAGTTTTTTTTTAAGATTGTTTTCAACAGATATAAAAACGATCCCGCTGTGTTAAATGTGATGTAGATAATGTCTATGGATCTCTACACCATGGCTTGTCTTTCAAACAAGGCAATGTTTTTGATATAAGACCTTTTTATTAAAACAAATATGCTTTATTTCTCTTTAAGTTGAAACTTATAGTGGCAGATAATGATTATGATGTATTGTCTCAAAGCCTCAAACTTTAAATATACATTTTCTGGAAGCAAGCATGCAAGGTATTGAAATTTGGGCATTAGGACAAATCAGAAACTTTGAAAGATTCATGCTTTGTTTCCCACGTTTCTTAAACAAAGTAGTAATCACCTGATGAAATGTATTTTAATGTAGAGTTTATCTAAATTTTTCAAACCGTTGTTGAAGATTTATCCATGATATGTTTCTTTTCTCATTGTGAAATGTAACACAGTTACATTCCAATCAGGATGCTTATCGTGAATGAGCTCCATAAACTTTGCAACACTTTTCCATGATAGTTATTTCCTGGCTGAACACATTGATCTCCCATTTTATTTTAAAAGTCTATACCCTCCAATTGTCACTTTCTTGTAGCAAGACTTTATTTAGATCAATATAGTTATGTTCATGTTTCAAATTAAATAGCAACATTATAATGACTGACTCAAACATCAAAATAATTTTAGAGCAATGGGTTATTCCCATGGCTAAATAATTTTAGAGCAATGGGTTATTCCCATGGCTAAATAATTTTAGAGCAATGAGTTATTCCCATGGCTAAATAATTTTACAGCAATGGGTTATTCCCATGGCTAAATAATTTTACAGCAATGTGTTATTTCCATGGCTAAATAATTTTTACAGTAATGGGTTATTCCCATGGCTAAATAATTTTATAGCAATGTGTTATTCCCACGGCTAAATAATTGTAGAAATGAAAACAAAACCAAAATTTCGACAGATAAGGTGAATTGGCAACGTTTGATATTTGTGCTGTCTTATTGAAATATAACTGATGTCCAATCATTAAAAGCGATACATGTATGCACAATCAATTTTTAAAAAAACTCTGCAGAGCTCATCAAAATACATTATCCTGTATATATATATATATATATATATATATATATATATATATATATATATATATATATATATATATATATATATATTACAAGGAAGCAAGCCTGTAAGATGCAATGCGTTAATACGAGGGGTATTTGAAAGGTTCTTAATATTTTCTTATAACCTTTTTGTTTCTTTGAAACTGTCAATAAATTTAACGGCGATCAATAGACAAATTAACGTTCTATAATATGATTTGCAGCTGCACGTGCAGCACGTCAGACACCCACAAATATATGCGTGTGACGTAACATAGATATATGACAGTGACCTAAAATATCAGAGACGGAGAACAATTATGATGATGGACAAAGAGCACACTCTAAACTCCGGACACTCTAATGGGTACTCTCCGATTGATATCAAAGCGGACTTAGATAAAGTTCACCGATCTAATTCTCTGTCATATGCCACAATTTTGAGCTGGTTTCATTATTTTAAAGATCGTCGCGATTCCATGGAAGATGATCCACATTCTGGGAGACCGTTATCTGCGATTGGTGAGCAGGAAGTGGATACTGTGTGTGTGGGGGGGGGGGGGAGGGGGGGGCAATTCATGAAGATGCTCGATACACAGTGCAAGATATTTATATTATCACGGGCATTAATTCGTCAGCTGTTTTGTTATTTATTGAAGAATCATATGAAGCTCATACATTTTTGTGCAAGATGGGCCCCGTATTTGTGGACGGCTTATCAAAAACAGACTTGGGTTGAAATTGCCAAGCAGCTACTCGCCAAATATGAAAAGAGTGGCCAGAGACGCTTCAATGAGATTGTCACAGGTGATGAAAAATGGATTTACTGTTTTGAAACAGACTCAGGAGAAAATAATAAAGTTTGGATCGGATAAAATTAGAAGAGACTACAAATCGTTCGACGTAGTCGGACTGTCATGAGAGTTTTATACGCATTATTTTCAATCCAAAAGACCAGATCATCCAGATACATGTGTCTGACTTTACTGGTGTCACTGGACATTTTTATGCCTCAAAAGTGTTGCCAAATGTTATGGAACACTACCAAACCACCCGTGTAGTTTTCCTGTGTACGAACACCATGCCAAAAAGTGAAAGCAAAATGGCATTTAATAATTGACTTCTAATTTGATTAGTTTAAAATGGACATTTTGTTCTGGGTACTAATATCTCTGGTTACTAATTACAGAAGCTTTCATTTTAATACTCACCAGGAATACACGCACGTCACCACTACCAGATTATAATGCTACTGAAATGTATTTACTTCAAATTCATGAATTTAGTTCAGAGACCAATCTCTTTTTGTTTGGCGTATGTGTGTTTCCTTTAAATTCCAATATCTCTTGTTGAAAATTGTATGCAGGTACAAATACTACAAATACATGGATTTAAATAAAATGAAACTTGAACAAAGCACGTGACATACATATAGTGGTTAACATATAGATATACATATATAAAGACAGATAAATTGACTGATATATATATACACATGTATGTGTATATATATATATATATATATATATATATATATATATATATATATATATATATATATCCTAAACCAGTCCATTGGACTTGCCAAGATCCCTGTTACATGTTTTATTTTTGACAGATGTTTTATTGTTTGATTTTTCCTATGCAGATATCTCTATACAACAAATATAGCAATTTCACCACACATGTAGCACCTGTGACTAACGATAACCATACTGAATCATATATGTATATGTTACGCAACCAAAATGAACGTAATTTAAAAATAAGGATATTTTCACAATCACGTACATTTCATATCGGATTATAATATACAATCTGATCATCAATTATTTTTCTCAGAATCTAAATTTAATTACTAATGTACAATGCATGAAGCGTTATGGTGTTAATTACTTTTGCTACGTAGTTCTGTAATTCAAGACGAATTACCATGTGGAGGAATAACTCATTTGAAATCTGATAACTCTGCGTTGGTATGTTTACTTAGATAAGTTCTCGTATGCACATTTAGTTGCAGAACGTAAAACTCATTTATTTTCCAAGGCCATGGGGAAAAAAGCATTTTGGGGCGAAGTGCACACTACTGCAGCACAAATATGACAACTTCAGTGTCAGAGTGTTAACAGGAATGAGGCATATATTACGGTGCCGTTTGCAGATTTTGCCATTTTCTAATCTAATTTGTATTGAACGAAGTTTTGAAGAGCGGCTCACCCTCTAGTTGTCTAGCTCGGCACTGGAATAATATCGCCTCAAAACTAAACAACTCAGAATCATTTGATTTAGTGACATGAATAGTGGCAGCACACGTTGATGTCAACGGATGTTATTATCTGGCGGAGTCGAGGGTAAAATAGCAATTGATTATCTGAAGATTACCCAATTTACCTTAATCTGCAGAAAATTTGTATAAATTTTACTAGAAGACGAACTTTGCCTGGAAAGATAGAGTGATGATTAATTTTCAGTCATTGGAGGAATTTAATATCTTTGGATTAAGAACTTTTTCAGTCAATGAGAAAGACTGGTCTTCGATTTCATCTGACAGTTGTGTATTATAGTGGCATCTTCTGGCCAGGAACCCGACTACTTTTCAGTGGTGACTTTGTGAACAGTTCTTGAAAATAATGATCGTTTGACTCTAAGTTAAAGTTTTACTTTTCACTGTTACAGAAAAATATTGTGTATGTATTCTCTGCATATTTAAAACCTTGTACTTGCGGGAAAATATTCGAATCATATAATTCTTTAACACTAGCATTTTCTACCAAATTGCGTGTCCAAACATTTCATGGCGTACCTACTGGATTAATAATTCAAATATTGGCCAATGTATCTACTGATCTACACTTTGTTGACGAGTATTTAACATGTGTTGAGGATCTTCAAATTGCAAAGGTAAGAATTAAATGCGTAAGGTTCCTTTTTGAAATAGATCAATTTGGATGTCAAAGTGTAATTTTTCTTCTTGATACGATTTCGCATCAGAGGCAAATTCTCAAATAACAACACAGACAAACATTTTTCATTGATAAAATGTAATTTAAAACTTACACTACGCTCCTGCTTCCAAATATTCTTCAAAGGCGACATACAAGGTGGTAAAAAAAAGATGAAGTTATCCTCATTCGTTACCGAATTATTAATTAAAAGGAATACTAATTTGGGAGACTAAATAGTCTTTGAAATGTTTTCGTGGTATATAGTCTACATAAATTGACATAATGAGCAGGTACTCTAGCTTTTCAATCTCTGAATCCACCATTATATGTTAGGTTTAAAATCCTGCACATGGTTTAAGTAGGATGTACAGTGTAAATTTTAGCGCAGCCGTCCCTAGGGTAAAGGCACAAAAATAAACACAAAAAAAACAAAAAAAAAAACCTATAAACAACGAACGAAACAAAAATGAAAAAGTAAAACCGAAAATAAAGCATTTTTGTTATTCTAGGCAGTGAATTACTGGATTTTCAGAGTGAAAGAATTGTGTTATTTCACTGGAGTGAAAAAATATCAGATTTTTCTCACTTGCCATCCATATACATTGATAACATTGTGACTAAGAAATTTAAAGTATTTGTAAGACGCTTGCGTGGTGTAAAGGTAACGATGGCTGCCTCGCATCCAGACGAACCGGGTTGAAATCCATCAGTGGGCAAACAAAAATTTTTTTTCATCTTGTTTTTACCTGCTGTTTTACCTTGAATTGGGAAGGAGCATTATGTAACTGCTGATATTTTATGTGCAAATATACAGAAAACAGAGCAGAACATTAACGTTAAACCGCTGACGTTATTGCGCGGGATCCAGTAAGAAATCAGCTACTTCATTCTGTAATACAAACTGCTAAACAATACGCTTGAGCATAAAATGAACAGAATATTTGCTTGCTCCGAGTGAATAACGGATATGTTTCATCTCGTGGGTGAAAAACGTAACTATTTTCACTCGTGGCTTCTCCACTTGTGAAAATTCTAAGACCACTCGATGAAATATATCCGTTATTCACTCGGAGCAAGCAAATATCCTCTATTAATTGTACATACTTTGTATAAAATAAAGAAGCAAGGGTTTGTATATTTTTAAAAGATATATGTAAAACATTGGTACTTAAAAAAAATCCACAACAAATACCATTAAAAAAATGAACGGTAACAAGAATAGTATATAAAGAATTGAGAATCTATGTATAGATAGCCGTATGGAGCCCTAGTCGTCTGTATAGATAGCCGTATGGAGCCCTAGTCGTCTGTATAGATAGCCGTATGGAGCCCTAGTCGTCTGTATAGATAGCTGTATGGAGCCCTAGTCGTCTGTATAAATAGCGGTATGGAGCCATAGTCGTCTGTATAGATAGCCGTATGGAGTCCTAGTCGTCTGATAGATAGCCGTATGGAGCCTTAGTCGTCTGTATAGATAGCTGTATGGAGCCCTAGTCATCTGTATAAATAGCCGTATGGAGTCCTAGTCGTCTGATAGATAGCCGTATGGAGCCCTAGTCGTCTGTATAGATAGCCTTATAGAGCCCTAGTCGTCTGTATAGATAGCCGTATGGAGGCCTAGTCGTCTGATAGATTGTCCACCTATCTGATCGCAGGGCTCCGGATTCTCAAAAATAATGCAAACAGTTAGAGGGTAAGGCCAAACCTCCCATGTCGTCATAGCCTCAATGGTCACATGGGATTAAAAGGTCAAGTGAACCCGCTCTCAGACTGTCTAAACTACTGTCTGGGTGCGAGCTCCTTAGTGATAGGGAACTAAAAAATAGCACGGAGAAAAGGTGTTATTTGAACTGCTGGAGAATCACAATACTCAGCAGGGCCAAGCACACGGCCCCTAGGCTTAGGCTTTTGTCAACATTTCTTCCAAAAGGTCAAATGTAAAAATATTAAAGGTTACAATGGTTAAACATAGATTTGTTCATATTTTAAAATAATAATTTGATTATTTTTTGGTATAAAAGAGCAATAAGGGAACAAAGCTACTTTGTATTGAATTCAACATATTTCAGAGATGTGATACGAATATTGCATGTTTTTTTAACATGAAAGCAACAATGATGGTATCTAGAGATAATATATATTTGCTTACTCGTACGGACGGAATTAAGTGCTGACCAAAGCTAGATATGTTACAAAATAACATACAAAGGAAATACAATGAATTAGTTGATTTCAAACATAAAAAGATATACTCCAATGTTTCAGAAAGATCCAGATTTACAGAGGAAGGAATAAATTACGTATTTGATATGCGTAAATACAAAAACTTGTATTTGGATAAATTTACAATGTAACTTGAACATCTTGTAAACTTAAGGTCAATCGATAACGATTCGACAAAAAAACCCACCAAAAAAACAGAGATAGACTTTATAGAGGACATAGTCAGATATAAAACAGCACATCTTGATTCAGTATATAAAGACGCTGTATATGACTCAAATATATGCAAAAAAGATTTCTCTACATAAGGAACTATGTTAGCCACGTTTTTGACCTGTTGCAGGCAGACATTGTTGACATGCAGGCGTATGAAAAGTGTGAGTAAATGTTGCCAGTTGTAGGTGTTATCTCAAAATACTCTTGGGATGAAAAGTGAAAACATACAAGGAAGATGGGATACATGATGCTACTGGAGAAATTGTCAGAGATAAAAAGCCTGGAAAGATACAATTTGATGAGTGAAATAAGTTTTACAACAGGAAAGTTAAAGATTCACAGGAGAAAGAAAACAAACTGAATACTTCTCAACTTATTCAGACACAAAAAGTATCTGTAGTGGAAATGTTTAATAGAACCTCGAAGATTAGAATGGGAAAGCATTTAACTAAAAATGATAACCAGAATATAAACAAGTTAATGTTTTACCAAATCTAATTGAGGGATACAATAACATTCATCACAGATCAATAGCCAGGACTACGGTTGAAGCAAGCAAGGATAAAAGCAGATCAAAACTATGAACAAAACTATTCTGCTACTTGACAACTGATATATTTGGAGCATTTAAATATAAAATTTGTGAAACAGTTAGAATTTCAACATGCAAATAATTTTTGAAAAGGTAACTTTACAGAGGAAATATTTAAAAGTTGGCAAATAATCCAGTCATTTATAAACTAGAAGATTTAAAGAGAGGGGATATAATGCGTATCCCTTCGGAACCAGGGTTATCTCTATACGATAAACAAGATGACATATACAGAGTTTAAAAGACTTTAAAAACAATACAGATGAACAGTAAGAATTATAAACTTGTTAAGTGGAAAGGATGCAATAAATCGTTTAATAGTTGTAAGCCAGTTGAACAAAGTATGCCATTATAACAAAAACTGTATCAGAGACACTATTCTCCTCTAGAGAGGATGAGCAGAGAAATATATAAAAATATAATGTATCAAAGACACTATTCTTCTCTAGAGAGGATGAGCAAAGAAATATATAAAACAAATTCTGAGACGATGTATCATAAATACACTTCTCGAGAGACGGATGAAGCACAATACATCAATAACACCATCAGAAAGCATGAAGATTAAAGCACAATACATCAATATCACCATCAAGAAGCATGAATATTTTTAATATTTTGAAAGACAATGAGTTCCTATGATGTGACAGTGGAGGAAAAAAATGTGTATTAGAGCATGAACAATTAAAACATTGTCTGATATGTGAAATACAGAATCGTAAACACGAAAGAACATCCAAAAAGATCACAGGTTCATAACAATACAGTACATATGACAAGCGTGATAAAGCCTTTGCAATGTAAACAATGGACGGTAATAAAACGTGACATCACAGAAGACATAAAAATAGATAAGATTAATAAAATATGAAGCTGATTTCCAACTACATATATAAAAAGGTAAAAATTAAACGAATATAATGCAAAAAGCTACAAGCTAGTCTGTTAGATTTCGAACAAAATAAAAGGTAGCGTGAGATGTACATGAATGAAGGCAAAGAGAAAATGACTACAAATGCTGACAACAGAGAAAGTATAGATTCTGAATGCTTGAAATACAAATCAAAAGTTAAAAGTAGTCCAAGCATTCATTATATTGTGTACATAAACAACTGCAGCTTGAAAGTGTTAGGATTCAATAGCGACGGATCTATACAGACATTTACTGAATCTGATACAGTTTTGGGATTTTGGAAGGCTAAACAAATTAAATATGAAAGATGATTAAATCAATCACACACACAAACAAAAAGAAAAGAAAAAAAGAAACAAAATGTCATTGATAAAGGTGCGACCTCAGCACAATTTAAATCTAACAGTTTTTGGATTTGGGAACCTAAACAAATTACATATGTAAGATGATTAAATCAATAACACGAAAAGAAAGAAAAAAAACATGAGATGCTAACGATGCAGTAGTAAATAATTTGGGTAGAATGTTTGTGAAAGATATGACCATATCCCGCAGAAGCAATGCTCTTTTCAAGTTAAATTATTACAATATTTTCAATTTTAAAAAATGTGTGGCTTTCTGATTCGTTTAGAACACATATGATTGAACAAGGCATTATGAATTATATATTGAGTAAGCTGAGATCAGACGCAGGTCATGTAAAAAAGAAATTGCTTGTTCTGAAACAATACGGTTTGCGTTCTATGGTGAAAGGCTTACAATACCACTGGACGTCCAGATGATAACAGATCATTTTAGTTTCAGCATGATTTAACATAACACTTGCATAAAACTCTGAAATTAGAAGGTGGTAACCGAGATTATGAACTGAAAAAACAGTTGTTTCTAGTACGATACGTTTACATTGGAATCAATTACTCAGTCAAATAATAACAAGAACATAAAGATATTTGCTTTCATTTATGATTACATCCCGAATGGGAGAATTATCGAATCTGAAGCCAATACAACTTTAACAGATCTCACACTTGATTCTTCTATAATGAGTTTAAACAGTGTTTACGTATGGAGTAACACAGGGGAGAAAATATTCCAGAAAACTTGTACAATTTAGCAATAGAAACATTTGCTTTAGAAGGAATACCGAATATTGTCTATTCTCAAGGTTTGTAATAGAGGCAACAGTTTGCAGAAGCCTTAAATGATTTCTTTGATGAAGAACAAAAGCACGCATTAATTAGTATCGTACACTTTAAACAATTTTACACTGATAACCATTGTATCTGGTTTAATTTGAAAAGTCCACATGATAACATATAGCATGAAAATGGTCTCAAATTAGCTAGTGTTCAGCACAGTATTCACTTTCAGATCAAGAGAAAATAAAACGTAGATGCTCAAAAATGTATATTTATTTTCTGCGTCTGATACTTAGGTAAACATTTAAAATCAGTTATATTTTAGCATCACAACTGTATTTTAAAGAGCCTCATAACATAATGATTTTTAATGCTGCCAACGGTAGTTAAAATGTTTGCACTATACTTCTGATTGAGACTAAATACAATAACTTTTTAACTATATTGTTATTCTCAGTCTAACTTTTCTGATCGACAGGGTTTACAATGTAAAGTGCTTACTCAAAGATGAGAAAGTGATCCTGATATATCCTGAGGATAAATTAGTTATAAACATGGCTAGAGTTACTGGTTGATGTTGATCAAGTCACAGCTACTCTGTTTATGATTGATATCTGTGGAAATTTAGATGTAGTAAAATAGAAACCAACTAATGAAAGCAATGTAGCTTCCGTTGGTAGACATATTTAAACATCAGTATGGGTGTTCGTAGAAAAGTAGAACTATGTAATGAACGATTGCAAGTGGAAATGTATATGTTTTAGTTGTATTTCACAGTAAGAACAAAAAGCAACGGAAGCTGTGTTTAAAGAGGACCATATTATATCTGAGTAAATGAAGGTAAACAAATTGAGGAATCCCTCAAACTGAACAAATTAAATAAACTTTTAATGAGTTTTGATTATCCACTTAGCTTTGCTCTTCGTAAAGACTGCATCAGTAAAGTTGATGTGTTCAAAAGGAACAACATGTAATGAGCATGCCTATAGATTATTTAAATGCTAATAAGGTCCTATAACTAAGTCGTCAACTAAACAACGCGTTTCGTCATACACAGACAATGCTATTTTGTTCATGTTGATGTTATACTTCACGTGATGGTATAGTCTTGGTAAATTTATTTCCTACTAATTGTCCTTATAATTAAATAAACAACCTTAGAACACTTCGAATTACAAATTCTTTTTGATTACATTTTTTTATTTCTTTACAAACTTTCGTTTAATCTTTGTATGTTGTGTCAGAACAAAGTTTGGATCTTAACTCACAAAACCCTCTAATAGGAACACCATTGACCTCATCTTTAAAAAGTCCAGCAATTTTCTTATTCATTTGTGGGATACCAGCCTAAATTGATTTGGTTAATTTGATTTTCTTGTTCCTGAAACTACTAACATTATCAATAATTGTTCTCCTTGCAAATGATAGATCTTTCTGACATTTGTACAAAATTATTTTCACTGCTCATATTTTAACTGTTGTTCTTTTTCTGAGTTCCATCTGTTTACCAAATACATGTTCATCAACATGAAGTAGTCTTTGTCAAAATCATTTCTTGATTTTTGTCCCAAATTTGTATTCGGTTCAATGGAGGATTTGAACCATGGTTAATGATCAAACATGACAACTTTTAAAAAGGTTTTAACACAACTGATTGTCCAGAATTATACCTCCGGTACACGTTCTTTATTGCACTTTAATGCATTACGCTGTGTGTCAATTTCGCGTTTCACAGGTATAATGATACTTTCAAAATCATAATAAATAACATATGGGGCTTTAAATTTAATGTTTATAGCTTCTACTTATATAAATGAGCCTTCTTCTGACATTATATCACGAGTTATCTATTATAGCATAGACTTTTGTGTTCTGATACTTTTCCGGTGTATAGAAAAAATTATAGCATATTTTTACAAAATATTTCTGTCCATGATTTATATTTATCTACGATGACGTCAATTCTGAAAATATTTTGTATTCCGGCGTAATAGTACCATCCGTCTTTGAAGTCATTATTGCCTCCATATTCAAATATGATTAACATGTCGACATATCTTTCTTTGTCTATTGAAGATATTCTAACCAATTTGATGTAGTTTTCTCTGGCACAGCCCTGTCGTCTCCCCCTTGCAATATTTCGAACGTAGTATTCATTTTAGTATACCCCAAACTTCACTTTTTTTTACCGTGCATCTATAAAACCAATTGCTGTATCTATCCGAATTGTATTTTGATGGTCTCTGAGAATCTTTTTTCTGTGATCATTCATTTTTCAATGGTATGTGGTTCATTTAAATACGTACTTTCTGGCAAATATCTTTAGGAGCAAACAAGGTATGTATTAGATTCTTATGTTCAAAGCTGATACAATCCAAAGACTTTTCTGTGGTCTTTAACTTTTTAACATTTATTCACAGTTGTTTGGATTTTGTCAATCTAACAAATAGCATAGGGTCGGATGCCTGAATTCCCACTCTGCATACTACTGGATGTTTTCTTATAATTTGTATCAAATAAGATATAGAAAGATTTAGAGACTAGATAAGTTCAGATTTCTCCTTACAACTATACGCCCACATTCATGAATGGTAAAATAAAGTTTAAACTTAATAATTAAAAATAATAGCCGGATACATCAAACAGTGTGTAGACATTCAATAATACACAGTGGACATTCCAGCAATACACTAAATACTGTACAATCAATACACACCATGGAAAACAATATTTAAGAATTACACGCTAGTGTTATAAATGTGTTTCCAAATTGACCACTATGCTTTTTGGAGTGCAGGGCATGAGTACTTTAAAACACAAAATATGTATAAAAATTTACTCACGAAAGACTTTTGCCAATAATCGATTTGTACATTTGCTATACCTCGCTGCTTATCTTCCAGGAATACCTTTATCCACGTTATGAATATAGGCATTAAATGACGTCACACCATACGTAATATACTACTCCTTTTAAATAACACCCCGTTAAATTGTATCTATCCTCGATACAACAGATGATTTTAATCTTTCTTCATACGTTTTGATTTCTGCTGTAATCTGTAGAAAGTTATTTCACTGAGTTTTCCATAAGGAAACGAATTGGATATAACGGACTTTTCTCATTTTCTACACTCATAAAGTTCAATAAAGAAATCATAAATGTCAACGTCTAAGAAAAAGCATCAGTATATTTGAAGAAGAAGAAGAAGAAAACTGGAATGTAAGCACCAAGAAATAAGAATACATATGTCAGTGACACCTGAAAACCCTAGGAGAGCATTTGCTGTTTGGCAACTGCTTAGTACCGGTATCAATTTCAATAGTCATCTTCATTTTTCGCAAATATGTTACATAATTAACGGATTTCCATCGACACTATCCTTACGCCTAATTTTGCGTTTGAAAGATATTGCGCGAAAAACACCCAAACAAGGATTTATTAAAAAGCTTTGAAGACAAAACGGAGAACCTACAGGTCACATATATAAAGATATTTCAAATAAATAAAATTATTTCAAATTCATTTTCATATTTCAAGCACACTTCTGATATATAACCCAAAATATCCGTTAAGTTTGTGTGTGTGTGTGTGTGGGGGGGGGGATTCTCAACTTGACGAGATTTTTACTGAAAGGAAAATTCTGAATAAACATCATAAGAGAAAATCCTCCATTGCTACCCACCGTATGTACTCGCGTATAGACCCTGATCTGCCGTCGTATAATGCGCCGGCAGATCAGGGTCTATGTTGTTTGTTCTACTGATTAGTCCTTACAAATAGCATAGACCAAGATCTGCCAGTGCATTATGCACCGGCAGATCTGGGTCTATGCAGTTTGCAGTTGGCATCGACTTATACGCGAATACATACGGTATATATGTTTGTATGTATGTATGTATGTATGTAGGTAGGTAGGTAGGTAGGTAGGTTGGTAGGTAGGTATCTTGGTGTTACATTTACATATTTTTTGTATACGTACTGGAGAAGCACAAGAAAGAAAACTCGTAGCATTTAAAATCGTTCCATTCACTGTAAATTTTCTGTCAGATAAACAATCGGATAATAAACTCCATCAATTACAATGACACCTGCTTTATTCTGAACAGCAGTATCAAAGTCAATGCAAAAGGGATGTAGAACAAATAAGATTATTTCTCATACACAGATATTTGCATTTTTCAGAGACTTTACTTCATATCAATATCCCAAACAAATATTTACATGGGAATTAGATTTCATCAAGAGTTTGACGATGCTGTAGTTTAACTGATGATCGTTTATGTCTACCTTGATTTAAACAGGGGATCCACGTTTGCAATCAATCAAGCTAAAAGTCGATGCAATAAAGCGGATGACAAGACCAAAGGGGGAAAAAAGATTCCAAATCGAGATTTTATTGGTATCAAATAGGGACAATTTATTCTGATTATTTCCAAATTAATCGATGACAAAGTATATATATGCAGTTAAACAAGTGTAATTTAAGGGTCTACACTTTGAAATAGTTGCCCTTTGTTTGAAGCCATTTCTTAAGACCCATTATTTAAAAACTGTGTGCTTTCATTTGTCCTTATTGGACAGAATAATCCAATTAAACAGCTAATCATGATTGAAAATTTGCATAATTTTTCACATTGACTTAAGAGAAGTTACCATATTTGTGTCACCACTTTGAATATTTCAAATTAAATATATCTTAAGAGGTGAAAATATATCTTCTTTAAAAGTGTACTTTATTGGCTCAATGACGCTGATATCATTGTTTTTATATTTTTATGAAAGTCTCTATTTATGGAAGGGTTGCATCTCAGTATAGCACAAGTTGAAAGGATATAAATTTAAGAACTACCAATATGTCATTGAACTATGCACTAATTTCGAGTCATATGGTTTGGATTCAAACATAACTGTAGGGATGATACTAACGCTGTATGGAAGATGTCCAAGGGGAAGTCATCAGCAGAATGTAATGTTTGTAAACTCGTGAGAACTCTCTAGCCCTAGAGCCATTCTGATCGGTGGATATGTAATCTCCCAGCCAAAGTCTCGAAACACAAGAATTATTTAGGAAAATCCAACTCTTAGCTCATATTTGAAGGCATCTATAATTTTTGTACCATGATCGTCAAAACGTTGTTGCAGAGCTTAAAGTGCATTTCATTTATATGCCAAAGGAATGATTATGTTCCAAAGGAATTTTACACTCCAGAATTTAACCATGGTTTGGTGGTTGTTTTTTAGTATGGATGCAAGTGTGGTTAGCTCATCATAAACAAAATTCTCGCCGGACTCCCAATCTAAGCCTGGAGTTGAATATGATTTTTAAGGATTTCTATAAGATTCACATCTAAAGATGACCCATGGGTTTGGGTTCAGTGATGCTAGACATCTTCCCTTGATGGTTTTTGACTATATTTCTTTATAGTATTGTATTTTGTACGTCAGGGCATTTAACTAAATCACTTGTCATCCTAATTTCTAATACCGTTTATACTCGCGTATAATACGATACCAACTGCAAACAGCTGCATAGACCCAGATCTGCCGTCGCATATTGCGCCGGCAGATTTGGGTCAATGCAGTTTGTAAGGACTAATCAGTAGAACAAACAATATAGACCATGATCTGCCGGTACATTATGCGACGGCAGATCAGGGTCTATATTGTTTGCATTTGGACTCGAATTATACGCGAGTATAAACGATAACTTGATGAATTACTGAACTGATTTATCAGTCACATGATGGTTTTGATGGCAATGCATGTTCTGTGGGGAACTACAAAAAAGGTGCACTTTCTTATTTACGCATGCCGGTAGAAAACATTTTTTTTATAACGCGCTCTCACGTTTCATTCACTGAGACGTGATTGTTCACTCATCTTTTTTATTATTCCAGTTGGGACAGTTTATGCATTTTCTCAGCGTGGGAACAATTAGCACAGCTATTTTGGTTCCTCAACTTTGAAACAGACAAGTGCGAATAAATGTCTCCCGACCTATATAATAAATATACTAATGCAAACTAGTGATTATGTTTAATTCATTCAAGTGTTTAAAAGATCATGGAACTTTCTTACTACTGTGTTAATGCCACAGTAATAAAAATATTGGCAAATACATCGACTGGATTAATCAATAACTATCGAAAACTTGTATAAATGGGCATGGAAACAGAAAATGGATATCCCGTACAACATAGATATTTAAATAAGGACATCTTTTAGGAAAAATATGTCACAGTTGCCTATCTTTCAAACACTAGTTTTCAATAAATCCAAAAGTCATTTTTAGGTTTTCCGATGTACGTGTTTTTGTGTATTTATTTGTTTGCTTAAATCAATGTAAACACTGTAAATACGTTAGGTTGTGACAAGAAGCCATGTTTTGTGCTGTAGCAATAATTTACTTGACCTAGTGTTTGTTATCTGCACAACTGATTTGCAGTACAAGAGAAAAATAATATAAGTTCTCATTTCACTGTCTTGGTGCCATTATGTTATTCACATCTATCGCTGTGAAACACTCTCTCTCTCTCTCTCTCTCTCTCTCTCTCTCACACACACACACACACACACACACACACACACATATATATATATATATATATATATATATATATATATATATATATATATATATATATATATATATATAAGATTTTGATATGGAACAAATGACATATTGTTAAAGAAGTACATAAAGTGAACAAAGCAACTCACATCCCATCACTAATTGTTTGCATAGCATAGTAGTTTCTAGACAAATGGGTGACCTCAATTCCGGCAATTTCTTCTAATCTAGGCATATTAATAAGACGCTGTACAAATGACCCAATATATTACACACTATTAATGTGAAACTTTATATGTCTACAAATTATCTTTGTACACTCAGCATAATTGGTTGTTTTACGCTTATTCTTATAACATAAACTATTAGATTGTTGCAATCCCAACACTCATGGAAATCCAGGACTTTTGGACCATGTATAACAATCGTACATATGGAAGTTCTACATTTAAGAAATAGGCTTCATCTCTTTTTCAACCTATTAGTGTCTAAATGCCAATGCCTTTTCAGATGGATTTTATCTACTGTTTATTGGCCTTTACATTATATTTACAAAGAAATCAAGCCTGAAATGTTCTCTACATATCCTCCTGGAAACGATTAATTTTTTCCTTTACTCCATGTTCAAATATTTTGACAGTTCGTGTCGTATTCGACTTTGCAGTAACATTGTCATTGCTTATTAAAATAGGTCCGGTACTGAGTAATTTGCAGGCAGGAAATTATATGTATTACCACATAACTGATATTTTTTTCAGATTCACTTTCATAAATTACATTTTCAAATTGTCACTATGACTTTCCTGGACTTTTCTTGAGTGTATTTAATTACAGTCGCAGATATACACATAACTGAGTTTTATTATAAAATATATATAGATTCTTATAACTTCTTTGTATTCTAAAACTTCAGTTTATTTAATCTAACTGCGTTTAACACATTTATAGTCTTTTAAATACGTCAGTTACAGACAATAATGCCGTAAATCAAACAACGTGTATGAGTACAAATTAAAATTGACCAAATGCACATAAATATGTTGAAAATTTGGATTTTGGGAATTCAGGTCACTTTGATTAAATTTATCACATGTAAACCTTACGCCACAGAATTAGGACATTTGTTTTCCTTACTTTTCTTTGGAACAGACTTGAAAGTCATTCCATTCTACGAAAACTGTGGGATACATAAATCTTAAAAATCAAGGGTCAGTTGTATAATTGTCTGGATTTTGGAACAATGCAAATGGAGCATTCGTTTGAAACTTCTCAGCACCCTTACTAATTATATCCGTGAACATAAGCAAACATGGGTCTGTAAAGTTGTCGCTTATAGTATATATATATATATATATAGAGAGAGAGAGAGAGAGAGAGAGAGAGAGAGAGAGAGAGAGAGAGAGAGAGAGAGAGAGAAGAAGAAGAAGAAGAAGAAGAAGTAAAATTGTAACAGAGCAGTTACAAAGACATTTCCCAACGTCTCGAGCTAATCAAGATCTTCATCAGGGGAAAGAAACAATTGACAAAAACAAAACAAACACGTAACACAAAAGCCGTGAGAAAACTGTTTATATTCTTGAATGACAGGAGAAAAGAGTTAAATAATGAATAAAACTCAGATGAAAAACAGTATCAGAATGTTTAAACTACATGTCATTTAATGTTAGGGTCAGAATAGCAAAATTATAACAAAAAAAGATGTAAGGTGGGGTGGGTGATACGCGTAAATGTTGTTTTACGTATGGAGCACCCAATTGCTTTGATCTAATTACGGGCTAAAGACAAAGGACGGAAGTACGATATATATATATATATATATATATATATATATATATATATATATATATATATATATATATATTTCTGACTCTCCGGAAGCGTCTGGAAGAGAAAATGGTTTACATAAATTATGAAGTTCCGCGAGGTGTATACCTGATAGACATAATAATTTTAGAGACATAAAAGCAGGAATAATAACAAACAGCTCTCATCTTTAGTTATTTTCTAGAGAAAAAAGAAAGTATTATATAAATCACAGAGGAACTTTAATAATATAACGTTCCATTTTAAGTTGAAATGTTATAATAAGACGTATAAAGAAACGACAAATTGATTTTATTCCAGGAGTTTAAAAACAGTTATTTTATTCCAGAAAATATTGTCATGTGTGTGCAAGGTACGCATTTTTAAGTCTGAAAAGCAAAATTTATTGCAATGTTAACAAGTAAAGATGTATGCTTGCTCTTCACTAATTTTTCATTTTTATATTACAGGTTTAAGAAAACTTCTAAGCCAAGGATGCCAAGGAACAAGGACTTTAGGTAAGTAGTATCAGAATATCTAACCCTAAACCAACCTCCCATGTCCTATGAAAACTATTCACATTTGTTTAATAAAGAGTTCGATTGGAAAACATCACACTGTACATCCGAAGATTATCATGGCAGTCAATTCCGTCTGACATGGTTATGGTGTGACGTCAAAGATATAAATGCAGGTCCTATATGCATATTTTATTTGCGCAGGACCGGTTTAATTCTCTAGGCAAACTAGGCGGTCGCCTAGGGCGGCAAAATTTGAGGGGCGGCAACAAACTGAATGAATAAAAAAAGAAAGGGAAGTAGCGCAAAATATAAGATAATAAGTGTCCAAAAATAGAAAGAGAAAAACAGAAGGAAAGAATAAATGTGTGTGTGTGTGTGTGTGTTCGCACAATATTCATTTTCGAAAGTAAATTTGTTTTTTTTTCTTGGGGGGAGGGGGGGGGCTCAAGGCTGAAGGTTCGCCTAGGGCGCCAAATACTTTTGCGCTGACCCTGGATTTGCACATACGCATGATCTTGTATATCGGTATATTGGATCATTTACAAATAGAAAAGATTAAATGCTTCACAAAACTACACGATTGATGTTACAATAAAAAGCTCATGGCGATAAACAAAATATCATTAAAAGTCTCCAATTAAACAATGTAAGATTGTTCTGAAGAATTTTATGGTAATAACCAAAATCGTATCTTGACCTGCTTTTGAAAACAGTTTTAAAATTCAGTTCGTGCCAATTAGATACTACAAACTTTAAGCTTTCTTCTCTTTGTACTACAACTTTTAATTATCCGCGTGGGACTCCTTGCATTAATGCTTAGATAAATTTGAGTAATTTCGGATCCACTGAGTCGATTGTATGACAATATATCAAGTTCAAAGATGCTTACATTTCGCAATATTTCCCATTCGTGACGTGTTTTAAGTTTATGGTGTGTGTTTTGTGCGTGCTAGAATGGTATAAATTGTAGCGCGTGCTGCACGTTGATTATGATTTTGCTTTTAAAACTCATTTTTTATATTCATATGAACCGTAAATATTTCACATATACACGAAAACAGCCATGTAAGTGTCTAATACGGTTTTATGCTTGCTGAAATAATTTGGTTATACCCACAACTTGACTTTTTTGCAATTTTTCGAAGATATCATGCTGTTATGTATGTAGCTTAAAAGGAATATAGAAGTCACTCGTTGGTATTCAAATTTGGTGCTATTTTGTGATCCTTAACAGTTATCAGATAAATTTTAATAGTTTTGCTTGTGTTTTATTCAATTCTGTTTTTTTTTTCTTCATCGCCTTCTACATTTCTTGGTGATGACCTTGACGGTAATGTTGCATTTAGAGTGCAATATCTGTAGTTGCTGTCGTACAATTACGCATTTTAAAAAAGCGATCACAATACTGTATTTTTTTAAATCAGCTGTATCTCTCTCTCTCTCTCTCTCTCTTTCTCTCTCTCTGATCCATTGGAAGTGCAGATTAAATTATTTGTTTTATTGATTATTACTGAATCTCGTAACTTCTTCCCTGAGTGTGCCAGCTTTTGTTAGTCTTTACTTCACAAAAAGGTTAAAGGTTATGTTTGTAGCACAAATGAATATTGCATATTTTATAAAGACAGAAATCAGTCTTATGACGTAATTGCTAACTTACTTTGCTTCAATATTTGCTTGATAATTATATGTCTCTACGTAAAAAAAATCATGTTCAAAGTCAACCAATCGCAGATAGATGTATTAATCTCACAGTTAATTCACATGCTAATCAGTCAATTTCTCACAAAAAACTAGCACAATCGTTGTACTGTGCATACAATCCTACCATTCTGCATGAGCATAATAGCTGTACATTGCCTGTTAATTAAAGATTTAATATTGTTTTACACTGAAACATAGTGCCAGGGTTAACACTAATTACTTAGTAACAAATAGAGCTTAAACTAAATTGTAATTGAAAGCTATTACCTAATTACCTTAATCTCTGAATAATTTCTCATAGAGAGTGGTACTGAAAGTTTTAGACAATGCATTGTTTCTTAACAGTGTTTCGTAACAAGATAGACAATTGCTTAATATTTACAGGAGTACGGCAGAGGACTGTTTCGATATAATTTAAAGAAAATTAACTTTTTTCAAGAAAATGTTTTTTTTTAGTCTCATCGGATAGATAAAAAAACAACAGTATCATGACAGATTTTTTCCATTGGACACGTAAAGAAACACACACACACACACGCACACACACATATATATATATATATATATATATGTGTGTGTGTGTGTGTGTGTGTGTGTGTGTGTGTGTGTGTGTGTGTGTTCTGTGGCTAAGTAATTTTGCCGGGAAAAAGGATAATATAATATGAAGTGATTCCAGGTTTTATCGTTAATAATACATTCTAAAGAGAGTGACTCAGCCTTTGCGAATAGTAATTTAAGTTCATAGAATAATAAAACGTTAGAAAATAACACCAAAACAGATTTTTTTCTACGCTCGAAATATGTCAAAAAGTTCACCGAATCGTGTATTATCAAATGTACTTTCCAGTTATTCTTTCCAAAACAATCTTTGCATCATTCTCGTCTTGCTGTTTTACAAAAGGGCTTTTAGATGCCGATAGGCTCTTTTGTTTTTTGAGTGATCTAACTTTTGTGACATGAACTGTTAATTTCAAGGTCATCAAGCATTCGTGAACACGTAAATAGTTTTAAATCCATATTGCTTTTGTAGAGTTAACGTCATAATAATATGCGGTATTGCTTCTTCTGTTAATTAAAGCTACAATACCTCAAATGTGGAGTAAAGTAACTGAGTTGATGCTTTACGCACCTAGCATTTGTGAAAAAGTGATTTGTTAAAAATTAGGCGCTTAATTATCGGAGGCACTTGCTGAGAAGACTTGCAACATTATACAATTCTATCATTAATAAAAACAAGATAGAATTTTGTATGTTTTATAACATACTGGACGATGACACATTATTGTTCTGGATGATGTCTGATAAATTGTATTGACTGTGATTCTACTTCTATATTTTTGACGTGATTCTGCAAGAACGGCTGCAATACCTCCACGACAGGCGGTCAGGCGCAGCCTGATGGAAACTATTTTATGAACAGTTAATTGTAATTCCTAAATAGAATAAAAAGAAAAGAATAATGTTTGCTAAATGAAAGCTCTACGTGTAGGGTGACAACGAAGTATGATTATTTTCTCGTATTTGACCTAATAGTCTTATAAGAGATTGAATCTTTTAAAAATAAATTATCGGGAGTAACATAAAACAAAGGTAATACAGCGACATTAACAACTTCTTTACCTTTAAAGTGTTCAGGTTATATATATATATATATATATATATATATATATATATATATATATATATATATATATATATATATAGATAGATAGATAGATAGATAGATAGATAGATATATAAACATATATATATATTTCTTTAACTCTCTCCAAGGAGACTAAAAAGGTTTAAATCAGACGACGTGCCAGTGCCATATTACGATGGATAGATCTAATTATTCCATGTTACTTTAGTTTGTAAGGAAATGCACCCATAAGCACTTAATACATCGTTGTCTTGTTGTTTAAAATTTTCATTATTTCTGAATAATGGAACACGGTCTTAAGGCTATCTTTACTTCTTTAAATCTATACAGTTCAAGTAACATACAAACAGGAGCAGCCTTATTTATGGAACATTCATAACTAATATAATATAATATTATATTTCATATTTTAACAGAATGATTTAGATTAGTCGGCGATTTGTACTTGTCATTTTATTAAATATCTTCTTAAGGCATACAATATGCTTTATTAATAGTGTTAAACACGTGAATATACTGTTATACACAAACTCTCCTCTTAAAACCCATGAAAACTAAAAAAGTCCCCTAATCAGGGAAGCTGTTTTAAAATGTTTGGAATAAAATGTTCTCTGGCGAATCTGCCACTCGGGTTCAAGTGCGTAGTGAAAATTAGGATATTGCCATATTCATGGCACATTAAAGCACATACTTGCTGAAATTAATAACTATTACAGGTAACTTGAACAAAAAAATATAAAATAATTTTTTTTTAAAAAAATCCTTAAACTAGCCCTCCCACCTCCTTCAACCACCACAACAAAACATTACATTTTAATTATTCATGCTATAAACTGAGCTTTGTGACAAGAATATGTGAACTGAAATCTTCCGGACAGCTTGATTGAAATACAGTTTTTTTCAGTGTATACTGATGAGTTCTAAAGGCAACTGAAAAAAACCATCAACTTTAATGAATATTTTATAATAGCAGTGCAGCTCACAAATTAAAAAACAATCCACTATTAATGTCATTTTCCATAATACTGTCCATTTGTCAAGTCCTTGTTTGTACTGTTGCGTGGTATTTGGTATTTGTCAAGTTCGTGTTTGCACTACTGCGTGTTATTTATCTCATGCAGCTTTCCTAAGAGTTATTTAGCACACACGGCTCTCCTAAGTGTTATTTGGCAAATGCGGCTCTCCTAAGTGTATTTATCTGATTACAATGTACATCTATTAAGGGATCAGCATATTTTTCAAACTGCATACCAGAAAAGCTAATGAAAGAAACGCTTATCGTGGATTGCAAACAAATAAATTAGCATGCCTACTGAAGTATTCTATCAAAATCAAATTTGCATTCTAAGTCATAATTCCGCTTCCACCAAATAAAATGTATCAGTTTCATTAAATCTAGAGAAAAGAATCGCGCCCTAGCTGTACTACTATTTCCATCTTTTATTTTATTTTGGGAAAAAAGAGTATTGAATGCACAGCTGATACTTGTAAGGTTATTGTTCAGTTTCCTATTGAGCGAAAAAGTAATGACAGCATGTATAGTTATTTATAGCGAAATTGCTCCAACGGTTTTGACTACCTATCACACTAGGTATAAAGGCTTGAGTAATAGTAGTAGTGGTGGTTGTGGTATTAGTAGTAGTAATAGTAGTATACTCGTTGCTTGTAATTTCTGATGTATGTAGTCTCGAAAGTACTGACTATAAAATTGATACATACTATGAAGTCAGAAAGCATAATGATACATGTTTATCCTAACAGACTACTTTTTTCAAATTTTACCTACCCTATTTCATCTATTAGACTATCCAAAATGCTTGAGTATTAAATGTTGTCAATCAAATGGTAAATTAGAAACTCATGGATGACATGATTAATTAATAAGTATATAGCATGCTTCCAGGAAAGGAACTTGCACACAAAAAAAACCCACAACAAACACACAAACAAAAAAACAAAACAAAAACCCCCCAAAACAAATAATAGAAGGAAAAAGAAAAAAAAACAGAAAAAAACAAACAAAAAAACAAACAAAACAAAAACAAACAAAAAATCTAAAAAAAGTCCACCCCTCCTCTAGTTAATTAAAGCTGTAAGCTTCCGCTGATTTGAAAAGAGCGGGACTCCCTTATATGGCAATCTGTAATGACAATGATTGGTCAATATTCCATTGTCAATTACTGAACTTCAATAACTGCAGTAATATGACCATCCAATAGCTCATTCTAGTTTACAATGCGTGTGAAGATTTAAACTATTTAGCGTTTCATGAAAGCTATTAGAACGCGTCAGTATCTGTCTTTGTTTTGGAAGTAGCATCACTTCCTGTTAAAAGTCTTTAGATTGCAAGAGAATTTTGGAGGACGCTTCCTGTATATCATAACCATACAACAGTTCAGCGAACATTGATCCGATTCAAAACTATGTCACCAAAATACATACATTTAATATTGGGTGTCTTTTGGGCTTTCCGTTCTTAAATCTTCTAATAATACTTCTGACAGAAGATTAGCCGATCTTTCAAAACATATTCATTTAACAGAATTCCCATCGGATTGGAATTTGTTTATTGACCATAGTTTCTTAACATGGCTTTAGCATTGTTTGCCTAATGAATATGAAGATTACATAAACTGTTTTGCTTCATGATTTTCTGTAAGGGTGTATTGAATGAATCATCTGAAAGAAATGAATAAAGGCTATTTTGAGTATCGGTTCCACTTGATTTGTAAGGTTTTATTTCAAGGGAATTGTTAAAGTTTTTCTGCCTGCTCCCTTATATAAGATATCTGCGATTCACGTTTCAACAAATTTGTGCCAATAGGTCAATTAAGTGAGTGCAAGTACCAAATTGCCATTGTCCTATCCTGCATATATTGGGTGGGATTGGGATAAGGAATCGGGCAGTCTGTTAAATATTGTTACCTTCATCAGTAAAAAAATTAACGTTACATAAACGTTATACTTTTTCATCATATAGGAGTAGAGTTAGGTCATAAGTTTACCATTTACATGTATTTCCTATACCTGTACAACATGGAAACGACAATGAGACAGTTGCTGCTTTGCTTCTCTTCTGATCAGTGGTTTCGGACACACAAAAAAGCTTTGGTTATTCATGTTAATGAATCTTTGCTTTAAACTAATTGCAAAGGACCAAATCATACAATATTTACGGCATCTCGAACGGCTGTGGATTCGTTTATCTTGAAAAGTGTCAAATTCTAAAAATAAAAGATATGGAAAAGAGATTTTTTTATATCCTTGTAGCATTCTGTTTAAGGAATTTGATTGACAGGAACTGGCAGTGATATTTTGTTTTTGATACCTTTTATTCGGTGATAGTGGTTGTAGTGCTGCTCATAATCTTGCCAGGACAGATAAAATAACACCTTTAAAACAACCGCAAAGTTTAGCATTATCTTCATGCTCAATTTTGATATTTTTCTCAATTAATTTGTTATTCATAAATTACTCATAATTCACAATAGTATTAATGTTCATCGTACTAATGACCCAGACACTCTGCCTCGACTAATTTATCTCAGGGACTTGAAAATAAGGATAACATAAAGACCTGACTTTGCTCTCTGACTTCACGTGGTTCTTACTGGGTAGAGAAAATCTATTTTGTTATATTGGTACCTACTAATATTGCACACATGTCTCAAATTTTCGAGATTCTGATAAATGGCAGACTTGAAACTATTGCCTGCCTACAGCCGATGACTAGTAGCATTTACTTAATTAATCCCTTGTTAATACGTAGTAGGTCGCGGGTTCATGAATCGATTCTATACTATTCTTTCCCTACCGATCATTGTTATATTCATAATGTATAACACATTTTGTCCCACAACATCCTCCCTCAGGGAACCGGAGCCAAACAGTAATAGAAATGGATTTATGCTCTTGATACATGATCAAATAAGACATTGCTTAGCAGAGAGAACACATTATTCCTGTAACTTCTACATTTTCTTGTTCTACTCCTTCTCCTTCTCCTGCTGCTACTACAACCACTATTACTACTTCAGGTACAACTACTACTCACACTGATGCTGCTGTGCTACGTGATTTTAATGCTTCTGCTACAAATATCCATCGGCCTCCTTTACCACAACTACTGCCTTTACTGCTGCGTCTGCAACCGATGCAATCCCTACCTCTACTGTCACTGTTACTGGTGCAACTATTACAATTGCTACTACTACTACTATTGCTGCGTCTACTACTATCAATACTATTATCACTTCTGCTTCGGCAAACATACCACACGTTTATTTTTGCAAATGCTTTTTAATAGCATCTTCCATTTGCTTACTTGTTACTGGCAAGTACATACATCACAGGGAACAATTAGCAATAAATAGATAAATAAATAAATATTGGTTCAAAAGATGAAAACTTCATGAATGGTTGTCTCCGCGAAGAGATTGTAGCAGAAATAAGCAAAACGGAACAAAACTAACAAATACTAGTATTTTAAAAGAAATATCGGATATAGGAACATTTCATTCTTGGATGAAATATGTGACTATTTTTGAAGGAGTCTATCACCATTTGGGTTTGCAGTAACATATCTTATAGGAGTGTGATTCGATGAAGGAGAGTAACTGCCCTCATCTTCAAACGATTTATAGTACTTCCATGAATCCAACTGAAAGGTCTCTGACATTTGGAAGCCATATTCTCCCGATGGCGTATAAATACGTAAAGTCCCATTGAATAGGACAAAAATCTGACTTTTGTCTATTTCAGCAACTCTCATTGGTATCCTGAATTAACACCATTTATAGCGGTTGACGCCATGATCTGTGTGAACATAAGGTCGAAAACGTTTATATTTCAGACAGAAAGTGTATGACAATTTGTGTCAATTTTGCCTTGACCTTTGTCTGCAGGCTATGTATCCATGCTAATTTAGACGGAAAATTCAAAACCTGTTGGTAATCTTTATTGGTTTGTCGCTGGCAAAACTCTCCCAGGACTCTGTAATTGTCGACGAAAATTAAATTGGCTTCTTTTTTGTGACATATGATGTTGGCATTTGCTGGAAACTATTGGCCATGTGTTATGTCAACCGGTTCTCCAAAATCTCAAACTGATCGATACATTTATGAATATAATACCCATGAGATAGATTTAGCTGTACGTCAACGTGACTAGAATCTCAAACTGTTTGATACATTTATGGCTATAATACATATGAGACAGCGTTAACTGTACTTCAACGTGACTAGGATCTCAAACTGTTTGATACATTTATGGCTATAATACATATGAGACAGCGTTAACTGTACTTCAACGTGACTAAGATCTCAAACTGCTTGATACATTTATGGATATACAATACATATAAGAAAGAATTAGCTGTACTTTAGAATGACTAGGATCTCAAGCTGACTGATCATTAAATTTGCTCATTAGTTACTCAGTCACCTATAATTACTACTGTTTTTTTATTTTTATTTGTATTAATTTTTTAAAATTTTTTTTTGTAATTCTTCCAGGTCTTATTATTGCTATGGTCATTACTCGCCGTACGGAAACAATGAAATATCCGGGATGTAATCTGCGGTTACACCAATTTACGTTAAATAACAGACGGCGATATGGCTCATCCCTTTTTAGGCCAGGACCAATTAATTTACAGCATCAGCAGTCGAGTTGAAACCAACTAGACAACACATCAGACATTTTCAAGCTGTAATTCTCGTAAAAATAGCTATATAAACTTTTGTAATTTCAAGGCTTTTTGTGTTTATTGATTGTCTTGTCCCTGTTTTGTGTTTGCCTTTGAAAAAGACTCAATGAGAGTCAAAAGCACTTAGGCTAGTGTAAAGCTAGTTTTGCACTATTCATTGTCAGTTTATTGCGTTTATCTTAATCAATCCCTGACACACGTGATCCCTTGCTGGATCCAGTGCACTTGAAAGGACTGATATTCGCCATTTGATTTGTACGCTTTCGCTGTACTTCCACCTGAGAAGGATCTAAAACTGCGTGATATATTTATGAATATAATACATATGAAATATATTTAACTGTACATGATTTAACTCCAACTTGATGTCAGAAAATTGCTGAAGCAGAGAGCTGTGTAAGACTATCAAACATTTGAAGGATATGCAATGGATATCTCTTGGGCACTGACAATATTTTTAAAAAACTGTATAAATGAGAAAAGGAAAATAATAACTGGTAAGATACCACATGTTCAATTTTTATATATTACCAACTAAATCTGAACTATTTTTAATTCCATAAACACAATATTTGCAAAAGAAATAGCTATGTGTGCACAGAATACCATCATTTTGTGAAGTTTACCTGCAAATGTTACGAACAGGTTTGGCATGTTTTCCATTTATGCTTGTACCGTGCATTTTGTGATCTCTCGTTCCGCATAACGGAAAGTAGTTGGGTGTTTTATTTGTAGAAAATATGTTCCAGATCTAGGGTAATTCTTTTAGTAATTAATTCCAAATTATTAGAGATAAGAAATTGATTCTTGTTATCCTCCTGTGAACTATTTTGATTTTGTGAATGTTTGTACTCCCCATATATATATATATTGAGAGAGAGAGAGAGAGAATTATAAATACACCAGACAGAGCGGAATGTGCTATCCCTGGATTCTACAGGAGAATGTTTGATAACATTAACAGAATGTTAATCAGTATATATAGTGAGTTTACTGGAATATCAGCACAATCTTGTCTATATAGTACCAAGTAAAGGTTATAATGTACTAATGTAAAGAATAAAATTAGCTTAAACTTTAGCAAGATAAACCCTTCCAAATAAATCAAAAATAGGACTCCCATAATTTAATGTGTTTTATTTCAGTGCATCTCGGACAAAATCAACACAAATAATTAAGATCGTGGTTTGTACTGGCAACGTAAAAACCATGCAAATCTGTACATTTTAAAACAGTTTTCTTAACACGACAAAATTTATTTATTCTATGCATAATTTATATATGCTGCGATATCACAGTACCTTTTTTATCTAATGTTCGTTCAAGAAACTGCGATATAATAGCAACTATTTTATCGAATGTTCGCTCTAGAAACTGCACTACGACAGCAAGAATTTTTTCCAATGTTCGTTCTAGAAGCTGCAATAGAACATTAAGTCTTTTCTCCAATGTTCAGTGCAGAAACTGATATATAACAGCAAATGTTTTCTCGAATGTTCGTTGGAATTTTAATATATGTCGCGGGCATATGATTTCATTACTCCATTAAGGAAACGTGTTGGCGTTGCCGAACTCACTGGAAAATTGTTTACATTGTGTAGACATTATGATGGGTTCCTATTCTATATCTATTTTACTAAAACTGTTTGCATTGCTGTTCTGGTTAGTAGCAGTACCGTGTGACTAACTTCTTAGATTTTCATTTTGTCAGTTATATGCAAATGAAATGGAATACCCAGAGGATAAGAAAGCAGGAGAGTTACATTATCCAGATATGTATTAATATAATATAATATGGTTTATTGTTTTAGTCTAAAAATGTTACAAATTTGACTCTGTCCACCAGTTGAAGAATTTGCAGCAAAATCACACCAAAATGATCACACTAAAACAATCATATCAAAACAACAACACAAAACAATCATATCAACAACAACACAAAACAATCATATCAAAACAACAACACACAGTGAGAACATAGATATTACAGACTGATATATATATATATATATATATATATATATATATATATATATATATATATATATATATTGAACTTGCAATTCATCACGCGCTTTTCACTTAAAACAGTTACAGGTCACTTAAGCATGAAGTTGCGATTGCCCCCCCCCCCTCCTCCCACACACACACACCGCCAGAGAAAAACACCCCAAAATAAGGAACTTCTGATACAGTAGTAATATTGCTAGGTGTACAACTTTCTAAATTACTGCCATTGTAAGAAATTCTCATATATATTATCAACGGGATGACCCATATTGTAATGCTCGACGCGTTAAGCATGCGATAAAAATGTTTTCTTCAACACTTGTTGAGAGAAAACACACACACACACAAAAAAAACATAACCCGCACTGCTAAGTCAAATTAAATCTCAAAATATATCAATTTAAATCTCAAAATATAGGTCAGAGTTCCTACCTCCCTGTAATTTTTCTTTGCTTTTAGGACATTTCTCTATAACGGCGGCCCATCAGATACTCATGGTTTTTGTCATATACAATATACACTTTTAGGAAGGTATTGACGAATTATAGACAAAGACAAGCGTTCAAACGTCATCCCGGTTAATCAACAAAAACAGACTCTTTATCATTAATGATCTGATCTGCCAATTTGTTACAGTCTCAAACTTGGAAAAAAATGAGGTATGCCCTGTGTCAAAATTTCATCTCTGTCTCAAAAAATAAATAAAATAAAAACACGTATATTGTTTTTACCTACGGCGATGCTAGTTGTCATTTCAAGACGACAGCCAAAAACACACCACAATGACTGTGCAGCGACACGCTTTTGCCAGATTTTAGCTATTTCTAACGCAATTAGTATTGAACTAGTTCATAGATTGATTCATGTCCCAAGCTGGACGTGACCAGCTTTGGGATTGTATAGCCTGAAAACTCGGCGACTCCGAATCATTTGATTCTGAATTCTGTGCCATTAATAGCAGGCTAAGCAAAAGCGGATTTCATCAAACGGCATCATTTAGCTTAGACAGCCTGCTAGTCAATTAGTTTTAGATTCCACACTGAAATGTGATCTTATTAGCAATTTATTTTATTTTAAAAAGGACGATATTTCTTTCAGACATGTCGTAATTGCTTTGTCACAGTGGCGTAACAAGAAATTCTGCCCCCCCCCCCGTAAAACTTAATTCTGGGGGGACTCTTCCCAATAAAGGGTTGCTTGATGGGAATTTTGTGAACTCACTTGACATGCCTCCCCAACCCCGGCACTTGCGACGATTGCTTGGACGATTGCTACGTCACAGCTTTGTCATCGTAGATAAGTTCTATAACTTGCTTCCAAACTTTTCATCGTTATGTCCTAAGTCGCCTAAACTTGCAGTTTAAATTGAACGGGTGGAATTTGCGTTTTTTTTTTAGATCAAACATTGTTCGAGAACTGGCGTTTATTGAGTGAAAGTATGCATATGTATATAATGTATATAATCTGAAATTTATAAGAAATGAACTAGTGTTTTTATCTGTTAGGCAAAAATAATCATCAATTTCAAATTATTTTGTAATTTTTTTTTACCTATCTATGTTGCCAGTCAATCCTTTAGGAAAGTGTAGATTTTAAGTATGTATTAACCGCCGCTCCCATTACAGTCCTAGTAACACAAATTTTAATTACGAACGGTATCACAGAGGACAATTACATCCGAAGAAAAGAATACAAGTATAATGGATTACACTGGTCTACAATTTTTTCGAAGTCGTCTGCTTCAGAGATAAAATGTGCGATTTATTAGGGATTTTGATGTGCTGAATTCAAATATGACAATTAAAACAACTGATTGGCTACTGTTTCCAAGATATTTAAGTTTTTACATTTTACGTCTATGTATATTGTGTACATAGTAGTTTTTTTCATAACTTGTAAACCTAGGTCTTTTCATGTGTTTATGGTTGATTTACAAAATAATATTATTTCACCTGTCCTGTTTATGTAACACTTTAAAAAACAGCAAACGGGTTATATAAATAAAAAATATATTGAAACAAAAGTAAAAAATCTATTATGTATATATAAGTACATAGTTTAGTTCTTATTCAGTGTCTACTCGGCGCTTCTTGGCTTGTCTCTTGTATTCATTAAATTGAGCATCTCTTGTCACTGTCCAGCAATAGTCTGCAAGCATTGATGGGGTCCATTTGCCCTGATAGCCTTTCTCCATTGTTGCAATGTCCTGGTGAAATCGCTCGCCGTGCTCGTCGCTCACTGCTCCGCAGATCGGTGGAAAAAAAATCTAGATGAGAGTGCAAAAAATGCATCTTTAGTGACATGTTGCAACCAAGGCTTTTGTATGCCTTGAGGAGGTTTTCCACCAACTCCCTGTAGTTATCTGCCTTGTTGTTTCCGAGAAAATTTGTTGCCACTAACTGGAGGGCTTTCCATGCCGTCTTTTCCTTGCCACGCAGTGCACGGTGAAATGCATCATCTCGAAGAAGTTATCGAATCTGAGGACCAACAAAGACGCCTTCCTTTATCTTAGCTTCACTTAACCTTGGAAATTTTCCACGGAGGTACTTGAAAGCTGCTTGTGTTTTGCCCATTGCCTTGACAAAGTTCTTCATCAGACCCAGCTTGATGTGCAAGGGTGGTAACAAAATCTTCCTTGATTCAACAAGTGGTGGATGCTGAACACTTTTAATCCCAGGCTCCAATGACTGTCGGAATGGCCAATCATTCTTGATGTAGTGGGAATCTCTCGCGCGACTATCCCATTCGCAGAGAAAACAGCAGTACTTTGTGTATCCAGTCTGCAGACCAAGCAAGAGAGCAAGAACCTCGAAATTGCCACAAAGCTGCCACTGATGTTGGTTATAGTTTATGCACCTCAAAAGTTGTTTCAAGTTTTCATAGGTTTCCTTCATATGGACTGCATGACCAACTTGAATTGATGGCAAAACACTGCCATTATGCAGCAAAACAGCTTTAAGAAACGTCTTCGATGAATCAATGAACAGTCTCCACTCATCTGGATCATGAACGATGTTGAGGGCTGCCATCACACCATCGATGTTGTTGCAGGCTACAAGATCACCTTCCATGAAGAAGAATGGGACAAGATTCTTTTGACGGTCACGGAACATGGAAACCCTAACATCACCTGCCAGGAGATTTCACTGCTGTAGTCTGGAGCTCAATAGCTCTGCCTTATCCTTGGGTAGTTCCAAATCCCTGACAAGGTCATTCAGTTCACCTTGTGTTATGAGGTGTGGTTCAGAGTAGGAGGATGGGAGAAAATATGGGTCATGTGACATTGATGGTTCAGGACTAGAAGTTTCATCCTCTTCCTCTTCCTCGTCTAACTCAGGTGAGAATGATTCTGGTGCATCAGGAACTGGCAGTCCTTCTCCGTGGGGTACTGGGTGTATAGCTGACGGAATGTTTGGATAATGCACAGTCCACTTTTTCTTCTTTGACACACCTTTCCCAAATAGAGGCACCATGCAGAAGTAACAATTGCTGATATGACCTTTTGGCTCTCCAAATCATTGGCACTGCAAAATGCATAGATTTCCTTTTCCTGTTCAACCGCTGGCGAAGATTTTTTGCACAAGTCTTGCATCATATGTGTGGGGCCCACATCTTGTCTTGATCTCCAATTTTGCAGCCAAAATAAAGGGGATAGGCTTTCTTAACCATAGTGATTATACTGCATGTTTGTGATGCAAAAGTCACTTCACCACAAATATAGCAAACGTTATCTGCATTGTTCACACAAGTACGAGGCATTTCTGCTCACTTTGGCTAAACAGAAATGTGTCCCTTTGCTCAATCAAACACTGACAAATAAGAGAGCACGACACTGTATGATTTGTAGAGCTGATATCGGGCAATCTCTTCAGCAGAGTGCTGTAAGCTTAGTTATGATTGCATCATCCATGACTTCTAGGAATAACATGATGCAATTCATATCATGTATGATGCAATACGAGCTTCAGATTGCATCATTCATTGTTTTGCCTAAAAAGCAATTACTGTCCAAACCCAGTCATAGATTTATTCATAGATCGAGTCAAAGATGCATTTTAGTCATTTCTGGTTTAAATTGAGATCCCCTCCCTTTATAACTCACTTATCCTCCGCCATTCCCACGTCAAGGGTTGTATATACTGACCCAGTATAATATCTTTAAAACAAGAGCCAATCAACAGTTTTAAGCATCATTTTCGTTCTCAGTGACCCAGAATTGGTAAAGTTTGACAACATTTATTGCGGAAGCATTTTGGCTGTAAACCAGTGATATACCTCCTACTGGTTACACATGTTTAAGTCACGAATTTATATTTGCAGAAATTTTAAAACATTTATGATTGCATTTAAAATGATTCATTTTGGCTCGTCGTCATTCCTTAAGTTTTGATGATAGTACACCTGAAGAAGAAATTTGGTTGGAAGATAGATAATACATTGGACAACGATTAGGTTTAAGCGGAAAAAGCAGCACAAACAAAGAAAACAGCATGAAAGTATTTGTGTCAGCAGCATTGGTAGTGGTTGTAACAGCAGCAGCATTAATGGTACAAGTAGTAAGTGATGGTATCACTTCCTGTTCAAACTCGTCACATGGACAAGAGTCTAAGAAGGCGCTTCCTTTAATTGCTCAGGGAACCTAGTCCCGGCTCCTAATTAAGGTATCGAGATCATATATAGAATCTGTCGCATGTTTTTATCTAGGTTAATAACCCTCAATTTAAATAGATGGGTTAATCTAGGTTAATTACCATCGATTTCAATAGATGATTTTATATAAGTTAATTACCTTCGATTTCAATAGATGAAATCAGCCGGCAGAACCAAACAGAAATTTTTTTGGGGGTACCCTTTATTTTTGCATCGTTTCATTTCTAACGAGATCATGCTCGGCTTAAAATGGTCAAATTATATCTGCTTGTCTCCTAAGTCAAGGTACGTGTGACTCATATTTTAGCAAAAATATGCACGGATAGGTAAAACATATATGCTTTGATACATCAGGTGTATCTGACATTTAACTCCTTTTCGCATCCCTCAGTATTTTATTCCAGGGAAGGGGGAAGGGATTGGAATATTTGTGTGTAATATACTGTTGTATTCCTCATACCTACGAATTTGCTACAGAGATACCTTCTATACTCGCGTATAGGTCGGGTCCAAATGCAAACAACATAGACCCTGATCTGCCGTCGCATAATGTGCCGACAGATCATGGTCAATGTTGTTTGTTCTACTAATTAGTCCTTACAAACTACATAGACCCAGATCTGCCGGCGCATTATGCGACGGCAAGTCTTGATCTATGCAGTTTGCAGTTAGTATCGGTTTATACGTCAGTATATACAGTAGTTGTCCTGATCATATCAGCTTGCTAGTACTTAAGAATTTAACTGCAATGCTGTTCATGCAGTGCGTACTAAATTTTCAATCTTCATGACTTCATGAATACGGTTACAAATAGTTATAAAAAAATAAAGAAATTCGAGAAGAAACAAATTAGCAGCAGTATATTGTAACCACTGGCCGAATGGCCGCACAAGTCGTTAATCCAACGAACGAACGAACGAACGAACCACTGGTTAAAAATTTTGTCAAAGCAAACAAGAAGGGCGAATGAATACATAAGTCAGTATGTCATCAGGGAAATCTAGAAAAGATTTACGTGTTTATATGTGTACACTAATACTTAATTGTGGAGATCTTGAAACCAACGGTCTACATTGACTTTCCAGCAAATTTAGCTGCACGCAATAAGATTGTTACCGTTAACCTTTACGTGGATGTCTGGCTAAATTTAGAAACCTTGAAAACACATAGTGAGAGTAATTCCTTTCTGGTATTATGAACTAATGACGGAAAGTTTTCATAGTCACATGATGCGAGTTTAACCATTCTAAATGTTTGTTACAAGGGCTTAGTTAAACTTTGTAATTATAAGGCGAATAACACCTATGAACCACTCCAATATTTGGTATAACCGTCGTGGTCGGTTCCAATACTTTTCGATCATCTATAAATTACTTCAGATTCAACAAAATGCTATACATTCATAGTTCTAATGGAACATTCTGCCTTGACTAGTCTGTCGAAAGAGTTGACTTTGGAATCTTGTGTCATATGGTTCTGGCTGCTTTGTTAAAACCTAGTTTGTTACATGAATTGTAATGTTCATAATGCATTCTAAATTAACAAGGGTCTTATAGCAGACTTAAAATGAATTATGGCATGACAATAATCAATGAATAGTGGAACCAAGTTACATAACTCATTGTTAATATCCAGCAGGTCTTGGGTTCAAGGATCGATTCTGCACCACAAACTCTTTTTTAACAACGATATTCTTTATTATAACACCCGCTGACATGCAACTTCTTCCTGAGGGAAATATACGCCTGAAAATAACGGTGGAGGGGGGGGGGGGGGGTTACACCTCATAAAAATAAATTATGACTATGTCGAGAGAGAGAGAGAGAGAGAGAGAGAGAGAGAGGGGGAGAGAGAGAATGGTATACATTCTAAAAATTCTAATAACACCCAATTGTCTTTATTTTAAATTTTTTCTTCTCCTTCTCCCCTACTATTACTACTGCTGCTGGTAGTGTTTCTGCTGGCGCCATTATTTAGCAATTTTCTTCCTCCTTTGTTAACTTATACTATTGCTACTTTTTTACGTCTACCACAACTACTACTACCTTTACTGCTATGATTACTACCACTACTATTGTTACTGCCGCTACTAACATACTCCTCCATTAGTAGAGAAAATGCTAATGTTTACGTATTTGATGTTAGATTTTTGTTGCTGCTAAATACACACTCATATTCATGAATTCAAGACATAAACACATATATTTACAAATGTCTGTAACGATGACACAATGGGATTGGACATTTTGGTTCCAATAAAAAGTACATAAACGTGTTGTCATAAGAAATATTGATAACGGTTACTGGACACATTTCAAGCGACCATCCCTTATTAAATTATAGATACTTATTTACAGCTTTTCAAGTTGAAATGTAAAACAATGTATTCAACAGTCTGTCAACATTGGTGTTTTTAATGTCACTTCCTCTTAGAGCTGAACAAATGTAAAAGCAAACAAATAAACAAAGCTAGCTACTCCTTTTCAGAAGAGTTAAAGTCAAATAACATAATTGCGAGATCTGTTTCTGGCTGATTTTTATAGTGCCAGTACCAGGCTGGACTCTATACCAGTGGCGGCGCGAGATGAGGGAGTGGGGGGGGGAGGCAATTGCCCCCGGGCACCAGGCGAAGGGGGGGGGGGGGCGCCGTCGGGAGCTTCTTTTTCTTCCTTTTTCCAGCTAAAATTTTCATAGTATTTCATCTCACCTTAGTGTAACGGGGGTTAGATGGGGGGGGGGGTGAAGATGGAGGTTGGCAACTGACATAAAAACTGTTCTCTGTGGCAAAGAAGGGGCGCTATTAAAGAACAATGCCCCCGGGCGCCTCAGTAAGGGCGCCACTAAAGAACATTGCCCCGGGCGCCTCCAATCCTCGCGCCGCCACTGCTCTTAGCGAAATAATACTATACCGAGTTCAATTCTCTTCACATTCATTTATCGGCCAATTTCACCAGGGGTCTGGATTTTCACGATCTATTGTGGTTTACTCCAAGATTAATTCGAAAATTCGACGGAAAATATTTCCATTTCATAGTGACAGTGGGTGTCAATTTGTGTCAATGTTCACTTGAGGTTTGTCTGCAGGCTTTATGACCATATCATTATTAATTTTGACAGTGAATTCAATGTCTATTTGCAACTGTTATTGGTTTGTCGTCGGTAAAAATCTCCCGGGACTTTCCTTTTGTCGATAAATATAAAATTGACTGACTTTTGTGACAATGATATTGATACTTTCTAGTAACTTTGGTCTTGTGGAATATCAATTTGTTTTCTAAGACGTGGCTAGAATATAAAACAGTTTGATAAATGTATAGACATAATATCACGTTGCTAGAATATGAAACAGTGTGATAAATTTGGAGACTTATTTTATATGAGGTAGCTATGCTGACTGATAACTGAAAGATCGTTGCAGAATTAGCCAGCAAATCATTACAGAATCAACCGTATTGCCTAATGATTTCTTCGCTATAAATTGCTCAAACGAAGTAAAAAGTACAGCTATCAATAATTTCTGTGAACCATATACAAAGAGGAGATAAACTATCCTTAGAGCATGTGCCGAATTACTATGAAAAATAACATGTTTGTTTGTCTTCTATTGACATCCTCAATATCGATTTATAATGTATATACATTTAAACATTCTAATTATTTAGAAGATAAAAACTGATTTCCCAAAGACACAAGCTCAGCATATTTGCTTCTGGTCCTGATAATATTCAGGGATTTGTTTTTCCCCAGTCTTTTAAGGTGGCAGTTTTCGGTTTGTTTAAATTTAAAAGACCTATGACCTAACGGTGATGATAATGGTCTAAGTATAACTTAGCAAATAATAAATAATATTCGTTACATGGTTAGTAGCCCGGTATGGGAATGATACCGTGTCAGTAAGAAAGTTACCGTGAACGGTGCTTCCACAGAGCCCTAGGTAAGTTCTCTATTCGCTTGGCATCATTCCATATGAGTCACTAACAAAACCATGCAACAAAATTAAAGTACCTCACCAATGCCCTTATATACCTATTTTTAAAATATATTTATATGAGTTTCGTATGGAGAAATGAACCAGAAACGTTTAGCGACTTCATGGCAAAGCGATGTCATTGACGATGTCACGTCATTATTACCTGGTAATTTTTCTAGTGACCTGGTACTATCTCATACCAGGGTTTATGTATGTAACACGCTTTGGCCAATGAAAACGCAGGACACTCGGCAGAGGTAGTTAATTTAGGATATAAGAACAACCACCTAGCCGAACGAAATGATCATCCCTTCGGTGCTTCCGTTTACTTGTCTTTACACTTTCTTGATGCAACATGTTCATCTCGATGCAATGGTAGCATTTTTTACTTTCTTTCGGATGTGTCGATTGAAAAAATAGCTTCGTAATCGTGTTCTAATGTTATGTTTGTAAGGAAGCTCTCGTCTCATTTTTATCTTGAACTTTTACCCCACAAATTCAGATTCAGAACTCACGGCGATAGTTATCGCCTAAAGTCTTGAAAAAGGTACTTCGTTGTTTTTGTCGGTCTGGAATAATGGTTTAAATATTACTATATAACATCAGTCTCAACTTAAGACTGATTTAAATATGAACTATTTTCAGTACAATTCTGGATATAGTACACGCAATATGAGGTAATAGGGGCTTTTTCTGTCCATTTTTATCAAAAACCAGTCCAGTTTGGAACAAATTGTAAAACCTTAAGCATGAGTATTTACCAAAATAATGACCGCTATAAGAGATCATATCAATAATTAGAATAAGTACATTCTTCGAAATGATTAAGGTTTACAAAGATTTTCGATGGATTCCGGCACAAAAATGGAGGCCAGTTCAGAGAGTAGCAGGGGTTGTATCAGAAGATCGCGAGACCAAGAACACGTCATTGCTCCTGCGGTGCAACCGAAGTACCCCTTGCAGTCTAACATGGATGCGATCTGTAATCATTGTTTTTCTGGAAGAATATACATACAAAAAAATTGATAACGGCGCAGATACAAAACAGTTTCCCAACGTTTCGAGCTAAGCAAGCTCTTCGTCAGGGGAAGAAACAATTTACATCCACAAAACAAACACCAAACACAAAAGCCAAGAAAAATTCTTGACTCCTATATGTTTAAATGAGGGGAAATAAACAAAATATAAACAATAGAAGAAAGAAAGAAGGCAAAATTAAAAAACGGTCCAAAACGGGTAAACTACATACCTATGTTATGCTGTCATCAGTGTCATCAACGTTTTTATCGTGCGTATCACAGAGGACCAAAGTGTTCTGCCCTAATTCCAGGCTTTGAACAAAGGACTGACACCATGCGCAGCGATAAATCGATGCCTTCATCAAAATGTGCACATTAAATTATATCCCGGTAAAGTTATGAATGAATGTACTAAGGAAGTATGTCAAGAGCATGGTATAGCGGGATAATGGACAAGAGTTCAAATAATAATAATAATAATAATAATAATAATAATAATAATAATAATAGTTAATAATAAGAAGAAGAATAAGACGACGAAGAAGAAGAAGATTACCAATAGTACATGTAAAGAGTTACGGAATATTTACTTGGGTAAATATTATCGCAAAAATGCGACTGATGCCTGGCTGTATATATATATATATATATATATATATATATATATATATATATATATATATATATATATATATATATATATATATAACCCAAACAAAAAAAATAGTTTTCCAAGTCACTAACTAGCAAGCAGATTGAATAGATGATGTTATTCAGCTATGTTGCGTTTATTACTTTAAAAAAACTCATATATATAATTAATGCGCTAAAAGCTGCCGCTATCACTGTTCTGAGGTTACTGGCAAACCGAATCAAAGGTAATGATCAAAAGGATGACAGGTCATCCCAGGCATCCAAATCACCTATGGTCGATAAATGAAATTAATTAATGCTATTTAATTATTCAAACTGTTAACGTCTAATATTCTGAAGGTATGTAAACTTATAATGCGGTGTAGGCATGCCTATACATTGCAGAAAGTAATGATTAATATTGCCTCAAGTGAACACAGTATACTGAGATGATATGTACGCAAAGGTAACGTAAATATGTCACTTCCAGTGAACACCTGATAATATTTGCTGCAGCGACGTTAACAGTGCATAACACTCAATTTTCTGATCATGTTTGTATTGAACTAAAGTGAAAGGTGATTCATCTCTCTCTTTAATGTGCACTGCATTTAATTTTTGTTGTCAGAAAAATCAACTATTCAAAGCTTTTGTTTTTGTGATATTGGTAGCAGTTACATATGCGTATGTCATCAAAATATTATTATCGAGCCGAGACAACTGAAAACTCTGGTTGATTAGCATTAGATTACCTATAGAATGTAACCCCAAGAAGAATTGTTTTAGTGTTAGAAAAAAAAAAAACAACTAATTACCCCTAGGTAGCATGAAGTTTTACTTTAATATGTTCTATTCTGAGCTTTCTAGCGCTTTGGGAAAAGTCACATTAAATGCAACATTATGTTGCACAGTTGAAATTTGCATTTCATGCTGGCATAAAGTGTTGAAAACTTGACACTGAATGAGCGGATAGCTTTTTATAATAACTGATGTATAAAAAGCTAAAACAAAAATCGATATTGTCCTTGGGTCATATAATTGTCTGCTCTATAGCTGTATACAAACCCTCATTTTTTTCTCAGTGGAACACATTTTTAGAATGAAAGCTTCAGGTACCAGCAGATTTTTCCAGACATTATGTTCTATCAAACTGCGTTGATAAAAATTATCTTAGAAAACTGAGGATATAGCATCAACTGCCACACCTATAAGACGTTCGACTCGTCTTTCGCCAAGATTTTCATTACAAAACAAAATTGCCAGCAGTAGTAGGATTTACATACGTAAGTGAGGTTGGTCATGTTGGGTTTGTGAAAGATTCATTACAAGTTTAGTGTATGGTGTCCATATCGTGTGTAATTGCAGTTACATAAGAACTTCAGAATGAAACCTAAAGTCACACAAAAAACCCCAACATTTCTTCGATTTAAATTCCTATTTTAGAAGTAAATGACTCGGTAAAATAACTCTGCTTAAAAGTGATTTGTAAATTTGTTTACAATTAGATAAGACTATTGAATGTCTTTGAAAAAAACACGGATATAATCACTGAAGTATGTGCACTTTTAATCCACATGATTATAGAGGTCAAACAAAGAGATGGTATCTCGTATTTAAAGATTACCCTGAATATATTCGGTACATCTGAAATTTTCTAAAAGAAAAATATAACGAACTCGTCTGCTGTACATTAAACTGTCAGTTACATGCATAATTTGATAGGAAAAAAAGCCCTTCATCATACTGAAGAGAAGGATTAATTATCTTCACTTTTTGTTTGCTGTCTGCTCATATTCTTGTGTGAGATGTACGTGTAACCATGCATTTTCTTTTAGCAGAACAAGGACCAATATCAGTACATCTAGATTATAGGAGAAAAAAAGATAATTTAACTAATTCATTGTGGGTTATCCATGTTTAAATTATCTTTATTTTTAATAAACCGATTTTAAGATATTTCACTTGAATTTATTGTCTGTAAGGGGATTTTACAATATTTAAAACCAGATTTCTTCACTGAAATTCCAAATGGAGTTAGACTCTCTATACCAGGTAGCTCGATTTAAAGTTTACGAAAAAAAGATCGTAATGAACTTAGGTGATCGTATCTTGGATATTTTGATTTTCGATATTAGTGAATGATAGTACTTTGCAGTCATCTACAACCCCTTTGAAGATCGCTTCACTTTCATTTTGCAAGAATTCTTTTCTGATAAGATTATACTGACCTACCGTTTTTAGTCGTTGCAAATAGCTAATTTTGTTTTCATCCGTACCGCATTTTTGCGGGCCGATCTGAATTTCAGTATTTTTAAATATATTTTTTTAAAAATCCAGATAATGATTAATCAACTTAACTTGCTATTGGATATATTCTCTTTTTGCAACCTTTTTATTTAGCTTGTAGGGTGGCTGATCATATATATGATTTTTAGGAATATACGTATTCTGCATCATTGTTTGAGATATAGGGACGGATTCTATTCCTGATCGTAATTAAATTGTTGAAATTAAAAATTATTTCAAATATTACATATACTGCCAACTTTTTTTCTCCAAATAATTCTAAAAAGTGTAAATATAGCAATCTAAACGATGAATTACAGGGAAATGACATTAACAATATAAGAGCCATTATCTATTGTGCTATTTCTAACACCTTTCTTATCAACTGCATTCAAATGCACTTTATTTGTCTTACCTGCAGACAAATGTAGAGATTGTCTGTAACATTTGTGAGTTCACCCTGTTTAGGTCCCAATTTAAACCTTTATTTCCATATCGTGGGAAATTAGTGTGTCTAATAAGCTTGAAAACAGTTTAAAGACTTGGTTTTACAAGGCTAGAAGAAAATCTCTAAATCAAAATTAAAAAGGAAGAGTTAACCAGTCTAAACCATATATAGACAGTCTCATACATTATTGGATAGCAGTAGCAGTTTTTTGTCTAGCAGTTTTCATTATCTGACTCAGATTATTTGAGTTCATTTGCTATTCATAGTCTTTACTGGTGGAGAGGATATTGCTGATAACCCACTTCAAGCAGTCCTCATAATCTTAACTGGTGGCGAGGATATTACTGATAAGCCACTTCAAGCAGTCCTTATAATCTTAATTGGTGGAGAGGATATTACTGATAACCCACTTCAAACAGTCCTTATAATATTAACTGGTGGCGAGGATATTACTGATAACCCACTTCAAGCAGTCCTTATAATCTTAATTGGTGGCGAGGATATTACTGATAACCCACTTCAAGCAGTCCTAATATGGTGGCGATGATATTGCTGATAACCCACTTCAAGCAGTCCTTATAATCTTAATTGGTGGCGAAGATATTACTGATAACCCGCCTCAAGCAGTTCTTACAATCTTAACTGGTGGCGAGGATATTACTGATAACCCACTTCAAGCAGTCCTTATAATCTTAACTGGTGGCGAGGATATAGCTGATAACCCATTTCAAACAGTTCCACAGCGTGGTATGTGCACTGTTGTTATTTATTCTCAGTCATATTTTAGCACATAATGTATCCTGTATTTTGAAAATCTCCTTTATATTCATATTTCTAATGTACCATAATATATGTATCGACTAATATATATTTGTAATTTGACAGATTGAAAAAGGAGCCGTCCTTTTTTGCAATGTACCCTGGCTTCATTTCTTTTATAAATTTCGTCAAACGTTCGTTTATGTGACTTACTTTCTTTTAATAGTATCTAATCATTGTACCTGTACATGTATGTCCATAAATGAACTAAGTTTGTATTGATTACAAAGTCGGAATTGCCACGAATGCCCATTACCCTTTAATAGTAACAGTTAGTTACATAAAGGTGCATCTGATATTCAGCAATTCTCGGGTCAAGGATCAGTATGTGGTAGTGTTTTACGGCAACTCAGCACAAAAGTGGCTATGTAGTGCCAATGGGTCAAGGATCAGTATGTGGTAGTGTTTTACGGCAACTCAGCACAAAAGTGGCTATGTAGTGCCAATGGATGAAGGATCAGTATGTGGTAGTGTTTTACGGTAACTCAGCACAAACGTGGCTATGTAGTCCCAATGGGTCAAGGATCAGTATGTATTAGTGTTTTACGGCAACTCAGCACAAAAGTGGCTATGTAGTGCCAATGGGTCAAGGATCAGTATGTGGTAGTGTTTTACGGCACCTCAGCACAAAAGTGGCTATGTAGTGCCAATGGGTCAAGGATCGATTGCGCATCGCATACCTTTTGCTTAAGACAATGATTTTTGAGATAATATTGACATATAACAACTTAAGTCATGCGACATTTTCCTCTGTGAAACTTACATAATGGCAGTAGATTTTTGCACCAATGAAAATACATTTTACCTAGCCAAAGAGAGAGAACTAAATATTTCGAATGCTACCGCTGTTCCCCTCTCCCGTACACTTTCATTATTATTACTGCATTTTGTCCTGCTATAGGTGCAACATTTGATACTACAGAAGTTTGTGATTTCTCACACCAAATTTTTTGTGTACTTGAGCTTTGAGAATGTAATTATTCAAATCTTTTCTAGAAATTGACCAGTCCTGAACATGTCAGAAATTCTTACATGGGATGAAACTTTTCTGCATATTTTTTTTACTACAGAGTATATCTGTCATTTGTAAAATGAATGATAATTCCATATTTGCCTACACAAATCAAAGCGGCCTGGACATCAATTTAAAAAAGGCTTTGCTCCTTAGAATAACAGTTCACGAAAACAGGTGTAAGAAAGGTAAGGATACAATTTTAAGTATTTCCACACTTTCAAATAACAAAGTCACCACTGTAATATAAAATCTTAAGGGAAGAAGTAATAGCTTATTTTAAGAAATATCTTTATGCTACTCTTCCATACTAGAAATCAAATATTTTACCATGATTTCATATGAAATTATACGTGTGAAATTCCAACAAGTTTTTATCTTATGAAAACGAGTATGTTTTTTCCTTCCATTACTTTTGTACGTAACATTGTGTAAAATTGTTATTTAGAAAATAAATATCTTATGTTTTTTCCATCGACAGGAAAAGGTCTAAGTTATTTGGACAAGATACCGTCTGTATTTGAGCAATCTCTTACTCCAGACGCCCATAAAAAAATCACGTGTGTCGTCTTCTAACAATTCGTTGTTATCATGATATTATAACCACTCAGAACCGAATTATATGCAATTGTGATGATGACCTATTACATTTGATAATCGAACATCATCACCTATAGTCAATAATTGGAAATCGATTTCATTATGACACCTTTTGGTTAGTTTTTATTATCTGAAATCTTGCCATTTGGCTGAAGGTTTATATTCTTAAGCTTTTGTTTGCCCATTAGATACTGAACGTAGTGATGAATTGTGTCGAACCTCTAAAACCAAATACAGTCTGCTGAGATGATTTATACATCTAAACAAACCACAATCTATTGAGATGATGTATACACTGTATTAATTCCAATGCACCATTTCGAGCCGAATGCTAAGCCATGACTGCAGAGAATAGAATAGTACTTTTTGCAGAACTCGCCATTCTTTAATCTATTTAGTTTTGATCAAGTTTGAAAACCGAATCTTCTCCCGGTTGCTGTGTTCTGATTTGTAATTTTATTTTCTCGAAACTAACACACTCTAAATCATTTGATTTTGTGGCATTAAAAGCAGCGGCACATGAGGATGTCATGAACAAAGACAGCATTAAGAACTTTCTAATTAAGTTTAGATTATCCTTTGAAATGTGACAGAGAGAAGGAGTAATTGATGAAATCTTCAAGAAAGATGAATTGCACTTCAAAAACATTGGGGAATAGATTTTATTCGCGTTTTTGGAAGGTGATATATTTCAATTCCTAGCTTTCTGACGTTCTAGATTAGGCAAGTCATCTTGCTCATTGGATCCATTCATATCAATTGTGTTTCATTATGGAGTCAGCTGTTTTGTAAAAAACAGGTTTGCCTCTGATGAACAGAGACTTTGTCCGAGCAATTCATATATGAAATACAAAAATATTCAGCTCCTGACTTGCATCATAATATTTTCTTCTATAAAAAATATGCTAAAGAATAAAGTATTTCCTGAAAGTTTTATAGACTCATAGCAGAACGAAACTGTATAAGCCATCAACGTTCTTGTAGACATTACTGCCTATAAACAACTGTGCCATGATCCATATAGCGGATTCAAATTTCAGTTTACTGTAACTCCTGTAACCCTTCCTCATCAAGAGCAATATCGTTAGTGATTGCAGTGTTATAAAGGTGAGTGGTAATAGTGATAGTAGAGTAATACAGGTTAGTGGTATCAATGACAGTAGAGTAATAAAGGTGAGTGGTATTAATGATAGTAGACTAATACAGGTTACTGGTATCAATGATAGTAGAGTAATAAAGGTGAGTGGTATTAATGGTAGTAGACTAATACAGGTTACTGGTATCAGTGATAGTAGAGTAAGAAAGGTGAGTGGTATCAGTGATAGTCGAGTAATGCAGGTTAGTGGTATTTATGATAGTGCTTAACAAATATATTGATTCGAACTTTTTTAACACGTTTATTAAGATTACATTGCAAGGTCCAAAAACAGAACATGAAATAACAAAAAAAGTTCGAAAATTAAGTCAGTGTCTGAGATTTACAATTTCCAGTGGTATATCAATATGATATTTGCCCAATTTTCTAAATATTCCTGCCATGTAAGTATTCATTTACTGATATATTTTTCCTGGGGAAGGGGGAGGGAAGAAAAAGAAGAAAGCACTAATGTAGCTCCGCGGTTCATCTACATGTTCATTAATATGAAATTTGTATCTCAAATGATCAAAATCAAAAATCTTAAAACCAAGTTCGGCAAATATACAATTTTGATAGAATTATCGTTCTAACTTGGATCAAAAGTAAATACGAATGTTCTCGCATTTTGTTTGGAATTGTTTCTTTTTTTTAGAGATTATCTGAAAATTTAAAAAAAAAATAGATTAAGACATATCTTCTTTATGGATGATATAATTTTATTAATTCGGTCTTTATCCCGGGAATACTTTTAGATGCACTGAATACACGTAAGAGAGCTATGGGGAAAATATATTATACACATTTATAAGTCTTTGCTATTGAAAGTTATTGATTGACGTCTTCTGTACAAATATTTGCAACAGAGGTCTGTTTCGCCTATAGCATGAAAAAGGTGTGGTTTAACTCGTACTTTTGTACAGATAATTTGATCCATGCGTATGATTATAAGATTTATAAACTGTGTTTTCTGTGTATGATACCCCCGAGATACAAATTTCAATAAATGGATATTATTGCAAAACTATGATGTTCTTTGATGATAAGGGTCTTTTTTGCTGATTTTGCTATCGATCGTCAAACATGTATACACACCAGAAGATGCACGCCTACTGCACGAATGTCACTAACGTTCGTCCTGTAGTTTGGACCATTTTATAGCTAAACGAGTAAAGAGGTATAACCTAGGTCCACGAGTAAAGAGTTGTAATCTATGTCCAGCAGTAAAGAGTTGCAATCTAGGTCCTCGAGTAAAGAGTTGTAACCTAGGTCCACGAGTAAAGAGTTGTAACCTAGGTCCACGAGTAAAGAGTTGCAACCTAGGCCCACGAGTAAATAGTTGTAACCTAGGTCCACGAGTAAAGAGGTGTAACCTGTCTCCAGGAGTAAAGTGTTGTAACCTAGGTCCACGAGTAAAGAGGTGTAACCTAGGCCCACGAGTAAATAGTTGTAACCTAGGTCCACGAGTAAAGAGTTGTAACCTGCGTCCAGGAGTAAAGAGTTGCTACCTAGGTCCACGAGTAAAGAGTTGTAACCTAGGTCCACGAGTAAAGAGGTGCAACCTAGGTCCACGAGTAAAGAGGAATTTCATAGATCCACGAGTAAGGAGGTGTAACTTAGATCCACAAGAAACGTAGTATAACCTAGATCCACGAATAAAGAGGCGTAACCTTTATTTGGATGCAACAATAAAAGTACTAACACTTTAAACTTCAACCTTGGTCTTGTAACTATAATTAATGTTTTTCAAAAACATCCTATAATGGTCAGGGTAGGTACCAACAAAATATTTAAAGCATATTTGCTGGGCAGTGATAGAATCAGACATTTTGTCTTTTGTATATATATATATATATATATATATATATATATATATATATATATATATATATATATATATCGAATATGTATTTGAAGAGGTAAATGTAACACATGAAGCAGTACGTATAAATGAAGGTGATGCATTGAAACGAATGAAAATAAAGAAATAATAAAAAAGTTCGTCTATTTTTTATTAAATTAAAAACCGCCAAGCGAGTAAAATGTACACAAAATATATATTTGTTCTAGAGATATTTTGTAGACTATAGAAGTGAAATTAAAATATTGCATGACATCTATATTCGCTGAAAGATAATTGTTCAACTTTTGCTATCTTCCCCTCCCCCGGTGTGTGTGTGTGTGTGTGTGTGTGTGTGTGTGGAGAGAAAGAGAGAGAGAGATGTCGCTAATTTTTGTTGTTTGTATGTTCGTTCGTTTGTTTTATACCAATAACATTAGTATCTATTCTTATCAATAGACAGATGCATGGCCTGAATTAAAACACACACACACACACACACACACACACACACACACACACACACACACACACACACACAAACACACACACACACACAACATATTAGCACTTTTTTTTTCTTTCTCTTTACCTGGTGTGAAAAGGTTAATGACACTCGTGACATATACAAAAAAGAGAACACATGTGGATGCATAAGGGTTATAATGGAGGCTTGCTTGTTTTCTTTCTTTTTTTTTGTTTTGGTTTGTTTTTGATATTTTATATTTTGAGTTTCAAAAAGTCCCTTTCTAGTGAATATCATAATCAGGGTCTGCTCTGAATGGCGTGAAAATGACTTTTGCATCAACTGCTTTTCGAACAATCGGATTTGCTGCTACAATAATTCTGAATTTTGTGGTATGTGACCATCTAGAATCGTATTTTTGAATGATCCCAATTTAACTCGATTGTGTATAACAATTTTATTCCTGTCAAAAATTATATCGGTTCTTTTAATAATGTTCTTCATTGAACTTTAAACACGTTTCCTTTGTGCACTAAGTAAACTTTTGCACTATCATTTCATGCACTGAAAATAAAAACAAAATTAGACAACCAGCGCTAGTCTCAGACAACTAGCTCCAGTCCCCAGTCATGTCATGCAGTGGCATACTAATGGTAAATGACGCCTGGGGCGACGATGATAGCTGTTTTGGCGCCCTAAGACCTCTGACGCCCGGGGCAACCGCCCCCCCTCCCCCATCCCGTTAGTACGCTACTGATGCCATATATTCACCACTCATACCACCGCCTCCTTTGAATGGATCCACATCCAATTACTCTTGTTTACATCTGGAAATTAACGTTTGCTAAATTAATTTGTCACCGATCTCCCTTGGAGGAACATGCAAGCTAGAAGTCTAGAATTAAATAGAATCTGTAAATGAAAATATACAGAAATCAGAGAATGAAAAGATGAAACATATGAAAAATGCGAACACGAGAAGAAAAAACAAACAAACAAAAAACAGGCAAATTCATACCATTTATATCCAAATATAATTACAAGTAATTATTACTTGGGGATGTGTTAAAGAAAAAAGTGTAAAATAATGCATGCGCATTTCCGGTATTTATTAAAGATCTACATTTTTTATTTACAAAAGTTTAAAATTTCGGTCCCCGCCACGCCTCTTCAGCAAGACGTTAAGTAAAATTTAGTCGAAATGAAATATGTTTCATCAAAGTTAAACTACCTATTAATATAAGTTGTTTGATGTGATCGCAATTACCGTCTGTACTCGCGTATAACTCGGGTCGGAATGCAAACAACATAGACCCTGATCTGCCGTCGCATAATGCGCCAGCAGATCAGGGTCTATGTTGTTTATTCTACTGATTAGTCCTTACAAACTGCATAGACCCAGATCTGCCGGCGCATTATGCGACGGCAGATCTGGGTCTATGCAGTTTGCAGTTGTTATAAATTTATTCGCGAGTATATACGGTAAGAAGCTTTATAATGATGTATAATAAATTTCAACCATATGTCTTAAGATTTGTATATTTGTACTCTTATATTTTTTGTATATACCTTTTAATTAATTTTTAACATCTTTTTGAGTTTTATCTTCAATCTTCTAGGACTACCGTACATATTCCTTTACAAATCGAGTTCAACTGCCAACTGCATAATCCGCCGGCAGAGTTGGGTCTGTACAGTTTGTTAGGAGTAATCAGTAAATAACCAAAATAGACCCTGATCTGGCGGCGCACTATGCGACTGCAGATCAAGGTCGAGCAGTATGCGACGGCAGATCAGACTCTATTTAGTTTGCAGTTGGACTAGACTTATAGGCGAGTACTTACGGTATCATTTATTTACAATGATTTTTCTTCTTACAGTTTCTTGCAACTTTTTATCTTTTCACTTTTGGAACTTAATTTTTAATCGGCACAATTTAGTCAGTATTGTGCTAACGTGCCCTTAAACCCAATACATACATACATACATACATACATACATACATACATACATACATACATACATACATACATACATACATACATAGATAGATACATACATACATACATACATACATACATACATACATACATACATACATACATACATACATACATACATACATACATACATACATACATACATACATACATACATACGTACGTACGTACGTACGTACGTACATACATACATACATACATACATACATACATACATACATACATACATACATACATACATACTGCCTAGCAATGTGTTTCGCATTCATCTTTAAACAAAATCTAGAAACGAGCATTGAAATACGCTGGGTAAATGCTTTTGACAACAACAAAAATAAAATGGTTTATACGTAGGTGATTAAATTTGAAATCGGAAGCGTTGAATCATCTTTCTTCAATCAAATGCCTCGCAAAATATCAGAAAATAAGTAAAGTTCAGCGTGTTTATGATTAATATTCAGCGCTATTACTAACCAGCTATTTTCTTCTATTCATGACCCCGTTCACGAGCCAACAACACAGATCTGTTTTTGTCATGAACGTGTCTTGATATAAGATTTTAGATTAGCTAAAAGTCAAAGAAGAAAACACAAAAGTTTAAGTAGAAAAACACCTTTCTATTCCTACTCCCATCCGAAATTGTCATAGCAACAGGGGTCAACGCTAAATTAATTTTAAAGGAAATAAATTAAGTCAGTACCATATATACTCGTGTATAAACCAGAAACAAATGCAAACAACATAGACCCTGATCTGCCGTCGCATAATGCGCCAGCAGATCAGGGTCTATGTTGTTTGTTCTACTGATTAGTCTTTACAAACTGCATAGACTCAGATCTGCCGGCGCATTATGCGCCGGCAGATCTGGGTCTATGCAGTTTGCAGTTGGTTGTGGTCGAAGTATTTCAGTCCAAAATACGAAATCGACGATCCGATTATTTATTAATGAAAAGTTTCAGGAGCAGTATAAATCCTAAAGATGCACCAAACTTATTTGCTCAATATTTTCATTCACATACCTTCTTACCAAAATCATTAAAACATCGGGGATATAGTTTTGCAAATTCTCTTCCTCTGGTGATTAGTGTTTTGAACATTTTGTCAAGGCTTGACGAAGGAGAAATCTTGTTTTGGAAAGCGTTCTTTTAAGCCTACATAGGCTCACGGTAAAGACGCATCGCCGGATATAGCTCATACGATCAAGAAGGTCATTCATTTTATGAGAAAAAAGCATAGCTTCCCGACAAAGGCGTCCTATTTATTCAATATTGCATAACTACAGTTTTAAATACTAAAAGCATACACATTAATCGTAATTTGAACTGGGAGTAACCTCAAACTTCAAGAGACATTTCACTTTAAATAATTATTTGGAGACTAAATATAGCTTCAATCTTGTTCAGACAATCACGTGTCAATTGTGTGTCATGTTTGTGTATCACATTTAGTTTTCAGAGCGGTCGGTGACATATCCAGATCCCTAGTGAAAACAACGTCGAATCACAACTACATGGAACGAATGGAAAGTTATATTGCTCTATAATTATTTGATTTTAATGTGGTGAAAGGTAAATATCGGATATTTGCACTGCTGTTCCGTCAGTTAATAAAATCATTACACCACTAAGCTTCCATTAAATCAAAGCAAGAAGAGAGGCGATATTCCTTAGAGTAAAACAATACTATTGCCACAATGTGTTTATGTATTGTATCAATCAGTCAGAATAATCAAGTCAACCATGTTGTGGAATTGACTCCAGATTCATATTTCTCGTTAATATCATAATTATTTAGCTAAATATATTCGTACCGAGTCGGATGAATTGAAGGAACAAGACATAGGGCTATACACCAGCCAGTGGTGTACTGGCCATTGGGCATAACGGGACAAATCCCTGTGGGCCGCCGCAAAAAAAATCCGTTTTTACCATCGGTGGGCCGGTGGGCCGTCAAAAAAATCAGTTTTTACCGGTGTTTTACTGGTGTGAGCAAAACCCCGGGCCTGTCCTGGCAGATAAGTCCAGGGCCGAGTTGCTTACCCAGTACACTCCTGACACCAGCAAACCATGGAGACAGACAGACATACGGAAACTATTGATTCAGATTGAGCATAGCAGCTGATGTATTTGTAAAACTTGAAATTTACATCTGCAGGCAACCCTCTCCGCACATCTGTGATTATAAAGAAAAAGAGCAGTATTCTCGAAGCTTACGACTGATATCATCATGTGTCACGTACTTACGATTGGGCCTTGCTCCTTAACAACCACTTTATGGGAACATATTATCGGTTTTATAGTGTGTTTGTCATTAAATAAGAAGGAACAGTAAACAAACCGTCAGTCTAATAGAAGGTTTCTTTGAATACAGTTTCGTTATTTTGGCTACTTTCGGAGACAGACTTTAACCTATGAGCGCACTGTCGCTGCTGTTGAAGGTAGTGTTTTGTCTCAGTGCTGCAGATTACAAACAAATTAATAATTTTTGGATAGAGAAATAGATAGACATTAAACGTACAATTCATCATGCTTTCAATTTTTAATGACGTACTGAAAGTAAAGTCGTTGATTTTTGTTATTAAATTGAATAACCGCCGTTTACTTTATAGATACTGAATAATACATATGTCCTTCCATTTTCTCCCATTATTAGGTAGCATTTGATACCGAAGAAAAAGAAAAAGAAAAAAAAAAAACCATATAGTGCTGAAATTACTATTTCTGGCTTTTTACAGTTTTTCATTATTATAACTTGAATTAAGTCTTTCTCTCTCTTTCAGATTCAACAAGGTCCTTTAGTAGCGCTGAAAGGACTTTAAAATATAAAATATGCTGTATTCTCTATCTTTTAATCAACCGTAATACAGTCATTGCGGTTATAACACAACAATAGCAAATGGTACTTATCTGGAATAGTCCTTTACATCTGGTGTACAATAGATACCAATCTTCATTTTCATTTCTATTTGGTTGGATATCGTGGCTGTAAGTACTGCCATACTGTCCAACATGTTGGCAGCATGGTATTCCTATGATCATGGTCATTGTTATCATGGTATTTTGCGCATTGTTATCATGGTATTTTGCGAGACGCCTACATTTTTATGTTGATCAATTTAAATGGTGGAGTCGGTTGAATGATCAGTAAGGTCAAAGTTAAGAATGTTCAATTTTAAATGTTTAGAGGTGACAAAAGATAAACGAACAAAACATAACGTCATGCATTGCTGGGATGGTCAGTTGCTGTTTTCCAACTATATGCTTATTAGTGTTAATATTAATATCAAGCGATCGATACAAATAAAACGAGGAAAAGAAATCGCTCAGTGTGTTCAAATGAAACCATGGCTTGCAATTATGTCCACTCCGTTGATCGTCGCACGTCTGGAATCATATCCGTACATTTTATAATTGCGTGCACACCTGGGATTGCCTGTATAAATTCAGGAACTCATGGTAAAACATTAATGAAAGAGCCGTTTCCTCATTGTCTATATAAAACCAAATTATCAGTAAGCATTTGTTAGAGAATCAAAAATCGATGACAATCAAACAAGATGAAAATGCTTTGTAAAGAATGCAATATTTTGTGTTAGATCTTTTCTTTTAATAATGATCCGCAGATGAAAGCATAATAAGACAACTATCTTGATAGATAGATTAAAATTTCGATATTCTGCTGTCATCGGACAGATATAATTCAGAGCCTGTGTGGATATACAGCAGTAAATGTTCTTCTCTTTAGTCATTGATGTGAGTACACATCCCTCGAAACTAGATGTTTACAATGTATGTGTGGAATGGAGAAGACTTGTGAGATACGTGTAGCTAATTTGTAAAGAACGCAACGTTTAAAAACACATCTCTCTCTATGGCATGCTCTTCGAACTTCAGTATAAGATTTGTAAAAGATATTATCCATCAAAATAAAGTGGTTTTCAATTTATCATCTTTAAATCTGCAAATACAACGTATGCTATTAGCGTTTTAAAAGGTTTGGAACGTATCTCTCTAACGTATGAGAGAATAGTGGTATTCCATTTCATTAGGCTTATTTCCGGAACCAAACAATATTTTAACCTTGATTTAGTACAGGGTTTGAAAAAGGGTGTGGAATAATTTCCTCCCATGTGCTCATATACAGGTGCAACTTACTGTCAAAGTAGCAAATATATTATAACATAGGTACGGTATAGTAGCCATGATGATAATTTTCACCACTCCTTTAAGACTGCAATTTGAAAATAAATGGGCTCTATGACTTTAAATTTAATTAAAAAGATTTTGTAATTTGTAAAAGTGACGTATAAATCAGTATGAATCTGCTTCTTGTCTACTAGGTTATATCATTTGTATTTTTTCTAAAATACGTCGTTTTGGTGAAAATGACCGAAAAATGTTTTCTTCGTACTTTTAAATAGATTCCAAATAATACCTATATATTTGCGTCTTAAATTTTCATCTTAAGTTTTCAGTCCATAATAATAAAGAACTTCAGTACAGAAAGGTGTTTTGACCCGTGCTCTTAATAGGAAACGCTTTCTTTTATTCTGTATTCACAGAGTATGTCAATTTTTGGGCATGACATATTTAAAGATGCACGGTATTAATTATTCAATTTCCAAAGATAATAAGAACATAAAACAACCACATTAGTGAAGCAATGTACCTAAATGGAAACCGAATCCATTGCTTGATTATGTTGTGTTATAGAATTATTGACCTTTATTGAGATGAATATGAAATTTTATAAACCTGTAAACCTCATATTGACTGACGCCAAGCGGAGGTCAATATGATGGGCGTGCTGCGTCATAAAAGTTCAAATTCACCGAAACAAAAGTCTATATTTGCTTTATTGCATGATTTAGTGCAATATTTGTAAATTTAACTTGCACGGATTGTTACAGTGATCGTTGTTGGTGTGGGGGCATCATCATCACATATCAGTCGGATTCGAAAACCTTCAGAGCGTAACCTCTTTCAACTAAATATTTTAATAATTGTATGTTTACCTATTAGGATTCTGCTTATTTATTTTCTACGTTTGAATGCAAGCGTTGGAACGCTTGCATTCAAACGTGAATTACGTAGCCTTGGAACGCTTGCATTCAAACGTGAATTATGTAGCCTAGGAACGCTTGCATTCAAACGTGAATTACGTAGCCTTGGAACGCTTGCATTCAGACGTGAATTGTGTAGCCTTGGAATGCTTGCATTCAAACGTGAATTACGAAGTCTTGGAACGCTTGCATTTAAACGTGAATTACGTAGCCTTGGAACGCTTGCATTCAAACGTGAATTATGTAGCCTTGGAACGCTTGCATTCAAACGTGAATTACGTAGCCTTAGAATGCTTGCAGTCTATTCCGGTACAGATGCTGCACCAAAATTTCGATATTAACCTAATTTCGGTTTTGCAATCAACACTCACCCATCCTGCAATTTCTGCATCGTTTTCAAACATGATCATCAGTGCGATTAGAGTTAAAGCAATTTTTAGTATTATATTTAATCCAGAGTTTTACCCTAACAACTTTTACCGTTTGCTGTAGAGTGTAACAAGTGACACTGACAACAGGCAGATCATGCAAAATCTGTCAGTGACAATATGCACGATCGATGTGGAAAACTTTTTAAAATAAGCTAATACTTGGAACCTAGTTGTTGTTGTTCGAGTTTGTTTTTAGGAATTTAGTGATAGCACCTCCTCATTGTTTACATAAATGAAGTGTTGGCTTATTTTAAAATCTGTTCATCCTGATGGAGAGAAGAAAAAGAAAAAGAAGAAGAAGAAAAATTAATTTTGGTCTAAATATGGAACTATACCATATGTAGGGCATAAATATTATCTAAAGGAGTAAAGAAAGTAGTTCCAGAGGTGATATCGACACAGTGGCTGATGCATTTAAATATTTCATTGAATTATAGTAACTTGCATGACGTCGTGTTTGCCAATCAAAGATCATCTCTCAAATGTATCATATAATAATAATAATAATAATAATATTATGGGGTGAATATTTTATTTGAATCGAAGAAAGTGAATGCTTAATCTCATTTTTGTATGACGAACGTCCATTCAATATTTTCGTTTGTTTCCCGCAAAATGAGTGTCATCGCTGACATACTACAATATCTATTGGTCTTCTGTATAAAAGAAGAGTACGGTTCTGAGGTTTGCAGACGAAATCTTTGAAATACAGTTTTCTATCATCAACAACTAAAAATGATGTCTTGGGATAGTTGCATGAGACATTATTTTCCGGTAAAGGCCATCAGGATAAACAATCACCATAAAACAGGAACACTAAGAACCCAAACATGTTCCATTCTTAAAATATCACAAAGTGGGAATTATAACCTTACATTTCCGAGGCGCAACTCAAAGTCTTATAAATTGTATAAAAGCCTTTTCTTGATCAAGCTCTAATATGTCCAATAAAAGCCATTTATCCAATGTTTCCATTTGCATCAGCTTGATCAGGGGTGTCAAACTCATTTGCTCCGGCGGGCCAAATTTGATATACATAATAATGAATAACAATAAATCCAAATAATAAATAATGAGCCTGGTGGGTCGTATCCGGCCCGCGGGCCGTATGTTTGACACCCCTGAGCCTGATTATAGTGTCGGTGACATTCTCATGCGCTGCCGCTATAAATGCCACTTCAACGAATACATATGTGTTGCTGATGATGACACAGAATGGTAGATGAGTTACCTCTTTTCAAACTAAATCAATACAAATATGATTGGAATATCGAAAGTTCTGTAAACTAATCAATACAAATATGATTAGAATATCGAAAGTTCTGTAAACTAATCAATACAAATATGATTAGAATATCGAAAGTTCTGTAAACTAATCAATACAAGTATGATTAGAATATTTATCGAAAGTTCTGTAAACTAATCAATACAAATATGATTAGAATATCGAAAGTTCTGTAAACTTAGTCAATACAAATATGATTAGAATATAGAAAGTTCTGTAAACTAATCAATACAAATATGATTAGAATATCGAAAGTTCTGTAAAATAGTCAATACAAATATGATTAGAATATCGAAAGTTCTGTAAAATAGTCAATACAAATATGATTAGAATATCGAAAGTTCGGTAAACTAGTCAGTACAAATATGATTAGAATATCGAAAGTTCTGTAAACTATATCGTTATATATTTTTATATACTCTGCAGCCATGTTAAAAGTAATATCCTTCAATTAGTGAATCTAACTTAGTGTAGAGTGCTAATATTGCATTACAAGCAGTTATCATAAATTTCCACATCTAAATTGGAATTACCAACAGCGACGGATCAAGTATCTCTTATCTAATATCACGACGTGACATAATTTTCAGATTACAGAAACTAAATCGCGTAAAACAAAAATGTGATGTTACCTATTTACTGACCACCAATGTTATGAGTATGGACGCTGAGAAATATAAGTAAAATCATAAAACCGTAAGAGTTATGGATTTTCTAGGCCGCGGTTGCTGTAATCCATAATGTGCCAACTAAATTAGGTTTTAGAAGGTAGATTATCTTTCTGGACCCTTGATAAAGGGATAATTAATGTAAGAATATATTTTTCACTATGTCTGGTAAAGGATGAGCCAAGACTTCAGTAGATTTTTGGGAGTGGAAGTTCAGGACCATAGGTCACCCAAAACTTGGAGTTAAATAAGTGAACGACAGAATAAAAAACGAAGGGTCAGGTATTGGAACAAAGAGTCTTATAAGCCGGCACTACGTGTATTTAAAGGGACAACAGGTACTTAAGGGGCTAAAGGTACTTAAAGGTCTAATAAGGAGAGATTCTATATTTAGTTGATTTACGAATTATTTGTTAAATTGATTCAATTTCAAATTTATTTTTTATTATTTTAATATATATATATATATATATATATATATATATATATATATATATATATATATATATCTGTGTATGTGTGTGTGTGTGTTTGCTAATTGGTATTTTCTCATTTTCTTGCCGGAAACGTTTAAATAAAAGCGTTTCATCGAGACATTCATCGCATCGTCTGCTATGTATGCCCTGAACAGCCTACAAATGAAGTCTAGATGTAACTATTTTAAAAATAATTAGATTAAACGACACTGTATATTCCGATAAACAGACCAGACGTTAATCAAAGATAAAATATCTGTTGTGACTCAAGCTTACCTGATTTTTCTGCAAGAAAAGCTTTATGAAGATAATTTGATTCGAAATCGACAATGCTTCATTGCATCGCGGCAAACAATTCTATTTGAGGGTAACAATAACTTTTGCATGAGTAAAATTTCTAACGGATTCTGAATCATTTACAAGAAAAGTCTAGATTTTTTATTTCTGCTTAATTACAAGGGAAATAAATATAAAAAATGTAGAGTATAGTCTTTTGCTCTTCTTTACTGACAGTGTTATCAAAAAGCATAAAATTACAGCACAATTTTAAGATCTGAAAAAAATTAAATCATCTGTTCAAAAACTGTGCATACGCACTGATAATTTATAAATTCAAATTTCACATTTGTATTCACTGTTGTAATAATTCTTCATGCATCTATTACAAACAATTGCCACACAGAAGGAACAAGCAAGCTGTATGAATAGAAAAAATATTACACCTTGAAAAAGTTGTACTAGAAAAGTTATATATTGTGTTATCTTACAAATATCTGACACCTCCAAAGTTTACTAATGTCAAGGTGAACCAAGCTGACCACAAAAACCAAAAGTTGCAAGAGACGCTTGCAGGCATTTAATTCATGAATGTACTCAGCATCAATTATTCTCATCAGTACAGTCAGAATGACGCCCATATTACTTTTCAAAGTTATTACCTACAAAAAGTAAAGTGACCACTATACGATACCTGCAGTATGATTTGAAACCTTGCAATCTAACAATGCCGATTTATTGTGCATATTTGTACCTTCAAAGTGTGATTTTTCAGAGAGGATTATGGAAAATTAAAACCACTCAGCGATCATGCATTCGCTCTAATTGCATTATAATTGAGGTAAAATCTCAAAAGTTTTTGCATGAATACTTTTGCAGTAATTTAGCTAAATGCGTAATATCGATTTGTTAGTCAATTTGCCAAAAAAAAAATAAATAAAAAAATGAATAACGATCAGGTATAATTTCATTTTCATTTAATGTTTATTGATAGAGAGTGACATCAATATGGGTTGATTGTTGTGAATTATTATCTTTCGCAAGAGATTACTTTTCAGCAATTCGGATATTGATCGTTCTTATGAAATGTATTATTCATGACAGTAAATGAGCATTTAACATAAAATGCCAATGCATGGTTCTTTTATAACATGATCTAATATATTATATTGAATTGCAGATTCTGAGCAGGGATATAAATTTTCTCGATGCTTCGTTAAAAATTGAAACTAAAAACATTTTTTTCATATTCACCTAACAGTATGCATCTGCTGAAAGTATGTTTCTCTTTTAGTTTAATGTATTTTAGTCTCATGAAACAAGTTCTGTAACACTCAACCCATTATCTGTTCTCTATAAACACACACACACGCACACACACAAGATATATATATATATATATATATATATATATATATATATATATATATATATATATATATACGAGTATGAAGAACATTGCACAATTGGGATTCAACATTTTTATTGGCTATTATTCTACTTTGTCACATAAACAGATCCAATATTCTTCCCTGTTTATATGATAGATGCTTGTCTCTCCGACTATAAGATCGGCGGCACGCAACATGGTTATGCTTGTTTTCAGAGATCGCTTACCACTAGACAAAGAAAATAGAGCAAGTTTATCAGCAATTATTTTTTCGCTAATACAGATATTTTAACTATTTAGATGTCAGTGATAAACGAAATGTAGCGAAACTGTATTTCCGGAGAGACTCCTAGAGAGAGAGAATATATTTTGTAAATGTTCCAAAAATCGTATGTATGGGAAAATTAATAAAAATAGCTTTACCTACTTTCTCGAAACTAATATTCTTTCTGTTGCATCAGTCATATGGCCACTGCAAAGTCTGCTCGGGTCCCCTGTGTCTTTTAATATTACTTTTGAGTTGCGTTAAGCATGACGTGTTTCAATACGATTAAATAATAACGAGCAATCGATTAAGGACACTCAATAAAGCAATTCTTAAAGAAGAACCATTAACAGTAAACGATAATGATGCCCCAAATACCATGCTGTTATATTGATCCAAAACATCGAGCCGATTAAAAAATATAAATACTGTGGAAACACCGGCGGAAATAAATGCTCGTTTAAAGATGCTAATTATATAGATCTGTATCAAATACATTATATTATCTAGCCGTTAATTAGGCAATTTAATTTTTTTGCGTAAATGATATGATTTCAGGGGAAATTAGGATAAGAGTAAAAACAACATGAGATATTTGTGTCATTCAAAAACACAAAACACGTAAGCTTGTACATAATCCAAATTAACAAGTATTTTTCAGACACCAAGAGACTTGAGGCTTAAACATATTCCTATCACATTCAATAATTTGAAGGATTATTATTTCATGCAATGACGGTGTTATAGGTTAATTGGTACATTTGGAGACTTGCTTTTTGATAAAAATCCTTGTCATGAGAAATAGTTTGATCGTCTTTCCAAGATAAATATATTCATATCTGGATGAATGGGGGAAAAACGTCATCCATTGGCAAAGTTTTGCTTGTTATATTTTGTATATGCATTCTTTAATTCACTCATCTATTGTAAAATCATTTATTTATTTTATATCCAAATTTAAGCATAACTTATTAATTTAATTGTAATCAAATTTAAATCGTGGCTCGTTAAAGGTGAAGAAATCAGATAGCATCTAACATTGGTTATCATGCATCCATTCATAAGTTCTTTCAATACAGTTTTAAAACTGTTTAAGAATTCTCAAGATTATTTAGAAATATTTCCTCCATGTGGTCTTATAAATTGCGATGTTTCATAATAACATTCATTTAATTGTATCTTAGTTATAAAAAAGTATTCAATATTCTAAGAAAAGATCTAATATGTAGCCTAAGAAGATGCAATTAATCAAAGAATATTGCTTGCTATCATTCCCAGCTCTTACACACAAACTTAGAAGAATCTAAATGCAACATGAGAATCTTACTGACATAGGGTTAATATGAAAGCATTAAAAGAAATTTCGCCTTTCTTCCTTTCTTCGGCGTGGAGAGAAAGCTTTTAAATTAGATTATCCCTTCTCGTCCAAATTCGTAACTTTTAATTATGGGAAATACAACAGCTATTGTCTGGTACACAGCGAAACAAAATATATTTTAATATTGACCAGAATGCTTCATTTCATCGGCATTACCACAGAACTTCCCAAAAGGGCAGTGCAATTTCAAATTGTTTCGTGTAGTTTCGAGTGACTGTATTTACGTGTGTCTCTACTGTTTGGCTACATCTAAAGGTGCATTAAAACTACCCGATATAATTGGAAACATGTTAGCACTATCAGTAATATTGGTTCTGTTTCGTATCGTTCATGTTTAGACTTGTTGAAAATCCATAATATAGTTGTTATACGCTTAACTTCTACGTCTTAGTTCTATGTGAGTGTGAATTAAAGGTTGAACATTGGCGCATTGAATCTTCTATCTTTGCAAGATTTCATAAAATCTTAACTATACCAGAAAGTAGCTAAATGGTTAAGGATATTTATATTCACACAAACGATCTTAAAGATATTGTATGAAATACTAGATAATAAAACACTCTGGAAAATTGACTGTGTTTCCAGCAATTGAACATGAATGCAACATATAAAACATTACAATTGCTCTACTATCAATGTCACAAAACTTTCGGTATGTTCATGCATATCTAAATCAGTTGCTCAAAACTGGGAAAAGTCTCCATTTGCTTTCTTTGTGTATTTTCTTTTCTTCGTTTAAATCACCCTTAATAGTTGATCAACAACATCTTACATGCTTTGCATCACTTTGATTGTAACTTCCAACTTAATTTATTTCTACGCTATGCCACTTGGCTTGTGAAAGCTTAACACGCGAAGTCACGTGTAATCATCAAAGTACTACGTACTTTTTATATGGTATTGTTATCCATGTATGTACTATTATTGATTTCCGATTTGCTGAACTCTCCAGTTCTGCAACTCTCAAACAGACACGATATGAGATACGAGGCAGCATGTAAGGTCAGCTATGTATTCCAAGATATCGAGTGATATTTGTACAGTCCATTTCTATCATTTGCAACATTATCTACGATGCAGATTACTCCTGAAAATGATTATTCGTGATAAAAACTTGATATGCACCTTTTGTTTCGTACCAAAACATGTATTACTATTTTCCTCATAAAAATGGAATGAAGTACTAGGAGTACTAGGAGCATGAGTCTCATACACAAACTTTGGGCTAAAACTTGAGAAATTATATATTCAAATGCCAGAAGACACTAAAATCGTCCATGCAAAGTCATAATCGAATAATCAGCGATGCCTGGTTTTGCAATGAATTCAACAATTGTCCAAATTTAGCATGTATATTAAATTGAGGGTATAATCTGCAAATATTAACATCTCGAGCGGCCATGATATGTTGACTTCCCATTAATTTTCTTCATACACCCTATTATGGCTATTAATCCAACATGCTATTTTCCAGTCGTGAGCTAGGAATTAATGCGTTGTTTTCTGTCGCGAGTGCATACAATGTTTCAATTTGTTTTATGTCTTTAAGACCTAATACCAGAGTTGCGACCATAATGTAGATCTCTCTTGTTCTATTACATATATTTTGTAACCCAAGATTCTCGTGCTTACCGTATATACTCGCGTATAAATGTGGTCCAAATACAAACAACATAGACTCTGATCTGCCGGCGCATTATGCGCCGGCAGATCAGGGTCTATGTTGTTTGTTCTACTGATTAGTCCTTACAAAACTGCATAGACCCAGATCTGCGCAGATCTGGGTCTATGAAGTTTGCAGTTGGTATCAGATTATACACGAGTATATATGGTAGTTTCTTGATAATGAAATGAAACACCAAATATAGCTGAATCGTAATTGCAGCTATAGATAGATTCCATGATTGATTTGGCAGCTATAGATCGATTCCATGATTGATTTGAATGTGGAAAGTATTTGAGATTTATATGTATCACATCAACTTAATAGCAAGGCTGTGTGTTCCTAAATCTTGCAAGTGATAAATATGTGTGTCTATTTCAGGGACACTAGCAATGTTTATTTGTTTATTTCTGTAACTTGAACGCGTGGCACAAACAGCACAAAACACAAAACTCAACTTGTTTTATATTTTGGTTACGTTGATTTGCGAGACGTATGTGATTGCGCCACGCAGACGTAAATTTAAGTTATATCGGTTTATCGAGAGCGTAAAACGACTGTGCTTGGAATATAGCCTCACGTCAAATATTGAGCTTCATTGAAGTCACATTTACTAAGAACTATATTCAGCTGATAGTAAATTTACTTTGATTTTGCGCAAGAAGACTGAGTGTTACCTTGTACATGAACTGGTAAAAACTATTGCTGCATCTGACCAATTTGGATGATGAAGCCATGAAATTGAAATGTTGCTTAATCAAATGACATTGATACATTTTCCAAACATACACGCAATGTACATATATGCAATGTTTCTTATTAAGGGAACATTTAAAGATATTCAAAATAGATGAAAAAGATAATTTGTCATAGAGAAATGTCATAAAAACAGAATATTTACTTTCAAACTGAGTTGTTCCTTCTCCAAAACATTAGAATATAGTTCTTTCGTTTTATGCATACAAATTAACTTTTGCCAATATACATTGATGCCAGTAACAAAAGTCATTTTTATATTTTTTAAAAAATATACAATCTCTTATCATAAGCCGGCCTCCCCCCACCCCCCAAAAAAAGAATTTTATGCAGTATTTTTTATTTTACTCCAGTATTTGACAAGAAAAACAAAATTCAATTTTTTTAAATGCTTAAGTAACGAACAACATCTACAAAGCATATATGAGGCTATAATTACTCAGAAAGGCCTCTACCGAATGTTTCAGTTTACTTTCTTTTTCAACCTTCCCACGTGGGTTTTTCGCATTTCCAAAGTACTTTTGCAGTATTCGTAAAAGTTCTTGTAACGAGCAGAACTAAATCATGTTTGGTCTATCTAATTAAATTTATAAATCTTTCCTCCAACGAATAGTCATAGCTTGAATTAATCAACAGTTGAAACAAATGAATAAACTTGGGCCCCCTTTCAAAAACATTAACAATTACCGCATATAAATCAAACCAAACAAAAATTTAACATGGCTGCCTCGCTTTCAGGCGCAGCTGCTCTAATTACATACTACTAGCCGAACCTTTATGAGTGATTAAAAGACTGAAGCAACCTTTGAAAAATTACACTGAATTAATTCGTATCGGCAACGGCTAATCTGAAACATTTGCGGTATATACGAAAATGTAATGATGATAAGTATTACTTATTTATATGCTAGCAGACAGAGCCTTATAATGATTTTCTTCATCTAGTATATTTACTTTAAAACATGATATTTACAGATAGCATGCAAGATTTTGTTAACAATACATGGAACCTAAAAACCTGGCTTTCAAATTGGATCCATATTCTGCTGTTCCCATTGACAATTGTATATAAGAGCAAACATTATTGAGCAGGTTTCATACGGCCATTGATAGCAATTACAGTGCTACTTCAAAATCTATTCAATGGACAAATGCAATCAAGAACAAATTAATGTTTCGAATATTGCAAGGTAAATAAGGACAATACAGAATTTGGCTGCGAGGAACGTTTATTATAATACTATATGTTTCATTTTTAGAGCTTGGCACTTAGCTTATGCATTAATCTTGTTGGAGTCATCATTTGGCAAATATGATGATCCCCGTATATATCAGCAGCGGAATGATATGCTACAGACAAATGATAAAGAAGCCCTTGATGTTATATAAAGTTTGACTCTAATCAGTTTATGAAATAACATGTCGTAGACTAATGATTGCTCTTCTTAGACTCTCATCTAAACTCTGTTAACCATCGATATTTTCAAGGAATTTCCCATCCATTTCATACCAATAATAGATTAATTCATAGTGGCAACATACACTTTCTCTCAATCTCAGTTGTGGCACCTAATTAGAAAAAAAATCGAAGGCAACACAAATCGGACAGATTTAATAAATATATTTCCTCTATATTTTAGTGAACAAATATTTTGCAGAATTTCTCCTACTGTTGTTTATTCTATTTTGAAACTTTCCTCGGGGATTGACGGAGAAGAAAATTATTTAAAAGCTTTCCTTCATGTCATAGATAGGTGCTGTGAATTCGCTTTGATTCGTGGGTTATAAATTTTTATGGATTTTTGTGGTTTCTACAGATTTAAAGATCCAAAGGACCATGATCCATCAATGTAGACTGCAGACATGTTCAAATCCAAGAATAAAAGAAAATACGAAAATGGAACGCTTTACAAAGCACAACATTCACTGTACAAAGAAATATGAGAGCTAGACTGACATTGAAAGGGCGAATTATCGACTGCTTTTAATTCCGAAAAATTTGCCTGAAAGCAAAGTCATACATTTTAACGGTGTAAATAATGTACTGGCTACCTGCCCTAGCATTTTAACCGATATGTTCTTCAGTTTCTTACTTTCTCAATTTGATTATGGTAGTGACTGTAATTATCAGACAAGTACGTAAATGACGACTTTTCCTAAGAAGAGCCAGGACAGGTAAGCAGATGGTGGCCTTTTTGTTGGACGCTTATATTTAAAGTTACGGATGAGAAAATACAATTAAAAATTGCAATGAAAAGGAGTATGATATAATTGCTTTTGTTTAACATTAAATTTGGAAACAAATACAAATCAGAATAACTACTTATCTGAACATAAGTGGACTCTTTACTCCCGGTCCCTTGCCCTGAATTTTCGACGTTTGTTCTATGTTATTTTTAGAAATAAATGTATCTCTCGTTTAAAAACCCAGTAAGATAATCAAGCTTAATACATTTAGTGCTAACGTGTACACTAGACCTGTAATGCAAACAAGATCACCGTTATATGTTTGTTCTTTTTTTCTTTTCTTTTTGTCGGTGTTCATGATCAAAAAGAAAGAAGGTCAATAAATAATCTTTTCCGTAATTTAGTTTTTCATATTCTAAAAAAATATGCCACGTCGAGATTTTGGGTGACCGAAACCCGATACCACGCTATTAAGATATGAAATGTAATCCGGATATACTTTGTCTAACTGCTTGTAATCTAATACTAACACTGATGTGATTTGTAGGCTACTGCTATGTGAATGTATATACAACAACAGCAAAAAAAAATTAAAAAACTTGAGGAACACCCAATTTTATAATCAAATTAGCATGTTGATCTAGTTCGAAACAAAACGACTCATTTTCCGATATTCTGTGCTCATGATGGAAAATTTTTATTCTAAAAATTAACAAAACACAGATGTTTTCTGTTAGGTGTCCTTGATAGCGACAGTAACAATCACGAAAGGAAAATAGAAAGACTGGCTAAGTACTCTAAGTACCGATTAGATCTTGATCATGAAAGCACTGTAATCAATTTTAAGGTAGGTTGCGCCTTTGAAATGTAGAGTGATAATTGCATTATCCATCGCTTAAGAATTGGTTCACTTAGGATTCCTTGGGTTATGTTGTATTGAGACCCCATTGTCCAATAATGTATCTCTTAACTAAAGTGTTTAGGAAGGAAACTTTGTTAAAGTAACAAGTATGTGAAATCGGAAATTTCTTTAACATCTAGCATAAATTTGGCGTACTTCTCGGGTAGAGTTATAATTAAAGAAACCTTAGGACTTTATCTTTACGTGAAGGCACTAAGCTCATTCGCTTATTTCATATGCCATTGTCTTCGAAATATTTTAAAACCAGTTCTGAACGTACAAATAGATAACAAAATATGCATTTCCTGCCACCTCCTTCATACTATTTTGAAGAATTTTCAAAGAGATTCGAAGGTAAGTAATTAAGAAAACGTCGTCGTTTTTGTCATTGATAAAATGTGAATTCTAATGTTAACTCCTCCAAAGGATATCCATAGGTATGATATTTAGTGCTAAAATAGCTTAGAAGTTTTGTGAATCAATACTGCTATTTTGTCTTTAAAAGAAGACCGATTGAAACAAAAAGTACTATTGATATAAAGCCATTATTTCATTGACTTATATGATTTAATTGAGTAATTAAGAAAAACTTTAGATTTTCTCTCTAAATCACCATACAAGAACAGACAACCTGGCAAACGTTTATCATCTACCTTTATCTAAATTAATACCTTACAATTTCTTCCTGTATATATATATATATATATATATATATATATATATATATATATATATATATATATATATATATATATATATATATATTCAGGTCTCATCGCAAATAACCGCCGTGTGCATCTAATGCATTTTATATCAGTACATTTTCCTAACAAATTACGTTCTTTCGTGCAATAACCACTAAAAGATAGGCTGATTTATTAAGGAACTTTGATTTGTACCGTGGGTTAACAAATCTTCACTAAGGTGTCCTGCATTAAGATATTCAGCCAGCTCTTAAATATGTTTGCCTGCTGTCATCTTGTGCAGACCAGTTTTACTTATAGTCTTTGGGAAAGTCAGTATTTCTTCTCTATTTTTAAAACGCATTTCTCGCAGAGGCCTTGTCTACAACAGCGTTAGTAATTTGATAGAAGATGATGATATTAATTGCCATGTTATTGAGCTTTAGTTTCTCAATTCCTATTGAACTGATTGTAAAATCAATACACGTCGCCGATTATATGCCACTCTTGGCAGTGTTTACCAGACGTTAATGTCTTGTGTAAATATACCATGACATCATCTTCTAAGGTTGATCGTAGAAACCTCTATTTCCTAGATTTTATCCGTGCACATCAGATCCGTCCTTATTTTGTGTTTCGTAAAAGAACAGACTCGCTGCTTTATATCATGTGCCAAACGATCACCATTTTGGGAACAAATGATATGTTGCAAGGATATAAATGCTGTGATATGAATGTAAGAACATCCGATGCACCTGATAATGTTACAGGTGATAAGACACTTCACATGTCTGTTTTACCTTATGCATATACCATACACTGTCCTACAACGGACATCTCAAGATTTAACACATGCAAATTGAAATGGTCACTGGCTTCTTGATTTCTGTAAGAAAATAGGTTTGCATATCGTGAATGGCAGAGCAGGATTTGACAAGACTGTTTGAAAAGGATTGATAGTAGAGTGCTTAGATTTGAAAATAAATACACAGGAAAAATAAACGAATTTAAAGTGAATAAAAGCTTGAATGAAGTAACACACTGTATTTGTGAATTGGTAGACTTAAGTTATATGCTGACAAACAAAATATTGATCTGTATCTAGATGATTTTGTGAAAATTATAGATGAGGTTGTTTCGCCATTATTTACGAAGTATGATAAACCATAGTATAATTACGAATGTGAAGCAAACAGAAACAATGTTTTGTTTTTCCTTAAAATTTAATTAAATTCCTGCAGAGCAGACAGATCTGATACAATCGTAAGGAAATGGCATATGCTAGATCAGAATTTAGAAAGACCACAAGAATATGTAGACATGACTATGATAGTGAGAAAACCAAAACGTTACCTGATGCCAGGATTAAGAACGCAAAAAATTAAAGCAAATACAGAAAAGAAATACTAAATTAATGTTTTTTAGAAAAGACGATAGGTTATCAGACTGCTGTAATTTTAAATACTAAATTAATGGTTTTTAGAAAAGACGATAGGTTATCAGACTACTGTAATTTTAAATATGGCGATACTAACTTAGAGTTTGTTTCAATATTTAAATATCATGGTATCGTTTCTACCACTGGGCGATCTTTTATGAAAACATGTAGAACTCGAGCAGATTAAGTTCGAAATGCAATTTTTAGATTAAACATATATCTGTATCATTTTAGAAATATACACACAAGCCGTATGCTGGACGTATTCGACAAATTAGTTTTGCTAACATTGAATTTGGATAGGAAGTTTTGGGTTTGACAACGCAGTTGTATTGGAAGAGTACGTATGCAATTGTTTCCTTGGTGTAAAACAGTGTACGCAAAATTATTTTGTATATGGGGAACTTGGATAAACAGTATTGTTGACCCAAAGTTATCACAATATTATTAAGTATTGGTTTAAGATTCCGATGGTACGAATATATTAAAACTATTGTATAATATGTTGCACAGAGATATTGATCATTCTCAAACCAACCAAAGCTGGGTTTTTCATGTTCGATATTTATTATCATCGTTGGGATTTATCATCTTTGGTAAAATCGAGGCGTAGGAGGCCAGAATACGGCTATTTATGTTTGAAAGCAAAGACTTATTGATAATTTCATACAGGACTGGAATGAAAGATTGACTAATTCACCTAGAGCAGTTATTGTACAAAGAAATTGCAAGCATTTGTTTCCAGCCATACCTAGATAGCATTACTGCTCTGAAATTTAGAGTCATGCTTTAAAATAGAATGACAGGATCGTTGCATCGACTTGAAATTGGTAGATGGGGAATCCCAACAACTATTCGTGAACATAGAAAATGTAAAAAAAATTATAGTTGGAAGATGAATCTCATTTTCAGTTTGTTTCCTCTTCTTTGTACATCCATTTACGGAAATAATATATGCCGAGTAGAGTCTGGATGAATCCTAGTATCTTTAAATTCATATAAATTTTTTAATGTTCGATTGCAGAGGTCTTAAAAAGAGCTGGTGTTTATAAATGCAAAACATTCATAAATATAAATGATATTGTTATTCAACAGACATATATTTTTGTGTCTTTTTTGAATTTCCATTTTCTCTATTACTCTGCTTCGTATGTAAGTATGTCCTTATCTTATTACAACTTGTTCTTTATTTATAGACTCAAATTGTATGTTATAGCCAATACTAATAATTGTGATAAAGACGTAAGATAATATTTGCTTCCATGATATTATATTTGTAAATTTGTTTTACAATGTATTACGTTTAGATAGTATTTGTTCCTCCATCATTGAATTTATAAGTGTTTTTATACATGCTCAATGTATAGTTGTTATACATGCTCAATGTATAGTTGGTATACATGATCAATGTATAGTTGTTATACATGATCAATGTATAGTTGTTATACATGATCAATGTATAGTTGTTATACATGATCAATGTATAGTTGTTATACATGATCAATGTATAGTTGTTATACATGCTCAATGTATAGTTGTTATGCATGCTCAAGGGCCAGAAGGTCTGATGGAAACACGGATCTTCTATCCACAGAATAAATTGGAAGCTTCTTTAATTACTGTACAAAGATTAATAAAATGTTAACAAAATGGGTTTAAGTTTAGGAAGTGCGTAATTCTATTAAAGTTCTTATATGTTGTAAGTTCCACTAGGAATTGAATAATTAATAATTAAAATGTCGAACCTTTCCTACATAATGGTTATCGAATTCAAAATGTTTTATATATTATTTACATCACAACTGTTTTGAAAAGAAGCCGCACCATAGGTCTCTTTTATAACAAGGGATGCTCAAATAAATGAAAATCGACAGAGTGGAAGCGTCTCTCTCTCTGAATCTAAGCCACAATTATAGTGTCTTAAGATTGATTATAAAGCTTCTATTTCTAGATATCTTTCCGTAATGCTTAATATTTAGTTTGTAAATATTTTTGTTTTATAATAAACCATCTTAGCAGCCAGTATCCAAATTAAAATAAATCATGCCAACACAATGACAGACTCTGTACAATATCCAAATGAAAATAAATCATGCCAACACAATGACAGACTCTGTACAATATCTAAATTAAAATAAATCATGCCAACACAACGACAGACTCTGTACAATATCCAAATGAAAATAAATCATGCCAACACAATGACAGACTCTGTACAATATCTAAATTAAAATAAATCATGCCAACACAACGACAGACTCTGTACAATATCTAAATTAAAATAAATCATGCCCACACAACGACAGACTCTGTACAATATCCAAATGAAAATAAATCATGCCAACACAACGACAGACTCTGTACAATATCCAAATGAAAATAAATCATGCCAACACAACGACAGACTCTGTACAATATCCAAATGAAAATAAATCATGCCAACACAACGACAGACTCTGTACAATATCTAAATTAAAATAAATCATGCCAACACAGCGACAGACTCTGTACAATATCCAAATGAAAATAAATCATGCCAACACAACGACAGACTCTGTACAATATCCAAATGAAAATAAATAATGCCAACACAACGACAGACTCTGTACAATATCCAAATGAAAATAAATCATGCCAACACAACGACAGACTCTGTACAATATCCAAATGAAAATAAATCATGCCAACACAACGACAGACTCTGTACAATATCTAAATTAAAATAAATCATGCCAACACAACGACAGACTCTGTACAATATCTAAATTAAAATAAATCATGCCAACACAACGACAGACTCTGTACAATATCCAAATGAAAATAAATCATGCCAACACAATGACAGACTCTGTACAATATCTAAATTAAAATAAATCATGCCAACACAATGACAGACTCTGCACAATATCCAAATGAAAATAAATCATGCCAACACAATGACAGACTCTGCACTTATCCAAATGAAAAAAATCATGTCAACACAATGACAGACTCTGTACAATCTCAAAAGTAAAACCTTTTCCTTTTCTGAGAGAAGGGACAAAACAAGTTTTTTTTTAAAATTTCTGCTAAAGTTTTCTTTACATTAGTCGCTGAAAACATTAGATAAACAATATAGCACATACATCTTCATTTATATTAGTTATATGATAATATCTCTTGGAAAGTGCAAAGAAAACTATTTTCGCCGCCTTCATCTGAACGGCATAATTCAGTAAAATTAAAAATGATATGGAAAAATGAAATCCACTCTAAAATAAAATAAAAAAAATAAAGCATCTTTTTTAGCTACATTTAAAATCTTAAAATCTATTTTAGAAGCGCAGAGTCTGAGAAACGGGCAAAAGTCAGTATAGTTTCTTTCTCACCAATGTGGTTTCTATCTTGACAATAAATTGCACCATGCATATCAGCACATAGTAGATTTTTTTATTTTTTGTTGTTGTTGTCTTTAATCCAGCATTAAATCAGAGTAAAAGTATTGTTTTGATGCCGGATATAAACATGACAAAAATGGAATACCTCACATTTTCTCAGATATAACTCATATGGTATAGAAATGCGTGCACAATTTTTAGATGATCCTTGTTGTTTTGCAGATTGGAGCAAGCTGCTTTAAAAGTCACGAAAATATTACTGACGACACTTTTGGTTTAAAAAATATGCTATTAAGGTATGAAAAGACTGCTTCAAGAAGTATACGTTTTACATGTTGTACTCTTTACTAATTACCCAAGTTCCACTTGTCTTTAGCAGCAACTTCATGGAAGTCATAAACAGCAGGTTTGACTGAATCTTATAAATTTAAGTCCCCAAACCCATTCTCTATTTTTCCGAGAATTTGTATACATCTATTTTTAAGGGATGTATATTCACAGCACTGATCAAAGAAAAGTTCACTGCTATAAAATGGACCCATTATCTAAATTGTCTATCGAATAAAATATAGAAAACTGATATTTGAATATATCAATAAAGTTGTCTCTTGCTTTCATCAACTGAAGTCTTTGAATGGTAAGATTCTAACAAATAAGTTTATGTTATTATGTATTTTTGCTGCTATCGATTTTCATTCCCATAGTAAATGTTTAAAGAGCATGAGATTTTATCTAGAGTGCACTTCATTTTGATTAAGTTTATGTCATTGGTTCCTTGATTTAGAAAGGTAATTCTAGGTGTGCCATTAATCTGAATTAGCGTACATGTAGCTGTGATCCCACTGTGCTACGATCGATGGAGTGGACGTTATTGAAAGCCATGATTTCAATTACAAATGCTGAGCGATATTATGTTTCTAATCATTTTATCGATAGTCTGATATCAGTACTAAGTACATTATGTACGGTCAGCCTAATGTTTAAACCGCAACAAAAAACTAAAAAAGTAAATTAAAAAAAAAACTAAAAAAAAGCCTCCGTTATGTAAAAATTGTTTTTCACTTTTGCTTGTAATATATACTTCAGAAAATATCTCAACTGACCCTCCTAGCAATTAATTATCTTTTTTATAGCCGCTGCAATTAAAAGATTGCATATAATTATAATGCAGTCATCACCTATTAATTATTACAATGCTTCTATCTCAGTTGAAATATATCAACTTCATTTATTACTGAATGCTACACACTCGCAGGAGATATTCTGCGCTCTGACTTCAGAGGAGCAAAGTTTGGATATATCTAAATTATTAACTGTTATCTTACTCATAATTCAACCCATCCTATTATTTAAATAGAGAAACGTACAAGTTTAGGTGTGTTACAACATACCAAACTAACAATGAATATAGTGAAAGAAACACAATGCTGAAAAAGTGTTAGACACTATGAATGTATTCAAAACTATTGTTTTTAACCAATTAGAAACGACAATGGTTTACTTTCTAGTATATATTGCACATGAGATGTAAAGGTCTATAAAAAAAAATCTAGAAAGACTATTACAGGTGAATACTACCTGATATAGCCGCACTATAACAGCAATCAACATATTATCATTAGGTAAAGAATAGCTAAGGGGGCCTCATTTACAATTTAACGTCTTCTCAGCGTTATGGTATCGGACCACTTAATAATTTTAGAGCCAAAGAACCAGTCTACTGGCGGGGAGACAGAACTAGAGTACTAAACGTTTTCAGATGCACCCATTGACTAGTAAATGACTTTGTTTTTTGCATTATTAATTTTACAAACTTCAGTCTTTGTACCATAGTTGACAACAAAATATTTGCTTTTATTTTGATATCCTGTATTTAATTTCCTACTGACAAAGTATCATATGAACTCTTGGAGCGAAGATTTATTATTGGATGCATATCAAGTGGCCCCCCTGTTTAGCAGCACGAGGCTTAAAAATACCGAAGGACACCTGTTTTTCAAGGCGGAAAAAGATTTCTCTAACTCTAATGAATGGAAGCATGTGCAGTTTGTATCCCAGTCTAATGCAGACTTTATTTTTATTTTTTAAAAAATATTTTAGCATTAAGTTCTATGGAAAATTAATTAGTGGTCTGATTCCTTACTAACGAACCAAGTTGTTTGCATGCCAGTGAGATAGAGAGACCCAGTTAAACGATAATGAGAGAAAGACTGTAACCATCCAGAAATAATCATATCATAGCTATAAAGTTTCTTCTCTGTTCAGTATCAAGTGCTTAGCTAAATTAGCTAATGGAGGGGTAATTTGGTTTCTCCTTGTTGGTGTGAAGGCAATAAGTTCTCATAAAGATAATACCATTGCTCAAGGGCTTTCTTCACCTGATGATCTGTGATAATAATAATAATAATAATAATAATAATAACAATCATCATCATCATCATCGTCATCATCACTTTTAAAAGGAAATTCTTATTAAAAATATAATTTCTAATCTCCCCCATATAACTTTTAGGTCTTTAGCAAATTAATATATTTTTTTAACCGAAGACGCTCATGAGTAGAGAGAAATTAAATGAACTTTGATCGTGCGCAGTGCGCGTCTGATTATTTGCAATGCTTTTACATCATTATATCGTGGTGTTGCTATGATCCCACTCTACGTCTTTGAAACGGACAGATCTGGAATAGTTTCTCTTTCTCTCTCTGCATGTGTGTACGTGTGTAAGTATAAATTACTTCATGACTCACTTTCGATATTATAGCAATACTTATTGGCACAGACACATATATAGTCAAGATTGATCTGTGCAAAGTAAAACTAAAAACCTGGATGGTATTGCTTTCTAAACAATTATAGTACATGCCAATGTAATTTTGGATGACCAGATACGACGTCAATAATAACGTGACATGGCTGTCGTGACTCGATCTTTGCTGAAGATAATTTAATTATAAATTCACAATACTATTTCGCATTATGAAACACACTTCTTGTAACAATAACCGATGAATGGAAACGTCATGCAAGGAGATTAAGTTGAATATAACAAGGGGTTTCAACGATATAGGTATCCATACTCAGTAACCCATGCCATATTTTCCTTTCTTTCACCATCTATAGTAATGTCAACCGTAATTACCTTTGCTTAATTTTGGTATGATAGTCATTTTTTTCTTCTTTTAATGGATAATTATCAAATGCTGTCTATTATTCAGTGCTAAATAGGAAGATGTGGCGAATTAGCTAAGTGGTCTTTGCTAATTGAAAACATTTAATAGTAAATCACAATAAATCTTTTCTGACACTTGTAACAGAACGAATTCCAACTCTAACAGCGTTGTACACGTATACTAGTAAGTGAACGCAAGGTAATTAATTACTCACGGTTTCTGAATCTTTTGCCAATTTAAGACTTGATTTCTTTTAGTACTGAAAACACCATAGCAATAAAGAAACGAATGCAGACTATAGTCTTTTTCTGTTGCTCGTGTCTGGCCATAGAATCAAACAGGATGAAAATTACAGCAAACATTTAAAATGTGTGAGTTGAATCATAATTACGACCTCTGCCATTGTATTTTAATTTTTAAAACTAGATTTTAAACGTTTTCGATTTTTATGATTGTCTTTTTCATAAATCTAACACATTATGTTATTCATACAGAAATAATAGTATATAACTAGTAATGCCGAATTTATACTTGTATTATAAATATATTTAGTGCAATCGATAGGGTTAGAACTACAGTCTCAAGCACGTCATAAAACGATGAACCTGGGTAGTGACCAATCACATTGTGCCAGTATACTGTTTCAACTACTATATAACACATTTATGGTAATTTCTCGAAAGGATTAATTTTTAAATAATTGCATGAAAGGTTTAAAATAGTGCATAAATTATAAGTTTGTACAAGAATAAATCATTCATTATGTTGTCTCGAATATGGTTTGTATGTAATAATTTAAGAAAGGTTGTAGTGAATCAATTGGACAAATTAACTTTAAGTTGTAACAGAGGCTTGCAGATATATGCAACTGATATAACATCATATATCAATGATTCAAGCGGAATATTTTCTTTTCTTTTCTTTTTTTTTCTTTTTTTTTCTTTTTTTGGTTGCAAATTGCTTTCTATAGTTAGTAAGTTTACATCAATATTTGCATAAGAATTTCACAAAATATTTTTAAACTTTGTAATTTTAAATTGCTGACATATCTTACGAAGTGTTTTAAAAAACAACTGATTTTCAAACAGGACTTCGGTGAATTAAAACCTCTCAGTGATCCTAAGTTTGTTCTAATTACATTGTAAATGAGCTAATTGGTTTGAATGTCTTTTCCAGTGATTTAAATAAATGTGTCGTATCGATCCGTGACTTGATTTACAAATAAAATATAATTCTGTGGCATTTAATTTTCTTTTAATGCTTATTGATAAAGTATGAGATAAATACAGGTTGATTCCGGGTGGGCGATTATTTTCCGCCAGAGATTACGTTTAATCAATGCTCATTGTTATAGACTGCGTTGTTTATGACACGAAACGAACATGCGATATAACATGGTAATAAACGGCTATGTCGTAAAGTAATCAAATATCTGATACTGATCTTTGAGCAGAAACTGTCGCTGCGATCATTAAACATTGAAACTCCAACCGTTATAATTTAGAATTGTATAACAACTTACAACTGTCTGGAAATATCTGTTTTGCTTCCATTAAATGTCTATCGTTTAGTATCATATAATAAATACTGTTACAATCTATCACTTATCTGTTCTGTAAAACAAATAAAAACAGTTTGTAAAATATCTCTAATAAGAATTTGAATACATTGTTAAGTCTGTTGTTTTACTTTGACATGTGAAAAAGATTAAATGTTTTTCTGTGCTTTATGATAAGGGTAACTCCTTGTTGATCATATTACATGACCCTAGGTATACAGTTGGTTACTTCCCATTTTAAAGGGCTCAAATTCATTATGATTGTTCAAAAATGAAAATAGAATTATGCGTAATACCCTTAAAAACTTAACATACTTGTTCTGTTTTGTCACCAATCCAGATGAAACTATGTATGTATGTTAGTCTGTGTTTTTTTGTGAGTAACTTTAAGCCCAGAAGGATATTACGTATATGTATATGTATATGTATATGATAAATTTAAACGGCGCAAAAATATGATTATATTCAGTATTCCGCAGGAGTTTAGTACCCTCTGATTACAATCTCGCAAGACAATAAGACAATGGGATATAACTATTCATACATAGTACATTTCTGGCTAACATCAGATATGTGTTTACTTGTTCTATGTCAGCAATAAACCCAAAGTAGCACAAATATATTCTAGCAGAGAAGATATTTGTTTTAGATATAAAAGAAAGAGTTGTGTGCTTGCCAAAATCAAATGAAATGGTTTTAGCTACCTTTTCGAAACTGTTATTCTTCCATTTACACCAATTATGTGCACGCTGCAAAAGTCTATTTGCTGTCCCAGAGGGTTTTTTAAATTTACTTTTGGGCCTCGTTAATGATCATGTGTTTCTGGAATGGCTAAATAATGACAGTGATTGGTAAAGAAAATGCATTATGATAAATGCTTTTCAAAAGGTACTAGTGATATAGATACTGTATCGAGCAAATTGAAGTCATAGTTATATTAAACTCTCTTAAAGATGCTTAAGAAAATCTTGACAATAATCCTTGGTTGCGACAGGTTTCAGAATTTGTTTTTAGGAAACCTATTCCGTGTCTCCTGCAGTTTGACATTAATTCAGAACGTGAAACACTAATTATTTAAGAGTCCTTGTCACTAAAACTTGCAGTATATGTTTTGTATGTTGGCCTCATGTACATTTATTTCAGTTGCTCAGAACTTTAGTTGAATGGTTATTGCGTTTTTTCTGACGATGCTACATGGAAATATTTACCTCTCACATTGCCATTAGATGCAAATTTCTCATTTATCTTTCGCATACAGCTGCCAGTTATATACACGTGTGCTGCTGTTGATTCCTTATGCATTCCTTGCGACAAGTAGTTTATGGAACATGCTTAGAACGCTTAATTGTTTTCATTTATACAATACTTTTTTGTTTGAGTTGGTAAATCTAGTTTGAGACCAAAATAAAGTTTATCTTGTTGCTGCTCCATTCATTTATCCATACAAGATTATCTGGTATAGTTTCCTATTCATGAAATAAAGCACCAATGACAACGGAGCAGCTTATGCCGCTCTAAATTCCAGTGATAGTTGTGAGTGTGGTATCTAATTTAGATTTATTTGCATCATTATAAAGTAACAGTAAGGTCGTGTATTCGTTATAGTACTTGCACGTTCAACACACCGACACATATCTGGTGTACAATACATCTGGCACCATAATAGGTCAATCGAATTGTTTCTGGCAGGAGAAAAGGTTTGATTTTGTTTTTGTCATGTACTTTTTTCAACTCCCACGAATAGAAAGATACAAAATTTCACAAAAAAATAAACCGCGTCATAATGTACAACATGGCTTTGTTTTATTTTTTAGAGTGACCTTTATTTCCACGATGTACATTCTTGCAATATGCAAACGTAAATTTAAGTGATCGGAAACATTGTCTTACGTATTTATGAGCAGAACGAGAGCAATAAAAACCGGCTGTTCTTGGAACAACGAATCATACCAGAGATTTAATATAGGATAAGTCTCCGTTACTAATATTTATATGTAGCTGATAGTATATGTCGGTTGATATAGCCCACGAGTAATAAGTATTGAGTTGTACATGATATGATGAAAACTATTCTGTTTCTGACCAAGATGTAATCCAAAAATGACTTTTAATCAATGAGTGGAAATTTGACATGCTATTTGTATGCGTCAAGTTTTTCGAGAAACAAATAATATACTTGCATGCGAGCTTATTACTCAAATAAAGTGGCATGTTTGGTCGTGGCTAAATGTCTTAACTCAGAATATTTGCTTTGTAAATAAGTTGTTTTCTCTCCAAAAGACTGGAATATAGTTCTTTCTTACAAAAGTAAATTTGGCTTATGCCTGTAAACATAGATGCTAATAAAACACCTACCATTTTAGAACAATTATCATCTCTAATAATACACCTAGAATTTGAACAACAATTTTGTGCAGCCGTTTTGTCATGCGCTGGTACCTAATAAATTTCATAAAGTATTTTTGACACAATAACAAATCAGAATATTCCTTATCTGATGTTTACAATTAAATTCTTAGTTAAAAAATTTTCAGTCCTTTATTCATACTTCAATGTCTTCTTTACGTATTTGCAACATATAACCTGTCAAACTCACGTTATATGTGGCCAACGTTAAGAAATGCGATGAATCCATCGAGTAGCTTATAGTCATATGTTTAGGTACCTATTTGAAGGCAAAATGTCGTGCCTCCCTCCCCCTCCGATGAAGACGAATAATCTGAATTCTGTCTGGGAAATCATTCAAACACTATGGCATATGTTTTAAACAGATCGATCACCTAAACATATACTGTATTATCGTAGATCTTTGAGGACAGGTGAACTTTAATGATAATGCAGAGTCTGTTAATATTCATGGAAATTATTCAATGTATCTTAAAATTACAGCAAAGTGAACGTCAAATCATCTCAAAGGAATAAGGATGTCTAAGAACGTCAAATCATCTCAAAAGAGGAAGGATGTCTAAAAAAGTTAAATCGTCTCAAAAGAGGAAGGATGTCTAAGAACGTTAAATCATCACAAAAGAGGAAGGATATCTAAGAACGTTAAATCATCTCAAAAGAGGAAGCATGTCTAAGAACATCAGATCATCTCAAAAGAGGAAGGATGTCTAAGAACGTCAAATCATCTCAAAAGAGGAAGCATGTCTAAGAACGTCAAATCATCTCAAAGAGGAAGGATGTCTAAGAACTTATATTACTGCATCAATTTTGATTTTGGAGCAAAGAGGCAGCACATAAAATATAATAGTAGTAATAATAGCATGAGTAGTGGATGCGGTAGTGGTAGAGGAACCAGTATAAATAGTACTTGTAGCAGCAACAGTAGTGTTAGTAGCATTAATAGTAGTAGTAGTAGCAAGAACAGTGAATGTGGTAGGGGTAGGAGAACTAGTATAAATAGTAGCTGAATTAACGGAAGTAGTAGAACAGTAGTAATGTTAATTCTAGTGGCAATAGTATTAGCATACAGTCCCAAGAGCGGCAACAATTAGACCAAGAAAACGAGCATTAATAATTAGTATACTACAATTAGTAGCAGTAATACTAGTAGTAGTAGTAGTAGATGAAGCAGCCGTAAGACGAGGATGATAAGAGAAGTAAAAGTGACTGTAAAATGGATGTTATTATGTCAGTGTTCTGAGTAAAAATCTATAGCTATCAAGATGTGATCAAAGAAAATAACAATACAACATCCGATCGTGCCATTAATAACAAACAGTCGATTTCAACAATTGCTACCTTTGTTTGATTAATCAGTTAATAAGACGAGCGTGTCTAACTATTAGCAATAAAACAGTGCATGCCTTATGATGGGGAATTTCAAGGTTTAAATAAATGGGCCTGCATCAGCATCCAATCCGTCAATTTAACCTAATGCACTATACCGGTAAGATTCATTTGCTGGCTGCCTTGTGTGCTTGTATTAAATAATAATAAGTTGTCGGTACTGTTTTTCGTAACTGACAAAAAATGCGCCATGACAAATTGACGCGGTAAACCTTCTATGGAATCATAGAGGCGTGCCACTAACATCAGGATTTGAAACATTTCAGACACAGAATGGGATGACTTTTCAAAACATGGACACAGATGTTTAAAGTTATTTTTAAAAAAGTCAAAAGATTTACTGTTCTATTTATGTTGAAAGTAAACGTTTTCTCCAATACACATTTTCACCTTTTTTGATTTGCTTGTAGAGTATTGGGTACCAGTCTGTGTACCAGATAAATATGTTTCAATTGTTATTTATGAGCTTTGTTTCTTGTGTTTAAAATATTAGGCTTGCCTTATATTGCCTGAATTAAATTATACGCAGATAGGTAAGGTTTTTAACTTTGTAGCACTAAAGTACGTTTTCCTTCTCTCTTTCATTTATATACAAACTGGAGCACTATACAAATGAAAATCGTTATGATGAAGCGCACATGTTGTTAATCAGATTCATTCATCAATGTGCTATCAACATTTCTACATTCTCGGGCTGTACATTTTACGTGATTTTTAATTTTTTTGTTTTATCTTCAAGATCACACTAAGTTAAAATCTGAGCCGTCAAGAGTGCTTTATATACGTTATGAGAACTTGCTGTACAACTGAGTACGACAGAGTTCAAACTGTAACTTTCATTTCTTATTGAATATTTACAATAATTTCCTAAATTTCATAAACTTAACTCTATTACTAAATACGTGCATCCAGTCCAAGTATTTGTACACATATTAGCTGGTTGTTTCCAGAGATGTAGATTTTATTGAATTTGGATGATGCTAGTAAAGAATTTTCCTGAGTATAATAAGATTGGAGCTCCCTTGAAAATGTGTTAACGACAATGATTCGATACTACAGCTGTTACTGTTGCTAATGAATAGAATGAAACCCCCGTCCCCTCAACACACTGAAAGAAAGAAAGAAAGAATATGAGTTGTAAGTATATCGACAGTTCTAGCGAATAGTGCTTTTCACACCAACCACATCGTGTAAAGAATACGATAAGACAAAACAAATGATAGGTATTTGTATAGCAGTACGAAAATACTAAAATAAAAATCCAAACTTTCCAGTGCACTCCTACAAGGATACGATAACATTAAAATAACAAATCAATGTGACAGTTCATAAGAGTAGTAATTTGTTGCACCAACCCACTAATATAGGGACACGGCAACACTTAATTAGTATATCAATATAGAGATACGACAATACTAAATTAGTATATCATTATAGGGATACGACAACACTTAATTAGTATCAATATAGGGATACGAAAACACTTAATTAGTATATCAATATAGAGACACGACAACACTAAATTAGTATATCAAGATTTCGACAACACTAAATTAGTATATCAAGAATACGACAACACTTAATTAGTATATCAATATAGGAATACGACAACACTTAATTAGTATATCAATATAGGAATACGACAACACTTAATTAGTATATCAAGAATACGACAACACTTAATTAGTTATCAATGTTCATTGCTGCAGCTGCTAGTCTTTAGTGAAATTGTAACGATCCGGCAGAAGTGGCCATATCCCTTTCAACTTTTTTTACGCATCAAAAATAATGACACAAAACAACATGGTATTCGATTTACAGGCTTCCAGAGAGGTAATATAAATATTTTACGAGGTTAACATGAAAGCAGTAGTGCTGAGATCTGGAGATAATGCTTGTTTGTTTTGCAAGGTTTGGACGGGACAAAAGTGCTGTCAAAGCTAATTTGTGTTGAAGAATAACATTCAAGAAAATAATAGTGTTTATTTGTTGATTTCAAAAATAAAAATAAAATATACTCCGATATTTCAGAAAAGATGCAGACTTACATATTACTTTCAGTGACGATAACATTGAGATAAGTAGCGTCAACCCATGATGGTGTAAACAGTGTAGTGTAAGGAATATATATATAAATAGAGAGAGAGAGAAAGAGAGAGATAGAGAGAGAGGTATTCAAAGCCACAATGCATAATACATGAAACTTTTAATTGGTGTAGACCGTTTTTGAATTTTCCAAGTAGTCCCTCTTTAGGCATTATATATATATATATATATATATATATATATATATATATAGTAAACTACGTTGCCACATAGTCTTTTGTGTGCAAATAATTTTGAGCATATAGCGAAAATTGAAGAATTTGTTACAGACATGTTTCTTTCCATTATTGTGTCTATTTGTGTTGATAATAGTATTGAATTTTTCTTTATTCCAAGATAGTGATACTTTCCATTTTTTTCTCATTAGGATCACCATATTGAAGTATTATTTTCATGTTCACGTGTCTTTCTCTATCTATTTTAGTTACTCTCATAGAATTCGTGTAGTTTCTCTCAGCTGCAGCTCTGCTGTCTCTCTCTTCAAAGACCTCGTACACATTATTATCAAATTCCTTTTCAATTTTTGTAATGTCCTTTATGTTTACAAGACATATGAAACCAATGATTGCATCTATTCACATGGTATGTTGATGGTATCTAGTGATCATTTGGAAGATTATTTAACACAGACTGCACAGTAAACTAGAAACATTAATTACTCTCAGTGCTGCCTAATGGCTACATGTTCTTTTAATATCCTCGGTTTATATAGAAACCATTAACTGTACCGCAATTTCTTTCAGGGTACAGGTAAATTTCCTTATATTTTACTGATGTTATACTTGGCTGTAGTCCTATTGTACACATGTCTATTTTGAACACCTGTCTCTTGAAACGATGATTCTAGCATTTTGTTATCTCCAATTATTGTAGTAGTCAGAGTACAAATTAATGTCCGCTCCACCGTTGTTGCTCCGCTCAATGATCAGCTGTTGCGGCAGTGAATATTGATTTTGTTCACTGTTCAATTTTTTATTCTCAGAGACTATTTTATAGTATGAGAGGATATAAACATAACAAAAGAAGTGGAAATAAAACTGATAAAGTTATACAAATAAGAAAACGCAGCAAAAAAATTAAATCCGTCATATGCATAATAAAGTAAGAGCTGTCAATTAGAATTAGTAATAAACAGGAAAAATGCATGGAACAAAACAATAATTTCAGCATAATAATCTGGATTATAATAGAAAAAGAAAGAAACCTTTTTCCCCAGAACACATGCAAATCCCACTTTTAGAAACAATATTAAAGTCAAGGAGTTTGAAGAAAAATACATTCACTTTTGACGCAGAACGTACAAATACTCAACAAAAACAGTCTGTAATTTGTATTCAGTAGACTTATCAGTGTGTATTTATTTGGAGGACTGAAAGAGCATGAAGGTATTTACATTTTCCTAATTTCGCGTAGATTGGGGCAAATTATTAAAAAAACGAATTTCATCTCACACTTCTCCGTGAAATGAATACTACATATATCTTTTTTTATTACACTGGTTAATTGAAATCTGAGTTGGCTAATTGAAATTAGAGTTTCTAAATCTACACACAGGTTCTAAATCTACATAATGCCTATCTGTACTTATGGAGATATATCAATGGATTATTGCAAATGAAATATTTTATAAATATGCTTCTTTACTAGAACTGGGTGGATCGCTTGACTTTATGACTGTAGCATTTGGCTCTGAAGCCTATTTTAACAATAAAATATAACCAACAATATGATAGAAATTGATGCAGTAACCAAATATTGTCTAAAATGTTTAGTACATATTCTAACCATTAAAAAGTGAAAACAAAATTCATCTTTATATAAAAAAGAAGTGTATAAACAAGGCGTGAATAATTTTAAATTCATTGGACACGATTTTGGCCTAGCAATGTGTCACTCTTCAAAACAGAAAGAGGCAATCTGCCTGATTCACCATTTATATCATTTAAGTAGCTTTCTAAGAAGTGTTAGGTCAAATCTTTCCGAGATTTAGGTGCTTTAGTGTCCTAATACTACTGTACCAGTGAATATTGATTTTTTAAATTAATCTTGTAGAAGTCTTACACGAATGGGTTGGTATAAAAATTACTATTGTAAGAACTGTCATATTCAATTTTTATTTTAGTGTTATCATATCCCTATACTAGTGCGCTAGAAATGTAAATGTTTTATTTTAGTGTTGTCGTATCCTACACGGGTGAGCTGGTGAGAAAATTACTACTCGCTAGAACTGTTAATATACTGCGTACTAATATTTTAAACGCATTTATTTCATAAACATATGTCCATCAGCGGAGCTGACTGCATTACAAAATGAAACTTTATACACACATACGCCCCCACACATACATACATACATACATACATACATACATACATACATACATACATACATACATACATACATACATACATACATACATACATACATACATACATACATACATACATACATGAGATCAGGTCGGGCTACACCTGCTACCGCAAGTAACAGTAGACGGTACTACCTGTGAATGTTGACCCAGAGTGGACAGCTAAATCTGGATCACTCTAGACACTCCTCTCTGGCGTATCAGGCGGTCGGACAGATATACTCATCCAACCGGCTGCGAAGGCAGATGGCAAGAGCTGTGTGAACAGCACAGGGCATCAGCTTAGGTGCAGTAGGACCTGCTGGCCATCCACTGCATCCGGACTCGTCTCTACACGTCTCAACATTTTCGTCCCACTGGATTCAGACAGGGTTGGACTAGAGAGTGAGGGTGACTCTGCGCAACGTTCCCTCACTTATATCCAACTCACACGCAAGCCATGACATCATTCTCCTCCCCCCACCAGATACCTTCAAGTCCTGTGGAGACGGCGAGCGTCAAAGTAGCAGGTCTAGATACACTGGTAGCTGCAGACCTGCACACAGGCGGCTCAGGGCATATGGTCGCTTTTCACTTGACCGAAGCAGAACTTTTGAACTCGGCAGCCCCCTGGGTGACTGAGAAGCCCTTTTTAGGATCACACTGCTCACCTCCTTAGCATGAGGAAGGGGCTAGAATGGCATAAACATTGCCATTTGTAGCGAACTGGCCGGATTCAACATCCAGATAGCAGCCTTGAGTGCAACTCGCCTAGTGAGGAAGGACAACTCACCAAAGTAGGAGACGGCTACACCTTCTTCTGGAATGGCCAAAGGAAAGAAGAGCGACGTGAAGCTGGTGTTGGGTTTGCCATCAAATCAGAGCTAGTCAGCAAGCTCAGAAATCTTCCAAAGGGCGTGAATGACAGACTAATCCATATGAAACTCCCACACTTTGGAAAAAGACATGCAACTATCATCAGCACATATGTACCCACCATGACCAACCTAGATGCTATCAAGGACAAATTTTATGAAGACCTTGAGTCTCTAATCGCTGAAGTACTGAAGGCAGACAAGCTTATCATCCTTGGTGACTTAAATGCTAGAGTTGGCACAGATCACCATACATGGCCAAATGACATTGGCACAAATGGTTATGGCAAACGCATAAACAATGCACTCCTCCTACTGAAGAAATGCGCTGAACACGACCTCCTAATCACCAACAGAGTCTTCCGCCTGCCAAACCTCAACAAGATTTATTGGATGCACCCACGCTCCAAGCATGTTATCGTCAGGAGAAGAGATAGGCAGGATGTCCGAGTGACAAAGACCATGAAAAGTGCAGAATGCTGGACGGACTACAGACTCATAATCTCCAAACTCAATATCCAAATTCAGCCAAGCAGATGACCATAAGGCAAAAAAGTGCAAAAAGTGCTCAAAAAGCTCGGTGTCTCCAAACTGAGAAAGGAGAATGTGAAACAGGACTGAATCTCATCTGCCAATAAGGCAGATGAGATTCAGTCCTACGCAGACAGGAAAAACAGGAAGAACCTCTATGATATTTTGAAGACAATCTACGGGTCATAGTCATCAGTACCATCTCCAATACTGAGTGCTGACAATACCACACTGGTCACTGATTAAGAAAGATACTACAAAGATACGCAGAACACTTCAAGAACATCTTCAATCTACAATCATCTATCAGTGAGGAGGCAATTGATCGACTGTCCCAAGTGGAAATCAACACATTACTTCCTGATCCTCCAGCGCTGACTGAAACTGAGAAAACAATTGGCCTGCTGTCTAATAGCAAAGCACCTCGAGCAGATAATATACCAGTAGAAATCTGCAAAGCCGAAGGCTCGCATATGGCTCAGAAACTGACTGAACTCTTCCAATAAAAAAACTATACCCCAGGAGTACAAGGATACATCCATAGTCCACTTGTACAAACGGAAAGGCAACATACAATCCCGCGACAACCATCAGACCATCTCCTTGCTGTCAATAGCCCGCAAAATCCTCGCCAGAATTCTGCTGAATTGCCTTGTGCATCACATTGATGACAGGCACCTGCTGAGAGTCAGTGTGGCTTGAAGAAAGGACGAGGAACCACAGACATGGTGTTTGCAGCTCATCAACTCCAGGAGAAATGCCAAGCACAGAACTCCAACATGTACACGACATTCAGTTAGTCGTGGGGGCCTCTGGAAGATCATGGCAAATTTTGACTTCCCAGATACATTTATCGTGATGGTTTTACTCACAGCTCGCTTGTGTCGTGGACGACGGTGAGGGATCTGAGACATTCCCAGTCACCAATGGAATCAAGCAAGACAGTGTGTTGGCCCCAACCCTCTTCAGTATGATGTTCCCTGCCATGCTTACTGATGCCTTTCGTGACTATGACACTGGGATTGACATCAGATACCGGAATGATGGCAAGCTCTTCAATCTGAGGAGACTACAGGCAAAGACTAAGTTACAGGAAGTGACTGTTCGTGATCTCCTATTTGATGACGACTGTTCCCTGAGTGCCAAATCTGAGTCTGACATGCAACACAGTATGAACCATTTCTCTTCAGCTTGTGACAATTTCGGTCTCACAATCAGTATCAAGAAGACAGAGGTGATGCACCAAACTGCACCAGGAAAGCCTTATGTAGAACCTACCATCACAGTAAATGTCCAAACCCTCCTTGCAGTGGACAAGTTTACCTATCTCGGCAGTACACTGTCACGTGCAGTCCACATCGATGATGAAACTACGCCATAATTGCTAAAGTAAGTGTTGCCTTTGGCAGACTACGCGCAAATGTGTGGGAGCGCAGAGGCATCAACGGAAGGTCTACAAAGCCATTGTGTCGCCAACCCTGCTGTATGAATGCGAAACCTGGACGGTGTACAGACGCCATGCCAAGAAGCTGAACCATTTTCACATGGGCTGCCTGAGGAAACTGATGAGGATAAGATGGCATGAAAGGGTCCCAAACACTGAGGTTCTCACACGGGCAGGCATTCCAAGCATCCACACTCTGCTGATGAAATCACAGATGAGATAGGCTGGCCACGGCACCAGGATGTCAGAAGAGCTACTACCAAAGAAGATCTTTTACTGTGAGCTGAAGGAGGGAAAGCGATCTCAGGGTGGTCAGAAGAAACGCTTCAAAGATTCCCTTAAGTCATTTTTGAAATATTTCAACAGTGACCCTGAGTCTTGGGAAGATCTCACACAGAATCGTTTCACCTGGCGGAGTCTTATCCATACAGGAGCTACGGACTTTGAACTTAGGAGAATTGCAGAAGCAGTGCAGAAGCGCGAGTAACGTAAATCTCAGAACTGCAGCACGTCCTCAGTTGATCAAGCAAACCCAAGCGGCATCTCCTGTCAAGTGTGTCACAGACAGTTCAGAGCACAAATTGGCCTGTTCAGCCACTCACGTACTCACAGAAACCAAACCAGTTAGTGATGTCATGGTCATCTTTGAACTCGAAGGACGAACAACAACAGCAACATACATACATGCTTCTGCCATACATCATTTCCGAACCAAACTGTGTATTGATACCATGAATTTGGTGATATTCCGTGGAGTTACATTCATTTATTTGGAATGAAAAAATAAGTCGCTGCAGAATAATATAGATGTTTTAATGATAACATCGGTAAAACGAGGGATATGCATAACTGCTGTGAAATATTTTTTAAATTTTTTAAATGAATTTTTTTAACAATATTTCACCTCTGAAAGAGGTGTCTATTTCATGAAATACCGATCTTGGATGACCTTGACCTCAAACACGGATTGTAATATCTTTGTTTATGCTATTTACTTATTATTTGCGTACATTTAGATTTCAGCCACACACAGATGCAGTATATGTGGCCATATTGAAGACAATTGTAAAATAGTAAATAAGACTTTACACTTATTATCCCGTCTAAATGTGTTCTTCTTTTCATTCTTAGGGCAATGCATAACTACTTATGTTCTCCCAATCAATTTAATATTTCCCCTTCTTTTCTTGATTCGATAAAATCAATCATTTAGTTCTAGGAAGAATAAATATACATTTAATTTATAAGTATTCAATTAAACATATTTTTTAAAATCCAAGAGATTTTAAAATTCATAAAATGTCATGATCTTTTCAATATTAAATCTCCAAAACTGATTGAATCACTAAATAAAAAACCCAGATTGTATGGGTTGATGTAGCTGTTCGTATACATATGTTTGGTAACCCGGCAGTTGAATATGTCTACCAACTTGCACATCGACTTTTAAAACGGTTTTGGATTATTACTCCGGATACGAAAGTGAGAATGAATGGATAAATGAACAGACAAAATATTGAAAATCAACACCTGTAAATAAGAAAAGACACGTCTGGGCAAATAGTTTAATATCTGGATCAAGTTTTATAGATATATCTTGAACGGTTTTGATGTTATGCTCCTGAAACAAAAGTGTGAATGATGAATTGATAAATAAACTGACCAGTGGTTAAAAACGTTAAAAATATTGAAACTGAATAATTGTAAATAGCAAAAGAAAAATCTATACAACTAGTCTAATATGTGTACCAAATTTCATAGAAATATTTTAAATTGTTTTGGAGTTTTGTTCCGGAAATGAATGTGCGGATAATTGATGTATGGACAAATAAACGGAAAAACAGTAAAACTACTGAAACTGAGGGATTGAGAACAGCAAAAGGCATATCTGGACCACTCGTCTAATATGCGTACGAAGTTTCATAGAGATAGAGTAACAGACGGGCGGATGAACGGACTGACGGACGGACTAAATCCATTTCTATATCCCTGCCCAACGAAGTTGCGGGGGAATAATAAAACAAAAGTTTAATGCATAGAGAGCAGATCCACACATCTTCATTCGGTCAGAGTAGGGAACAAGCCTGAACACGCATTAAACACTCAGTGAATGAGTAAAGCAAGCAATGAAGACATGACCTTTTGGCCTGTGGCAAAAGAATTAAACCACTGTTCTAACATCTTCAATCCATGATTTTCAAATATATTGTAAGACAATGGTGGCATTATTAGCGGGGAACTCGATATTATGCCGCAGTGTGCTGCAATATTTCAAACACTTGGCATGTTAAGCGTTGTGCTATTTCCATCTGTACGCTGTCCCCCTGACTGCATATGTAAATGTACCGCGTGGACATTCATATTAACTAAATATATTTTCCAAAGTTAAAGCAAAAGTCTGGCTCAAACATTTTCAGCACTGGTGATTTTTACTTGATGTTTATAGGGCGATGATGAGTCATTTGCGATATATTTGTTTGATAATCATCAATTTTTTTATATCACAGTTCTATTTCAGTGCATGGTGTTGTTTTTCGAGATCGCATTGCATCCCAGAATTGTTCATCAAGCTCTCACATGTAAAAGTTAGTCTTTCTGTAGATCGTCACTGTTACTCAGTTTTGTATACAAATGATCAGAGAGCTTGTCTAAAGAATGCGATCATATCTATAATATGACCAAAACAAGGATGCAATACAAAATATATAATTACTAGTACACTGTTCAACTTTATTCAAATAAGAGACAAAAACCTATAAGATATTTAATAAAATATGATCTTATGACTTCTTGTGCAATTTTTATCAAAAATAATATTAAGTGAGTATTAGAAGATCCATAGAAAACTATCAATGGTGAAAACAATGCATGAATCATATTCATTCTATGTATCTTATGGTGTCTGTTTCTGTTGATGGTTTTGCGTCTAATGTGTATGGGAGGACAATATGAAAGACCGTACTATCAAAATGTACCTAAAGGTTGTTTCACAATATCCTTTCTGTTAATTAGGTGCCACATACTTTAACGCAGCTACCTAACTATTAGAAATACCACACTGAATACATCGCCATTCAATCACTTCATTTGTATGTTGTCTTTTTCAATCGTTGAAGCCCTGCTCCTACCACCATTTTTGAGCATACATTATTACCGGTAATCATCTGGGGAAAAATAGAAGAAATTACATATAATTTATGTAGGTACTGAGATTTCTACTCTTACCGATAGTTATTCTTTTACCTTGAAATTAAAACATGAAGTTTCGTAACTTGAAATATGCATAATCTAAAAAATTCAGCTAGAATCAAGTCTTGGTTAAAATTGCATGAACAATTTTGTCTGTCTGTCTGTCTGTCTGTCTCTATCCTGGCTGAATACGATATACTTTGCCGTACGTATTCTTCTTGAAAAATGGTATCGTACGCCAGGCGAGCGAGACATAAATGGTTCTCGTGGGATTCAGAATATAATCCAAATAGAAAAGAAGAGTCAATAATGCTGGGAAATGCAGCTAAAACCAAGTCTAGGTTAAACTGACATGAACAGTTCTGTGTATGTGACTTGAGTAAAAGACTCAACTTTGTCGTACGTATTCTTCTAAAAAATATATTGTCGTACACCAGACGAAGGATACATGAATGGCTCTCGCGGGATTCAGAAGGTTGACACGAATATAATCAAAATTGAAAAGAAGAGTCAGTAATGCTGGGACTACCTCAGTAAAAAAAGCGGTAAATTCATCAAAAATGCCAATGCATATTTCCAATCAGGCTTGTTGAAGTCTTAAGGTATTGTTCTATAAAGTCTCATGGCATGATTAGTCTTTTATCATCCTGAAATCTGACAACTCTTTGAGTGTTTGTTTCCTTAAATACATCCTTAAGGACCTCAGATGTTTTAGCGTCAAGTAAGTATAGTTTGTAATGGGTGTAATTATTTCCTAAAATCTTGCATTTTAATTAGTCACGTATTACTTTATAGATATAAAATCAGCCGATTGCAATTTTAGTTGCTGACTGACATTATCACATGCAGAGGGATAATAATTTTTTGTGAGTGAAAGAGAGCAAGTAAAGCAGTCTAGAAATGTTGAGAAAATCGGATAATTTTACAAATGTATTGCATATCCCCATCCACAAATGTTAGAAGTTGTGTTTTCTGATTGAATGCATTGGCTGTGTCTTATTGCCATTTAAAAAAGATGAGTTTGCCCATCAAACCGACAGTGTTCGGGAAATGGATGCCGAAAAAAGTGCTAGGTTGCAAAAGCAAGCATTAATCATAGCTGAAAACTAATTGCTAGTGCTAATGGTCGTAACAAAGTAAAAAGTTCTTTTTCTCCCGAGTTGGATAAAGTCACCTGATCCGTTATTCCATTGTAGGTGTTAGCTGTAGAACTAACTTGGTTCAGAGAACTAGTTTACGGTTTGTCCATGAGTCACTAAATCACTAAATAGTATTGGTAACATACTGAAGTAAATGTATATATAGTCGGGGCGCACAATACTTTCTCTGTTAGATCAGAAGTGCAGATGACTCGAAAAAGCTTCAAATTTAAATTAACATCTTTAGAAATGCCAGAAAAAAGATAGTGTAAATAAATATGCACGAAACTCATCTCGCAATAACATGGAGGAAAAAAAAGTTTCTTCAATCTGCAGGATTTGTACAATATCTCAGCATACATTATCTAGACAAAGATAGTATTACCCGGAATGATACCTACTTTCTGAAACACGTCTGTGTCTGACAAAGAACGATGGTTTCTTATGGCGACTTAAGTGTTATAGCATGTCAACCCTTCTTGTATGTTATGTTTACATATTTGCAAAGGAGCATGTGAAATAACGCATGTGAAAATAACATTTGTCGAAGATGACAAGATTGCTTTGCTACGATGTACGTTTACACTGGCGAATGTTTCAACTATATCGTATTCAAGAAAGGGGAAGACACGAAAATGAAAGATCTACCCCGAGAACTTGTAACCAATAACCAATAAGTAATAACTCCATCTGGATACTAAACACTTTCCACTGACCATATGCTAGGAAAACCCTTTATATCTGTTATATCTTTATTGGTTCTATGAATGTTTCTGTATTAGTTCTGGCCTAGAAGACATAAGGTATAATTTAGTAGTCAGAAGTGATTTAAATCAGATACAGTATAATCGATTATCTTTTTGGTATTTGTTGCTCGACACGTGTTAGGTTGATCGTATTCAAATACACTATATAGATGCAATTCCCTTCAATGTTTTGATATGTACAGTTGGAAATCCGTTGAGATGATTGATCTCATTCTGATGTATAGTGTTTAGATTCATAAATACGGTAGACAATATGAAAATGTTAGTATAGAAAAAGTTACTATGTGGATTAATTTACTTCAATTTGAAGGATTGACCTAAGAGCTGAAGAACAGATCCAAGAACATTGGAAGTCAATTATATGACTAATAACCAAGCGCTTTTACATTTGTCTGTGAAGTTTGAAAGGTCCTTGAGATAAATGCTTCCTGAGCTTGACAGTGCCTTAATGAACCAAGAAAAGGGAGAAACAAATATACAACTCACGGTCTACACGCACATTTGAAAATTTACAAATTCACTAAGCAGTTTCTTATTTTAATGCAAATGAGACGATCACACAAAAGTTAGGGAGTGGGGAACATTCTCAAGTGCAATTTTTGCTGAATATTTTAGCGATTAATTTCAATTTGTTTTCTGCAAATGAGATGCTTCAAGGGATTGATATTACCAAGAAATATGCCAGACTTCTCTTAGCCTTTCACTTATGTCTAACTATTTCTCCGAAGATAGATAGATAGATAGATATATAAATAGATAGATAAGGTTTAACGCCACGTTATAAATACGTTCAAAATAAATGACAATTAAACTCTAGAAAACACAAGCCATGGTTCCTAATGAAGAGAACATCGTCCGTAATGCAGATCTAATACCAATCGTATAAAAAGAAGGAAACAAATGTGATGGTGAATTTAATCATTCTCTACCCTCCCTCCATTAATGGACGTAGTTCTTGTTAACAATGTTTATGATTTGTTTCAGCCCGATTTAAAAAAGAACCATTCAGTCAAACTTATTATCAGAGAGTCAGTTGGTATAGTTTTGATACGTTATATGAAGTTACAAACGTGATTTCGTGTGGGCCAAAAGGGAATACCTATCAATAATGTAAATATTAGACGACTTTTGGGAACCTCTTGAAATGAATGTTCGATATTTTATAACCTTGTTCCTATCTAAGCGAAGAGTTTCTGTGCTTTTTAAATCTGTGTGGTTTTTCATTTATTTACTGTCTTTAATACTTTGCTTTAAAACCATGATACAGAAATAATGTCGGAGTTTTGCAAAAACAATATTTTTTTATCCCGCTTTCTTTAAGATTTGAGGTATAATGAAGTTCAACATATGTGATAATTTTTCAAGTCATTAGTGCCCCTTTGGAACTTACCTCTGTAGTGTGACTTTGGGTGGGGACAGAAACTCAAACCATTCGATAAAAGTTCTATTTCTGCCTCTGTAAGTTGTACTTTGAAAGATTAACAACTGCGTGGGTAACAGTTGAAGTAATCGTCGTTATGGATTGTTTACCTTTCTTCCTTTTGTGGCGATTTTTCTCCTTATTTTTAGAGAAGCTTAAAAGACTCAATCTACAACCAAATCACTCTCCTGGAGAACCTTCGACTAACGCAACTTCCTGTAAAAATAAGAAGAATCAATTTGAAAAAATATTAGAATGGGTCTTTCGCATATCGAAGAAAACATCATTTGAATGATATTAAGCGCAAAAGAGTAGAAAATGTTGTTATTAAAACATGTGATTTGGGAAAACAAAATGGATTATATATATATTAAATCTTTATTTGATTAGATTTGATTTGTTTATATTTTTGTAAGTTAAAGATTACTTATTTGTTAGACTCTCTCTCTCTCTCTCTCTCTCTCTCTCTCTCTCTCTCTCTCTCTCTCTCTCTCTCTCTCTCTCTCTCTCATATCTATACAGAATGGCTGACTATAATAAGAGAATGGTGTACCCGGCACAACAGGTGTAAACAGAACAGTGTAGCCAACAAATATAGCCTGGATAAAAGCCCCTGGTGTGGAACAATTGGAATCCTTTCAGACCTTTTGGCTGAATGGGAAAGTGTTTAGCATGAGATTTGTAAAATAAAAACAACTGGAAACGTGATGTTAGGTAAGTTAAACGGATGATTTATTTCAAATTATGATAAATATTTATTTCCTTGCATCAAAGCTAAAAATCGTATTTGTATAAATTTGGCCCCACCCCACCCCACCCCCAAACAAACACTCTGACCGATATTAAGTGTAGGGGTAATTTGCATGCATTGAACTCCTAGGAAAAGTGGAATAGTTTATAATAGGAAATTTCAGGTGGCTGATCAAAATATTTGCATAGCTAGATTTGAAAAAAAGTTGTTCTTAAGGTAAAAGAATTGTAATGCTGCACTTAGCTGTTTTAACAGCTATAGTCTGTTGTTGTCCTTGACTGGCCATACAATTCAATTTGTTTTGGTTTGTGAATTTCCCGATGACTGCGAGCCAACTAAATATTTGGCATTATTCTTGGACATATTCCTGTTCGGTTTTTCCAGAATTTGTCAAGGCGTTGCTAAAATTTTGCCTCACACTAAATAGTTAGTAAAACATGCGCATTTGGTTTCTATTATTTGAGGCCGGTAAAAAAGTTTTTAAAATGGCTGTTCCATTTGTATGTACAACCAGTTGTGATAGATGCACCCATAAATAATGATATCAAAGAACAACATTTTTAAACTTGAAAAAAATAAACGTTGCAAAATTCATGTCAGTGTTCATATTTATATATCAACTCAGATAGGTTTGAAAGTTGTTATATTTGCTATGTGATTTTCATTATATTGCAGTATATATTTAAGACTATGAAACATTTAATATGCGAATGGCTTTATCATTTAAAGTGACATATGTAAGTACCTAAAATTTCGTATCTGGTATACCTCTTGAGTTTGTAGGACACTTCATAAAGTATCTACACCATTAGTATGTCTCATTAAGTGTTAAGACTATTTATTTTTCTCATAAGTCTTCAAGCCTTCACAAATAACAAAGATAATTTTAATAGTACATTTTTCAGCAGGATAAATGTTACGTAAAATGACAAATAAATGTTTCAATTATAAATACAACAATGCATTATGACATATTTATCAGCTATCGCTTGGTAACCGAGAACAGTATATGGCAAAAGAATAAAACAAATACAAAATGAGCAACACACTTGCCTTAACCCTCTCTCTCTCTCTCTCTCTCTCTCTCTCTCTCTCTCTCTCTCTCTCTCATAAAAAGCATTTAAAGTGTTGCAGATATGCTAAAAATAGACTAAAAAAATTTCAAAGTTAATCGAATTAAAACTATTTTCGCTTATCTACTTGTACATATTTATTAACCACAGTATCTTACGAGGAAAGTGGTTCGTAACGGTTCATAACGGTTGCGAAATAATACGTTCATGTGCTAAATATCCGTATGGTTGTTTCTGTGTTAATAACTTGCATTATCAATTATTCAAAGTTTTTTTCGAGATGAGCAGAGCGTCTTAACTTCTCAGTTGATAAAATAGAAAAGAGACCTTATATGGGATCTCATTTCAAGTAAAATTTATTAAAGGAGATGAATTATTTATATTTTTATCATCCTTTTCGAAGACGGATTCTTTTCATTTAAAAAGTAATATAATGTAATGAAATAAATATGAAGTACATTTGAATGCATTTGACATTACTCTTGTCTTTATATGACGCCATAACGTCGTTTGCGATGGCACGAGGTGTTATTACATGATATTGCATCGAAGAAGTATTATATTGGTTTAATGACACATATAACACCAGTCATATGATTGACTATTACATCAAAGTATAATCTATGAACAAAGGTTTCACAAGCAGCTAATAATCTAAATCAACAGCAAACAATATATAGCTGACATGCTTTACAGTGATGTTGAATTAATTCAGTCCCATAAAGCTTCGTTCTCATAACTGAATTACTCTTACAGATGCATTTACTACAATTTATTTAAGTTCAGAACAATAAACCGTTTTAATAAATTAAATATCATTGTAATGAAAGATAAGTTAGGAAAATCATTCATTTTTCTGGCTTAATTTACTCTAAATCTGCACCAGTTGTGTCTCAATTTTGTCATCGGTTCTTCCACTCGCAATATGCATCTTCCTGAAGAAAACACCTGATTACTCCTAATAAACTGCACAGACACAGATCTGCCGGCGCATAATGCGCCGGCAGATCTGGGTCTGTGCAGTTTGCAGTTGGACTCGACTTATAAGCGAGAATATATGCTATCTCTGCATAGGAGTATATGCTGGATGCCAGTGATATTGAGACAATCTAGGCCTGATTCTGAGTTGTGGAGATTTGAATCTGAGCTCAGTCTTTATGCTCCGACAGTTTTGTGACTGCTACGCCTATTCTTAGCAGTCGGAAACGAGTCCATTGTACTAGTCCCTGTTTATTGCTACTATCCGATTCATCGATTTATTCCTGCTAATGACTGGGTATCGAAATTGACGACCTATTGTTCTGTTGCCGGAAGCTAGAGCCAATTACCAGACTGTATCTACAAACATTTAATACCCAATTACTATAAATGTCTTGACAGTAGTTTATGCATGGCGAACAGTTCAAATTCTTCTTACGTTGCACAAGTTTATTAATTATGCGATTAGGCGAAGTACTTTTCTGGCAAAGTATATAACTTATTGTCTGCTACTGAATGCTCAAAAGTAATACACATTTTACAGAGAATTGTGATCTCCAAAGAGTGAGTCCAACGTAATAACTGTAAGTTGAAAATGAGGCTAGCGGGGTATCTGCAACTGTAATGCATCAAAAACGGTGAATTCCATTAATCTATTGCTTAGAAAATTGCAGAAATTAGTATTTTGTTACTCGCTGTAGTGCGAAAGTAGAATAATCAAATTTAAGTTGATCATGCCACTTCATGACGCTAAAACTAAAACTCAAACTTTGCATACCTTTCATTAATGCATTGATACACAATTCAAAAATTAATGACATTTGTTGAAAAAATAAAAATTGCAGAAGCATCGCTTATCATAAAATCTAATATATTGTCAAAATTTCTTGGCATGTCAGTAAATATTCAACAAAATTTTGCACCAATTTACTAACGTAAGTGATCTAACCGACATTCTGATCCTTGTGCAATCGACCATTAACGATGCGTAGGGTTGTTGCTTTACACATGTCTAACAAGAACGTGCCAGACTGATTGACATTTGTGTCCATTTATACCCAACGCATATGTGTGTCACTTGCAGACTCGTGGGGCTCTTCAAAGGTTAGAGGTCAGTCAATTACAATACAATCTGCTTGACTTGCAGTTCTTGCACTATGATCGCAAACAATCATAACTTTACAGGGGTGGATCGGAAAGGGGTGGAGGTTGGGGGAGAGGAGACGGCACCCGCCTCCACATCCCCAATGAAAACATAATTAAAATAAATAAATGAGTGAAAAACAACCAGAACGTTTCCTAGAGTAAATATTCTTTACATTTAGATGGTTGAAAGTATGCCCTGGAAAGGCTTAAAATCCAAGAGGTTTCGCGGGCTTCTCCCCCGGGACCCACTAGAAGTTCCATCCTAATTTCACCATCCCACAGACCCCTTGCCTACTTGTTTACGCCCCCCCCCCCCCTCCTCTAATGAAGAAATTGGTATTATGTGGAATGATGAAAATTAACAGCATTTACGATAGAAATATATTTATAAATAGATGACCATGCTAGTTTTTGGCAGGATTTACGACACCAACGTAATAGTCAATTATACCGTGTATGCGTCAAAAGTGTAGACAGAAATTCATGATATATAGAAACAATCAATAAATAGAATATTTACCTCTGTCAATCGTGATTTTAGATTAGGCAAGCCATTTACAACATACCTTAAAATGTTTGAAGTCGTTTACGACACACCTTGACATCTTTTAAGGTTAGCCTCGCTTTCAGAGTAATATGCCCTATTAAGAGAAATAATCCATCGCAACGCATTCAAATTGATGCAGGTAGTAAATATATTTACAAGATTCATTTTGCAAAATGGCATGACATATCAGGTATTGAGTACCTAGCAAAATTTTTAAAAAATTAATAAAAAAACGACCTGTATGGTGGAAACTTCGATACTATCAGCATACTGTAATTCATGTTCAACATAATGAAATTGTTGTCAGAAATTTGTTTTCTTGATGCAATAAATAGATAAAATATTGTTAAAACCCCTTATCCAAAGCAAATCCCCCCTGAAATCCTAAGTGATGTCTAATCAAGAGAGAGTCATATTATAATGATGTCCACAGTGGCAGAATAAGTTCGGTAACCCCGTACTTTTTTGAGTTTGCTTCTGTCCAATCTTTAATTTATTTAAAAAATGAAAAATTTCTGGATGTAAATAATTGAAGTATTCTTCTACCTTAAGTACAGACATTTTTGGAAATAATTAAAAACCGTATAATTTAAGTTAATGCGTCTTGTTGCCTATTTTTGTACGAACATATGCTCTTAGATAAAACTGAATTAAGTATCTCCAAATGATCCAACGCATGTTTTAATGACATAATCGTTGAGGTCAAAGCCAGCGATCTATGCTTTAATACTTTTCAATAGTTTATCTCAGCTTGTCATATCGATTTGTGAACTAATTTGCGACTAAAACAACACTAAGCCCAGTATCCGTCTTTCAAGTATTTGTGAAGAGTTATTGATGGATTGCAAAATAAATACAGAATTATTCCGGGTGGCCGCTTATTTGCTACCAGCGATTTGATTTGGACAATACGAGTATTGATCGTGGTTATAAAATGTATTGTTCATGACACTAAACGTGCATGTAACATAAAAATGTAATAAATCCTTCTTGTGTTTCCATCATGTTCGTGCTATGTGTATGCAGTATGCAGTTTCTGAGCAGCAATATGGCTGCCTGCGGGAGCTTCAAACATTAAAGGCAAAAGCCTTATATATCCGAATAGAATAACAGCATATAAAATAACAGCATGCGTCTGCCTGCTATTATTCGTATCTATCTATCTATCTATCTATCTATCTATCTATCTATCTATCTATCTATCTATCTATCTATCTATCTATCTATCTATCTATCTATCTATCTATCTATTATTCGTATCTATCTATCTATTATTCGTATCTATCTATCTATCTATCTATCTATCTATCTATCTATCTATCTATCTATCTATCTATCTATCTATCTATCTATCTATCTATCTATTATTCGTATCTATCTATCTATCTATATTCTCTATCACATACCTCTTTTGTGGACGTATGACAAATTATTTCTAACAACTATCCAATTCAAATTCGACTACTTTCTCATTAATCGTTTTTTTAAATATAATTTATAGTTATTTTTATATTTGATATAAAATTTGACTTGACAGTCTTGTGAGCAACAATGACGAAAATTTTCAAGAAATATATGAAGAATAGTCATAGTATGTCAAACTGAAAGAACATTTTAACAAAAGAGTTAAATTAATTATATTTCTTTTAAACTACACACATACCGTTAGTCCTTGCTTATAAGTCGAGTCCAACATCAAACAACATAGACCCTGATCTGCAGGGTCAATGTTGTTTGTTCTATTGATTATTCCTAACAAACTGCATAGACCCAGATCTGCTAGCGCTTTATGCGACGGCATATCTGGGTCTGTGCAGTTTGCAGTTAGACGCGTCTTATAAGCGAGTACAGACAATAACTGTTATTATTGTGCGGAAATTTAGAGCGAAATCGATATCAACTATCACTTCTGAAATATAATATTCGTATTCCTCGTGTCGTCACCAAAGATGAATTTGTTGTGAAAAAAGATGGATAAATATTGGATAAATAAATTTTTATAGATATGGCGAAGCTGCATCTCGTAGGGCACTAGCACAAAGAAGTAGAATATCTACCTCACAAGAAAAAAAAAAAAAGGTCCAAAAATTCTTTTTAATTGTGTTCTTATGGAACTCATTTTAATTAGTTTCTCACAATTACGCTGTTTTCTGTTTTATCAAATATGTAGACTATTCAATGTCTGTGTATCTTCCCTCGAGTCTTTATTTTTTATTGACATAAACATATAATACAATAATATATTAAACACTGGAACAATACTGTAACCACTTTTCAATAAGACTCAGAATGTAAATAGTTCTAGAAATTTTTTTGTGCCACTGCAATGTGAACGATAAACCAAAGAAGAGAGAGAGAGAGGGGGAGAGAGAGAGAGAGAGAGAGAGAGAGAGAGAGAGAGAGAGAGAGAGAGAGAGAGAGAGGGGGGGGGAGAGAGAGAGAAGCAACAACCTTTTTGACATGAATCAAAATTGGCCTGTCTCGATTAAACCTACATTCACAAATATACTGTTTTGCATATGATCATTATTAAATTACTTGCATCATCAGCCTGAGTTTTGTCTTTAATTCCAAAGAAAAAAAAATCTTTTTATGAACACAAAACTATTTGTGTGACTACAATTATATTTTATCCATTTTAAAATTTCATTTAAACAGATCTTAGCTATCTGACAATCCCTAAAACTTTGAGATATTGTCTTTGCATGTAACATACAAAAAAATAACAAAAGTCGTTTTTAAAAAATCTACCGTATATACTCGCATATAAGTCGATACCAACTGCAAACTGCATAGATCCAGATCTGCAGTCGCATAATGCGCCGGCAGATCTGGGTCTATGCAGTTCGTAAGGACTAATCAGTAGAACAAATAACATAGACCCTGATCAGGGTCTATGTTGTTTGCATTTGGATATTGGTCTATGTTGTTTGCATTTGGATATTGATAATACGCGAGTATAGACGGTTATTCTTTTGAGAAACACATTTATAGCCAAAATTCTATGTAAAATTTTAAGATGCAACCAACAAAGATTTGGATATTTTTTAGTTTATATGGCAGCAAGAAAAATTTCTGCCAGTCCTTATCTTCTAAAAAACCAATCTTAAAATTCGATTTTAATCTAGAAGATGGTATTTTATTGTTTCCAATAAATTTTTCATTCATACCGTCTGTACTCGCGTATAAGTAGAATCCAAATGCAAACAACATAGACCCTGATCTGCCGTCGCATAATGTCGCGACAGATCAGGGTCTATGTTGTTTGTTCTAATGATTAGTCCTTACAAACTCCATAGACCCAGATCTTCCGGCGCATTATGCGACTGCAGATCTGGGTCTATGCAGTTTGCAGTTGGTATCCATTTATACGGGAGTACAGACGGCACTTCTACATTCTTTCTTACTTCTTTTGCTCTAGTATACACAACAATATTTAAAGGTTGTTGTAAATAAGAGTCATGATTAAAATCGAATTTATTTTTGTGCTACTGCATATCTGTTAAATCTATGAAATTAGTAAAGCTATACAAATCTAATGCCTTTCTGAAACCATGTTTTGTAATGCATCATTTTTCAATCTTTTGTAATATAACAATCGAACCAGGTGTTTCTAAAATATGTTCAGCTGTGAATTTTGAATGATCTAGTCAGTTCTAAAAACGCTTGAAAAACCTCTATCCAGAAAGGATCGAGATTCTGTTTTACTGGGTTAAGAAAATCTATTTAAAATAAAAATAAATTATCAATATTTGATACTGCAAATTATCACAAACATTTCCATTTAGACTCATCAGACGACATCCTTCCCCCAAAACTTCACAAGTTACTTTTGGACCGTTTAATGACCCTATCTTTCTTGACTTACCCCAAATAATCAATTACAATAATTCAATAACAATAACCATAAAAGAAACCCTATTTTCCCGTGAACGCTGATGCTTTCCCCCACATCCTGTTCTAATATTGATCGATAACATCGACTCCATGTAGATTCACATGTTCAAAGTGCATAAGAATAACAACAAATTATATAGAAATGTAGTAGATCGATTTCTGTACTTTACTAGATATTGCTAAATTCGTATACCGTTTTACTCGCGTATAACCCACATCAAAATGCAAACAACATAGACCCTGATCTGCCGTCGCATAATGGTCTATGTTGTTTGTTTTACTGATTAGTCCTTACAAACTGCATAGACCCAGATCTGCCGGCGCATTATGCAACGGCAGATCTGCGTCTATGCAGTTTGCAGTTGGCATCAAATTATACGCGACTATATACGGTAAATCCACAAGAATCGTATCTGGATGAAATAGAGTTGACGGTGATTATTACTAGAGGTACAATCAGGTTGTCATAGTACAGAATCCATATATACTGTCTGAGCACAGAAGAATCAGGTTGTCTGAGTACAGAAGAATCAGGTTGTCTGAGTACAGAATCCAAATATAATGTCTGAGTACAGAAGAATCAGGTTGTCTGAGTCCAGAATCCACGTATAATGTCTGACTACAGAAGAATCAAGTTGTCGGAGTCCAGAATCCACGTATAATGTCTGAGCACAGAAGAATCATGTTGTCTGAGTACAGAAGAATCAGGTTGTTTGAGTACAGAATCCACATATAATGTCTGAGTACAGAAGAATCAGATTGTAGGAGTACAGAATCCACATATAATGTCTGAGCACAGAATCAAGTTGTCTGAGTCCAGAATCCACATATAATGTCTGAGCACAGAAGAATCAGGTTGTAGGAGTACAGAATCCACATATAATGTCTGAGCACAGAAGAATCAGGTTGTAGCAGTACAGAATCCACGTATAATGTCTGAGCACAGAAGAATCAGGTTGAAGGAGTACAGAATCCACATATAATGTCTGAGCACAGAAGAATCAGGTTGTAGCAGTACAGAATCCACGTATAATGTCTGAGCACAGAAGAATCAGGTTGTTGGAGTACAGAATCCACATATAATGTCTGAGCACAGAAGAATCAGGTTGAAGGAGTACAGAATCCACATATAATGTCTGAGCACAGAAGAATCAGGTTGTAGCAGTACAGAATCCACGTATAATGTCTGAGCACAGAAGAATCAGGTTGTTGGAGTACAGAATCCACATATAATGTTTGAGTACAGAAGAATTAGGTTGTCGGAGTACAGAATCCACATATAATGTCTGAGTACAGAAGAATCAGGTTGTAGGAGTACAGAATCCACATATAATGTCTGAGTACAGAAGAATCAGATTGTAGGAGTACAGAATCCACATATAATGTCTGAGCACAGAAGAATCAAGTTGTCTGAGTCCAGAATCCACATATAATGTCTGAGCACAGAAGAATCAGGTTGTAGGAGTACAGAATCCACATATAATGTCTGAGCACAGAAGGATCAGGTTGTAGCAGTACAGAATCCACGTATAATGTCTGAGCACAGAAGAATCAGGTTGTAGGAGTACAGAATCCACATATAATGTCTGAGCACAGAAGAATCAGGTTGTAGCAGTACAGAATCCACGTATAATGTCTGAGCACAGAAGAATCAGGTTGTTGGAGTACAGAATCCACATATAATGTCTGAGCACAGTAGAATCAGGTTGTTGGAGTACAGAATCCACATATAATGTCTGAGTACAGAAGAATCAGGTTGTCGGAGTACAGAATCCACATATAATGTCTGAGTACAGAAGAATCAGGTTGTCTGAGTACAGAATCCACATATAATGTCTGAGCACAGAAGAATCAGGTTGTTGGAGTACAGAATCCACATATAATGTCTGAGCACAGAAGAATCAGGTTGTAGCAGTACAGAATCCACATATAATGTCTGAGCACAGAAGAATAAGGTTGTCGGAGTACAGAATCCACATATAATGTCTGACCACAGAAGAATCAGGTTGTCGGAGTACATAATTCACGTATAATACGATTTAAATTACTTATGGGGATTTTGCAATGCAAGAAGGGCGACAAAGGTCAGCCATCTCTAATCGAAAGATTACGCCTGCTTGCAACGAATAGGTCACAGATTAGTTTAATATTTTGTAAGTATAAATTAACTTCTTTGTCCTAGTAAAATTTCTTTCTTTTTTTCCAATCCTTTCTATCTCAATTATATATGTAGATGAAAACAAAACTTACCGCCTGTGCAAACGCTACCTCATTTTCCTGTCTGATCGCTTAAAAGAATTGCAGTTAATGGTGATTGATTGCTTAATAGAATCCCATACTACGAAGTAAAATCTGTGAAGAATCGAACTTTCAGTAAACGTTTGAAGCAAATATGGTTTCCTTGAGGTCAAATTGAAAATAACTACTGGGAGTATGACTCTTTGTAGTATAGCATACAAATTGTGTATTAGATTGTCCGTCTTCCATTAATTCCGTAATTTCACACAACTGCTATTAACAAATCAACTATAATCGTGTATACTGACTGTGACTTTTTGGGGGCTCATGGATAGCTCCTCTGAAATTGTATTCAAAACGCAAGACGACGATGCCCATTCACATTGTCCCAGTAGATTTACAGTAATAATTTTAGTCTGTGCGGATTAGCTAGATCTGTGTGAGCTTCAAAGTGATCAAAAATAATTGAATGCAGATGGTAGAACCACCGGGAATATTAGATCTGTTTTGTATCGCTTACGTCTGTCTTTGCAGACCCCCACCCCACCCCCCGATGTTTGTGACACGTTCAAATTCTGTTACTTAGTACATAAGCATGTACACTGAAGAAGTCAAAACCATGTCGACATTTTTCTTGAGTCCTTAACAATGTGCATTCAATAAAAAAAGAAGGAAAAAAAGCGGAGATCCAAAGGTCTGTGGAAGTCTAAATGCAATACGCCATTCGCCTATATTCCGATACAATACTATGTGAAACACTGGTAATTATCCTATACTTTCATGAAAGAGGACTTGAAACATATATCACGTCTTTTTATCTTTATCTTTACTTTCCTATAAACATCGAGTTGCTCAAACGTTTTCAGCGAAGAATTTATACCTCATTTTTCATGTTCTTTCTACAAAAATAAAAATCTGTCATCTTAGGTCATATGCCACTCTAACAGTCAAAATCTGTCATCTGAGGTCATATGCCACTCTAACAATAAAAATCTGTCATCTTAGGTCATATGCCACTCTAACAGTAAAAATCTGTCATCTGAGGTCATATGCCACTCTAACAGTAAAAATCTGTCATCTGAGGTGATACGCCACTCTAACAGTAAAAATCTGTCATCTGAGGTCATATGCCACTCTAACAGTAAAAATCTGTCATCTGAGGTCATACGCCACTCTAACAATAAAAATCTGTCGTCTTAGGTCATATGCCACTCTGATAGTAAAACTCTTTGATCTTAGGTCATATGCCACTCTAACAGTAAAAATCTGTCATCTGAGGTCATACGCCACTCTAACAATAAAAATCTGTCATCTTAGGTCGTATGCCACTCTGATAGTAAAACTCTTTGATCTTAGGTCATATGCCACTCTAATAAAATGCCGATTAAAATTTCCGTGTTAATATTTTGCATATTTATACAATGTTCTAGTTTTTTATTGTTGGGGTAAGGGGTGCTTTCAAACATTAATGCATAAGGGTCTTCCACACTTCCACAGGTTAAATTAAAACATCTAATATTCCTCCATATTTATTCTCATATATATTACACCTTTCGATTGACCTCGTGTGTAGATCACAGAAAACCTGTTCTACAATATTTATAATGAAGTAACTATGATTTACCAGACAGTATATTATCCGAACGATGGATCGAATAACCTGAAGTGGTATTTATTTGCAGATTCATTTTAAAAAGTTATACTTTGCTGCTTAATCACAGATGCCGATAAAATACAAAATTTGTGGATACCTTTTTATTTCGATTTGTTGCTCTTAATTAAAAGAACTGACATTGAATTTTGTTTTATAGCAAAATGCGAATTGATTAAGATTCCAGGAATAGTGAAAGGTAGTACTATTAAGTCATGTGGTTGCCAGTTGTTCAGAAGAGTTTCACACACACACAGACACACACACACACACACATGGTCCATTACGTATATACTATACAGTCAAGAATCGTACAAAGGAACGATGCTTATTTTGTAAAATCTTTACGAAAATTGAAGGATTGGTCACTGCAACACGTATGAATTAGCCTAAAATCGATTTTCAAAGGCAAATGAGGTACATATGTTCACCCATATTTGCTTTCCTTTAAATGGTGACCCAAATGTTAGGTTAATCTTATACAAAGCACACGTTACACTCTGCACGTTGTTCATGTCTGCGGTGTAAAACTGCTTATCAGAGTTAATAAAACTCCTGCAGTTGTTTTAATCAATTAGTCCGGCAAGATTTTTTTTCTCTGTTTCTCAACCATTATCGGAATCACCATCAATTGAAGATGTATGATTTCTATCAAGCTGACCCAGCGTCGTTTGCCAGCTAGAAATTTAGAATTTACTTTACGGTCATAAATTCATATTATTATAAAATCGAGTATGGCACTTAATGCGAGATAAACTTAATCGTGACAAGTTAATAACGATTTCGTGCAAGCAGTTAAAACGTACGAGTTTAGTGTGCTTATAACCATTTCCTTACGATATAGAGTCTAGATCATTCTTTGTTTTGTGTATATATATATATATATATATATATATATATATATATATATATATATATACCTTTTCTATATTTACACGGGATATATATTTCATCGTGTGGTACAAATGGTACAAAGTACGTGGTATTTTAACTTTAACGACTTATGAAGCCTTGAGTTAAAATATATCATTATTCGCTTGTCGTTATTATTATTATTAGTAGTAGTCGTCGTAGTAGTAGTACTAGTATTAGTACTAGTAGTACTAGTACTAATAGTAGTAGTAGCAGTAGTAGTAGTAAATGTAGTGTTGATAGACGTCATCCGTGTTCCTAATGCCATCCTTCTGAGAACTGATGTCCAACATGATATAATAAAGTATCATACTATTGAATTTTTGTATCGTGCTTTTTGTGTCAGCAACTTTCGCATATCTCTGACTTTATTTGATCAATAGGATTATCAAGCAAGCGAGTCTGTGACATACCGATAAAATCTTCCATCTCTAATCTCGTGAATTTCCTGGTTACTGTAATGGGCCTGCATCCGCAACCGTTGTGTCCATTTATCATAATGGCATATACCACCTACGTTCATTTATATTGCTATTCGATAATAATTTTCCAGTGCTATTCTTTATAACTGAAACAAAATGCGCCAACACGAGGCATCAACATAAATCAATCAAAGGAGCATTCATCTGTAGCTAGAAATCGCAAGAGTTAAGTATTTCACATGGATGTACCAAATTTGAAAGAAGAACCAACAGTGTGTTAAATGTCATCTTGCGTATTCTTTACAAGATATTTTCACATTTACTGATTTGCTTCGAGAGTTTCGAATTATTTTCTGTGTCATATTTATAGCTCTTTGGTTGGTACGAGTACGTTAGTGTGTTATATGGTCCTCTACTATAAAAGATTACAAAACTAACATTCTTTGGATTACACTCCAGGCAGGAAGGTAAGTTGGACGATATTGTCAAAAATGTTAACACCCTTTAACTCTCTTTTCATTGAAAAAAAATGCGTAGTTGCAAGTGTCTATTTTCAAGTATTACTCTCTCGATATCTTTTATGTTAAATAAGTCTCGTTAATATTGTTTTTTTAAAAAGAAACACGAATAAACTATTTATATTATACAGTACACGTTTTTGAATTAAATAGTGTACTGTTATCAGCATATTGCTCCTGATAATATTATAGGCGTACTGCTTCTGATAATATTATCGGCATATTGCTTCTTATAATATTATCGGCATATTGCTCATAATAATGAAAATAAGTTTAAATTTACTTTATATATATATATATATATATATATATATATATATATATATATGTATGTATGTATGTATGTATGTATGTAATGTCCTATACACATAGAAGAAACAGAAGAGGACTCAACATGTAACTTTGTTTAAAACGTTTACTCATCATCATCATCTGACTCTCTCTCTCTCTCTCTCTCTCTCTCTCTCTCTCTCTCTCTCTCTCTCTCTCTCTCTCTCTCTTCAAGGAATAATTAAAACACACGGATGAAGCTTTGTACAGTTGTACAGTTACATATATTTTTGTACAGTTGTACAGTTACATATATTTGGACAATAACGAATAATGCGACAGTAATTGATGCATTAGACCTCAACCACGTGCAATGAAATATATAATGACGTGACAGTAATCAATGCATTAGACCTCAACCACGTGCAATGAAATATATAATGACGTGACAGTAATCAATGCATTAGACATCAACCACGTGCAATGAAATATATAATGATGTGACAGTAATCAATGCATTGGACATCAGTCACGTGCAATGCAATATATAATGATGTGACAGTAATCAATTCATTGGACCTCAATCACGTGCAATGAAATAGATAATGATGTGACAGTAATCAATGCATTAGACCTCAACCACGTGCAATGCAATAAATACCACAAATATTACAATCAAAGAAGGATTTCAATGTAAATTTTGATACAAAGAAGTTTTGTTGCTATTATCTTAGTTAAAAATGATAGAAAAGGACCTTCCCTTTTAATTTCAAAATAGTTACATACATACAAGTTCTTCATTTTTTCTCGAGAAAACCAAAGTCATATTTATATATATTGCATTTTCAATATTATATGCCATAAATGGAAACCATAGATAGTTAATTTGCTGGACTGAAGAAGCCATTCATATGTATCTATGCATTCCCATAACGACTGTTCCTTTGTTCTAAAGAAGCTATTCTTATTACTTTTCTATACTTTTGTTCTCTCCACGTGCGTTTACTCCTATATTTCTTCATTATTACGATAAGACAAATAGTCCAATAATTTGTCAACTAAAGCCAAAGCTACTATATGATTCATCTCTGTATAGCAGCCACCTATACTTTAAGGTTGAGTGCAATAAGTCTCTTTGAAACATAATGTAGGTGCACATTTACCTGTGTATAAATGAACCCTGCTTATAAAGCCCAGTTCCTTCATGTCCCTTGGGTTTGATGGTGAAATATAACCCAAAGTCCAGTTCATCCAAGTCAGTTGGGCTCGATTGTAAAATTCAAATCAAAGTCCAGTTTCTGAAAGTCCCTTGGCTTTGATTGTAAAATGTAAGTGTCAAGTCCATTTCCTGTAAGTCTCTTGGGTTTGATTATAAAAAGTAAGTGTCAAGTCCATTTCCTGTAAGTCTCTTGGGTTTGATTATAAAAAGTAAGCCAAAGTCCAGTTCTTGCAAGTCCATTAAGTTTGATCGTAAAATGAAATCATAAAGTCCAGTTCCTGCAAGTTCCTTGGGTATGATTGCAAAATATAAGCATACAGTCCAGTTCCCGCAAGTTCCTTGGGTTTAACTGTAACATGTAAGTGCGAGAATAGTTCTACCAAGCACGAGGACGAATATTTAATAGATAGAGACAAAAATAGGTATTGTTCTACCAGCTAGGATTGGCATTTGTTTGTGGTCCTTTATTTAATTATTTAGTTTTATTTATTCACAGAAGTCATCGTGGAAAGTACATAAAATTAAACAAGAGATATATTGAGCAACAAGCATAAGCTTATTTCGAGCTCTCTCCTCATTAACGATAATCTTTATTTTTAAAATGTCTCTGATATGATTAATGAAGGCATAATATTGAAAACATTTAAACATACTAATGAGGTATTACAAGGAAATTATACACACAATATAATAATAATGTCAGACAATAACTAATGAGCGTTAACAGCAGAAACATGTTACTGTATACTTGCAAATCAACAAAAGAGAAAAAAAAAGAAAAGAAACAAAGTATAAAGATGTTGACATTGATGGAGTTGTAGATAAAGGACGTTTAAGTACATCCCAGTGTTATATGTTTATAATAACCAGAAATTTAAAGTGAAGATATAAAGTAGTGATCAGGCAAATCTCTTAGATGTAATTATGTATGGTCCGCCGTCAACATCTCGTTCACCTCAACCGATTGCAAGTGGTTACCGATTAATAACGAAGTTATATCTGTAATGTGGGGCAATATTCATATTGTCCGGTTTCTGAGAGTATCATATTTTGGACAGTCTAAGAGAAAATGCTCTGCGGTTTCTGGTTCACGGCATTAACATGTATGGCCTGATGACAAATGGTTTTGAAGAGATCGTCGTTTAATAAACTATAATCAAGTCGATGTCTTGTGTGTATAATTTGTGCTATTCTTTCTTCTTGATAGTAATAATTGGCTCTTTTCCTAGATTCATATTAGGTGTGATTGAACAGAGTACAACGAAGGGTTGTTTCGAATTTCCACAGAGAGAAGATTCCATTCCGCCACGGACTTTGGTAAAAATGAATTTTGGTATAGATTTTTCCTGGGGATGGGAATTTGGAAGTTTGTTCCATCGCGAAGTTTTCTATTACTTATCTGCTGGACGCTTGGCGGAATCAAAAGCCCTCTCATGTACTGGAGAAATGCCATGGTGCATTTTAAACAAGTTAGCATTCTATATTTGTAGCGCCTTGTTAAAAGTCTTTTCCATTTCGTCTCCTCCATGTGATGTAGATTTTTTTGCCCTACAAACGATTCTATCTGCTTCAAGCTTGTATTTCGTCTATTTCTTTTTCATAATGGGTGCAGTTATCCCAGATTATATCACCATACTCCAAAAGAGGTCTTATAAAGGTGAAAAAAGAAGTTCTAATGGTTTTCTATCAAGTTTAAATTTCAAACTTCGTAGTATGTGCAATCTTTTCCATGCTTTTGTAGTTATTTCCTGTATTTGTACACGCCAAGATAAGGATTCGTTTAAAGTTAGGCCCAAGTGTTTATGAGAAGTGACATTCCTAATATCCATGTCATTCATTAAAAATTGTCCGGTTAACCTATGTAGAATATGTTCTAAAATATTGGATCATATACACCTAAATTACAAAATCGACCAGTTTAATTCCATAATTGTGTGATTTTCTATTACTTCCGTTCACAATACTAGAAAATGAAATAATTGGATTCTAGACGCAAAAACTATTTCCATTCCGTTGCAACTAGGTCAAATGCAAAGATTGCAGTTCTTCACATCAAAGCTTCACCACTGAATGTGTTGGGTATTCTGAGAATAACATGTTGCCAGCAATGGAGACAGGACAATCAATTTAAAAAATGAAGAAAGTTAATGGTCTTTACAACTTCCGTAGCTGATTTTTGTTTTTAAATATACAGTGACATGAATAGTGGAATTATCAGCGGATTAACTGACCAAATATCTGCATGGGCTGCAAGGTTGCCACGTCTTTCAGAAACAAGTTGAGCAAAATAGATGTTGACCATAGGTACAAGTGATCTACCGACTGCCACCTTCTGACATTAGTGTTCAATTATGTACCTTAACTCTGACACACATTCCAACAGCATCAACAATCGTTTAAGAAAGCTACTTTTAGAAATACTGTTTGGAATTAACGTTTTCAAATGACTATTTTTCTCATTGTGATATTTGTTTTTAGACTTAACATCAATAGTTTTTAAGATTTTTTAATTGACATGCTTGATTTCCAACTATACACAGCATTAATAAAACAAAATGCTAAATGCAAAGTTTAAATATGTGGTACAGAGGGTGAAATAATTTTTTAAGTTGAACAGAATTAATGATTAGGGTTTTTTTCTTTCGTTTATTTTTGACTCGTTCTGTTTAAAACATGAGCTTGTCTTACATGGAACAACCGTACATATAGTTCTTGGTTTGCAGTGATCATTTGTATCAGGCCTTATTGAAAAAGAAAATCATCAGTTATGGAAACGTCAGGGTGTGCCTTGCCAAGGTGACACTACGTTAGCCTACCTGGCCTGATTGGACGCTCGGAGTCGAACCCGCATTCTTTTGGATATGAGTCCAACGCCTTAGCCACTGAGCAACAGGAGTGAAAAATTAAGTTAATGAATTAAAACATAGAACACTGACTTGTGACCACGACTGGGTGATTAAAAATCGACGGTAAGGACTAAAATCGTCTAACCGACTTTCTTTGCCTGTTAAGGTTCAACGATTTTAAAATCTGCGAAGTAACATGCAGACATGTTTATTGTTTTTTGTGATGTTATAGACGAAGAGCGATCTTAATTTTAAAGAGTATTAACGATACTTATATAAAAAGTAATCGCTGTTTGTATTAATCCAGTATGGAGTAAGTACTAAATCACTAATTCTAGATATACCCTGGTAGTGTCATACAATAGTGTTCAACAGCAAATGGTGAATAATGTTGCATATACTACTGTTTGTAATATACATACGCTAATGACTATTATTATCAACCAGACGAATGCGAGAGAAGTAAGGGAAGGCTTGTGTTCATGTTTACATCCCACCACCCAACCCCCACCACCCTTCGAGCTGCGGGTGATTATGATGCTGTCGAGTCTATTATTGACTGACAAGTCACTATTAGATTGTGTTGTATATACCATTCATGCTGACAGTGGACGGTCATCACCAAGCTTCCAGTGTAATTCGACCATGCCCTCACAAGTGAGATTTATTCCGTCATTGGATATCTAATTTGATTAAAAAGTTGGTTGATAGAATTTGCGTGCAACCCTATACATTGCCTGATCACAGATGCAACGTGAGAAGATAACTGCGCGCGCAACTTAAATAAAATGTGCGTACCTGCTCTTATCGCAGAGTACAGCATTAAACCATGAGTATCGAATGCAAGAACAATGTATGGCATAAAGGATACGGCAAAAATGGCATAAGATATTAACCTCCAAGAAGTGGCATCAGTTGCTTCTTAGGACAGGCTGTTACAAATAAATTAGATTTTCTAATACAACTTGGTTCTGAAGACATTCAAAATATGATTGTTTCAAACATGAGGTTGCTCGATAGAATTGACTTCTCGAGCGGATGACTATCTGTTTCAAGCATGAGTCTGCTCAATAGAATTGACTTTTCGAGCGGATGGTTATACGTATTGAAAACTACTGACTTCAAAAAGAAGACGAAGACTCGCGTAATATTTATATTTATACTGTGTAAGACATCTTACATATTTTTTGGAAAATCGGTATAATTTTTAAACAATATTTAAAAGTTATGAAAAATATCAACGATGAAACATATTGTCCACATAATTTATGTTCTTAAAATGTTTATATGGTGCTAGCTGTGTGTTTTATAACATAACTATCCTGTGTAGCTTTAGGAGCATGTTATCTAAAATAGGAACATAAAAAGGTTGTAAAAGCCCGTATGACTAAATCAATTCTGCCTAATAGGCTGACTTATTCCCTTGCGCCCCATCACATGGGCAAGAAAGGGGATCTCGACTTCAACATGATCCAATCTCCTGTGTGAGGTATAATTTTTGTAACTTCGAAAGCACTAATCCCTTCACGTTTTCTAAACACTCTCTGTACAACGAGTAAAATGGGGAATAAAAACAAACAAAAAAATCCATGCACCGGTTGCTTTTATATCTTTTAAGACGCTCATATCTGCTTGATTTCTTTCAGGGTGTCGTCGACTTCGATCAAAAAGTACGCTAGTAAATCAATTAGTCATTTAATGTGCGAGTCACAAAATGTCGAAGTACATATTTATCTGCACTAATGATGAAATTCGTAAATTCTCCTGCTTTTGCTTACTCTCGGAAATGAGCTGTAAGTAGTTTCTTAAAATATTAACGTTATCTTTTGTTTAGAGGTTGCCGTTTATATGGCTGGGTTACCTTATGTATCTGGATATAACGAAACTTACTTACAGGCATGAGTAGTCAACCTGAATACTATTAAACTTCAATTGAATTGCTAGTGTTTTTGGAACCAAATTATACAAGGATTTACAATAAGATATACACTGCTCCTATGTTACTCTTACACAAAGTTTGTGAGAGCATAGAAACAATCAAATTAAAGTCATTTTAATATATGCTACTTAGATCAAAATATACAAATGACATTTAATTAAAATACTTCACTAACATCACATCATTGTCCACGAGTACGATATCATTGATGAATATATTAATCATCCATATGTAATAATTGGTAGCGATACTCAAAGCTTAAAAACTATAGTCAAAGCTTAATAATTGGACACAAACTGGAACAAATTTGATATAAACATATCTTGAGAAATGCAAATCCAAATTTTGTCCTAATTTAATTCAAAGTCGCAAAAATCTGTATATTTAGGACTGAGTTGAAATAGAAGCAGAGAGTTCTTTCATATGCATTCAATTTTTGGATTCTTTTGTCAAACAGACATTGACCTAAGCTATGAAGGGATAAGTAGATTGACAAAATGTAGTTCAAAACGGAAATAAAAGCCAGAATTATTAAACTTTCTCAGAGAATAGACCGAGAGCTAATAAAAAAATGCCAATAGTTGTTTGCAGAAAGGCCTGTTGAAGTCCGTAGGGATTGTTCTATAAGAGCTCCAAGTATAATCAGTCGCAGATCTGGTGAAACTTCAGAAGTGTTTATCCTAATTAATAATGATTTCCGTAACATCTTTCTACTTTCAAAACCGGTACAGCAGTATACATGGCTACGGTTTTTGATTGATTTATGTAACTGTATAGTCTGTGGATGGCTGGGTTTGGGATTGTATTATAGAATAAAGAACATCGAAACAAATTCAGTTGAATAATCGGGATTATTAAAGTAAAATCACCCTGTCTCAACATCTTGAAAACATATGGACGTATTCTCGTGGTGCATTTTCATCGCCACAGTAAATACAAGTCTAATTTCATGGTGTAACTGTGGCACACATATCCTGTATTTTGTCAAATCGTATACATCCTGAATTGCCTTATGTATGGAATGTTCTCAAAGACTTCCATCTCTTTGTGGATGCGCCTGTATTGACAAAATTTGAATTTTTACGGTTGCACTTTAGTCTGACACGTAGCTTCCACCATGAAAAGAGAGTTCACGGATGCGTCGATTTACAAGCTGAGTAGATTTGAATACCTTGATTGCTAACGACACTGATAATAATTCTTAATTTTGTATCATAAATAAATAACTTATATTATGATGCAATTAATTGTTTTACTCTCGAAATTCTTAGTTCGCTAAAGACATGCGCTTCATTACACTACTTTAACTATAAAAAGGGGTTCATTAAAAATTACAAATCGGTTAATTTAAACGTAGGCAACAACGTTTGTCTCCTTCTAAAGCGCTTCGCCCTCAAAATCGATAATTCATGACCCTGTCAGATAGCTTCCTGTCAGTATTTATATACAAGCTGGTGAAGTTATCTTCAGACGCACGTGCAAAGTATATACTATTGTCTTGTATCATCTCAGTTACAGAATTTCTCATTGTATGGGCTCAATCATTCAAATTTGTACTCATTGCATTTCTGAAGTTAAACAATTTAAATAATACGCTTTTTTACTATATATCTATCCATCTATGTACACACACACACACACACCCATACCCACATATTGTTTCGTCTACAACAAAATGGAATTGGTAGCAAAGGGTGCGGATCCATACATCAACAGTCCATTATGTTGAATTTCAATTGAGTATGGAGAACTGAAAGCAAATTATGATGACGGTGATGACAGAGTCTGATGGCATGTCAGTAACTAACAACTTAATCTAATCAAATTCAACTTCCATCGATTTTACTGACGAATACAAACGGTATGAGCAAACAAATCCCCACCTTGGTTGACACGAAGTTACCCTACTTACACGTAATGGAATATGCTACCACAGCTGCACGCGATCCACTGACTGTATATATAATACAAGTTCATGTCGTGGTGGGTAATCACACACACAGACACACACAAGTAGATATATATATATATATATATATATATATATATATATATATATATATATATATATATATATATATATATATATCAGGGTTATGGTGCATATTGCCGTTAACATAACCCCTATACAAGATCCTAAATCTTCCGTTAGGTTATAATCTCCGGAAGTTAGTCAAGCTATGGTGATTTGCTAACTATCCACTCAGAGGTAGTATGGGGCACCGATAGTTCGCTTGTAATTTGAGCCAATTTCAGCTCAAACCTTTAGCAAACCTTTAGCACCAATTTGACGTCATACTTGCAACGGACCGACGAGAGTGAACAGCTACGCTCAAATAATAAAAGATTTTAATCCAAACAAAACCGAATCAATGACCATATACAGAAAATCTCAAAGGGAACAACACTCACAACTTTTAATGACTGACACGGTTATTAGGAATGTCACTTCTCATAAACACTTGGGCCTAACTTTAAACGAATCCTTATCTTGGCGTATACATATACAGGAAATAACTACAAAAGCATGGAAAAGGTTACACATACTACGAAGTTTGAAATTTAAACTTCATAGAAAATCATTAGAACTTCTTTATTTCACCATTATAAGACATCTTTTGGAGCATGGGGATATTATCTGGGATAACTGCACCCAGTATGAAATGATGAAATAGAAAAAATACCAGCCGAAGCAGGTAGAATCGTTTGTGGGGTAACACAGTCAGCATGATATGCTAGAAGTTTGGGGGAGACGAAATGGGAAATACTTTCAACAAGGCGCTCCAAACATATAATGATAACTTTTTTTAAAATGTGTCATGGCTCCAACATACAATGCGCTTTGACTCCGCTAAGCGTCCAGCAGGTATGTAATACACAACTTCGTGATGAAACAAACCTCCAAACGCCCTTCGCCAGGACAAATCTATACCAAAGTTCATTTTTACCAAAGTATGTTGCAGAATGCAATCTTCTCTCTGTGGAAATTCGAAACAACCCTTCGTTGTACTCTTTTCAATGTTACGACTCTAGGTCTTAAAATAATGTAACAGAAAGAAAGTGAAACCAACAATGTAAGTAAAATCAACAAGCAATTTATTTCTAGTCAATTAAAGTGAAAATTCAAAAGACACTAACAATAACGTGAAATAAAGTCCATATAATCCAATAATCCTAAGTGTCCTAATCACAATGTTCCGAATGAATTCCAGTCGCATTGAATGTCCTGATGTGCCAGTAGTCTTGAATGTCCTGATATGCCTGAATGATGTAATCCAGAATATCTTTTTTTGAATTCACATTTAAGTACTAAATGCTATGTAAGCAAGACTGACCTTGAACTCAAATGCAGTAAATATGTTATGTACAAAATGACCACTAAAGTACAACTTACCTCATGGACAAATATTATAAATTCAATATACATAACATCAATCACACCTAAATATGAATCTATAAAAAGTCGTAGTCTATTACTATCAAGGAGAAAGAATATCACAAATTATGGACACAAGACTTCGACTTGTTTGAAGTTTAGTAAACGACGATCTTTTAAAAAAAAACATTTGTCATCTAGCAATAAATGTTCATGCGGTGAATCAGAAACCGCAAAGCATTTTCTCTTAGACTGTTCAAAATGTTCTCAGAAACGGGACAATGGGAATATTGCCCCATATTACAGATATAACTTCGTTATTAATCGGTAACCCCTTGCAATCGGTTAAGTTGAACGAAGAGATGTTCAGGGCGGTCCATAAGTACATAATTACATCTAAGAGATTTGCCTGGTCACTACGCATGTCCTCACTTTAAACTGTTATATGTCCGGTACGTATTTAGTTATTATAAATATATACCACCCCCCGAGCTAAAGTTAAAAGTCCTTTATCTATCACCACCACCACCCCCTCCATCAAAGGCAACATCATTACACTTTTTATCTTCTCATTTGTTGATTTGCAAGTATAAAGTAAACATGTTTCTACCGTAAACGCTTATTAGTTACTGTCTGACATTATTACAATATTGTATTGTTATGTATATTGAATTTATAATATGTTTCCATGATTGTAAATTGTACTTTAATCAGGTTATGGTCATTTTTGTAAACAAGATGTTTACATAGCATTTGAGTTCAATGACGGTTTTGTTAGCAGCTGGACTGTTATTTCCATTTCTTGTTTTGACAAAAGTCCGATACACATAATCATTTTCCATAAAAATTACTCATATTGTGATGTGACATAGGTCATGTAATCATGTGTATTTATATACAGATTTTGATAAACAAATTCATCCTATTCTAAATATCAGTCTGTAAAGACGCTATTTAAATAATCAGATGTTACAGTTGTGAAAACCAGACATATTTCAGAGAGAGAGGAATTATTTATTTACAATATTCACTGGGAATACTAAAGTGCTCACTCTCTTTTGGATTAATACATGATTTTGGGATTTTTTTTGCGAACTCATTCAAATACATTCCAGATTACATCATTGTGGTACATCAGGGCATTCAAGACTTGTAATACATCAGGATATTCAAGGCTATTGGAATTCATTCGAAACATTATATATTTTTGGACTTGTGATTAGGACACTTAGGATTATTTGGACTTTAATTCACGTTATTGTAAGTGTCTTTTCAATTTTCACTTTAATTGTCTAGAAATAGATTGCTTGTTGATTTTACTTGATTTTGTTGGTTTCACTTTTTTCTGTTACATATTTTCAAGACCTAGAGTCGTAACAGTACGTATAATTTTCTTTTAATACCTCATTAGCATGTTTCAATGTTTGCAATATTATGCCTTCATTAATCACCTCAGCCACATTATAAAAGTAAATATTATTGCTAATGACGAGAGAGCTCGAAATAAGCTTATGCTTGTTGCTCAGTCCTCTAATTATCTTATTCAATTGTATGTACTTTCCACGATGACTTCTGTAAATAAATACTGTTTAAACCAAATAATAGAAGAAAACAAAATATGCCTGTGACAAGCATTAAACATACTGACTTTGTCTTGGTGTGTCTGAGAATCCGTCAGTGTTACCTTTACACCACTGGTAACACTTGAACGTGTTCTTTAAAAAATATAACATTAAGCTACTAGGCCGACGTAATCGGCGTCAAAGTCCATTTAATAGTCCCGATTTATAGTAATGTATAACACTAACGTTCTGACGTTACATCCTGTTTAAGAGTCCCAGCGTCCGGATTAGTAGTGACTTCGTATTAATTCTAACGAAATATATTTACTGGAGTCCATTACTTAGTTATATAAATTTTTAGCCATCTGTACCTGACGCTAATTATCTAGGTCTGTCTTGCAGATGTTTCATTGACCGTGTTTTGACAATACTGGCATTACCTGGTCTAAATTACTAGAAGGTATGGTGGCGCGTGTAAAAAAAAAAGCAAGCATTTGCTGATCTACGCTTGCATCACAGACTCTTGGATTGGCTACGAAATAAGCTATATATATGTATCGGATTGTTGGATATCTAAGTCTGTCTTTCAGTTGTTTCTATGACAGTCTTGCAGATGTTGTTTTGTTGTATTTACTGCCTTTATCTTGACTGAATTACTAAAGGACATGGTGGTGCACGGAACAAAGCAAACATTAGCTAGTCAACGCTTGCATCGTGTACTAGATAATTTTAAAGGAAAAGTTTGGATTTTAAATAATAGATGTTGGTGTTGCTATTTTTTAAATTTTGAGTGGTAGTGGCGTATCGTTTTTCTTTAAAGTTTGAGTGTTGGTCACCTAATGTTTTCCTTCAAATTTAGAGCGTTGCTCGCCTAATGATTTTGTGAACAAATCTGGTGGATAGAAGGGTAGGTGGCCTAGTGCTGTTGTGAATAAAAAAATATTTTAATCGTGTTGTGGGTAGAATATTGGTGTTTGAAATTAAAAAAGAATATGCGAGTGGCCTAGGATTAAAAACAAATACAAGGATAAGGGGGGGGGGGTGATCTAGGGTTTGAAAAATTATGCGACGTTGGTTTATAAGTTTATTATAAGTTCTACTCAAAATAATAATGGCATATATATTCACATATTTTCAAGACACTTGTTTTTAGAATAAAGTCGTTCAAAAAAAAAATCACAGATTCTTTTATGTAACATTTGTAAGAGCATGTTCCGAGGTGCATAGTAATCATCAAAGATGGCCAAAGGTGACTTGATAGTTTATTGGTCGTATATTTTGTTTTAACTTAGTTTCAAACATGACATCTGCAAATCCAAAATACATGCTTCTTTGTATGTAGAAATGATATTATTACACATTTATGTTGCATTATATTTCAAATTCACTATTTGCCACTGGTCATTTTCAATCAATAATTCTTCAAAAGAATAGAGCATTAATGTTGTTGTTTTTGTAATAGTAAGATAGATAAATTAAGCTTAATGCTCGTGTATTTGTCTCCGTGTTTTGGTCTTGTTCGTGGCATTCTTTACACATAAACATAAAATCAGGACAATCCGAATTGACACAGGAATCTGCAGCAAAATAAACTGTCCTCCACGATTTTATTTGTTATTCTGAGTTATTCCTTGTTCCCTCCCCATCGAATTTCTGCAACCCTTGTGTTTATTTAAAGTACCAATTATTTTCTCTTGGTAAAACAAAATTGTGACTGCTGATTGTCTGACCGGTTGATAATCCTATGGTCCATATATGTGATTTGGAAATCAGTCTCTTACAGACTTTGGTTGAACTTTTTTTGTGTGAAAGGAAGAAAATAAGACTAAAGTCCAGATTTGGACTTTTATACGAGTGGTCCAAGAACATTTTGTAAATCTTGACACTCTCTCGAAATATGTAGTATTCATGAGATTGACACTGTGTTAGTGAAGTGTACAAAAGAAAAGGAACATCATGTGTACAGATTGACACTGCGTTAGTGAAGTGTACAAAAGAAAGGAACACAATGTGTACAACATGCGGTCTTCCAAAATAAAAGATGTAATTCACAGCTAGAGACTCATTCGGACGTTTTTCAAATTAAACACTATAGAGACTCGCTCTGAAGATTTCAAATGAGACACAGAGACTCTACTACTTAGCTTCCTTTCTGACAGTTCGTCAATTAAATCTCTCTGTGGATATATGAATATATATATATATATATATATATATATATATATATATATATATATATATATATATATATATATATATATATATATATATATATATAGACACCGCGGTAGCTCAGATGGTAGGGCGTCTGACTCGTAATCCAGCGGTCGCGGGTTTGATACCATCCCAGCCAGCACGGGTCGGCTGCCTCTTTGTGTCCCACTTTCTGGGCATGATATAGCCAGTGTCCCACTTTCTCGGCATGATATAGCCAGTCATGTGTTAAAGTAAAGTTAAAAAAGTTGTAACGTCACAATGTCGCAATTACAAAAACAGTCATATTTAATTGACAGTGCTAATCTTCAAAGAAAAATTAAATAATGTAATAAAGAAAGAAGAAACAATTAGAACGAGTAAAAAAAACACACACACACACACATATATCAGAAGGGAAGGCAGGCACTTAGATGGAGAGACAGATGGATAGATAGAAAAATAGGAGGTTGATATATAGCTTTTGTATTGTTGGATGGATTGGATGGATGAGTGGATGGATTGGATGGATGAGTGGATGGATTGGATGGATGAGTGGATGGATGAGTGGATGGATTGGATGGATGAGTGGATGGATTGGATGGATGAGTGAATGGATTGGATGGATGAGTGGATGGATGAGTGGATGGATTGGATGGATGATGGATGGATGAGTGGATGGATTGGATGGATGATGGATGGATGAGTGGATGGATTGGATGGATGAGTGGATGGATTGGATGGATGAGTGGATGGATTGGATGGATGAGTGAATGGATTGGATGGATGAGTGGATGGATGAGTGGATGGATTGGATGGATGAGTGGATGGATGAGTGGATGGATTGGATGGATGAGTGGATGGATTGGATGGATGAGTGGATGGATTGGATGGATGAGTGAATGGATTGGATGGATGAGTGGATGGATGAGTGGATGGATTGGATGGATGGTGGATGGATGAGTGGATGGATTGGATGGATGAGTGAATGGATGAGTGGATGGATTGGATCAATGAGTGAATGGATTGGATGGATGAGTGGATGGATTGGATGGATGAGTGAATGGAAAGATTAAGAGCGAGTGGCAGATAGGAAGAAAGGTAAAAATGTTTATGTAAGACGTTCAAAATAGAGTTTCCACTTGAAAATGCTATCAATCCGTCACAGTAAAATCGATCACTATTTCATCTGACTGACTCCTATACGAAGTCCATGGTATTTCGAAATAATTGTGATATAGCCTTTCGGTCTATTCTTTGATGTTTATAATTCGTAATGAAATCTTTGTAGTTGATGATCTGCGCTTGATGTATGACCGGTTTATGTTCCTAACGTTATTGACAGTAAAAAGTCGTATTTCACTGAGAAACCAGTAACAGTCCTTTAATTCATTTGTTTTCATTTTTAGAAAGGTCATTAGTCTAGGAGAAGAAAATAAGACACGGTAACTCTCGAAGTAAATTACAAAATTATTCGCATGCATTCCAACACAAAATTGTAAATTTTGACAGGTCCTTGAAAATAACACTTCCAGAGCTGGATAGCGTGTTATGAAGTGCGTTAATGAAGTGCATCAAAATAGAAAGGAACAAGATGCACGAAAAGTGGTCTCGCATTATTAAAAGTTTAATCCACAGCTAAAGACACACTATAATTTTTTTGTTTTTTGTTTTGAATCTCGCAATTTCTGTTTTATTTTAATTGGATGATCCGTCCAAAGTTCTTGTGTAAGAAACACAGTAGAAAAAAATTTTTGACTGCTATTTCAGGGGGACATTTCATATTTGTATTCCACTATTTACCGTTTCTGGACATAAAGTCATCCATAAGTATACTCTACTCTGCAGACTTTGCATACATAGGTATATAGGTGACAAAGTTGATCCCAAAATGAAAAACCCTTTCACACGGACATATATACATATATATATATATATATATATATATATATATATATATATATATATATATAGAGAGAGAGAGAGAGAGAGAGAGAGAGAGAGAGAGAGAGAGAGAGAGAGAGAGAGAGAGAGACAGAGGTCTTAATATCAATTTTAAGAAAACACTTGCTAAAATGGTGGCCAATGCCACCTCCTTTAATACTTTGAAGAAAAATATTCCTTTATCTTCGAATTTCCAAAGGGTGGATCAAATTAGATGTGACACTCAAATATAAATATAAATAATACCATGATAGCAAGAAAGCACGATACTTCCTCCTCATCATATTGACATTTTAACTGGCATGATTGTGAAAAGGTCACATGCACTTTTAGACTTTTTAATACTTACAATTATATTCTAGGTAATAAATATATCAAATAAAGGAAATGGACAATAGTGACTGTAACCAGTGCAATGTTTTTTTTTATTCCTCTTACTCTCTCTCTCTCTCTCTCTCTCTCTCTCTCTCTCTCTTTCTCATTAATTGTTGACTTACTTAATTATATACGTATATATTTCTTCTGTTTTCCTTTGAAATGTTACATGTCTTTTAATATATGAAATTTTTGGCACAGTTTTCAGATATACCCTAATTTTTTTAAAATTAATGTCATCTTTGGATCATTTTTGTATGTTATGGGAAAGGACCTAGATGAATTAATCAACTCGTGTCCAATTCCATATTCTTAAAAAAATGTAACAATAAAATATGATTAAAACAATAGCAATATCATTGAATGCACGACATGTAAAATGTTCAACAAAACGTTCAAATAAGTTTTTGTTTAAATTATAACCAACCAATTAATGAAGACATGCATTGTGCGATTTTAAATGGATACTTATTTTTTTTTTACTTTAACCAACTCATTAAAAAAGACTATATTATTGTAACACATTGACAAGAAGTGAAAAATAAAATATTCAATATAATGGTAAATCAAACTTCCACCTTTGTCTGCCAAAATAAAGCTTAATGAAAAATTATATGTGCTCGATCAGGCAATGTAACCATTAAATCCCAGTGAATAACGAAACAATGGGATCAAAAATACGTATTGTTTATTAACTGAATCTTGACAAATATTGGACCCGATAGCATGTGGCGCATGATGCCCGAGCTTGCGAGAGCATTAAACAGCCCAATATTTTTCAATAATCAGTCAATAACCCTTTTAACATGTTCATAAAAACAAGCATACAAATCATTCTGTTAAGTTATAGGAATAACACAATTGAAACAAAAAATTATTTCAACGTTTCGTTGAACATTTTACATGTCATTCATTTAATGAATGAAACCTAAACACCGCGCAGTAATACACGCTACTTTACTGCTATGGAAGAGCGCGCGTATATGGGGTGATTCTTATTCAGCAGTGAACGAAACTAACTTTGTTAAAGAGGATGGAATATATGTAAGTTTGGGGCACTCGACGGCGCTGCGAGTTTTGACTAAGATTAAATAAAATTAATACTGAAAACAAATCATGCCAATCACCACCTTTAAGGCAAAGAAAAGTAAAATTGATATGAGTCAGGAAACTGTATACAAAACATGAGTCGTTTTGACATTATGTACATTATGACACCATAATAATATGATATCAACACTTTATCAAAGGATGAGATCAAAACGTGTCTGTTTGATGTAAACTAACCCCAACGGGGCGCAGAGTTTGCCGTTTTTTTTCCCCAGACTGATATCTGCAAATTCTCTGTGAGAACATATACAAGATTTTAGGGAGGTGGAAGTTCATTTTTTCTTGCATGCGACGGAAGAGTCCGAGGTCGTTCCTATTCTAGAGTCATCATCAGTTGAACACCGCTTCCGTGAAGCAGGATCGAACTTATTTTTTTATATCAGGTATTCTTCGTTCAAAAGAAAAACATGCGTCGTAGTTGAGTGCAGAAATGAATATTGTAATGAGCATTGTTTTTAAATTCAGCAAATGGCAGTAGTATGCAAAATTCACCAGAAAGAATCATTGGGCAACGAAATATTTCGTTATTTGTTACGAACACCTCGCCTTATTAGGATGCACCATGCCCGCTGCAGGTTAAATTTCGCTTTAAAAAGCGACAGAAAAAATTTAATATGAAACTCCATATTCCCAAAAACTATTTACTAAATTGCAGTGAAATTTATGATTCCATTATTTAGATCCTTATTTTTGTTGGATTAAGAACCAAAGTGAACATGTTAATGCATGTGAGTGTTAACATGTTTATTTTTTTTATACAGAAGAACAAGAACGCGTACACATTAATAAAAATCATCAGCACGTAAAAAAAAAAAAAAAAATCCTATACGACAAAAAATTCCAACTGTAAATAAGATCAACAAATATTTTCTGAAATGATGTTATTTACATAAATTCACTTCACGTGTGAACTCTATGCACACACTAATAATTTGTGTATTGCAACAAACACAACGGAATCGCTGCAAAGTGGAAAGGAAAACAGTTCATGTTTTCTCATCATATAACGAAATTATTTTTCGAAGGTACATGAGAGGGGAAAAAAAAAGAAAGACTAAACAAGTAAAATATGCTGTGCTTATATGATTTGGTCTAAACATATCTAGCTCACACAAAAGGTTAAAAGGGTTAGGCTGTGCGTTAATTAAACTTTAAATCAACTTTACACCTTTATATTCCTTTACCTCATTACACCTTTTTACGGCTTTGAAATACAAAACAAGATATGTCAGCAAACTTTATTGAGAGACAGACAGACAGACATGAAAATGTGTCATAATGGAAATACAAGTATACATCTAGATTCTGGTGACCGAAAATATAAAAACAGCATACGGATATTAACGAAAAGTATACTATATCCTTAATTATGCTGCATATAGCATCTAATAAATGACAGTTACCCCACGACATCCCCCTGAAAATAAAATTATTAAATGATAAGTAAGCACCTAATAGACGCTACAATTTTTTTCTTGTTTTTCTTCTTTTCTTCCTCTTACCCCCCCCCCCCCATCTCTCTCTCTCTTCTTTCTCTTCTCTCTCTCTCTCTCTCTCTCTCTCTCTCTCTCTCTCTCTCTCTCTCTCTAATAAAATAAATGGTAAGGATCAAATATAAACCAATAATTGAGAAATTGAATAGAAATATATCTCTTAGTAAAAAATAAGATTTAATTTTATGACTAATAAGTGTAAATCAATATTCCTTTTTTTTAAGAAGATTTTTAAAGAATGCCGATTTTACATGAGTTTTACTGTCCGCCCTCACCCATACGCTTGTTAAAAAATATTCCGATAAATTGAAATTGTGTAAATTCATTGTAGATAAAATAAAGCTATACAAGTTAAAGCTGCTCATTATTAGCGTCTTTATTCGTAGGGGACACCGAACTCTCTGATTATCTGAACAGTTATAATATGTTAGGTGCGATGTTATATTATTGACTTCCAATTAAGAAAGGAAAAAAAAAAAACGATGTCTGAATCTCCAACTACCAAATAAAATAAATTAAACAAGAAATATTTATATTGCTTCTTGTGTCATTCCAATTCGTCATATATTTCTGCCGCTATAGTGATTTCGTGGAATCAACTGTGCGCACTACCTGCAAGGAATAGCGGTTACAGAGAGTAGGTGATATTAGACCGGAAGCAAGATAATTACTTTTCCGTATAGGTCAGGTGAAAAGAAATAAAAATATGTAAACGTGTGTAACTCGGTAATCAGCGAATGTATTGACCTGCAGTTTTTTCATTGTTTTTATTTTTAAATGTACTACCAAATAAATTTACGTTGCGTTTTCACTCCATATTATCTCAGATAATGTCTTTTATAGACGGATGTGGTGACAGCTAAATTAGGACTGGTGACCATTTAACTATGTCTATTTACACTGACTTATTCATTGGTGTATCGGATTCAGCCAGGTTCCTCCAATAAAACAATACGACCCTTCGCAAACTTCGTCCCGGAGGATTTACCATAGAAAAAGTTCACACGTCAGGATTTGATAAATGTGATTAAATCCCTATTGGGATTTAGTGGGATTTAGTACAAGCCCAAATCATTAACAACTTTCAATAATTAACAACTTCTGGGACCATTAACAACTTTCAATAATTAACAACTTCTGGGACCAAAAGAGACAAAAATTCCCTCCACTACCACGCTTCTATATTTATGGAACAATATGAGTGTATGATATTTTTATTACTATGGAGTTATATGAAATACGTCAGTCCTATTGTATGAACACACACACACACACACACACACACACACACACACACACACACACATATATATATATATATGCGTGTGTATGTGTGCTAAGATGCAATTTAGCCGAACATGGATTTATAAACATGGATCTATAATGTAATTTATTACCGTTTTATCGAAGATTATCTATCATTTGCTTGCTGACGTTGCCTACATGGTCCAGCTGTTAAACATCAAGCGCCTAAAACATGGGCTGCGTTTTCAACCAGTTTATACTCTGAGATTCTGAATTGAAACCGTCGAAATGACGTGGTGCAGAACGTTCGAGATAATGTGGTGCAGAACGTTCTAGATACACTTTCAAATGATATGATGTTATTATACTCGTCTTTGGTTTAAAAAATATACCTTTTAGTGCGTTAGCGACATCAATGTACAGGTGATACATTTAAACATTTAAACAGCGCGTCTTTCCAATCCCGCATGGGTGTCGTAGTAACGTGTGCTTTGAATGGTCTCGCCGTTCTTTTGTTACAATTGGAGGATTTGCACGAGTTTAAAGTTAAGACGCGAATCTGTGATACCCATTGGGATGTAACAGATTTTATCCCGAACGAAAACGAACACATTAATATTATACACTGATTTCGTGAACGCAATACCCCTCACCATAACTTTAATATTTTGAGTCACTCGCAAGAGTGAGGAGGTTCTGCACCCCCCACCCCCCCGAAATACATTGTTTTAAGCGTTACAAAAAAAATCTAAATGTAGAGACGGCGTAATCTCAGAAGTTCTTACACAATTACATAACTTCAGGCCTATAGTATTAATTTTGTACAATATCACTAGGTGATAAACGTATATGAAGAATCTGAGTCAGCCCTTACACAGTGGCGGCGCAAGGGGGGTGTGTCTGAGGGGGACAATTGTCCCCGGGCAACTGACATAAAAACTGTTTTATGTGGCAAAGCAGAGGCGCCACTAAAGAACATTGCCCCCGAGCGCCTCAGTAGGGGCGCCACTAAAGAACACTGCCCCTGGGCACCTCGAACCCTCGCGCCGCCACTGCCCTTACAGAGCTTATTTTGAAAAAAAACAAAACATATTTTTGTAACTTTCCCTCGTTTACATTATTACAATACTATAACAATTTCGAAGATGCGATAATCATTATCAAGGTATACAAAATTGTAGGGCACATCCTTCTTATTTAGACAAAATTTATTTGACGAAATTCCCTTTATTTATCTTATTTCTGTAAATTTTTAAATTGTATACATTTCTCTTAAGAGATCAAATAAATTAGGTTTTAATCATTCAGAATGTAATTTTTGTGCCGAAATGTTTCTCAATTAAAGCTTGGTGGGTGAGTAATCGATTATTACATGAAGAAATATTGGGTTTCCCTGCAAAACTTAACTTTTCAGACATGTTGTATATTGCTGTGCAGTAGCCTTGCCAAATTCCACGGTTATTCTGTAGACTGTACTGCTTACCTTAGAAGCAGTCGACCGTATCAGTTTTCGTGTCGAGAAAGTTCAAATGTTGGAACACTCCAGAATACTAAAATACCTAATGTCTAATCTGAAGGACTTCAGAGGCAACAAAACTGAGCATGAGCAAGACAACACAGAATATATCAGTCCTAAAACAAACTGAGTAACGATTATCAACCTCTTGGTTGTTGCTTAAGGACGCTCGGATCCTTCTACCAGTACAGGTTTCCTTGAAGGACTTAAGGACGCTCGGATCCTTCTACCAGTACCGGTTTCCTTGAAGAAAAAATATACCTACCAACTTATAAAAGATGTTGCTGGAAAATCGAAGTCCTATTTTGAAGTGTAACCGACGTATGCTGACAGGCTAAGACCGAGTTTTCATCACAATGAGGCTGAAAGCTGGGAAAAGTGGAAGCACTTGACTTTTTGAATATGAATATTTTTACACCAGTGTAAGAACAGTTAAAAAATCACGAGGTTGGTGTGCACTTTGTTGCCCTATACCAAGTTAGATATATGTAATAAAATGTCGACACATACCGTCACCAAATAGAAAATGATAGAGGAATGAGTATTTAAAAATATATCCTATTTGTAGAAGTTGAAGATCATAATTTTTCCTATCAAATATATCAAGAAGAAGAGACTGTTGCTAACGGAAACGGAACTTCAACACTAACAAGGCGTCCATGTTTACGTGGGCGAGTATGTGTTGTTCACACAACAGGAGTGATGTAGTTCATAGTGTTCCGTAAGCTCAGGATAATTCCGTAAGTTTCCGTAACGTTGAGCTGTAAAGGCATATTTTTGCCCCTTTTTCTAAATTTTTTTAAAAAAAATATTAGAATTAGACATTGCATACAGTAGATGCAGACGACAAAGTGTTTAACTTCTGTGCATGTGTAGGCCTTGAATCAACCCCTTCACCGAAAATGGACTCTTCCAGCAACCGGAAAATGACAATGAGCAGGTTCCTGGTTTACATTGAAAACTTCCGTTTGATTTGAAACGCTAAGAAAATGACAATGTTAGGGAGCACTTGGTAACATTCGAGTTAGAAATTATAAATCAACGAAGGAAATGAGTAAGTTTTGTGCACTATTTATATCCTAGATGCTTCTCGTTTTTAAATCTGTAGGGGGGTACAAGTTGCCGGAATGGGGGGGGGGGGCGGCGTAAACTATAGACTACGTAGATGCTAATGGGCAATGACTTATAAACATGTATACTCGTGCATTAAACTATTCGTGCCATTTCATCTGTACCTTTTAAGTGTAACTCCTTAGGTGTAACTGGGAGATGCATGACATGAAGCATGCACCAAATAACGCTGAGACGGACAGGTAGGATCATACAATCCCAAATTTATCTACTACAAATCAGGAGGATAAGAAAATAATAAAACTAAAATTACTGTTTAAGTCATGAGAAACTATGAAAATCACGATAACATAGCACAACATAAGAAAGAAAGAAAATAGTCTCAAGTTTTATCCAGAGCACTGTGTCTGAGCATGTCCTAAAATGTCCAGTAATCCTGATAATTGTTGTCATCTTTCATACGTTTTACCAGGATAATAGGATTTTCTCCAGCTCCAATTTGTTTGAATTTGATGAATCTGTCGAACCATTCAATTCCATTGTGATTTCCAAATGATAAGCCCCAGTAACAGATTTTTAAACCTGAAACGTGATGTCCGCGTTTTGAACCTTTGCGCGCAACTAGCAATGACGGCTAACACATGAGCCAAATTAATGAATAGGCGCACTATTTTAAGATAGCGGTATCATATCACCCAGCAATAAATGTATCATTTTATGCTTTTCTGGAATCCTACAGAACTGATAGCATTAAGTGTAATGACTGGGAATAGCATCGAATGCAGCTCATAGATGTGTTCAGTGGATTTATACATGTGCATGAAACTTGCTGATGTAGCAATGATCACACAAAGAAGACAGACCTAGCTATCAATTCGGATCTTCGAAAACAAAGGTAAATGACATCATGTTACAAAGATTTTAGTATGACAAAAAGAGATACCTCTCACAGAGTGACTTTACGATCTACAACAGGCTTCAAGGTTATATGGATCATTTTGAAACCATATATGTTACTCTGAACTATTAAATACGAAACTACCGCTTAAAAAGAGATATCTGCATATCAAGGGCAAACTGTGTAACGTTCCTGGTACTTTTGAATTCCAAATAGACTGAAAAATATTAGGCAACCTGTATGTGACCTCTGAAGTTTAGAATGGTTTATGAGGAAAATAATTTGAAAAGCTTACTGATATGGAAATCATCAATAACTCTTTTAAAACTAGATCAACTCAGTGATTGATTTATCCATGTTTTCGAAATTGTAAGCAGCAGCTTTCAATCCTATAATTTCACACCGCATCCCCTTTGAGCTCTTTGTTTCAGAATGATACATTTTTTGGCTGTCAATGCCGACTACCTCTGTTGAGGTAAAACATGATCTTTCCACAAATGTGTGCACGTCTCTGATAATATTTAAACAATATGTACATTTTTTTGAATACTTATTGTGAATAACGTACGAACTACATTAGGAGAAGATGACCAAAAATTCTTCCTCAAGTAATAAATATCAAGGACCGTGCTTTCAATTATTGACTAAGAAATGCTTCTGTTTGAAGTCACTTCCTTTCGACAATTTTTCATTTTAGGTATAATCAATATCATTCCTTGGCGCATTCATCTGTGATATCTTATAAATTATTTTATATCTAATAACAAAAACAAAACATTCTCGGTAAGCCTGCACACAATAGCATATGTTTTACTTTCATGAATTGAAAATTGGGAAAGAAGCATGCTCTTCGTTAGGACAAAGGTGCCAAAAGTGAAAGGCCAAATTTATATATTTTGGCTCTGTGCATTGAATTTTTTAGTCTTGCAGCGATGATTTTCTCTCGAGTGATTTAAATAAAGAAGCAAACATTGGACGGCTAGCGTCCCGAACAATGAAAACAAGCAAAATAACGAACAAACATGAGCTAATTGAAACATTTAAAGTCCTCTATACATATGGTGAGCGGAAATATTATGTGAAAACTCCCCCCCCCTCCAATACTAAACATATGGTGAGAAGAAATATTAGATCCTCATGCAAGAATTACACATCACTGTAGTGCTCTAAATAATGATTTTTTTTTATTAACCACGTAAGTCAATCATCGTTATGAAACTGTGGAGAGACACCTGAAACTGCATATCGTAATTCTTTAGAGTGTAGCCGTTATGGAGATCAACGCCCAAGCTTTTTTATAAATCTTAATAACCAGCTTTTGCATGCGACGATTCACCTGCTACTTCAAGCTTCATTAAATATGTCTTATGGTCTAAATTGTGAAGTGTTTACAGCTGGTCAATATTTTAATAGAGAAACTGACGATTTCTTAATTTATTTCATATGTATGTTAACGAGTTTGTATAAAACATACGCAAAATATTGTTATTTGTATCATGCATATACATCTATTTTACTCATACCCTCCCCCCCCGTCTCTCTGTTTCTGTCTCTGTCTCTCTCTTTCTCTGTCTGTCTGTCTGTCTCTCTCTCTCTGTGCCTGACGTAGTATGTTAAAGTGCCTTTTATGTAGGGAGAAGGCTGTACCCAAGTTGAATAACTATTTGCCCAGCCCCAGTTGCTTCTTTCATTTGTCAATGAAATATATTTAAACTAATTAAATGTATTGCTCGACCTGCACGCTTGAAAAAAAGACGCAGAGATAGATATCAGCTGAATAAAACCACGTACAAACCGAGTAACTCGTAATGAAAAACCGAACGACACATAATTAAAATAAGAACACTCTTTTTTATAAGGTAAAGAATTTACTTCTTATGTGTAAACCAAGTGGTCACTTATTTCTGTAGATTCATTAACTAGTTTGGGTAAAGAGTTAGGAAAGATTGTTATGAATGGATTATGTAACGGGTCAGGAGAGTTAATATATAATCTCAGACATACATAAGCAAATGGAAAACAGGTTCAATTTTCAAAAGTGAAATCGCACACGAAGCGTTGTGTCCCAGCTCATTATGCAATTTATAATAAAATGTTGTATTTAAAATGCTTTAACATGAATAAAAAGAGGTGAGTTGTTGTTGTTGTTGTTGTTATTATTATTATTATTACCCTTTATCTGTTTTCACAATTGAAGAGCTTGACTAACTAATCCAAGATCGGGTACCAATCGAATAAAGTGAGATCTGGGATTAGTAAATCGAGATCTCAGATTAGTAAACCAAGAAAAATATGTGAAGTGTTTCGCTTCAGGTCTTCCGTACATTTCGCACAACTAGCGAGAAGTGAAAAGCTTCATAGTAATATCTTAAAGTATGCAGATCATGCTATTATTATTATTATTATTATTATTATTATTATTATAGACTTGCAAGTGGGCATGGAGAAATATTGAGTAAATTGCCTGGGACTGTAGAAGTAAACAAACTATACAAAGTTTTAGACAAATGTGAGAAGAAAGAGTGGTCCTATTCTAAGTGGTGGGTGATCAAAAGAGACAACAGGAGCATGGTACGAGTTGTAACTTGTGACTGTGTAATTTGTAAAGTAGGTTATGCAGGTCAATAGAGCTCTTAGCAACGTTATTATAATATAAAACCTCACCAATATGTATCCTCGTGCGTATGATATGAATATTTGAAATAGAATAAATTAACACTCCTTTTACGCTAAATAGGTTTTATTTTCCATGTACGTGAACACTGTGCCATCATATACAATATGAATGAGGCTATCCACGGAAGATGGTCGGCTTAACCTCAGTGAACGATCAGCCTAAACCAAATGCTTCTAGTTTGATCTACCCTTTCTTACAAAATTAGCTTTATATCAGTATTGAACAAATTTTGAGGGCTAAATTTTTGGCCAGTCATTGTATATGTAATATATCTATAAGCACCGTCAAGTGACATTGAGATACCTTACATTAAAAACAGACTTATTGAAGTTGACAATTTTACCTGTCGGGGAAAAAGCGCGAGAAATGCTAATTGTTTTCGTAAATTTATACGCACATATGAGGAATTATATAATCATACATCAACCACATAGGCAATATTGTCTATATCAAGACCTATACGACTTGTAAAGGGCCATTCCATACATTTCGAAATAAGGGAGAAATAAAGCTAGAAAGAATAGTTACACAGTCCACTTTGCCAAATCTCAAAGTACGGTCGGACTAAATAAGCAATATGTTTACTGTACAGACAGCCTAAGTTATTATTGGCTCCCTTCATAGCTTCTTTTTTTTTTTTTTTTTTTTTCTTTTTTTAATTGTAGGACTGAAAAGGAGTTGCATGAAATGTTTCGATGCTATTACTGTACCATCAAATGAAAGAGTTTTGAAAATATTATTCTTCATTTGGAAAACCAGCATTCAGAATTCCCTCTGAAATTCAAAATGAAATTTTTATTATCAGAAACTGTCAGATTCAAATATATAATCAGAAACTAAAAACTCAAGTCAGTTGACAAAATTATTGAAATTACCGAAAATGAAAGAACAATTGCATATTATATGCCTATAATTGTCGTCCTGTAGTTAATATAGAGCAAGTAACACAATATATAATACAATATGTATTTCCGGCTCCATTCCCCTCATAACAAACAAAACCGACCCGAGAACTAGTGCTGATTATCAAGGTGTAATGGGCCGTTTACTAGCACAAACGGACCCCCCGCCCTCCACGAGACAGTGATTACGCAAACCTTCCCAGTGATTACCGTATCTGTCCACCTAAATGTATAACAAGAAATTGAATAGAGTCATTACACGACTCACATAAATTTGCTTGCTGATACGCAATAAGCACAGCTTTCATACCATAAACTTATATAGTCGCCTACTCATACATTTATTCTTGATGGTTGTATCGAAGATAACATATTTCCAAACGGCAACTCAGTATATCATACATTTTTGTGTTAGTGACAAAATTTGGTGAATTTCTGAAAAATAGATCTTCAGTTAAACATAACAAGTTAGCATTTAATATTCGATTTTGATGGAGGCAAGTGTAATAGATAAGGAGCACATTTTTAATACCGTATTCTTGACTTTTTGCAGTATCCCTTCAATTATGGCTGAAGACAATTCAGCACAATAAGTTCTTGGACCTAATGTATTTATGTTATTTCTGTAAATATTACGATTGTGAATAGAGCAAATATATTTTTCAGAACACAAGTCCGTACATTTATTAATAATTTAACTAGCACAATAATCTGCTTTCCACCTTCCTGTGTATTTGAGTGTAGTTTGTTTTTCAAGATATTTGAATGAGAAGCATATGCAAATGCGTCATACAAATAATTGTTACTGATTATTTTTTAAATATGTTTTCTAGGATATATTACTGAGAAGGATATGCATGCAAATAAAAGTTAAAAGATATAATTAAATAAACTAAACTTAGTTTTAAAAAAAAATATTGCGCAAATTCATTCGTTTTAAACTAAAAAAAAAACCAACAAAAAAAAATTCCCATAAGCAGACTCTTAAGGGGATGAAGCATGCCACACATTTTCGTAATGATCATGTGTAGAATTTAACTTTGAAATAATAATGCAATTTTTTGAAAATATTTTTTTACTATTCAATTCAAAAGCTGAAAATAGTGTCGTCCCAAAATACCACTTTGATCAATTTGGACAGATATGTGTACTGCTTTTCTCACTTTTGTTTGTGAAAAAAAAAATCACACGAATATTTGTTATAAATGTAGCCCCTGCAATGACAAATTTTAACTATCTCCATCAAAACAAATTTGTATCTAACAAACTCTTTGGAGAGACACTTATGATAAAAATTGTATTGATACATAGAAAACTCGAATTAAATATTACATGCATACATAAATACAGACATACATTCATACATGTTTATTCATCTACGCAGATCAGTGCATAAGTGAGTGAACAAAATGATCACTTGGTAGATATTTGGAGATGTAACATATATCTCCATGCATATGGGCAAAACATAATTGTCTGACACGACTTGGAACAGACATGATCAAAATATTTTCTTTAAACTTATTTTATTCAACAGGTCTGCAACGGGATATAAAATATATAACGCAAATACAAAACTGGGATGCAATTGATAAATTTAGGGGTCAAAACAATCAAACGTACCACGACGATAAATGTCCTGCCATTTAATAAACTTTTTTGTTCTTGATGGCTTTCAAACGCTTTGCGTGAGCCATGGTTTTATAATTTAAGTTTGATAGTGTATCACAAAAATAGACAACGAGCCTGACAATAGCATAGTAATAATAAACGTAATCCTTTCAGCGATATAGAACAATTTTCTAAGATGAATTCAATGTTGCATCTGACTATAGCTAAGCACGGTTTATAAGGATTCATTGCTTCTACGTCTTAGCTTTCAGTTTCTTTCGTCTATTCAGACTGTGTTGCTAAATACAATACATTGGCATGGAAATGCCGATGGAGTGATGCAATTAATTATAATTGCTTTGTCGCCTATATGAGAAGGTTGATTGTTTTATAATATGTTAGCCTGCGTGGCATCGTAAGTACGCTAGTTCCTAGAGACGATCATAATAATAACCTCATAAAATTTAATGACACAGGTTTCGAAAAGCTACGGTCTTCTATCCAGTTTGCATCAAACGAGTTCAAAACACACACCATGTATCGTTGTTTCTTAGCATGAAATTTAAATTTTGTTCAGAAGTTCAGTATTGTAGTCGCACTTGCTGTATTGGCGGCATTAACTACTAATGCACTTGCTGTATTGGGGGCATCAACTACTAATCCAATTGCTGTATTGGTGGCATTAACTAAAAAGGTCATGCTGATGTCACCGAGTGCTCCAATGCAGTGAAGCATAGAGGGAACACTGGTCGAAAACTTAAGATTACAATCTCTATGCCATAACAACAAGATTTGGATGAGTTTTCCATAAATAGAACGAGAATTTTACCGCAATTACGCAAAGAGATAGATGCATTTTATGTAATTTCAGCAGATGCTGTTGGGTTATACTTTGCTTTCAAACCTATCAAATCAGGAGAGTAGGAACGAACTACTTTGAGTTTATTTTCATCATGATACCGCTTGAAAAGACAACTGTTTCCTAACAAAATCCGTATTAATCCACTTTATAAAAGCAACTCATCTTCTGTGGGTGTGAGGGTGTGTGTTTTAATCTCAAGAATGGAAAAATGATTGTCTGAAGGTTCAACAGCTCAGGCTCACTTGATGTATTAGTCTTAAATACGGACGGGTATACAATATATTATTCAGCTAAGTTAAGGTTTGTTAATTTTGAATGAAATGATAGTACAATAAGCGTTAATGAAACGTTCTATAGCGAGCGTCTGTAGCAATATCAACATTCTTTGTTATTTCAGGAAGTTTGATCTTTATAGTCTGTGCCTTCAATTTTCATCGTAAACGAAAAGTCGGACTAAAATCTATCAATTTTTCGTCAAAACATTTTTCACATTTTAAATTCTTTTTCTTAAATAGTTACTAAAGATGTCCCTATTTTCAGCTTCTCTGTCTCATTGCTTTTCATGTAACAGATACTGATACAGAACATGTTTGCGTCTAATGTGGCCACAAAAATAACTGCAAACAAGTCAAGGGAAATATAGATTTAATTTGGATTGTTGTTGTTTACGGTTTCAATGGAAACTTCGCTGTGAGAGCACCAAACGCTTGTTGTATTTAGGACTCTCCCCACCTCAACCCCCCCCCCCAAAAAAAAAAAAAAAAAAATAGAGGGAGACATATTGTCGTTTTTGTTATTTTTCTACTGTCCGTCTGTCTGTACACCAAACTTTCGTATAAGCTCAATATCTAAAAAAACGTTTAAACCCAACAAAACCAAAGGCCTGATTAGGTTCTGGTGATTGTGACCTTATTTTTTCAATTTTTGCACATTTTTTAACGTTTTGGGACTGAGTAGACTTTTGTGACAAAAGCCTTTTTAAGAAACAATATCTGGGGATAGACGAGTGAAATGTAGAAGACATATTTGTATTGATATGTTGATATCTTGATTAGATTTTCAGGCCATTTCATATATTTTTAATTGTTTTCTCACATTTTTGAAGTTTTTTTTTATATATAAGAGGGGTGTTACAAAAGTTCTGAATATTATTGCGTTGCACATCAAAGTTCTTTATTAGTGAGCAGTACATCAGCGTATCCTATCAAAGTACTCCCCATGCACCTCTACATACTTTCTCAGTCTGATTATCCAGTTATTCAATGCCATTTTATATTCACTTTATAGTATGTTGTTCATACACTGGAAAAATGCACTTCCAACCGCATGGCGGCTTTCAAATCGTCTGCCCCTAAGCGTATCTTTCATAACGGGATTCGGCCCAAAGTCACTTCAAGCTACGAGGGGTATTTGAAAAAGTTCTGAATATGTTGTTATAACTTTTTTTTTAGTCAGGTTCAAAAAGTAAATTAATGTTTAATCACCTATGACAATCACATTCAAATGTCTCTGGTCACCCTTTTAATATTTGGCGAGAAGCTGTTTGGCGTTTTCAACCCGAGTCTCTTTTGACCAGTCATCAACAAATGCTGGATCCATCTTGCACGAACCGGTTTGAGCTTGAAATTATTCTTCACTATACTAAAAGCAGCTGACGAATTAATGTCCAGGATAATAAAAATATCTTCCGCAGTGTATTGGGCATCTTCATCAATTGCCCTCTTCACAGCAGCCACCTCCCACTCACCAATCGCAGAAAACGGTCTTGCAGAAGGTGGATCGTCTTCCATGGATTCGCGACCATCTTTTATAACGATGAAAACACCACAGAATTGTAGGATATGACAGAGAATTGCATCCGTAAACTTTATCCAAGTTGGCCTTGATATCAGTCAGAGAGGAACTTAAGAGCGCCCGGATTTTACATATGCGTTTTATGCTCAGTAGCGGAATTGTCCTCCTTCTCCGACATTTTTACATCACTGACATTTACCTATGTTACGTCACACTTATATATTTGCAGGTATCCGGCGTGCTGCACGTGCAACTGCAGATCATTTTATATAACATTATCTTGTCTATCGATAGGCAAAAATGTTATAACATTAGGACAATTGAGCAAAAATCACTTAGGTAGACAATTGAAATTTACATACGTTGTGTATGTATATATGGATGACTTTATTATATTTTCATGCCATCATGGGCAAGGCACTTTACTCCAATTGCCTCTGCACTAAATAATCTACTTGTGTTGCTGTGCCGTAAAGCACCAAACCAAACGAAATTATACCTATCCATAAAGGAGAAATTTAAGTGGTCCCTTGTGTGTCCTGTGTAGATAAGTTTCACTGTAAATAGTATCACTTCATTGACGCTATTATCAACATGAACAATCACATCATTTATCTTCATTTCATTGACGCTGTTATCAACATGACCAATTACATCATTTATCTTCATTTCATTCACCTAGCTTCTACCAAGTACCAGCGCCACAGTGGCTCAGTGGTTAGCGCCACAGTGGTTAGTGTACCGGACTCGCGACCGGGAGTGTGCGGGTTTTGAATTCCATAACCAAATCAGCTCGGGTCGGCTACCGTGGAGCGTCACTGGGCAAGGTCCTTTGCTCCAATTGCCTCAGCGTTAAATGAACCTTATGTGTTGATGTACCGTTCATAGTCACGTGTGAGGGGTGGGGTGAGACATATACTTATGATTGACCCCTTATAGTTTAATTTTGACTGAGTGTTACAGATAAGTAGGAAGGTGTTTGAAACATTTCATTTTTGATTTCTATGATCTTTATTGTAAATGAAACGTTTAAAAGAAGCATATTGTAGCAGTACAAACCATCATTTAAAATTTCGTTTCGATAGTGTACGAGGCAGAAAGTGCGCCTAAATAACTGTCAAACTGTCTACAGTATATATTTGCACTAAATGAATTGTCATAATGTCTACAGTATATATGTGCACTAAAAGGAATTCTTGATCTTTTATATTTGAAGTTAGTTTCCGGTGAGTAAACATGCAGATTGTCAGTGTTTGAGATGAATTGACACATGACTCATTCGCTATAAAGTATGAAAACGAAATTTTGGGCAGGACTGGATATTATCAGGCAGACAAAAAGAGGTATTTAATATAGTGTACTGAGAATAATTCAGTCTTGTAAAAAAAAAATATATTATTTGTTCCTAGACTTCAAACCTTATTATTCTCAAGAGCCCGCACAGTAATAAAAGCCAAATTTGGAACATTATATATAGGAATAAAATGACGGACGCTGGAATTTATTTCTTGAAATAAAAGTTTCTGCTAATACTTTATACATAATTAGTCAGTTATAAATGTCACGGTTTATATTTAAAAGATCGAAAGTAGATGAAGCAGTACAACTGGTGAACAAAGCATCTGACGATTTTGGTACAGCACAAAATAATAGATAAAATTGGTGCATTTTAAAGATTTATCAGTATATATATATCTCTATATATATATATATATATATATATATATATATATATATATATATATATATATATATATACTCGGGTCCAAATGCAAACAACACAGACCCTGATCTGCCGTCGCATAATGCGCCGGCAAATCAGGGTCTATGTTGTTTTTGTTCTACTGATTAGTCCTTACAAACTGCATAGACACAGATCTGCCGGCATATTATGCGACGGCAGATCTGAGTCTATGCAGTTTACAGTTGGTATCGGGCTATACGCGAGTATTGACGGTATATATGATAATATAAATTAGTGAAACAAGGTGTTTTCTCGTAAACACGAATTATCCCGCCAACAGGATCACATTTGGACTATACGACAGTATACAGACTGGTATGGAGGATGGATGCCGATGGATGCCGAAGCAACGGGAGTTGATTCCCTTCCATAGAGATGCGCCACGACAGCCGACCTAGCTGGTCTGGACGGAATTCAAACCCATTGCCGATTTCTTGTCAGTCTAAGCTAACGACTGACTTAAGTGTAGGAAGGATACATTACTCCAGTATACTACTTATTAAGATGCATCAACATACAAAGTCCCATCCGTCAAAACAAATTTTTATGGGATGCAATAGGGTTAATGATCAGAGAATCTTACAGATGTCTAAAACTTTAAAGTAATTCAAGCATTAAAACTGAGTAACAATGAGCTAATTATTTTTTCTTTGGTCGAGTTACCCTCTTTGAGATGCATCTACATACCAGTTTCCATGAATGTAGGTTAAATAGTGTCCAAGATATAAAGAGTGTAACAAACTGATAGTTGAGATTGTAGAAGCCACTCAAGCGTGAAACTTTGGTCACGATGACCTGCTTTTTGTATGGTTGGATTACTTAGGTCACGATGACCTGCTTTTTGTATAGTTGGATTACTCACCATACGATGCATCCATATATCAATTTTCATGAATGGGTCCAAGATGGATAGCTTAAAAGACAAAAGTCAATTAAATATGAAAATTAGGTTACAATGACCTAGTTTTTGTTTGGTTGAGTTTCTCACATTGAGTTGCATCCATGAATGTAAGGGATATAGGGTTCAAATAGTTATATCCCGGGTAAAGTATTCTGTAGAGGGAAAGCTAGGGGAGCAAAGTGTTCTGATGGGTATGCAAATAAAAATGACCCATTCAGTGTTGTGTGTTACTCTGTGTGTGTGTGTGTGTGTCTGTCTGTCTGTCTCTCTATATATATATATATATGTGTGTGTGTGTATTTGTGTGTGTGTGTGTGTGTATTGAATGTTTATATATCGGAAGGATGGAAGAAGGCTATTGTCGACCCAAAAGTAACAGACTATTATTAAGTACTGATTTAAAATTGATAATTCCGATGATACTAAATATATTAAAACTACCTATAATATGCCGCAGTGAGATATATATCATTTTCCTCAGTAAATATTCTGGTTCTAGGCTGGAGCGACAAGACAAACTTACAACGCTAATCTCCAGAGGATTAAGCAAACCATTTGTCATGGTATAAACAAATTAGCAATGCCTCCTTGTGGCCTATTCACTTGGTAATCAAAGCTGAAACTATTGATTTATGGCGTTTAATATCTTGAATCGATCCTGGGATATTCTATTATAAGTCAAAGGAAACAAAAATCCAGCAATATTTATCCAAACAGCTGAAAAATAAATGTACATTCAACTAGAAAATAAGTTTGACATCAAAGGTATCCGCTTCTATTGTTCAATATTAATGAAATATTCGCAGACAAATTGTGGATTTATCTGCCGCCTTTATTTATTTTATTTTTTTTTCCATCCGCGAAAGGGTCGCTCGGTGCTCAATGACATTTTCAATTTTATATTTTCCATTAGCTTGCAATTGGAAAGTATCTTGAGTGAGATATCAGAAATAGAATAACTTTCTATTATAAAAGTGTATTTACCTTTTGTAGTAATATTTTGTCTCTACAACTGAATATCGACGTTTACAAAGCATTTTCTCCAGGCTATTGTTCACAGCAAAGCAACTCGCAATAGAAATTCTTTGTTTGAAGGGAATTTATGAATTTCATTGAAGGTTTACAGGCAAGGTAGTCACTGTGACCATACATATTATCACTGTGACCATACATATTATCACTGTGACCATACATATTATCACTGTGACCATACATTTTATCACTGTGACCATACATATTATCACTGTGACCATACATATTATCACCGTGACCATACATATCACTGTGACCATACATATCACTGTGATCATACATATTATCACTGTGACCGTACATATTATCACTGTGACCATGCATATTATCACTGTGACCATACATAATATCACTGTGACCATACATATTATCACTGTGGCCATACATATCACAGTGACCATACATATTATCACTGTCACCATACATATTATCACTGTGGCCATTCATATTATCACTGTGACCATACATATTATCACTATGACCATACATATTATCACTGTGTCCATACATATTATCACTGTGGCCATACATATCACTGTGACCATACATATTATCACTGTGACCATACATATTATCACTGTGGCCATTCATATTATCACTGTGACCATACATATTATCACTGTGGCCATGCATATTATCATTGTGACCATACTTATCACTGTGACCATACATATTATCACTGTGTCCATGCATATTATCACTGTGACCATACATATTATCACTGTGACCATACATATCACTTTGACCATACATATTATCACTGTGACCATACATAGTATCAATGTGACCATAACGATATCTATCTCCAGTACGACGATTATTGATCGTTTGTCATTTTATGACTTGGCCTTAACGCTTGGCATATAAAACAACGGAATTATAACACAACGTGTGCTTCCCAGGATAACATCTTTAAAGTGTTTCCCAGGACCATGTCAAAAAATTGTTCTTACGTAGATAATTAATCTTTTTGACAGATACCCAAAAAAACACACAAAAACAATACATTTCAACATATGAAGTCAATAAATTGACAATGTTAAGTTTGTAAAAGAAGGAAACAAAGGAACAGGAAAGAAAACAAAGACGGACAGTCGAAAATGTAATAACAAAGTATTGCCTGCGCTTTCATACCATTCGAGTATTGTGTCATGTTCACAACTTGGCCAATAGGTTTTTCCTTTTAGATATTTTTCAAATCAAACCGCTCTCATCTTTCTCTTTCGATGAGTATTCACGTTGCTAGTTGATCTAAGTTTAGTCAATTGTTTTGTCTGTACACAATCGACAATCAATCCAAAATATCGACACATAGGTAAATAAATGTTTCCATATTTTTCCCGCTGGCCAGACTAGGCTTATATAAGCATTGATTTCATTTGCTGAAAAGAACAACACAGTGAACACAAACGAGCACTATTATTCCTTGCAAAGTAGATTCTCCGTGACGTATTTGTGTGTTTTATTCAAAGAGTGAAAGACTTCTAACTCAAATGATTACCGATTGATAAATATTATGTGACTTACTAACACAGAAAATGACATTTGCAAAGTCGTCCTCTATTATGTTGTTGTTGTTATATAAAAACACAACATACACTGAGTTGAATGGGCGTGCAATTTATACCACAATTCAAATGAATCTAACCTTGGACTATGTTGTGTGAAACGTTCTTGACTGTAATGTGCCTGACTGTGCTGTTTCTATTAAAACCTGTTCATTTTAAAAGACGTGATTGAGACCAAGGAATGGGAGGAGGGATAGCCATGTATGTATAAAACAATCTAAACTAAAGGAGAAAAACTGATTTGGAAATATCCACTGTATAATCAATAGGGATCGACTTAAGTTTCCTCAATATAAATCTACTTATATCTGCTCTGTTTACTGACCTCCAAACCGTCTCTTATCGTGGACTGATCAATTTGAACGCGAGCTAGAGGCCTCTTGAGCTTTTACAATGAAGTAATCATCATGGGTGACTTTAATATTGACTTCAGTTCCGATATTAACACCACATGGTATTATATGATACAATTGCACGGGTATTCAAAATTCCAACAAGAGTAAGAGTCCATTCGGCTACCCTGATCGACCACATCTACACAGGCCCGCTGACCCAATTCCGGTTCCCTAGGCAGAGCAGTCATGGGCCCGAAAACTAGTTTAACTTTTATTGTATATAAAAACCTGTGTACAGTTTTGCATATAAAACCTGTAGTAATCTATCATAACTTAGACTCTTGCAAGGAACAAATTTTAATATTTACTGCAAAGATTAATTTTTTTAACCGAGTTGACGGCGGGCCCCTACAAATCGCCAGGCCCTTGGGCAATTGCCCCCAACCCCCTCGCTGTGTCGGCGGGCTTGCATCTACACTGCCCATCCTGTCAATCTCTACGAAATTAATGTATCTTGTTTCTCTGTTTAGTGATTACTACCCCACTTGTATAATCGTAAGTAGCAGAGCTAAAACAAGAATCATTCACACTCCTATATGAAATACCGATGCCTTATCAAATTGATTAATGGTGAATTTCTCTCTGAACTGTCTTAAAATATTAGCTCATTAACGTTAGCCTTTTTTTCTAAAACAGACCTACTGATAGACAATGTCTGTACAATATGGGGATACATATAAAATTATAATCTATTTAGGATAGATAAATTCCAGAAAATAACTATAAAACTTCATATTTTGACTCCCACTAATGTTTTGTTTCCACGCCTGCAATGGCTACCAATACAAAAACCAATTCTTTATTATAAAGGAATCAAGACATATAAGTCTGTAACAAACCTTTTCTCAGATTATGTATCTGATCTAATTGAAGTAAGATCACCAGATACTGACCGTAATCTTAGATATACCGCTAATATTGAACTCCAGATTCCGAGGTCGAGAACTAACTGTTTCAAAATCTCTTTGACCGTATCAGCACCTACCGTTTAGAATGCCCTACCCCTGTGTGTACGTAATTCCAATTCCGTTGCTTCATTTAAAGCTTTATTAAAGAAATTCCTTCTTGGCCAGCTGGAATGATACGAGGGGTATTTGAAAAAACTTTGTTGTTTATTTGAACCTGTCAATAAATTTAATGCCGATTGATAGACAAATAATGTTCTATACAATGATCTGCACTCGCACGTGCAGTACGCTGTACAGCTTCAGATATATATGTGTGACGTAACATAAGTAAATGACAGTGACGCAAAAATGTCGGAGTAGGAGAACAATTCAGCTAGTGAGCAAAGAACATTACGGTAAAATCCGGGTGCTCTCAGGGTACTCTGCGACTGATATGAAGACCGACTTGGATAAAGTATACGGGTGTAATTCTCTGTCATATCCTACAATTCTGAGGTGGTTTAATCATTTCAAAGATGGCTGCGAATCTATGGAAGATGTCCACGCAGTTTATAAAATCAGTCTCCTTCTTTCGAGCTGTGAATGGCAAAATGTGTTGAGTCCGGTTTATGATGTTTTACATTAAAGAAAATTAATAAAGGCGGCAGTTAATGTTTAAACATTCACAAGATTGTGCAGCCATAAAATTGAAAATTGTTTGTAAATAATGCTCCATTTTTAAAGATTGCAGCACTAGAAGCACGAGTAGCATTAGCAATAGTAGTAGTAGTAGTGGAAGAAGAAGAATGAGTTGTAATATATTAGAAATATTAGTCGAATTAGTTGCAACCGTAATAGAAATAGTAGTCGAAGTAGTTGCAGCAGTAATAGAAATTGTAGTCGAAGCAGCGGTAACAACAGTGGTTTCCATTGACATTCAGGATGGTACTGTTGACAGTAAGATAGATGTTCATTATAATTTTTAAAAGCATCGTAATGACATATTTTTCTGACCGTGCTTAGTGTGAGAAACTGCCACTAAACAGCTTCTCCCATTAGTTTGATCAATCAGATTATCAAACAAGCATCTCTATTAAATAACGGTTAAACGTTTCATCATTAATCTGGTCACTTCCTGGCAATGGTAAACAGTTCCGCGCACGCACCCGTTCAGTCCTTTGTTATACTGGCTCATAACCTCAGAAACTCTTCATCCGCTGGTCGGTTTTATCTTTTCTGAATCACTAATATTTATTGCTATTGTTCAAAGCTACAACATAATGCGACACTTCAATATAAATAAGATGAACTCTAGATAGTTAGAAATCCTCTGAGATTTCGTTGCTGATCGTGGGAGATATCGGTTGATGAACCATTGAATTAAATATGAATTGAAATCGTTGAATTAAAGAAGATATATATATATATATATATATATATATATATATATATATATATATATATATATATATATATAATATAATATAATATAAATGATAATTTTGTATTTATTTTCAAATTCGGTGACTTGCTTAATATCCAATTTTCTTTTCACTGCTTTTCTTTTTTAGCGGACAAAGTACACACCTTTGTAAAATACACACTTTTCTGTGTATGATGAATGTCATTATGTGTTCTGTGTGTGATGAATGTCCTTATGTGTTCTGTGTATGATGAATGTCATTATGTGTTCTGTGTATGATGAATGTCATTATGTGTTCTGTGTATGATGAATGTCATTATGTGTTCTGGGTATGATGAATGTCATTATGTGTTCTTTGGGGTAGATTTGTATTCCTCTGATTATTTAGCTTTCCTCGTCTGGATATTTTTCGTACACGTCCCAAGGTAATTGTCCATTTTGGTGAAATTGTGTATACTTAAAAAGAATTTAATACTGTTAAAAATACAATTTAATATCCCCCAAATTAATGTTGTTACTAATATGCGATTATGTAAGAGATGTTGATATTAATCTTGTTAAGATCTAATTGTCTTTCTAGCTCTGAATCTTTACATCTATCTACCTGTCCTTTCATTGATCAACTTACTATAAAGATTTTCATGAGTTTTGCCACAAACTGTTCTGAGTATTTTGTTTTCATCTAATCTAACAAAAAGGTAATTAAACCTTTACCTCAACTTAAGATGGATGAAAAAGGCGTCTAAGTATTTACGATTCTGCCATTGATTCGTCCTTAAAATATTTAGAAAATATGCAGCTCATTTATTTCTAATAATTGTTTAGTAGCCAAAGGCCTATAAGGCTTCTAAAATAATAAATGATCCAGCCCCCAAACTGTCATCTTAGCTTTTGAATTGAGTCAATATTGTCTGATTGATTAATTTCCTAGGACCCAATTTCGAGAAGATAACATTAATTATTCAACTTTCATAATGTAACTTAAGTCGATAAGGATTGCGCAGCCTTGAATAGCTGTTAATGTTTTACACACACACACACACACACACGCACACGCACATACACGTCTCCCTAACCACCTTGTGTTGCATGCTAAGAATTTAATGGAAAAGGGGATACAATTAAAGCCTGACAACAACAAAAAATCAGCTTTTGTAACTAGAGACATCTACACTTTTACATGACTTCTATCGTTGACAAAACTCGCAATATTACGATTATGATCTCATTTTTCATGCAACTGAAAGATATCCATTAAGGATAGAGAACCGGTCTTGCCTAATGTCTTTAACATGCTTATTAATTATCGTTGATCACGTTAAATCACTTGAAAGTTTAACATTGTGGAATCATATAGGCAAGCATTTCATTCGTATATTTACTTGATCTAGCATGTAAAATGTCCATACTGTTTACAAAGACGAAGCAAACGTATCGTACCTTCAACTGCGTATTATGGATTTTGCAGACAATTTAGTCTCTTATGATTATCATGGGATTTCAAAAAATATCATTAAGATCAACTAACACTGAAACAAAAAACAGAAATGCCACAGAGACTTAGACAAAAGGGGCGATTGGTCCACCAGCAATTGCAATACATGCATACACAAAGCTTTGCTTACCACCAGGAAAATATATTCAAAAGAGTCCAGACATCAATTTCTGATCTTCCGTGGAACTGATCATTCAGGGAAGGTTTCTCGTAATTCACCGTGACTCCATTAGATCGTGGTGCATTCACAGCCAATAGATGTGTATGCATAGATACACTTGTCAATTTCTGTGAGAAAATATTTTCCCTTCGTATAGTTTTAAAATGTATTGTTTAGCAGATGTTTACATACTTTAAACTGTTTAATCATACGAATTCGTTGCTGTAACACCTAAGATGCATGTATACTCTTCCTTTTTATCTGTAATGAAATTGTTAGATCGTGTTTATTTAAAGAGAGTGTTACACGTATTGTTGGTGTTTGCACTGAAAGTAGAAAGGGACGATGAAAATGTTCTTTTAAAAAAGGGTTGAATTCTTACATTTTTACGTGCACTTTCTCATCGAACGGGGAAAAGATCGCATAACACGGGTGAGAACTCAGACTCAACTCAACTGCTGATTGGCTAACGTCTAATCACACTGTCCAATCAGTTGTCAGAACTTTGATTATGGTTTGAATTTGAGTGTAATTATGTTGTGTACTAATGGGGCCAGATTTTAGAGACTAATATATAGTTCTTACAATAATGTTAATCAATTTGATCTCTTTCTCTTATTACAACTATCGCCATCGAACAAGGTTTTCTTTGCTGTTAAATCGACCGGGTTTCGGAAAATGGGAGCTTTGAGAGTGTTAAATTGTAGTAATCAAGGCAAAAAAGAGAAACTTTTGATGGCGTGGGTTGAAAAAGGTTAGCTGAGCGATTAAGGCATAAAACATTTCATCTTGCTAACACGAAATATAAGCATAATGCACTTCTCACCAACGCAGAGCAAATCAGATTTAATGACAAAAAAATCCATATTAACTTAAATATCAATATTCTATACATAGTCGATTGATAGCTGAAAGTACTTCCCATGCTCCACATAGTTAAAACAATCAGCTTAAATGGCGACCAAAGTCATTTATTAAACTTTTATTATCCTTGTCCTTCCTGCATATGCTGATATAGTTTTTCGAGTACGTGGTCGCAATCAGTAAGTCCAAAATGATATTATAAGTTTCAATCGTCTGAGATCAAGCTAAATTATATTGGCGTGTAAGTAAGGGACTAATCATTTTAAAGAAAGAAAGAAAAAACAGAGCAGAAAAATGTGTTGTGTCCTTAAAAACAGCGCCTGCAACATTTTTTAATCTTTGATTTTTAAAGCTTGGTTCCAATACCGATATTTGACTGCCGCCTACTCCCACCACTAAGTCGGTGTAGGTGTCATGAACATCGATTCAAAAGACTCTGGACTGTTATCAATCTAGGAACACTCCATTCTGACTCAGCACATTTACATAAAATTTCAAGCATAATAATTAAATATTAATTTATAGAGACCGTAACTTGATGCACATAAAATGCCTTTAAACGCATTATTAAATTGAGAGAGCGAACAGCATGCATGAATGAATGTTTGAAGTAACTGGTGTTAATTTCAAAATTTAGATTGTTTCAACACAACACACTAAGAACAGTATGCAGCGAATTTTTGTGTCATTCTATATAATGGAATCTGCACAGTTGGATTAAAGTTGGGTATAATAATAATAATAATAATAATAATAATAATAATAATAATAATAATAATAATAATAATAATAATAAACAGCACTCTATTTTGTGAGGTAACGCAGTTAATTACAATAGACTACACTGACAGATATAAAATACCTCAACAGTTCCTGCTGTTACCATTTGTAACACACATGACTATTAGCATTTGTAACACACATGACTATTAGCATTTGTAACACACATAACTATTAGGATTTGTAACACACATGACTATTACCATTTGTAACAGGCATAACTATTAGCATTTGTGACACACATAACTATTAGCATTCTGTGCTTTCTCGTTTGTTGATTCTAGTTATAGTGTAAATTAGTCATACTGAGTTTCGATGCTGATAGGGGATGGAGTATTTACAATTTGTGAGGAATGTTTTAAAACTTGGTTTAAAACAAATATTCTAGAGTTTTATTACAGGAGGTGTTTTGAAACTGCTTTTCTTTATTTCGAAGGATCTTTTCGAAGTTAAATAACATTTTCGTTATAATAAAAGTATGTTTTTGAAATTAAAAAAATTCGAAAGTTTACATATCTTTTTGTACTAATGGATTTTTATATTATATCTAAAACATCTTTCCGGACAAAGGAAAATATTTTTGTAATTGCTGAACATTAATTAGAAGTGAAAAAATATTTCGTTACTTTGAATATATGGGAAGAAATAACGAAAACACGTTCGTTTTACGAGACAGTTATCGAAATCGAAATAACTACAATATTTTCTTTTTTTTATTCCGAAAGCAGTATTTCGTTATAACGAATGTCATTTCCTTCTTTTTTTTTTTTTTTCGTTATTTTGAAAATATTTTTTATATACAACGAAAAGATCTTTCTTTCAGTGGCGGAAATACACATAATCTTCCTAGTTTTGGAAAAAAGCTTTCTTTATCCTGCAATCCTCTTTTAGTGGTATTTGTCTCTGGCAGAACCTTAAGGGCAGATTTAAAATTATGAAACGATATCAAGCAATCAAGAAAATAATGCATTTCCCGTTTATCAGTCAAACACCGAAATTACTCCAAACATTATTCGGAAATGTATTAAACAAGTAATTCTATTTGATTTCTTTTGTCATATTGGTGTAAAACCTAAGAACTTTGTCAAGGACTTGTTTTGCATTTTGCAGCATGACGGTTCATACTATACCAGTGGCGGTCTAAATCCAAGAATTATTTTATAAAAATCAGTCTGTATATTCATGTCTCAATTTATAGGATTGACAGCGGACAGAACGATTAGGTTCAAGTACATTGAAGTTCATTCAGTTACTATATTGTAGCAGCTTTTCTTGTTTTATTTTTAAGAGTAGGGACTTTCAAGTTCTTGTTCAATTGGAAGGGTCCTCCAGATAAAAACCGTTCCTAAATTTGACCGTCTCTAAAAGAACTAAGTAATGAAACGCCCCCACAAAATATGCAACATACATTATTGAGTGTAGCCTAATAGAAACTGTGATGGCGATAGTTAGTTTGCAAAATGTGCAAGAGAGCAAAACTAATTGCAGCCTACTGGAAGCTGTTATGGCGACAGATAGTTTGCAAAATGTGATGGAAAGCATTGCAAATAGCAGCCTACTGTAAGCTTTGATCATGATAGACAGTTAGCAATATACGAGGGAGAGCAGCCTTGTATAAGCTTTCAGCACGATAAATAGTTTGCAAAACTGCGCGAGAAAGAATCTGCATTTATTCAAATTTGAACCTAATTACACACAAACAATTCGAAACAAATACCATGCAGCGTGAAAATGTAAGAATATTGACGGTATTTTAAGGATCTTTTTTGTGAGTGGAATGAGGGGGTATGACATTTTATATTTCTATATGTTGTTGTTGTCACAGGATGAAGCCGGGTTGGGACCGGATTAGCGAAAGACACCGAAAGCAACTGCGTTAATAAGATGTTTATTTATAAACGCAAGTTAAAGATGAACAAATCTGACACCATTATAACAAAAAGATAAGGAAAATTATAAAGTTCCTAACATGGAACTATCAACAACAAGTAACTCAACGAGAAAAATCAAAGATGAATTGAACGAATGGAATTTTAAACAAACGTGAATAACGTCCTATCACCAATCTACAAATAAGAGTATATGATCTACAGAGTATATGATCTACACCCTAATATAAACAAGGTCTTATTAAGTACCAAGGGTGACCAAAGCATGTGATTTATGCACTTATCAATATGATACTCATTTATTCATCAATCTAATAACTCATCGATTTATCAATTCATCAAGCGATATTGGAATATGTATGAATTTATGGATCTGTCGTTCATATAACGATATTGAAATGGGAATGCATGAAATTATGAATCTGTCGCACATATAGCGATATTGAAAAGTGAATACATGTAATTTTGCACAGATAGCAATATTGAAAATAACAATAAAATGGAACACGTAATATGTATAACTATCGTGGCGCCCGTTTGACGACCAAGATGTATCTCCGGTTCCACCCGCTCTAGTCAATGTCAAGGAACCACCACGCATGGTCCACCCATCCCAGTCTGTTGAAGGATCCCTCGAGAGCCTTCACATTTAACACAGACCCGCTGGTCGAGAAGCCTTGGTCCCTCGCATCGAGAAAACCAGTACACTCTTCCGAAACAACGTCACCAGACACAGCGTACACGTCACAAGAAACCACACAGTTCTGCGACTCCACAACACCAAACCATACATAAGGCACACAAGCACCACACAAGGCACCACACAAGGGCAGCTAAAAGTATAACAACCAAACCGTGTAGTACATATGACACGGTTAGTACTTTTGCATTGATACATGTTGCGCATGCGCGCACATGAATTACATCTCGTTACACATTACATTAATCATTCAAAGCATGCTGCGTACAATTATATAAAATCCGTATGTTCAGTTACAACAAATAGCTAACTTGAAACAGACTATAGTATTTCTAATATCATGGCGTTGTATGACCTAGGTATTGACTCTCTGGAGAATTTAGAATAAATTCTAAAACATCTAATATATGAAACAATTATGTCATATAAAACGAATAGTGATAAAGAATACAATCTTAAATTTTACATACCTCTACAGCTGAAGATTTGCTCCCGTAAAGAGGTAAGCTTTCTGACAAGACTCGTCGTAGTGTAATTTGTTTATAGAGAATTTGCTCTATATGTACTCTAGCTGTGACAGATATGCGCAGCAGCTAGGTACGTGAGTTTTCACTGCAGGCAATTTGCACGTGCAGCATTGGGTGAATCGCGCTCAGTATTTCAAAATTACTCGAGTGTCGAAAAAATAAACAACCCTCGAGTAACGCTCTAGTCGGAAACGAAACCCGAATACATTTTTGATCACATATACATATTGATATAAATCAGACAATTCCGTGACAGTTGTTACCTATTGCTTTCCAAAGTTATCCAAGGTCCAGAAGCTCGTATTTTTCTGGACAGAGTTTGAAACATACTTACATACATACATGCATGTACATGTTGTACAAGTCCTAATTATGCACATATGTGTGCAAGTACAAGGTTTGCATGCCATAATCTTCATCCATGGAAAAGGTTCTTCATTAGAAAGGTATGAATTTTGCATACACGTGGAATAGAATCATTGTCGATGGTATACTCTCTTTATCATATCTAGTTAAATGCTTCTTTGTTGTTGCACCGTTTTATGTCTTTCTTCTTGTTTTTGGCTGTAAAAGTTTATATTTCATTGGTAACTTTACTTTGGTTATTCACCCCTTCATATTGCGTAATCTTTTTATTATCACTTTATGACAGGGATCATACTCGTTAGTCTTCATAGGTAGTTTTCTGCTATATTGACAATCTTACATGTACAATAACAATTTTTTTGATAATTAAAAATATAGATGCTATTTCTATTTAGGTACGATCTTTCCATTGTTTTCTTTTTACCTTTCCCGGAATAGAGCTCATTTTTTTATATCTGCGACATAGAGAAACATTATCCACAATTATATGCTTCTTACCTGACAAAAATATGTACATGCACACGAGACATTGGTTGATTTCATTTGAATATGGAAACAAATAGAAAGAAATTGTAAAACATATATATTTTATTGGAAACTTGTAATAGCTGAAAAGAGTGTTTATATAAATGAGGAAAAAAATCTTATCTTATGTGATTTCATGGCAATGAGATTTCTCTGATTTCTTGTTTACTCTATTCTTTCGTTGTAATGATTTTACATTAAACTGCATTGCTAACAATGATCTTTCAGCAACTGGATTTACTGAAAATGGGACCAATATTTCAGAGTTTGCAGATCGTGGTATTGTAAGTCTCAAAGCGACAATGGGATCGCCTGAGGTTGAATATTTTTCTAGCACCTTTAAATCTATCTCTTGTTTTTTAAAATATCTGTGCTATAATACCCACTGATTTAGCTCGAACTATTCTGCACTAAAAGAAAATACATATCGTAAGTTTATTTGCATTTTAAAAATCACATTCCTGTTGGGTTTTTTTCTCCAGAACTATGCACCAATTCCTTTAGAAATGACCAATAGGAAATTGTTATGTTTACGTTTACCTTCAATTTATACAACATATGAAACGGGTTTCTAATGAGATAATTAAAAGAAAACACAGAAATATAGAATAAAATGTCACCTCACAGCTTGACGATCAGCGTTCTCTGATGTGAAAATATGCGAGATTCATGCCGTAAAGGACGCGGATATCTTAAAAATGTGGCGTACGTATATATATATATATATATATATATATATATATATATATATATATATATATATATATATATATATATATATATATATATTCAAACCATTTTGCCACGACCTTAATGTCTAAGTGAGCCTATCACAGTGGCAATTTATACATGTTATTCGATACCCGCACATAATTGACAATCAATCTCAAATGCCGATATGTATGGGATGATAAATAAATGATCTCATAATCTGCCACTGGCTGGACCAAGGCAATAAAAACCATTTACTTTTTCTGTCAGTATGAACAATGCAATTAACGTCAATTAACTCAACACATGCCAATGCAATTATCTTCAACTAACTCAACATTTTGCTGGTATAGGTCAATTTCCACAGAAACAATGTTAGTGCCTTTTATTGTCGGTTGAAGTACTTTTAGCTCGAATAATAAAGAATTAATAGATGTTTTATGATCTGTCCTTGAGTATGTATTTTGTTATATGACATTACACTTTCAAAATGAAAATAAACTTGTTATCCATATTTTAGTATTAAAAATAAAAATAAAAACATCTTTAAAGGAGACAAATCTGACGATAAAAACGAAAAGTATGTTATGTAAATGAAACAACAAATCAGACTTTATAATGAATAAATAATTGTTCCCAAAAGAAACCGGATGAGTATGCGATAATAGCAAACAGCTCATGCAATCGCGTAAAACATTGCCAAGAAATACACTTCAACTCACGGACACTGATCGTGGTTCTTGAAATACAGTATTAATGATAAAACTCGAATATACAACATAAAGTGGTCACAAACAGAACAGTTTCATATTTATAAAATTTTGATATAAATTAGTAAATTTAAGTGCAGAAATACAGAGGCAGAAGCAATTACCAGATCAACCCCTGATCCCACTATACACGATAACTATGGGTACGCTTTTCAGACAGATATATAGCTGAATTGTCAACATTATATCAGTAATATTTGTATTTTCTCAGAACAGCTTTTTATATATGCCAATGTGAGTAATGATAGTGAGAAAGGCTAAAATCCTATTTGAACGTAATACAGAATATTCCTCTTCTTCTATAACTCAGAAATCCGATCTTATAGCCCGTTTCAATGTATTAAACAGAAGCCCTCGGTAGATAAAGCTCAGCTTGTGCAAGAGATGAAACAGCATGAAAAATATTTCCCGTGAATATGTCTAAGTATGGAATATATAGGCCCTTGCAGTCATGTGGTAAAATTTACTTCTTGATTGTCTATTGAATGAAAATATTTGATATTATGGTATGCTCTCTATTCTCGACTCGAACATCAAATTCTATAAAACATACTTTGCTGAGTAGTTCCTATTTTTCAGTCTTGAACTCGTAAAATTTCAAGAATGATTGCAGGTGAAATAAAAGAGGATTACCCCCCCCCCCCATTTAAAAAATTTTTAATCCTCAAACTATTTGAACAGCATAAGGAAAATCATCGGTTGCTGCGTATTTTGTTGCATTAGTAAAATATCTGTCGCACAATAAGTAGCAGCAACTAGCAAAATTATAGAAACTCGTCTCCGGTCACCAAAAATTCTTACATTATTCTTAGACAAAACTTAGCAAGAAAATATGTTAAGAAATCCATCAAATTGATAGTAGTTAAATAGCACAGACACATGAATCTAACTACATCCAGGTTTATATAGTGAAACAGAAAATAACAAGTGCAGCTTTTTAAAATATTGCTATTTCAAGGTTTATTTGTATTTAAAATTAAATGATCACTGTTTACAGCAGAAGAATTACCGGGCTACATCATAAAGACATCCTAATCTCTGACAGCTTTCACCCTTCACTTTATATGATATAAAGAAAAAAGTGGAAACATTCACTAACGCCTTGATATAAAGAATAGTGTGATAACATTCATTAATATGTATGTTATTACATCATAAAGACATACAAATCTCTCAGACCATTCACGCTTTACGTTACTTATATAAAGAATAGTATAAAAACATTCACTAACACCTTGATATAAAGAATAGTGTGATAATATTCGCCAACATGTGTGTGATTACGTCATAAAGACATCCAAATCTCTCCAGCTTTCACCCTTCGCGTTACCTTGATATAAAGAATAGTGTGATAACATTCATTAATATGTGTGATTACGTGATAAAGCTATTCAAATCTCTCCCAGCATTCATGCTTCACGTTACCTCGATATAAAAAATAGTGTGATAACATTCACTAATATATGTGTATGATTATGTCATCCCAAGTTTTCCATTAAATGTATGTATTCTACGAGCAGACACCCTTAAGCATCTCAATGCTGGTCAGTTCTCGTTATCTGGCCTAGCAGTCTGAACTGCTAATTTAATGCTATCAATTAGGGATGGATAAATCCGATGCCGTACCGATTTAACAGCTGGTCAGTTCTCGTTATCGGGCCTAGCAGTGTGAACTACTAATTGAACGCTATCAATTAGCTATGGATAAATCCAATGCCGTGCTGATTTAACAGCTAGTCATTTCTCGTTATCGGGCCTAGCAGTGTGAACTGCTAATTGAACGCTATCAATTAGCTATGGATAAATCCGATGCCGTGCTGATTTAACAGCTGGTCATTTCTCGTTATCGGGCCTAGCAGCGTGAACTGCTAATTTAACGCTATTAATTAGCTATGGATAAATCCGATGCCGTACTGACTTAACAGCGAAGCAAGAGACGAGTCTTTGTTGCAGATAGACAGGTGTTTCAGATATATAGGACTTACTTCTATATTAGATTGCTGGTGTTTTGTGGGTTCGATATCACTCATAACAATAGCATAAGACATGACCGTTCATATTGGTATATGGCAAGATGAGATTTCTTTACCGTTACGCCCCGTGATATCTTAATTTAAAAAAAAAATGCCGATGCAATTTCGTATGTACCTTGCTTGCTTTGAGTGAAGGTCTTAAAAAAAAGTGTTTATTATATATTGACTGAAACATTCTTACCAAGTGAATGTGATATTTTATACGCGCCACATAAACTGTGTTGTTGTCGTTTTCTTACATTCATGTTCGTAATTGCCCATAATCTACGTCCTAAAAGCTATAGTGAACCACACATATTTCACAGCTAAGTATTCACTCTCAGTAGCATCCACTTATGAGATATAATTTTAATAGCTTGGTTTTGGAAAAATAATTATTTAAATCGTAGGTTTATAGTAATGTGAGCCACCTACTACTATTAAAAGTAACTTAAAAGTGTTGGTATTACCAACCACTTGAAAGTGTTGGTATAAAAAACACACTTGAAAGTGTTGATATTATAAACCACTTAAAAATTGTGGTATTAAAAGCCGCTTTCTCGTTGGAAACTATACTTTTCCCCGTGTTTGCTCACCGTAAACAAAGGACATTTTCTATTACTCTGCCTTATAACCAAGACCAACGTAAAATGCTTTCATTCGATGTCATAAACGAATATAACACTTTCACTTTGACTTAGCTTTATTGTTAATGGAAGCTAAATTGTGTAATGACATTTAAAAGTTAAATCGTGTGTTCAGTAAATGTGCACAAGTTAAGACCTCGGAAAGGCAATTTTGCCTATTATCCGGAAGCATGAATAGTCTTTGAACATAAAATCATATGAAATCAAACGAGCCTGTAGATTTACTATCGATCAGTTGGCTAATCAAATGAAGCAGTAGAGGATTCCATCTAAGGTACAACCAGGTCATTATAAATTATTCATACTATAAGAAAAAGTAAATTTATTTGAATATCAATATACCCATTGATATAAATGCATTCATTCAAACAAAACAGATAGGATGTTTTGGACATGACGTCGTCATGGGGACAACATATTTTCGAATTGCCGTCGTAACAAATGATACAATGTATTCATAATCTTCAATGAATTCTAAAACTCACCTTCCGATTGGACTTTTCATCAGAACATTTATGAAAGACAGACCTGGTTGAAAATGAAATCAATTGGTATATCTATTATTTTCTAGCCTTCTCTGTCAGTACCAGGCATGCTAATCGCATGGATACTTACAAACATTTTTTTTAACTGGACGGGGTCCTAATAAACAAATTTGTTTTGACGTTCACATCGCCAGGTCACTTTAATATAGCAATACTATGATGAATATGTAGACACGCTTACCTCTTCCATGGCACAGAACGCCTGTAAATGATTGTCTCCTCCAGTATGGGTAGCATATCCAACGTGTTATATGGGGTCAAACCCACGATTTTCTCTCTCCAAAATCCGAAGTATCAAACCTTTGGATACTCTGCCACAGTAGCTTAGCACAGAGCCCCGCATAACCAATACCAACGTAAAATGCTTTCATTCGATGCCATAAACGAATATAACACTTTCACTTTGACTTTGCTTTGTTGTTAATGGAAATTAAATTGTGTAATGACATTTAAAAGTTAAATCATGTGTTCAGTAAATGTGCATAAGTTAAGACCTCGGAAAGTCAATTTTGCCTATAATGCGGAAGCATGAATGGTCTTTGAACATTAAATCATTCGAAATCAAACAAGCCTGTAGATTTACTATTGATCAATTGGCTAGTCAAATGAAGATCTAGACATGTTTACCTCTTCCATGTCACAGAGGTAAGGGTAGCAAATCCAACGTGTTATACGGGGTCAAACCCACGATTTTTCTCTCCAGAATCCCGAATATCAAACCTTTGTATACTCTGCCTCAGTAGCTTAGCACAAATATGTTTTACGGATAAGTTATCATACTTTTTTTGACAGCATCACGAGAAACGAATAGGTTTTCTCCAGAGTATGTAACCTTTAATTCAATACATTGAAATTCAAACCCTTAAAAAGTGCTTCTTATGTTGATTACACGCAAGAAGCTTTCTGCCTAATCAATACCATAAAACCATATTATATCGGTCACCGAAAATGTGTGCTCTCATATTCTCTGTTTGATTGTAACACTTTGAAACATAAAAAAGAAAGTGGAAGTTAATAGTTTGTAATATTTATAATATTTTTCGTGTCAAAAAAGACTATCTTGTGCATTAGTGCATTAGTCAATAAATATATAAGTAAATCTTTAATGAATAACTCGTTTAAATATAGTATTAACGTAGTATTAACGGAAAGACGAATGGTGTAGGCTTGTCTTGATAAAATATACCATGAATGCTGGCATTACTTGAAGATTTGAAGTATATTCTATGATTGCACAGTGTATTACGTTCAGGTATATTATATGATTGCACAGTGTATTACGTTCAGGTATATTTTATGATTGCACAGTGTATTACGTTCAGGTATATTATATGATTGCACAGTGTATTGCGTTCAGGTATATTCTATGATTGCACAGTGTATTACGTTCAGGTATATTATATGATTGCACAGTGTATTACGTTCAGGTTTTTAGCGTTTTACGTTATCATAAGCCAACATTTTACAAGAGAAACCTGATCTACAAGCATTTATTAGAACATGCAGGGTGTGGAATTTACATTGATGTTTGTCATCTATCAAGAAATTCACTGCTTTCTGACATGACCCCTTACTGAATTATACAAAGAATCAATAAAAAAATTCAGAACACGCTATGCTTTTCTGATAATAAACATCAATTCGCCATTTAATAATTTAAATTATGTAAAATTGTAAATACGTAAATTTTCACCCAATTGAAAGACATCTGTTCATTAGGTTTGTGCCCATGCAACATGGCTTCAGAGCGACGGGTCATGAGGATCCTATAGTCATACTGATTCCCATAGTGACTAATTATTACACTAACAAAAACCGTGCGGTAATTGGCAGTTCTTTCTGAATTCTTAAATACCTTTGCACGTTTGTTTTCATGAGAATAAAGTATTTGAAATAATGCGTTGAAAAACAGAGATACAATTTTGAGATAAAAAGCAATAACAAGTTTACGACCAATTACTGACTTGAGATATTTTTTTCATGTGTCTGTGAAGACAAATTTTAACATTATACTTTTTTTTACTCAGATATTGAAAATCCAGAATGATTCCATTTAGAATTCCTGACTATTTTTACTGAAAAAGAAAACATCATGTAGACTTCTTTTGTACTTTCAATGTGTTTTGTCTCGTATCTCTAGTGTCATCAAGTTTAATAACCACAGATATGCATTAAAAAAAATCGCCTCACTCGGCAACATTTTGCAGCAATTTTGTCGAAAACAATTTTATTGTGAATTCTCAAATGCCAGTAACTGTATATGCACACACACTGAATATGAGATGGAGAGTTGCGTGCAAAACAGTTGGTGTATCAATAGCTGTAGAAAATGTCATCGACACAATTGGCAGTGCTGACCAGTGAATTCCAATAAAGCAAAAACATAAAAATATATTTCAGTAAATGAAGTGTCGACTGCTCAAAAACTTTAAAATTACATACTTTTATTTTAGAAGAAGGTACACTATGCTATGCATATTTCCGAATAATTGTACTGCAAAGGGTCATGTCGACACATTTTTCAACAGCCCACGTGGATATCTACCAGTGTGTGTCCACGAGGGAACCTTTTTGTTTATTGTATATTCCGTTTCAGCATTTATAATGAATTCTGCGGTTTCATTTATTTTTTCTTCAAATTTCTGGAAATCGCGGTGTTGTGGAGTAAACATTGTACTAATAATATTCAGTGACATGAAGAGTTTTAAAACTAGATTAGCTTTAACAAGATTGAAAACATGTCCTGTTATCACATAACGGTTTTAGGTGGGGTACATATCGTTTGATAATGAAATTGAAACAACGAAAGCAGTTTGCTTTGCCAACGCTCGATTTGATTCTGAGCGGGCTTGTGTACGGTTGCATGTGCCTCTTTGATCATTTCACAGGTTCGTTTACATCGTGATACGCGTTTGCGACAGACAACGTACGGGAAAATCGCCATAGCCAAATTAGATGTTGTCTCAATCTGTCCGACGGTAAGAGTTATCATCGCCCCCTCCCCCTTCTGCTTGCAAAATATTTTTCATTATTCTTCACTGGAACAACTATAAACTCGAAATGTTTTATCATCATTTACGCCTTTTGCGAGATATTATAGCTTTCAAGTCCAAATAGTTAAATAAGCGTTAAATTGAAAAACAGATTTATTGTGGTAGGTAAGGCATGTCTTACTTCAAACAATAAGTTATTCATTTCTTCATTAAAATAAACATTATATACTTCGTTATGCATAAGGCCATTTCAATTATTTAGAAGTACAATTTGCAACCATTTATAACTGATTACACGTACTGTTCCAAGATAGATTTTTTTTTTACAGCACTATTAGTAGTAGTAGATGCTGCGGCGTAATACTAGTTGCTATCTTTATAACTTATCAAGATAGTTAGCATCAATTCGATGTCGATTATGACGCAATACAAAATCTAAATAAAACGACCATGCTCGTTGCGTGCCAGACCGACAATATTTGACTTCCGACTTCATTTAATCAATCAGATTATGAAACAGTCGTGTCTATCTAAAAAACTGTAAAATGTCACGTCACTAATTTCCTGCTTACAGTGAACATGTCTGCATCCGTACCCCCTTGGTCCTTTTTTTACAGTGATTCATACTTGCTTCAGACGCTATTTTCCTCATATCGTTATTGAGTTATAACTCGCATTGCCTTGTTGTTCATATATTAAACAAAATGTGCCATGCTATTATGAAGCAGCTGACCTCTAACCTTTTGTGGATCGAGAAAGATGTTCATATTTGCGCTTCAATGATTGGTTGACTATCATCACATGGGTTATTTCATACACTTACGAATGTGAGTAACTCGTTTAATGCACAATTATCTTTTGATTTTACATATAAATTTTTCACTACTCTTGAAATTACATTCGAAAATACAAGTATTCCACAAATACTGCTATTGCGCAGTAAATAAGTCACTTTGTAAGTGACAAGACACTTAGTAGCTAACCATTTTATCTAGATAAACGTTTAACAAAATTGCTAAGTGTGTATGTTTTGGACACAAACAAAGTCGCTACAAACAAAACGAAATATACAATGCTGACCAACATTTTTTTCGCCACTCCAAGATGTCGCGACGTTAAATCTCTTTTAGTCGCTTTTTTTAGCGCATCTACCACTGCTTATTTTTACACTTTCATGAAAAAGAGAACCTGCTGCAATTCAACATAATGGGTGCCATTCTCTCCGAATTTCTGTCAATGAATTTGCAATTTTGTTCACTCTTTGTAAAAACAAAGAAACAAATATAAGGTCTTTCCCATGAAATCGAGTTGGTTTCGGGAAACGAAGCTTAGAAAGTGCTTAAGTTCATAAAAATTATGGTAGAAGACGCTCGATGGCGCAGATTGAGAAAGATTAGCCTGTTTAAGTATGCCATATATCGGCAATCACATAGCAAACCATTTTATTTTGCTAACAAAAACTAGACTAAACCTTGACGTTGATAAAGCAAAAGCCGACATAGTTACACAATATTATTCATTACGTGGAATGGTAATGCCAATCAAGTGTCGATTAGAGGCATAACATTACAGATATAGTTACATAAATTTCTTGATCTCGTATAATGGCAATATCACTTTAGTATCGATTAGTAGTATAAAATTGCATTAAAAGCTTTGCATGACAAAGAAAAGGCTGTTGAAATGTATTTAAAAATGTTCAGTTAGGTTTGTATTTTGTTCTTTAAAGATTGTGTCCTCCTGAAAGATTAAGTATGCATTGAATTATGATAAAATGATACGTGGATATAACATTTCCATGTCTGGCTTTGATACATGTATGTATAAGACGTACAGGAAGGATTTTTGAGGACATGAAAAGTGATAATTCTTAAATCGCGACCACGCCGTTTCAAACGTATTATTTTCGTGGAGAACCTGAACAATGCATCGGCTAAATCCGCAGTTGATGAGTGGTTTCCATAGTGATTCTTATAACTCTGACTAAATCCAAAACTCTCTAGCTATGAAGACGATTTATTTATGCTACTTTCTTATTTCGAATGTATCTTCATTTTGCGGGTAGGAACTTGATGCTGGACTCTGACTTTTGGAAAATATATCCTCAAGTGAATAAAACAATAGAACACTGATTTTTTTGCCTGACTTATGAATTGCCACAAAAGCTTTAAATACTGTACTCAGTACTGGTTTATATATATATATATATATATATATATATATATATATATATATATATATATATATATATATATATATATATATATATATATATATATATATATATATATACATGCATACATATATATATATACATGCATACATATATATATATATATATATATATATATATATATATATATATATATATATATATATATATATATATATACACACACACACAAAAGATATAGACTGCCGAGAAGATGCATCGCACTTTAAGGCATGTGAGGCCCCAGATGTAAGTATTACTATAATAGAAACCCCATTCTGTCCATGATTTTATTCACTTAGTAGAACTATCAATGGTCATAAAGATTAGTCTCGCGAAGTCGATTCGGATGCTATTATAAAACGATTTGAAAAGCTCTTGTAAAGTATGAAAGGTCCTTCATGTAAACCTTTGCCGTGACTGACAGCGGCCTTGTGAAATAAAGACAGAAGTTTGCAACCAAAGACGTATAGCGTGCATTATTGGAAAACGGTCTAATTTAAATCCAAAAGCACGGTGGAAAGTTTACAAAACCTGAGGGTGGTAAGTTTTACCTTCCGTTCAAATATGACTATTACGAACTTGAATAGTTTTGAAAAATTGCTTTATACAATTGTAGTGATTATTGGAAAGAGTTTTATGCTTTGGATTTTTTTAATAATGAAATTTAACATTTATGGGCCTTATTAAAATTGTTTTGTCCCTAAAGTTTCAAAGTAGATTCAAATGATAATAAACTGTTCTTTCTTCAGGCTATCGAAAATTACTAGTGCATGGTTTTAGAAGTATTTTAAACCTTCGTTAATTATATATCTATGTGTAATTTTCTTGAAACTGTGCTATATGAAGTCATGAAAGACTTGACGAAGAAAGTTTGAACAACTCTTTTATCAACAGCGTGTGTGATTCTAATACCCGTTATGAGAACGGGAGAAAACATCTTTATAGTTTCAAGTATAATGTGGACTTTACATACCTACATTGCGGGCATTTCTTTCATCTTGCATGATAACATTGACATTTTTAATTTTTCCAGCTTTTACTCACCGACCAGAAATTTTTTCAAATAGTTGGAATAACTTATCTGAATCCTGCAGTCAGAACTGAGGAAAGTATCAGAAATCCTTTTAGAATTCTTCTGTATTGAAGGCTCATAAATCATAAATATAATATAAACTACAAAATTAGTCTAATTTAATCATAAAATAGCAACAAAGTGACAATATAAAGACAAGGGTATGTGCTGATACTCATCATTAGAACAGAGTCAAAAGAATGACATCGATACAGATTTCTAACCAGGAATAAGAAGAAGAAAACTATTGTTTAAGCATATACAGGTATTTTCGTGTTCCCATTATAGCCTAGGAACACAAAATATGGAAACATATATTACCTACTAAACTTCAGTTAAAACGCCTTAGAGAAAAGACAGACTTTGAATATGTTAATAATCTGAAATAGTCGTTCTTGATATGTTTAAAAAAAATAATAACATTTATATATATATATATATATATATATATATATATATATATATATATATATATGTGTGTGTGTGTGTGTGTGTGTGTATGATACAACTCGCACCTTCATAATAACTCTCCTTCGTAGTTAGGTAATTCGGTTTAACGCGTACACACACACACACACACACACACACACATATATATATATATATATATATATCTGCTGCTATTTGATGAAGCACAACATGCTGTGCAGATAAACCGATGTTCCCCTCCATATCACAGATGATCATTTAAGTGGCGAGTATATTCTATTTTCTTTTTACTAGACCTTACGCTAATAGTTCCTGCTGGACAATGAAACCTAGCTTTATCGCGTGGTTGCACCAAAAGGAGTCTCAGAAGTCTGCACACTTATCTGAAACTTACAAATATCTGACCTATAATATCTCAATCTTCCAATTTTTTTTTTTATCTTCGGTTTCCAATACAGACCATGGCAATAACTTCAGGTGCCATTTGAACTTTGATAATAATCTGTTTCACCACAACTATAACGGCTTCTATTCCTTTCGAAATGTTTTTGTTTTCTGACGTGGTAGTTTTCTAACCCGAATACTTAGAATGAGATCGGATGCCAAATAGCTGGCATAGATACGACATCCAAGAGTAAAGTTCTGGATTTACAACCATTTGACGTATCTATTCATTTTGTGATCAAAGCTTAAAGCTTAAATCCTTCTTACACCGCTTTCATTTGTTGCATGATTATATTTTTGGTTTGAACGGATCCAACATATTAAATAAAAATGTTGGCTCAGACGTGATGAAAGTCAAACTGCAAACTCCAAGCGAGAATGGCGTTGAAAGAAAAGTCATTAGGTGTTATTGTCATTAGGACTTGAGTTAAAGCCAAAATAAACGATAGATTTATTTCCCTCTTTGATGTCGGGATAAAATCTAACAACAACTGAGTCCTTTGTTGATTCGCCGCATTGGGGATTTCATTATTTCCATTGTCCTACTTCCAGATAATACACCGGAACAAGATAAAAAGGTGCGTCTGCAGAATACAGATATGTCGGTGTTTTCATGGTTCTCAAATTTAGTGTAGATATTTGTTTATCACAGGAGGAAATTTCACATCATTCTTCTCATTTCACTCTCAGCTGGATCAAACTCTGACGTTTCCTGTAAATAAGTTTACCTCAACGTACAATCTTGGCCACAACTTTGTTCTAACTCAGGCAGGTAGTATACATAACATATACATTTAACATTTTTCTTGCAGACCAAAACGTTTTCCCTTCTATATAAAAAGGAATGAAAATGTATTTAAAAAACGTAAAATGCATTTCTTAGTTTCTACGTATGTTTGAACAGTTCAATTACTGCATACAAATGATACCAACATTGCAATATTCCTGCATCAAGATCGTTTTACGTTAAGATATCAAACTTTTTTTCCACCATCACACTGTTACATGTATATGTATGTTGATACGTGTATGTCAACTGGTGTATTCTAGTTTACTCCATTTATTATGGACGCCGCAGCATGAAACTTATTGTAAAGTTTTAATTGCGTTGAAGTATGTCCCATAGTCGCCAGCCAAGAGAGAAAATCTACTTCGCGCTTTTTTCGCAGCGGATTTTCGTTTGAAGCTTGCAAGAATGAGTATCTTCAAATAAAGTTTTAAAAAAACCATCAATCATATTATGCTAAATTTAATAGCATAGCATAGCAAGCTATTTCTCGTCAATGCCTTTATACATACTTTTGATTCATATCATATAGCTACCACTGACTAATTATAACTTTAAATATGTTCAGTATACTACAGTATATATAATGTGGGTCTCAATAACACAGCCTACATACACAGTTAAGTCAAGTGACTGTAGGGGTGTTAAGACAGCTTGCATACAAAGTTAAGTCGAAGTGACCGCAGGGTCCTTAGGACAGTTTACATGTACAGTGAAGTTGAAGTGACTGTAGGGACCTTAAGACAACTTGCATACACAGTTAAGTCGAAGCGACTGTAGGGGTCTTAAGGTTCCTTCTACTTTGATATTTTCTATCTGTTTTGGAATATAAAGTCACGATATTTCTCCTATCCTAGATAATGTTATTTTCGGTACCAGCTATTGGTTGTAACACCTAAAGTTATTAAAGAATTACAATTTCTCTGTGTCAAACATGCAATGGTTCGTAATAAAATAGCATATAAGAACCTCTTGACACAAATAGAATGACTATTATATAAACTATGAAATTAAATAATAGGGGTATGACAGAAAAGAAGTAAAGAAAGACGTACACAAAAATTAACGTCTCGGTTTCACGATTATCGCCCGTATCTTTTTCTGATGCATGAAATTACTCCATGAATTCGATGCCGTTTTAGTGTGCGGTGATCATTCGCATTCGACGGGGATATAGATCCTGATATATATTTTTTGCTAAACTATACTGCGCTTCATGTTCATTTCGTGTATGTTCTTTGCAATGGGAATTCGACCTATGTAGTAGATACACCTACTTAATAATTCTTCATAAATGTCAATACCTAACTAATGATAAATACAGGTTGCCATAATTTACCTTCAACCGGGCAATGCAAATAGTAGCATGGATTTCTTCTGTCAATGTGAGCAATACAAACAAGCTCCATAACAGGAGCAATAATACCTGGTTTTATCTTCTTGGGTATTTCGAAAGCACATCAACCAGCTTCTCTCTCAAATATATGACTACGACTATTACACATTCTAGAATGTGAGATCGTACCGATCCCGTGCAAATTGTTTTTAAAATAAATCGCCGATTCCTGGTACCTTCTTCCAAAAAGGAAGTTTTGAATAACATTACCAATTATCTTAAAATCAAGGTTTCTTTTACGTTGCTAATATTGGGTATACTATTTCTGATCTTATTTTATAAAAGACATTCATCGTTTTAGGTTACATCCCAAAATTGAGAATTAGTTACGTTACATTAACATTGTATTTTGTGCTTTTTTTTGTAAAAGCCTACCGACGATATGGTTTTTGCTATGAATTATCCACCAGTATAAGAACATATAAGTTTTTACTTTCCATTGAACACCCACTATTCCATTGAAAATGTTTAGGCATTATAACTATATAAGCAGACATTTTTTTGGGGTTCTTATTTCTTTCTGTGACTAGAGTACAATGTGTTATAGACTGCATATGGGAAACAAATTTAATGAGTATATTCGTATAGAAGGTTAAGTTTTTCTGGAACTAACTGAAATTTAATACTCGGTGAATTAAATGAATACTTGCAATATATTGTGCAAGTCGAGTTTATAAACTTCAAATTACTTTATCCATAATTTTACATCTCTGAAAAAGTAAAATGCTATATAGTTTTAGGAGAAATATTGCAAATATCATTATTCTCTTATACAATGTCAATGCATTCTTGCAATAAGGTTGTAAATATTATTACTCTGTCACAGAATTTTGAGGCATTCTTGTTATAAGGTTGTAAAGAATTTGAAATCTAAAATATAACATTAGACTATGAAGTTTGAAGCCGTAACACTTTCACCAAGCTGATTCATGTGAAAGCAAGATAGAACACTTTTCAATAAGGCATGTATTTGCTACAAATAAAATTAAATTTGTATCACACCGCCTGTGCTTCATTGATTTGATATCTGTCCATGAAATGCAAAACAAAATATTGACCTGGTCTACAATACAGTTTTTAATTACGTGCACTTATTATTACCAGTTTGCCTCATGGGTCAGTCCTCTTGGGTTCGTTCATCAATAAAATAAAAATAACCAATGACATTTCAAAAGCTCGCTGCTGGCTGTGAGATACTGATTTAATAAGATTTTGTGTGTGGATTAATCGAAATTATTTATAAAATGGATATAATCACACAATAGAAGTATTATCTCGACTGTAAGTTTTATTCGATTGAGTTTCGATATTACAAAAATGTGTACCCAATATGTTGTATGATAAAGTTCGCTTTATGATACTTTAATGGTTCGACACAATTAATCAAAGTATAATTTGCGGTCAGTTGATCAGGATACATAATTATAGACCCATGTAATGTGCCTGAAATAATATGCACATTCTTAGCTTCAATGAATTGTTTAGTTTAGTTTTTATTTGAAAGAAGTACCACACACAAGGCTTCACTTAAACAACTAAGATAAACTCACTATACTAAACCTTACTTCATGATGTATGTAACAGTTTCCTGTGGTTCATATCATGATGTTAGAATAATTTTATACTTCGGCAGCATACGCCTCTCCCCCCCCCCCCCCATTAACACACTTCTCACGTCAGTTGCTTTCATCGAGTGTGCCAGTAGACTAGCTCCTTTATCTACAGTGTCGTTTTAAAAAAGATATACTTATTAGCAAAACTAGTGTCTTTCAAGATCCATTTCTATTGATCATAGGCATCGAATGATTTTGTTCGCGTAATCTCAGTACAATTACAACTCATGAAAATCATCTTCTCAACAGCCACGCTTTTTAAAAGACATAACCAACAATCGATAGTTTTTCTTTTCTCCTAGAAACGTCCAGTAAATGACTTTTAGCAAAGATATCTGTGTTTTCTGGTTTGTTGATCGTTAACTCCAACACTAGCATGGCTTCTGCCAGTCTGAAGTAGTGCTGCCTGTCAGTCAGACAAAAGCACAAACATTTTCATTTGCAGCCATCTATCGATTTTACGATCTGACTGTGCATGGCACTTAATGGTGGATTAATTGTTTAATGACATGTTGAAAGGTTATATTGTGAAATCAGTCGAACTTCACTGGTTTAGATATTAGGAAAACTTCACTCAATAGCATTAAAGAGCAGGGAATGTTTTGAATGTTAAATCTTTCAACATTAACCAGCTCTACCTGCAGGTATAATTTTGCATCTTCATCCAACCAAGCAACACAATTCATCACAAGGTCTCTCATGCAGGCGGGTGATATTTCATCAGCCACAACCATGACATCAAACATAATTTAAATATAATTATCCGTGATTTGCAATAAAGAGCGCGAAACAGGGGTGATGTTTGAAACATAAATATTGTCGCAGGTTCAATATGATAGAATTGCCGATGTAAGGAATGATGGCTACATTATTAGACTTCTGTAGCTCGACAAAAGTCACATGACGGCTTAATCTTTATTTATTTCGACATTGTATACTTAACATGTGTGTACATCGAAGTGTTTGTATTGGCTAAGTCAGTTCTAAGTTCGTTGCAGAAATAGTTTCAACTTTAATAGACATTCTGTTTCTTTCTTTGCAGGTGTTAATCCTGTGAATTTTAACAAGTTGTTCTTTTTCATGGACCAATCTCTGTCTATGAGAATCAGCGAAATAATAATAATAATAATAATAATAATAATAATAATAATATCCTTTATTTACCTGGAGTAACATAAGTAGCCTGAAACTAATTTACATTATGACCTTGCAAGTAAAACAAATATACACGTAATTAGAGGCATCTACAAGATTCACATCTCATGCAAAGAAGAAAACAAATATAAAAGAGTTAATACAAATTATACAAGGTTAGTATACTGCTATCACATAGATACATCACAGCTACCACGTACAAATGTTATGCGGTCATAAAATCAGGATTGCTCATTAAATTACATGTAGTTGTTGATTTTCTTATATGCGGAAACATTAAGTGCTTCTTTGATATCCTGTTGTAATCTGTTCCACAAGACTGTACCAAAGTAAGCACAAGATTTCTTAAAACATTCTGTTCGGAGTTTTGGTTTGTATAAATCATTATTTTCACTTGACTGTGTACTCCTTGTGATAATGTTATTTACGAACTTAACACAAATTAAGATACTCTTTGGCTAGATTATTTAAGACCTTGAAATACGAGGTATTTGAAATTTTATGAATATTTTGTTATAACTTTATTGTTTATTCGAACCTGTCAATAAATTTAATGCCGATCGATAGACAATATAACTTTCTATAAAATGATCTGCAGCTGCGCGTGCAGCACGCCGGACATCTGCACATATATGTCTGTGACGTGACATAGGTAAATAACAGTGACGTAAAAATGTCGGAGAAGGAGAACAATTTTGCTACTGTTCAAAAATCATACTGAAAAGTCCGGGCGCTTTTTCGGTACTATTTGACTCATATCAAGGCCGACTGAGCTAAATTTTACAGATGCAATTCTATGTCATATCCTACAATTTCGAGGTGGTTTCATCGTTTTTAAGATGGTCGCGAATCCATGGAAAATGATCTACGTTTAGAGGGACCGTTGTCTGCGATTGGTGAGGGTGGGGGTGGGGTGGCTGCTGTTATTGGGACAATTGATGAAGATGCTCGATACAGAGTGGAAGATATTTCTATTATCACGGGCATTAATTCGTCTGCTGTTTTTAATATATGAAGAATAATTAGAAGCTCAGAAAGGTTTGTGCAAGATGAGTCCCGCATTTGTTGACGGCTGATCAAAAACAGAATTGGGTTGAAATTGCCAAACAGCTACTCGCCAAATATGAAAAGAGTGACCAGAGACATTTTTGAAAGAAATTGTCACAGGTGATGAAATATGTATATACTTTTTTGAACCCGACTCAAGAGAAAAAAATAAAGTTTGGATGGGAGAAAACGAGCGGAGACCACAAATCGCTCGACGTAGTGGGATTGTCAAGAGAGTTTTAAACGCATTATATTACCTATTCGTGACCCTTTTTCTTGCATCGTTCATACATAAATCCCTGGTATGATGGAATACAAGATATAATCATTAATTCACTTTCCAGAATTTGATCTGATTCTATGTTCTTCGAATGATAATTTCTAATCAATTATTTGTAATAATAATTAATTAAGAGCTAATCATGCATCATTTATATCATCATAAATCTGAAAATTAAAGTCTTGACTGGTTGGACGCACGCAGAAACAATATAGACGGCTGACGCTGCATGCCTCTTGGATGAGACTGTATCGCAGTTTTAACATTATGTAGGCCAGGGGTATGAACAGAAAATAAGCAAAATGCAGTCAGCTCTATTTGTCAACTGGATGAAGCCCAAACATACATTTGTGGTGTACTTTTTATTTAATGTCCAAACCAGCATGCCACCGGCTCCTCTAGGATGGCAGGCAAGTCCATCAGGTCTATCGGTACATGTACAGGTAGATCGACTGGGGAATTTGAGACTGAATGTCCTGCTCAATGGCACTCACAGATCTGTCTAAGCAAATGGACTTTATCACACTCACAGATCTGTCTAAGCAAATGGACTTTATCACACTCACAGATCTGTCTAAACAAATGGATTTTATCACACTCACAGATCTGTCTAAGCAAATGGACTTTATCACACTCACAGATCTGTCTAAGCAAATGGACTTTATCACACTCACAGATCTGTCTAAACAAATGGACTTTATCACACTCACAGATCTGTCTAAGCAAATGGACTTTATCACACTCACAGATCTGTCTAAACAAATGGATTTTATCACACTCACAGATCTGTCTAAGCAAATGGACTTTATCACACTCACAGATCTGTCTAAGCAAATGGACTTTATCACACTCACAGATCTGTCTAAGCAAATGGACTTTATCACACTCACAGATCTGTCTAAGCAAATGGACTTTATCACACTCACAGATGTGTCTAAACAAATGGATTTTATCACACTCACAGATCTGTCTAAGCAAATGGATTTTATCACACTCACAGATCTGTCTAAGCAAATGGACTTTATCACACTCACAGATCTGTCCAAGCAAATGGACTTTATCCAAAGTGGAACACAATGAGTACGTAATAGTCCTGTTAGATCGATACGAAGGGTGAAATTAAGTTCCTGCTGGTTCATATCTGTGCATAACATAATCATATCTTGTGAGAGATTATTTTAAAAACGTACATGACAGTCACATAACATCTTACACCTCAAAAATGTACTACCATCTGTACTCGCTTATAAGTTGAGTCCAATTGCCAACAACACAGACCCTGATCTGCCATCGCATAATCATATTGCAGATAAAGGTCTATGTTGTTTGTTTTACTGATTACTCTTTGCAAACTGCATAGGGCCACATCTGACCTCGAATTATGTGACGGCAGATCTGAGCCTGTGCAGTTTGCAGTTTGAGTCGACTTATAAGCGAGTAACAATGGTTATTAGATGTCTTGAAAGGATCATGGGACGTACTGACAGGTTTATTTGAATATATTAGTGACATTTTGACATAGGTTTGTTTGGATACATTAGTGATGTATTGACATAGGTTTATTTGGATACATTAGTGACGTATTGACATAGGTTTATTTGGATACATTAGTGACGTATTGACATAGGTTTATTTGGATACATTAGTGACGTATTGACCGGTTTATTTGGATACATTAGTGACGTATTGACATAGGTTTATTTGGATACATTAGTTCGTACTTTGTGTTTCGTTGTTTGTGAAAAGGTTGTACTGGCGGTTTTTGTACATATGAGTCGACACAGTTGCTTCCTTCAACAGTCTTGATAATTAAATGCATCGCGAAACCAAATAACAGTATACAGATAATACATTTCCAACTCCGTCAGCGGCAATATTAACATCATTAGGTTTATTTATTTCTAGTAATAATTCAGTGCTAAAAGGTGTTACCGAATAATTAGTCCCTTAGTCTTGATTAACCCTTTTACATAGAATCAGAATATCTTTGATGAGATACAATAAGCTTCTCTGTAGAACGATAAAGTTAAAACCCAATTGAGAAACTTCTTTGAGAGTTAATCACACAAACTTGCCATTTAGCCACACTCTACCGGTGGCGAATATTTTCTAATCCTTCTCGTCTATTACTTTGATTTGTAGGATTTTATACCTTTATCTCTCTCTCTCTCTCTCTCTCTCTCTCTCTCTCTCTCTCTCTCTCTCTCTCTCTCTCTCTCTCTCTCTCTATATATATATATATATATATATATATATATATATTTATCCTATAATTATAGGATTTTATACCTTTACCTTTATATTTTATTTTACATAGCTTTTTAACATCTTTATCTTTTATCTTATAGGACTAAATGTTTGCCTTTATTTGGAAGGGTTTATCTTCCTATATTTGCTTTAATTTTTTAAAACAAATCTTTACATTTTTACAACTCAACTTTTATCCGGCACTTTATAGCCAGGATTGTGATGAAGTGTCGTTAAAACCAAATATATATATATATATATATATATATATATATATATATATATATATATATATATATATATATATACTTATACTACTTTGAAATTGAAATACTAAAATGAGGGTAAATATCTGGTATTATTACAACATCTCCTCTGTGACCACCATAAAAATGTTGCTGTCATAAGTTTATTGAATCTATCTATCTATCTATCTATCTATCTATCTATCTATCTATATATATATATATATATATATATATATATATATATATATATATGTGTGTGTGTGTGTGTGTGTCTACATCTTGGTGTCTATCTATAGATCAATCAATCAGTCAATCAATCAAACAATCAATCAATCAATCAATCAATCAATCAATCAATCAATCAATCAATCAATCAATCAATCAATCAATCAATCAATCAATCAATCAATCAATCAATCAATCAATCAATCAATCAATCAACAGGTCTATAAATAATCATTTGTCTACGTTAAAACAAATAGTATGCAAGAGTTATACCCAAATGTATTATTAAAGGTTGGATGAAATAAACTCATAAACTCAGAGGATGGAACTATTTTTATTATTGTTTTGCGCGCATTTCATGTAACAGTCAACCACCAACATCTTGAATAATGCAAATGATTTCGCCATTTGTAAAGTACATTACTGTATAAAAACATTAAGGTAAAAATATGGAAATAAATAATCACAGTAAGGGCGTCAACTTCAAATTTTTGTCGCTCGCGTCGGTGAAAAATCAATAATCAAATATATTACCTCGCACAGTCGTGATAACTATAAATCTTCAAAATCACATAGGATATGTACAAAAGTACGAAAATGATATCCATTGATGAAACTAAGAGACAGTGAATTCTTATCTGAACATAAATCAGCTGCTAAAGAGTTAATATATGGACTTCGACCCAAGTTCCTGAATATATAGGTATCTGTCATTTTCATGTAATCTATTCAAAAATGTATAATTTACATCTGTCATTTTCATGTAATCTATTCAAAAATGTATAATTTACATCTGTCATTTTCATGTAATCTATTCAAAAATGTATAATTTACATCTGTCATTTTCATGTAATCTATTCAAAAATGTATAATTTACATCTGTCATTTTCATGTAATCTATTCAAAAATATAAAATGTACATCTGTCATTTTCATGTAATCTATTCAAAAATGTTTAATTTACATCTGTCATTTTCATGTAATCTATTCAAAAATGTAAAATGTACATCTGTCATTTTCATGTAATCTATTCAAAAATGTATAATTTACATCTGTCATTTTCATGTAATCTATTCAAAAATGTATAATTTACATATATTGTTCATCCATTCATGTAATATATTCAAAAATGTATAATTTACATACATTGTTCATCCATTCAGACGGCGATATCTGCACTTAACGACTACTTCAAAGTTTGACCTAAAAACGTGTAAATAGTTGAAACTTCTATAATTATCATTTTCTTATCATGTACTGAGACTGTGACTGAAAGTAATTAATCACCAAACTAACTGTTATAAGGAGGTGTGTGTGTGTGTGTGGTGGGGGGGGGGGGAGGGGGGAGGGGGGACTTCCAGCTGCATTCATTCACGATTAAATTAAATATCTTCTGCATGGAGATTGCAATGCTACTTTAATGTTTTAGGTTGAATTAAGAATCTCATAAAAGTAGATTTACTTACTGCAAACTTAATTAGTTCACAATAATCTTATTTTTAGGGACTTCAAATGAAACTTCGAGCAATTGAAATCTTGTTCTTATTTTTTGGGGTGGGGGTGGGGGGGATATAAATGTATGTTATGTTTAGAAGAAAATTAAGATATGAGGGAAACTCGTTATAAATTTAGCCCGATTGTAGAAAGATACAAGCAGTTATACAGAAAGGGATGAAAGTCGAATAGCAATACAATTTCAACATACTGCTTTTTTAAAGTCTTAACAACCAGATTACACAGATTATACTGAAAATAAATGTGTTTTGTATCATAAGACTGAGCTGTTATAAACATTCTCTCATTTTGAGTTAGTTCAAGGATTATTACATACACTCACCAAAATGAAAGCCAGTTATCTAGTTCGAGAGAAGATTCCCAACCTTTTATGAAAATGACAGGGATTGACCCCTATAATTGAAGCGGCAGCAGCTGTAGTAGTAGTAGTAGTAGTTGGGGAAATAGTAGTTGCATTGGTAGCAGCAGTGGCAACAGCAGTGGTAATATATTGGTTGTGGCTGTGGTTGTGGTGAGTGTGGTGACTGCCATTTCGAACCCTCGAAAATACTGAGCACTAAAGTTGGTGTTCATCATAATGCAATACAATATCATAAGAAAGCATGTGGTTATTGATAAATCGCAAATTTTACACTCCGCGGACTTTATTTGATTAATCAGTTTATTAAACAAGCGTGTCTATCAAAGAACGGTAAAACGTTCCATAACCAATTCGGGCATTTCCTAGTTAGAGTAAACAGTAAGCATTCAGACCCGTTCCATTCTTTATTATATCAGTACATACTGGTAGTAGGCTTCAGTTGCTGGTTGGTTTATATCGTTTATTCAATTGTTAATCCCCATAGGCATTGTTCATAACTGAAACAAAATGCGCCGCCACGTCAAATATAAAGCAGAAGACTTCTGAAGCAGTCAGAGGAACGGCAAACTTTTAGCACGGATGGAGACATATTGGAAATAAATGACAGAAATTTCAGGGAGGAATTAGAAAAATAACGGAACTGTTCACAATTTATTTTCAACTTCGGTGACTTGTTGAATATTAGATTCCAAATTTATTAATTTCTTCCACTAAACCAAGTGCTGATCTGTGTAGAAGACGAAGCCCTTTCGTGTGCAATGTCAGATTGCTATGTATTCTTCTGAGTGGATTTGCGCGTCGATGGATATTTACCTAATCTTTATCAGGATTAATGAACACACATACAAGGGTGAGTAACTCAACTTTGATACACAATTATGGATATTTTTTTATAATATATTCATTTGCAAGACTGTTGAAATATAATTTGAAATATTAAAACCCACATAATGTACTGCTTTGGCGCATGCGCGTAACTTTGAATGTGAAACGGGCTCATATTTATTTTGCGGTCAAGTTTTTTATTCAAATCTAAATCTATCTATCTATCTATCTATCTATCTATCTATCTATCTATCTATCTATCTATCTATCTATCTATCTATCTATCCTTTGGCACGCCGATATAGTTAGATATTTTGTGGCTATTTTATTTTTCCTTTTAAACCTTAATTTTAGGATAAATTGGACAAACCTTAATAAAATATTAGTACTTAGCGTCGCAAGATGTAACTACGCTTTATCATTCTTGTGATAAAATGATTTTAAGTGTTTCAGAAGATGTACTGTTATGTTAAATGACCGAAAGCGAAAAACGGCGTAAAAAACGGACTGTAGTAAGATTGATGCATATAACAACCATGTACAGTAAAACTAATTAGCAAGAGAATGCTAAAGGTTTTGAAGAGCACTCCGTTATAAGACAAAAAATATTGCTGACAAGCTTGACCGAGGCGTCTTATACCATTTACCATTTACGAGGCAGATGGAACTGATCCAAAAAGGTAGAAAGTTGCGGAAAGTCAAAGTGAAACAATGAAAGGATTATAACCAACAAAGTATGAACGAAACTACTTTATTGTTGTATTCATGAAATATATATATATATATATATATATATATATATATATATATATATATATATATATATATATATATATATATATATATATGGGGGGGGGGCTCAGGCAAATAATAAAATTTCCGTTACGGTTTATATTTTGCTCTTTTTTGTGGTAAGACCGGAAAATCAGGCTTACATCATATGAACTGTCTATCCAAAACAAAACTTTTGAGACGATAAAAATGATTTGCTGCGTGGCTGGTTTCTGAGAAAAATTCCCATGTAGGTGCCCACTATAAAAATCCGGCCTGGTCAGATCTCCCCATTTACATCCAGTAGTACCTGTGAGGAGACAGCGATAAAATGATATTGGTTTTAGGTTCAAACCTTCTATTGGGTACAATTTACAGATACGTAGGCTTCCGAAAAAATTATGTCAATTTGTTCAGACAATTATTTGTCACGAGTGACAATACAAAACTCTTCCACTTCACTCGTGAACTATTTCTTTATATCTATTTTAAGAAAACATAGATTGTCTTTTAATTATACATATCTATAGGTTAAGTTTTTGTATTATATTCCATCGAGAGTTTCGTTTGTCGTAGAATTTATAACGGATTTTGATAATGGCCTAGGTGACACTAAATATCGAATAGAAACAGGTCGTGGAAAGTTCAATCGATGACAATTATCATGATAAATGTGGTAGATACTGTATAATTGCAATACGAGGAAAGTTTGGATCTCATTGTGTATGCGTGAAGATATGATGAGGTGGCCGTCGGAGGTGGTGTAGGTCCTATCAACGCATTGGCTCCATGGGCATTGCAGCTTTTACCTGATTTTCACCTTTATAGGTCTAAAACCATTAATTATTTGGAATAGAGTGGAAGCAGTAGAAAAATATCAATTGATTAAAAATCGTCTGAGTTCTATTTTTCGGGCAAGCTGAAATCGTTGATTTGACAGTAAATATCGAATAGAAACAAGTCATGGAAAGTTCAGTCGATCACAATTTGCATGATAATTGTGGTAGATGCTGTATAATTCATGCAAAGTGAGTGCGGAGCAGATTGATTTGATCTCAGCAGAAGTTATGCCAGGGATAAAGGTCAAGAAGGATATTAAATTTTAAACTCGAGCTTTTGTCTGAAGTATATCTATTTATGAATTTCTTAACATGACGGTCTATGGTAATTGATTTAGTGGCGCTAGATCTTCAGTTACTGCCAATTTTGTATTCAGTTAACAGCTGATGCTTACACAGACTATAAAATATGTCATCGTGTAGAAGAGGCTTTAAAGCTACCAGCTCATGTCAAGACATGCGTAGTGCGTAGAGGCTGTTTCGATCGACCTTACATTCAATTTCTTTTTAAGATGTTTGTTACCTTTCAGACTTTTTGGATATAATTTATCAAATAAATGAATCCACCGTGAAAATTTTTCACTTATGTATACTGGGTTTTCCGTTTATTATCTCTTCCATTTTTATTGTCCCGATTGATTGGTCTCAACCAGCTTTACTTGATGACTGCCTCAACTCCTATAAATGCGCAAGAAGAAAATAACAACTGGTCCCTTTGTAGTCACTGATTGCAATAAGCTTCAATGCATCGAATCAAAGAACACCTCTGCTTCAAGGAAACATTTCTTTGTGTTGAAAGTGAAATATTTCAAACGATATTTTTTATACAATAATTATGCTGTATTAATATCAAAAAGTTTTTAATTCACTTGTTTTCTTCCCCAAAAGATTGACGAATCCTTTCAAACGAATAATTTCGTGAATATTTTTCGTTGGAGACACACGGTGGTAACTCTAAATTCTCGAGAGCCCTAATGTTGCTCCTAAATGTAATAAATTTACCCTTATTTATAATGACGCGGTTAACTTTTAATATCTGTCATAAATATCTCATCGAAGAGGAAGTCGGAGAAAAATATAAGATAACGGAAAAAGAAAATAGACTTACGGATGATGATTACAATATTTTGGAATCGTTATCTATGTTTATTTTTGCTAATATAATAAAGAGAATCAAATTATTTTACGATGTCAACCTAAGCTTCATATAAATAATCAAATGACATCTTTTGGACCAGTGTTCGGATATATATATATATATATATATATATATATATATATATATATATATATATATATATATATATATATATATAATATAAAATTCGCGTGTTCTACCATCTCTTATTGGGATACGAGAACACCAAATATCAAAATGTCTACCACAATGAAAGTTACTAGACTAGTTAGACTAGAGAGTAAGAGAGTATTACTTCACAAATCTAAAAAAAAGCTCCACAAAAACAACAACAACAAAAAAAAAAAAAAAAAAGAAACAATACAAGCTTAATTAGAGTTGAGGGTATTATTTCACAAAATTACTTTACTATATACTATATAATACACTGTATCAGGTTGATTATAAAGACAATTAGCGCAGCGAAGCGATGAAATCGGTCGCTCGAACACAAAACAATTTTCAACCAAGTCTATCTTGCTAAAAGCCTATATATTAAAAAATACAGCGATGTAAATGTTCAGAGGGAGACAAAATGTTGATTGTTTTCTGCACGTGTGCTGGAGGTACAATGATGTTATTATCAACGCAGTGTGCACGAGAGGTGAATTGATCCTATTTTGATTGATTACAGCTATTTATAACATCATTACAGTATATGCAAATTTTTCTGCATTGTCTACATAATATGAGTCACAGGTAATGGCGTATATATAAATCGAGGATATGTGTTGTATGTAACCTTTAGAAAACATCGGCTGTATTAATGGAAGTGACCACTAGCTAATATAACTTAGACTCGGGACTTACTGACGGTAGGGGATAAGACTTAAAACCAGTTGTCGTCATGGCCTTAATAGTAACAGGGTGCTAAAAGGTCAAGTGAACCCATCTCCGGGCTGAATACATTCGAGACTGGGTGCGAGCTCCTTAGTACTGTGGAACCGAAAGCAGTATATAGGAAGAGAGGTGTGCTTGAATTACTTGGGAAGTAAAATAGTCAGCAAGGCCAAGCACCTCTTCACCCATGTTGGACTTTTATCAAAGACATATGCCAAATGTCAAATTTAGAATTGTGTGGCTACAGCGATTAAAGATTTATGTTTTACATCTATAAAAAAGTAGATAAATATATATTGAAATAATTTCACTTAAAGAGATTAACGCTGCGATACTTAATGATTAAGTACCAAGAAAGATAAGAAAATGCTTGTGAATATTTCGATGACAATACACCATATTTAAAAACGAGCATCATTAAAAAAATCAGACAATTTGGTTCTGTAATGTGTAAGAATAGCTAATTTACAGGCATATAAATGGCCTTACTGATTAGGTTGCACATAACAATGTACATCATCTATTCAAATTTGGACGAAACTGCAATAGTCTCAGTTGGTATCATAGCAACGTTATACACAACGAAAAGTGTAAAATAATTGAATTCTTACATCAATAGATGTAAAATGAAAACATGAAACATGAATGACAATACATTACAGATTTTTTGAAAGGCATATAGACATTGCACATATGGTGACAAAGGTTAACGAAACAAAAATGCATTGAAAAAGCACAAGTCTTGATGCATTCAACTCACTGAACTATTTTATCCGGCAACATTCCATGCACAATTAAATAGTCCTTGGTAAACTCTGTCGTAGTCGGAGGCAGTTTAAACAAACGCAATAAAGATGTAGAGGGTGGTCCTATCTTGTAATTGACTGGTTTTGCAGCAAATTTGCTGTATAAAACTTTTAAAACTATGTCTAATGATGCATGATAACTTATATGTACTGTTTTCTTTTGTCTCGGACATTGAAAATGCTAAAAAATTATTACATGTCAGACATGTAATAGTTGTTGCTAAGTTGTACAGTTGGTTTGCTTTGCGTGCAAGCTGTAAGTGCTGTTTCCGACGTTGGACTTTGTCCCGGCTTTGCTGCTGTGCTTCCAACACAGGCTCCGCCGTTTTGTCATGTTGAATAGTTTGTTTTGGCGATGACTCCAATTTGTAAATGACATAGCAGATACCATCAAACAACAACTAATTCTATCTGGACAGTGTCCCCTATAATACCTTTTCCTCTTTTAACAATTGTGTTTGGTCCGATTTTAATTGCTTTTATTTATCCTACTCTATTTATTCGAGATCCTCATCATTTGTTCTGTGCTTTTATTACATACCCATTTAATCTTACACGCTTGATCTGGCATTCGATACAGCTGTCAATCCATATTTCCGTATCACACACCCAGATTCTAACTACTTGGTGCCTTCTTTGACGTTCGCGCGTAGATATTTTTAGACGTAGTGAATCGAACTTTTATAAATCCCAATTTTTTCAAATATTTCAATATATATTTATCTACTACTGTTTAGAGAGAAAAAAATATATCTTTAATCATTGTAACCTTAACATTTTAACCTTTAAACATTAGTATTCAATTTTGAGAAAAGCTCAACGATAGTGACCTGTTGCTTGGCCTTGCTGAATATTTTACTTCCCTAGCAATTTAGGGAACAGCTCTTTTGCTTCATGCTGCCTTTTAGTACCCCAGCATTAAGAAACTCACATCCAGTCTCTGATGTCGCCAGCTTGAGGATGGTTTCATTCGTCCGTTTAACCTCTTGTGACCATTGAAGCCGTGAAGACAAGGGATTTTAGTTTTTGTTTTATTTTTGTGACTTTAAACGGCACTTTAAACACATTATTGGCTATATCATACAGAGGAAATGGGAGCTAGGTGCCTTTTCCAAGGACACATTGAGGCAACCGACCAGGGCTGGCCTGGGCTGGTGTCTAACTCGTGGCCTTGGATTACGAGTCCGACGCTCTGCCAACTAAGCTACCGCGGCTCTTTACCCTCTAATCATCAGTACGTCTTAGAGTCTTATCATCAGTCACCCAACCCCACTCCAAATAATACAGTCGATGTTTCCCAATGGCTACAATACATATACTAGTATAATAGGTTTATATAGATGCCTCAGAGTATACTGACGATGTAGGTACATTTGCATACATTGAATGGATCCTATAAACAGCTCCAATCAAGGGAACTAACTCATAATAGCATCATGGCACCTCTGATGCACATTGCCTTTGGCATACGTAAAGAGTACGATCAGCACACTACATATTTGTCTCCCTTTGGATATTTCCCTCCATGTACTTTGAAAATATAATCTTTTATCAAAGATAGTCTTGAGTGTAAATTATTGAATTCACTGCAGCGCTTTCACCTTTTCGCTGCGCTAATTGCCTTCATTGTCTGACCGCTATTGTATATTTTTTCTTTTAATTTATGAAATGATACCCTCGCGTTTGACTGGGCTATTAAATATTTGAGTGATATACATTTTGATCTGTTATATTCTCGTATCCCAGTATGCGATGGTGATACACACAAATATGAGTGGTCGAGTGATTGTTAATTATTTTGATCACTTATCCTTTTTACTCATTAGAGACCAAGATATTCACTGAAAGAAAATGTCTCTCGTTTTTGCTATTTTTATGATCTGCGCTGTTAGTACCTCTAACATCAATATTTGCTATTTACATCTGTATTATACTATCTGTCAACCTTCAAACAACGCACCTTCTGAAACGCTGTTCTTTTTTATTTTTCTTTATTTCTTTTTAGTTTTGAAACATGAACATATAGAAGATTTAAAATATGAAAATGAATGTACTGTGTGGATTCAACTGAGTACTTGCAGCTCATGTTGCATTCGTTGTTTGCACTACCCCCTTATGGAATAGATACTATAAGATGGTAATAGATTTACCAACTGCAAAAACACGCTGTTGAATTCGCTTTGAAGATGAAATTACATTTTAGATAGTAAGGACTGTGATTTACAAATACAAAATAATTTTTCATTGCAATTTGATCCTTGGCTAGCGTTAATATCCTACGTTTTGTACTGATTCGTATCTCTACTGTCTCCATAAAATTGATAGATTATGGCGGAGTAGCAGTGTAAACTTAGCACATCGACATGTCAACGTGAGAATTAACAAAATTTTATGAAGCTGCGGGAAAGGTTATAATACATCAATGATCACAGACTCAATCACCGATGTTTTCACTCGCAGGAATGATTAGCCTATCTCTCTAGTTCTCAGAGTTCCTTGTAAATACCCAATTTGACCACAGCAATCTATTTTTCCAACAAGTGTGGAAATATTTTCGCTTTTGCTGATTTTCGACTGAAATGGCTTTGTTTTCACGAGAATTGGAGAAAAACAAAAGCTGGGACCATGAGCCTACAGCTTTCACATCATATTTCATGCCGTAAATATCAATATATTAAAGGTATATTACCAGAATGCAATCCATTCCTCGTTATAAATGGCGTCGTAAATATTTCAAGGATTATGTCCAATAAAATGCAGGGTAATTATTTCCAATAAAAATGCATTTTTATAAACTTTTCTCCTCATCTCTCTAATGTGGCAACCCTTACAAAATGTCCGTGTGTGATTATAAGCAGGAACTAATTAGATTTTTCAAGAATTTCTCTTACATGTCATTTAAAAATTAGAACCGATATTTACATATAAGAGTTTGTTGAAAAGATTTTAAAGTTGTACACATGCCAACAATCTGTGGCAGTAAACCATGTGGATAAGATTGGAAGGGGTGGCTGCGAAAGGATACATATGGTGGAAAGCATGAAGCCACATTTCTCTTAATTAAAGGAACAAAGAGTATGATCATAAAATGATGATAATCTGATTGAATTGTTACTTATGAAGTCCTCTTTTCGCAAACAAATGGATTTGTGCAGACTCTATCAAAGAATGACGTTATTAGGGCGAATGAAATTTAGTATTTTTATTTATTTTACAGACATGTATGTCAATTGCTTTTTTGATTTGTATTGTGGCATTTGCCGAATTTTCATTGGACGAAATCCTTGAACCACCATGTTAGCATGTACCTTGCAACGATTTTAATCCTTACTCAAACGCTGATGTTGAAAACGTCAAAGATTGTCCATCAGATAGTGTTAGTAATTGTAAATATGACCTAACAATCCAGAAGCAAAATAAAACTTTGGCCCAATACACAGTCAGTTTCTAAAGAAAGGAGGAAAGGTTTCCTTCTTTAATACTTCTTGAGAAAGGTCGTCGACTTACTTTGCAATATTGCGTATGATCTTATGTGTGTGTGTGTGTGTGTGTGTGTGTGTGTGTGTGTGTGTGTGTGCGTGCGTGCGTTTAACTTTCAAATACAACGCGCTCGTGAGAGATATACGTATGGTTATTTTTTAGGGACTTTGTTGCATTTGTATATTTTAATTCATTCTTTTCTCAAATATAATCGTAAGAAAATTGAAATGTGGCGAAGTCATGCCGGCAAGTAACTCGTATATTTTCGAATCATTTTAAATATCTCAAGGTATCATAGGAACTGAGCGGAAACCACCACGTTGTACTTTTCATCACACATTCTGTATTTTATTTTCACCTGACATTTTGGCCATTGTATTATCGGGTTAGGGATACTGACGTTGCAATAAACCGAAAATGAAATATAAGCCAGAAAGTATTTTGACGACCACCTTGCAGAGGCTACGAGAGCATCATAAACTGCCATTGTAGATGCCTTTAAATGTAAAAGTCCACTGGGATGGTTCTCTAAATGATTTCGGTATGATCAGTCTTTTATGATCTATCAGTGTAAAAACATTTGATAGTTATTTTTTTTAAAAAAATATACCATGAGTTTCCTTAGAAATTGTATTTATTCCAAATTCATACAGCAGTATGCGCATAACCACACTTGGTATTTTGCTGGGTGTCGGTAAAGAAAGTTTCAAAATACAATTTGATTATTTTATGTTTAAATAAAGGTGAAAAAGTGGCTTGTTTTATATTTTGAAAGTCTGCTTTGGCTTCTATGGCATATTTCCATAGCCATAGTACTGAAAGAATCTTTGCTGACTTGTAAACTTATTAAAGGCCGAGTGCAATTTTAAAATTCATTGCTTAGCTTGTAAAAACACAGGTTTCAGTAGTAAATATCTCGATGGTCAGTACAAGGTGTGATACTCCGCTTATTCTTGGGATACTAATTGTAAACGCATACATTAGTCATGTTCGTCGGTATCCCTACAACAACGGTTGTGTTCTACATGTTAGCAGTAATAACTGGTCACTTTTAAACGTAAATGTGCGTTTTTTGTCCTCGATCAATACGGTATGTTTTCACCGCTTGCTTGGCCTATGCATATGTATGCATTCCATTCTTTGATTACTCTTCATTTCTGCTTTTGTTCTTTATTGTTTCCATTTCTTTTGTAAAAAAATATTTACTTTTGTAAGTCTTTTCTTGGTAATAAAAAAATGGAATATCTTACATGCAACTTATATATATATTGTCATAGACTCAGGGTTAACTAGCAGTGCACCATAATGGGGTGGGGGTGGATATTTACTAAAGCATGTGAAGTCTCTATTTATATGTGATCAGAGATGTTGTTTGTTTTAAGATATTGGTGTTTAATGTTTAGCTCCTTGGACCTTGAAAGTAGGAGATCATATGGTAGTGGCGAGTTAGTTGCTCACCAATTACTGCAGTTTTACCGTTGAATGACTTTTCCCTATACATTCAGTACCATTTCTTGCGCAAATTGCAGGTCTATATTACCTTATTTAATCCCAAATGTGTTTTTATTCATTCTATGGTTGCTTCATAGAACCATCGTGACACATATATTAAATATGGAGTTTTAGGTTGCTTGTGTTTCGCGGTGAACCAACTTTTATTGATCGTGTCAAGTTGTTATAGACGCCATTTTTGTTTTGGATCTGTGACCCATGACATCGATGTTTAAATATTACAGGTATGTGATTCATATACATTTACACTCAAATGAAGTCTACATGCAGACTCTGTATAAATTTTTAATATTCATTGAGTAATACAATTATAGGACTGCACTATTTTGTGCCTAGTTGCAACCTCCCTAGCAACCACATTTCGTTAAGTGCCGTTATACCCAAGTCATTGGTCTGCCACAATTTATCCGCTGTAGGACTGTTGTTTTGCTACTGAAAACTATATAGTCAAGTTAACGTACGGAGTTTGAGTCTCAGAGTGTTTGTACAGAGTAAGAAAGCGCATGTACAAATGTTTTATATACTGAAATATGCTGAACCTTATTCATATACAGTCGCTAGCGTAAGAATTACGGCAGACAGAGGTTTGCCAGTTTGCCACATCTGATTCGATGGTGGATTCAGTCTACCAAATCTGATTGGTCCAGCACTGTAACGTCGTTAAAAACTGAAGGTTATATATAGGGGTGACTGACAGTATTTGCCAGATAACTGCTGAGCGTGGTCAAGTTCAAAACTTCAAACAACGTTTCTTCATGACCGTATAATCATCATTAGTGAATTTTTAAGTCCACCACCCCTTTTAGGTAATGACATTTCCAAGAATATTATAGTAAATAAATAGAAATTGCTCCTATACTATTACTACTACTACTACTAATGATAACAGATATTATTGGACTGGCAAGGTAATAATAATACTTATAATTGTTTGGACATTTATACCTTTCTTTGGTGAAAAGCGAGTAAAAGAAGCAACATTTGTATAATTTGAACGTCATTTTTTTAATTGTGCAGATGCAGACATACTGGTAATTACGTAGCTTCTAATTATCAGGAAGTAAGTAAATTGGACCTCCAAATTAACCTGCAGTAATCTCCCACCACTTTGGTAACTTAGGTTAAAACGAATGCAAAGTAAATTTTTAAATTTTGTCTATTAGGGTCACTCTATAATTTTCAATCATTCTTTCGCTGTTTCAAACACTTAAAGACTAGTTTGTTATGAAACATTTGATTGAAATGATTTCGTCGCAAGCCAAACAAATATACGTATTACACCCCAAGAAAAAAATTGAATCTACAGTGTGTGTGTGTGTGTGTGTGTGAGAGAGAGAGAGAGAGAGAGAGAGAGAGAGAGAGAGAGAGAGAGAGAGAGAGAGAGATATGATTTCTAACATACATGACCAAAACAACACAATTGTGATTGTAGTTTCTTGTCAGTGAGATAGAATTGCCAAATTATCATCGATTCTCTAAATATATGACTTAGGTAAAGCCTCTAGGGCGATGACTATATCTACGTGTTTACTTTATTGCCACCATGTGGTGTATATTGAGTTATTTGGCTGTGGCATATAGGACAGGATGTGTATTCAACCATTTGGCTGTGGCATATCGGACAGGATGTGTATTGAGCCATTTGGCTGTGGCATATAGGACAGGGTGTGTATTGAGCCATTTGGCTGTGGCATATAGGACAGGGTGTGTATTGAGCCATTTGGCTGTGGCATATAGGACAGGACCTTTATGTTGCAGTATAATATAAATGTTTAATGAAATGTGACAAAATATTCGATATTCTTGACAGTATAAACTGTTTGCCCACTACCCTACTGCAAACAATTAGGGGAAAGAAGCAATTGTATCCATGACAATATTATATTTTCCCCTTTTTAATAATTGTTAAGCATAAATTATTCAATCAAGATATTTTACTGGTATAAAAACATTTCTTTTTCCATCTAATTCACATTTCGAATTCAGATTATTATCGTTGCCATACCCTTTGCTATGGTTAGGGTCCAAATGAAAGGCCATATATAGAATTTTGCAGCACATAATTTAATTTCCTGATTGCAATTATCCCAGTTTTATTTAATATACTTTTTGGGTCTTCATAAGTTGCATGCTAAATTGTCAATTTTTTCACTATCCAGTATCAAATTTAAATCCAATATTCACGTAGAGTTAAACTGGTTAAACTACTTGCTAGCATTATTCTCCTTCGATTGCTATCAAATATACATATTTAAACAATCGCAAACCTTCGTAGACATACAGGAGTGGGTTGGAATTGGAAACAATCTATCCCAATGCAAAACAAACATATTATTTTCACGTATTAGCTGAGTTAAATATATACTATATTTTGTTTTCATGTTGCTCGTCCGTACATTAAGGTTGTAGACACAATTACATAATAATTGTTCATGATGTTGGACGGTTTGTTGGTTGAAATTATCTAAGAGGGCGCGTGTCAATGATGAGACAGCGTCTTTGATGGAGAGGTTCCGTTTAAATCTGGTTTGAACAACCAGCATGAGATAAAATTTAAATTTCAAAAATTCTGATGTGAAGAACACTTCATATTCGCATCATAGGAAATCAAAGCTAATCACAAACTGAAAAAGGATTATGAAAGTTCCTTTACATTTCCAATGTTTTCTATTGAATGAAATTATAACTAAGCTCCTTGAAGAAAGTATAAGTGAACCCTGTTAATAAGGTCAGTCTTAACTCCTATCGCACAAAGTATCATTCTTTTGAAGCTGTTCATTTAACCCTTTATCATCCATGCTTTAAATTGCCTCGACAAAATCCGTATGTCTTTCATAATTTGTTTCATAGCAAAAGTATAATAAAGTTTTATAAGAAACTATTCGAAAAAATGTCCAACTGTATGGCATGTATTTACATTTCAAATAGAAGAGGGGATACGTAACTTGAGAAGTACTGAAATTTGTTCACCGATGCCTCTTTTAAGTAGATAAAAACTTTAATTCAAAAAGTACATTGTAGTATGCAACTTTTCATGGACAGAAAGCAATATCTAAAAGACTGAGTATAAACAAACTCCTTTGTATTTCACACAGAGAACAGTACATTCGTTGTACTCGAACAATAAACTGTGGTTTAAGTCAGCCATATCGAGGTTTTATAGGGGTTTAATACTTTAAGGATACGGGATATTAAATGTCGAAAAGTTAGGCAATTGGACAATTATTTTGATTTTATAGAACAGTAAAGCATATATATATATATATATATATATATATATATATATATATATATATATATATATATATATAATGATTATTTGCTTTGTTTGTCCCTGTTTTGTAATTGCCTTCGACAAAGACTCAGTGAGAGTCGAAAGCGCTTAGGCCAGTTAACGTCAAGTTTTGCGCTGTTCGTCGTCAGTTTTTTGCATTTATCTTAATCAATCCCCCACACACGCAATCCATTGCTGGAACTTTACTCAAGATGGTATATAATTGTAACTATGAACCTGTCATTAAGTCTCACTTTCAAGAAAATTGGGCGATTGTGTCAACTAGTCGCATTATCGCTCATTTGTGCTTATACATGCAGGTGTGAACAAAGTTAAAAGTGGATGCTGCACCATCTCTGTGTTAGCAAATTATCGCTTTAGAGAAAGAGTCTTCCTGTCAAATCAGCTGGGTTTCGGGAAATGGAAATTTAGAGAGTGCCTAATTATACAACTTGGAGGAAATCAGTTTAGGATGTGCGTGTCTGCGAAATTTGAGAAAGGTTGGCTTGTTTGAAACTGCGTTGTTTCGGTGATCAGAGATCATTAACGTTTCGATTCACCAACAGGAACTATCATACTTTTTATTGACGCAGCTCCTATAGAATTGAATGATATAAAACCTGCAACCTGTTAAAAGGAAATGTCTAATATCGATTGGTGGTCAAATTTACGTGTCACGCTTAGCGAAATAAAATGTATTTAAAATGGCAGTAGATCCACACCACCCCATCCCTATTTGTGTTTAGTGTCTTGGTACTTTTCTGTCCTTTTATATACTGTTTTCAGATTAATTTAGAAGAGCATTAATTATGCAATTATAGTAAAATTATGCCAGGAAGTATGTTTTACTCGTTTGGTTTTTAAAGAATAACATTTTTATATAGTAGTAGTATTATTATTAGTTGTTTTTGTTGTTACATAACGTTAAATTATGGTTTGTTGAGCATACTTCGATTTAATGATAAATCTGAAAACTCCAACCAGTCCATTTCTTCCAAGCAGTGCCAACAAAGTTCATTAAGTTGTTGTCTCTCAAATAAGCTATTCTAAACACAGTATTTCACTATTATAACGGAGAGATCAGATAAGTTCTTTCGAAGTATGAATGGTCAGTTTTTATAACTGATCTGGAAATACACGAAAAAAGAGCATTGATTAATATGTAAGGCAACATAAAGATAAGCCACAATTTTATAACAATTTTAAACAAAACTTTATTGATTTTCAAAATGATTTTGTCACATGGTGTGGTGACTGGAAATTGGCCTTAGATCGAGAAATTTATTTTGAAAATTATTTGCGTACCAACAACCCAAATACTCGGAGTAAAGTACCGTCTGTACTCGCGTATCAGTTGATACCAACTGCAAACTGCATAGATCCAGATCTGCCGTCGCATAATGGGCCGGCAGATCTGGGTCTATGCAGTTTGTGAGGACTAATCAGTAGAGCAAACAACATAGACCCTGATCTGCCGGCGCATTATGTGACGGCAGATCAGAGTCTATGTTGTTTGCACTTGGACTAGCATTATACGCGAGTACATACGGTAATAAATATAAGAAATAGTCTTATTTGTTAGATGTTAAATATAAAATAAACAGGTTTTCGTGGCAAAGAAGAAATACACGGAGACATGCATGTTTATTTTTTCAGTTTTGTCTTAGATAGAAGACTCAGACATGGGTATAGTCAGCTCATTCAGGTATAATTTTAGATTTGAAGTTATAGGAAAATGTTAGAAGAAGGGTTTACAATAGAGGTTTTTAAAATTTGTTGGCAAAGATTTTAGAATATTAATTTTTAGGTTAATTAATTATGTATATAGTTTAGGTTCTGTATCAATTACCCCAAAACAAGGTATCATTATTTGTATATCCAAGCCTAACAAAGCTAGATATAAAAAAATGGAAGCCAATATCATTGTTGAATGTAATGTATAAAATAGGATGAAGTTGTGCTGCCAATAGAATAAAAAATGTTTTAGGGTGATTGATAATTAAGACCGAGAAAAAAAGAAAAAAAATCCCAAACATTTATATCAGGTAGATTAAAAGGAGAAAGTATTAGGATTGCATATGATACTTTATTTGAAATTAGAAAACAAGTCTGATTTTGTCTATTGATTTCTAAAAGGCGTTTGATAACAAATATTTGATTTTACGCAAAGAAATAAATATCGCTTTGCTCCCCGATTCTCCATCGGTAGCCTCTTAAAAGTTGCACTCTTTGACAAACGTGGGAAAAGCAAGAGAGAAAGGTTAGAAAACAAAATAAGCGGGAAGATAGTTGGGGGGGTGGGGGGGGGGGTGGGTGGAATGCGCTAATTCAAAATTTGGGCCTAATTACCATGTAAACGACGAAATATCTGCAGGACTTCTGGATGATTATATTTTTCAGCATGAACACTTGCTTTTTGTTTTGCGTATACTTTTGACCAGTTTAAACTACATCATAATGGTAGAGAATGACTTGATACACAGAAAAGGCATTCGCATTACCATCTTTAGTACACGTTTCAAGCATGATTCACGTTTTTTCTCTGGATTTTATTCTCCGCACTCGGTAGCAAAGGTTTTTTTTTACGTCTTACTACAAAAGAGGTACAACCCGGGTAGAGTAACAATTTCCAATACAAAATGTCTAATAAAAACATGATCTAAAAATTATTACTAAAAATCCAGGCAGAAGAAACTACAGGCATCATATTATTTAATTATTTAAAGTTTCCATTCTCATCATCATCATCGTCATCATCTGTAAGGTTATATTTCAAAGGTTCAAGAAAATCAAGACAGGCATTATCTTTTTCATTTCGTTCGATGTCATTAATCTTTGTTGAATAAGTCCTCCTAACTTCTTTGAAATGATGTCCGATATTGAAAGCTACCAAAAGTTGTGTAGGTCAAATTTAGGGAGATATATTTATAGTTTCTTGTGCTCTGCACTTTGCTGTACAAATTAGAATTAGTGGACAGTACTCTCCTATTCTCTTCCTACTATCAATCCACGTTATTAGTATTATTATTATTATTATCGTTCTTGTTTTCATTGGTGTTTTTCTTGTCTAAATCATTTTATAGAGTTAATTATTGATGTGATAACTTTATAACAATAATCCATTGCTTAATATTTCATGCAGTGATTAATTCGGGGTAGAATAATTTAATGTAATACCCGTGTACTTCACCCTTGTCTATCGCTGAAGATACCTTGGACAACCTGCAACTCGGAAAGATTAAAGTCGGTTTATATATATATATATATATATATATATATATATATATATATATATATATATATATATATATATATAAAGAAAAAAGCAACACAAAAAAAGAAGAAAAAAAAACACAGAAAAAAGAAGAAAAAAACCCAACAAAAAACACTCAAACAAATATACTAGATAGAAAAAATTACTGTCTGCGGAACATCAGGATTTAAAAATTATTTTGAAGCAATCTATAAAGAAAAATGAAATTATGAATTATTTCTTTCAGAATTTGCATATTAAAGCCTGGGTTCCTTGTTATATTGCATTTTGTTACCATTTTTGTCCATTTAACTCCTTTGACCTAATTTTAGTTTACATTTATCCCATTCTGAAAAACGCTGTTTGCAAGCACTTACATGTGTGCTGGTCTGTGAGCATCGAGAATTACTTGCATGTATACAATGAATTTGATGGACTGTTCGATCGAAGTTCAGTCATTTTAAAGTAATGATTGGGAGATGCAATAACTGCAATAACTGCAAGATTATTCAGTCAGTATTTATTGAATAATGACAAATTTAGCCATGCTGTAGGCGATGCTCTGTCCAGATATTAAAGGAGGTCACATAGACTATGTGACCTTTGAACCTGTTTTTGCTTTTTGAATAATAGTAAGGTGTGATGTCATATTCATATAAAATTACGCTCATAAAAGTGAATATCCACAACCACCTGGATGGATTTTTGTTTACATTTTTTTTTCAGGATCTTTATTTAAGTAGTCTAAATAATCTAAAAATTAACATTCTAGTCTCTTTCTTAAAATGAAAATGCGCATAATGCCTCTTTGAATATATTCTGTGAGGTAGATAGAGCCTTGAGGACTATTGTGATGTGGATAGAACCTTGAGGACTACTGTGAGGTGGATAGAGCCTTTAGTGCTAAAGTGAGGTAGATAGAGCTTTGGAGGCTACTAAGACAGATAGAGCCTTGAGGGCTACTGTGAGGTAGATAGGGCCTCGAGGACTAGTGTGAGGTGGATAGGGCCTTGAGGACTACTATGAGGTAGATTGTGCCTTGAGGGCTACTGTGAGGTAGATAGGTCTTGAGGGATACTGTGAGGTGGATAGGGCCTTGAGGGCTACTGTGAGGTAGATAGGGACTTGAGGGCTACTGTGAGGTAGATAGGGCATTGAGGGCTACTGTGAGGTAGATAGGGCATTGAGGGCTACTATGAGTTAGATAGAGCCTTGAAGAGACCAACAAAAAAAAATCCTGAAGTACCAAGGCGTGCTTCACAACTTTCTGAGGTTTTAGGGAATAGTTTACGTAAATTGCGTTGTCAAACATGTTTTCAGATCAGACCATCACCGTGACATGCACCAATCCTGTGGCATACGTATAAAAGAAACAAAAGTTCCCCTAGATAAAGATATTTACACTTTGTAGAGTCGTCCACTGTAAGTAACAACATTCTGCACCACTATCTTTCTGGTGATGATGAGTAATTTCCCCTAGGAATACTGCTTTTCTGAAACAATAACTCAGAACATAAGCCCTTGCTGAGATCCCTCTGCATGCATCATTGACACTATAACCTCATATAATGTTTCACAATGTATGATCATATCATGGTCATAAATAACACATGCAACATTAAGGCTTAACATTTTGCAATGCTACCGAAGAACGTCATTGGACAATGCAATGACAGTAGTTATGTTGTAAATTGAAAATAAAACCCGTTATTGTTATGTGTCAAACTAGTTACTTATTAAAAATGTCACGCTTTGAAAGTAGTTTTGCTGGCATTCAGAAAAATATGAGACCCTCTCGATATATGATGCGAATAGAAAAAACGCTAACTTTTCATCTCATTTGCGTGGAGACTATTTATATTTTTATCACCGACCTTATTGCTGGTGTGAACTTATCAGAAGTCTATATTTTATTTTTCATGTAAAGAAATGATTTACTTGGTAGATTCCCCTGCACCTCATTATACTGAAATGATCAATACAATTCAGAAATAACTTTGCTTATGATCAATGTTTTTGGACAAATTTCTGTGATGATAGGCACTTTAATACTTTTTTCACGAAGTTTTTACATTTATTTCAAATAATTAGGAAAAACTGATATTGAAAATTTTCACACTGGAATGTAGATAAGGTTCGAGTAAACCGAATGTTTTCACTTTCCGGAAGCAGGGTTTGAACCCGTATGCTAAAATTACTGATATACTGTATACTGTCGTAATCTTGGTTACACAATATATGGAAAAATATAAAACCGTTCATAGATTCATGCAAAAAAAAAAAAACAAAAAAAAAAAATGAAAAAAAAAAAAAATGGAATGGTGCAAGGAAAATGTCATACACTGTAACAAAGATATAGTGCAAAGTTCCACACGTATCGTGTTCTGAACAAATATATAAAATTGTATCTAAAATGAGGTATTTGTGTTAAAGATCAAAGTTGAACCTCGCCATTCATGGTCCCCATATTTTTAATGCTATAATATTGTATGAATAGTATTTCTATGTTGCTTCTTCCATTATTGTGAGCATTGCAATCAAAGGTCCTAATCTGATTATGAAAACATGTATAAAATTAAACGAAACATCACATATTAGTGTTCATTGTGAAAACAGGTATAAAATTAAACGAAACATCACATATCAGTATTCATTGTGAAAACAGGAATAAAATTAAACGAAACATAACATATCAGTGTTCATTGTGAAAACAGGTATAAAATTAAACGAAACATCACATATCAGTGTTCATTGTGAAAACATGTATAAAATTAAACGAAACATCACATATCAGTGTTCATTGTGAAAACAGGTATAAAATTAAACGAAACATCATATATCAGTGTTCATTGCGAAAAAAGGTATAAAATTAAACGAAACATCATATATCAGTGTTCATTGTGAAAACAGGTATAAAATAAAACGAAACATCATATATCAGTATTCATTGTGAAAACAGGTATAAAATTAAACGAAACATCACATATCACTATTCATTGTGAAAACAGGTATAAAATTAAACGAAACATCACATATCAGTATTCATTGTGAAAACAGGTATAACATTAAACGAAACATCACATATCAGTGTTCATTGTGAAGGCTAGAGCTAGAAATTGCAGTTTGGATTTTTGTTTCGTGCTTTAACATTCCGATACCATCCAACCGCAACCAAGTCCCCAGGTATTTTGTCGCATTTTAGGATTTTCTATTTTTCATTGACTTACTTCGTATACTGAGTGACATTCGGGTTCGCAAATGAATGGTATACTTTAATTAGCTTTATTTGTGCCTACTGCACAGATATTGTGACCGCAAAATTGACATTTCCTGATAGCAATCGTAATTTTGCATATTTTCTTTCTCGTATTGTAGTGTGAGGGTTTTATCGGATACTTGAGTTTTATTATCATTTATTTTATTTTAAGTGCCATTTTAAAGAATAGCTTTGGTTCTAAAGTGAGTGGGCGCATCCAACCTACGTGTACACACTATAAATTCTTCCTTAGTGCAATTTTCTTTTTGAAACAAGAGTAATTTGTAAAGGTCTTATTAGCAACTGTTCTTTTCCATATACCCAACAACTTCCAATTACTTTTAATTCGGTGGCAATTTCTATCCAGTATACACACACGTTTTTGATCTTTAGTACTAAAAGCAAAATTACCCTCAGGCTGCATAGGTCAAATTGATCCCTGGATGAAAAGTTTATTATTTTTGCATGGATGCTTTTATGAACACTTGAGAGGGAACATTAAACACTGGGCATCGTCTTGACTAACGCTTGTCTATTTTAGTTAGTGCTCGTCATTTTGCTTGCTATGTATCCTTTTGTGACTTACTTTAACACGCACTCCAAAAGTTCTGAAGATTATATAATGAATATTTGGTGCAGGAAAAAAAGTATTATACACACACTTGTAATTTGTTGTCACTATTAGGTTTAAAATGTTTATCTTTTCAGTCACTGTCTCTTCAAAATTCGATTTCAAAAATGTCTTTTAACTAATTGACTCAGCATAAATATCTGTTTTATTCTCAGAGCAAAAGTAATTTAAGTTTCTTCAAAGTTATCATACCTTTATTATTATAGGTTATGTATACTGGTATTTACTATTTACTATCAGCAAATCTCGTTCTACTCTACTTTTCTAAGCGCCAGAGAAAAACCATTTCCTTCGAAAGATTACCGTTTCCTATGATGAACTTGTTACCGTTCTATAAAAAGGGTAATTCAAGTCCCTCTTTCTTCAGTAATTAGCCAGTTCGCATTCCATTATACACTAACAATTCCAGCCCGAATTCTTTACATTGTGCTCTCTCTCTCTCTCTCTCTCTCTCTCTCTCTCTCTCTCTCTCTCTCTCTCTCTCTCTCTCTCTCTCAATATTTATTTTTTGTGTTCAATTTCATAACGGTTTTTATTGGCAGATTTAGAAACCCATCTTCTCTATCGATAATCGTAGTATAGGAAAATAGGGCTATGAAAACACTTGTATAATTTCCCAGTCTCGGCCTCTGTCACACTCAGCCTCACATGAAAAATCATACTAGTGTTTCCAATAGCTCTATTTCACTATACTACTATCGATATAATTAGCCTTTTATTTACACACCAACTTGGTGAAAATATGGCTTGCATCTATTTTTATGTACACACAAGTATGCAAATTTGCCTACACCATGAACTAAGAAACATAGTATAGTACTTATTTATATTGGTGAAATCATTATCTGGATGGCCGTATCAACGTACATGGCCGAATGGCCGCACACGTCGTTAATCCAACTAACGAACGACTAGATGGCCGTGGAAAGGTCTGCTGTCTCACGGGGTTGGCCACTCTGTCTTCACATTCAGACCGGGGTCTCCGGATCCTGAAGCAGTTAGGGGGCAGTCAGATCTTTAACAGAACACGGATCATGTAACAACCTATCTTTCGATGTGAACACAACCTAAAAGTAGCAGGAAGGAAACGGTTACGAGACCTCCGAAGCCGTTCACACCAGCGACTAGGGGTGAAACGATTCATCGATATATCGATGCATCGATACTTTTGCCATATCGATACACGTATCGATACAAGAGGTGAAGAATCGATACAAAACGATATCTACCCTATATAAGTTACTATAATCTTCAGCAGTCATGAATAATTATTAGTCGTTTGCCTTCTTATTCTTTAAACTGAGAATCGATAATTTATCGTATCGTAGGCTGTATATCGTGAATCGTATCGATACGCGGCACAGGTGTATCGTTTCGCCCCTACTAGCGACTGTGTGCAAAACAGAAACGTAAGAAAGCAGGCTAGCACCCGGTTCGAGAATGGGCTTTTGCACAAATATTATTATTTTTTTGTTTATAATGCGCGCATATGACCTCACCTGAAACATCATACTAGTGTTTTCGAGAATGGCCTTTATATATTCTACATTATTTGTGTATACTAAATGTTTATGAATTGAAGAAATCGAATTCTATAATAATTGATTTAAAATCAATCTTTGAATCGTTTGTAAAAGTGCATCAGCTGAAACAGAGGCTTCCCGAACGGTATTCAGTGATGTGTACAACATTGGGTGGTTCAGATTTGGCTACACTTCTTGGAATTTGTCCTTTTGAAACAGCTGATGATATAGCTAGAAGAAAACTTAGCATGCAACTATTGTATACAATTTTGCCTTGTCTTTGGGGAATATTATTTGAGCCAGTCATCAGAAGATACATCATGAACGAAAAAGTGATGGGCAGCGATTCAAACTATAGATGGTTTTAGATACAGTCCAGATGGTTACATTGTTGACCACAATACAATTTTGCTGGTCCTTTAGCAGAAACGTCAGCAAGTTGCCAGAATATTATTCGCCACAAGTATTATCAGGCTTAGAAATTTAAGTTGTTGCTTCATACGGTCTGTTTATTAATACAATTTTTCGTAAATGTCCTTTGAATCAATTGGGTTTTACCCAGAATACTTTTAAAAATTTCATAGTAGAGATTACGACAGGTACAGTAAGGATCCAATCTCAATAGGTATCATAGGAATTTTTGGCAACTACTATGACTTCATTGATCTTGGCGAATCTACTGAAGCAGAATTGTCCTCATTTCTAAAAAAAGACTTACATAGAGAACATGATTACATTATTGCAGAAATTCAAGACCAGCCTGATTGGATTTCTGACGTGATTGATGATATCACTAAGAAATGTTCAGACAAGAAGCTGAATGCTGTGTTACCGAGGAAAATATTCAAAGTCACCTACATCTATATTGCCCGCGAACCTGGCTTTGAAAAAACAATCAAGAGCGCCATGTCGAAACAGCGGCAGACTGTACGAGAATCAGAAATAAAAATAGTATATATAATGTTTGACTTTGACTCGAGACGAATATGGATATGCGATTGACGATGATGCCATAATAAAATTTCCACCAGGCTGGAACGTAGAAGATGTCCAAATAAAAGCTTCAGAAATCAAAACATTAAATGGTGCCTACAAAATTGTGAAGGACGTCCTCAAGATGATTTACCAAACATCAAAAGAAAACCCTAAACACTTTTGACTTTATGCAGATATCGCCATTGCATTAGAAAGATCCAGACGCCTGCTAGGATAAGAATAAAACAAACTTGGCAGCAAAAGATCTTTGTACGATTTTGTCCAAAAAAAATTTGATGGCAGTTTAGTTTGAAGACTATTGTTTACTTTTTACTGCAAGCGATTGATATAATGTATGCAGAAGCAATTATAGATGCCTAAAAAGAAGCTCCTTGTGCTTACTTTCCTCCTGAACTAAATTTTTATGATCTCAGAAAACCGATGAGAGTCCATTACGCCTATAGTTTTGTAAGCGACGCCCTTGACATCACTTGGAATCTGATAGAAAAAAATATTGATCACTTTGACTGCTATGCTAAAATCGGCATAGCGTTGAAACGAGCTTTATTTCAAGAGAATGAACACAACAGACTTGATGGTGAAGCGTTGTTCACCTAAATCAAACTTTAACATGTGCCCACACAAGTATCTATTTATTTTGCCCTCTGATATTTTTTGCATACATTTTTTCGCACTTACTCGCACACATTGAACTTAAAATCTACGACGATGTTATCTACGATTTTGAATTCTTTCACTAAATTATCCATGTTAAACGCAGCATCTCGTAAGCAGGTCTTGATTTGATTCATGAATTTTCGTATACGTGATATAAGTGTATTTGCATATCGCTTTTTTTTAAAACTCCTGGCTCCAGTTTTCTGAAAGCGACTTGTACTGCAATTCCGACACCAGAAATAATAAACAAAAATTGATTCAAAAAGGTGCCAGTTCTAAAAACATATGCAGCGCCTAACGCTAACGGAATTGCTGAAAACAAAAGCAACAAGCGCTTGTAATATTTGTAAGACCGCTTGAAACAGTTGGCCCATTTGTGATAACTGTAGTAATACGCGATAAGTTCTTCGCGCTGTTTTTTTAAGATGGCTGCTAATATGATTGAAGTCTATGATATTTTTCATTGTGTACAAATAACACTAGTCAGAAATATTTACGTTCTCTGATGGCATTTCATCTTCAATTTCAAAAGGATCCACCTGTGGGGTATTATGCAGTAAGCTTGTTCATCAACTGCTCATAAAATATTGGATTGGTTGTCTTAGTACGCACGCGATGAACACGAGCAAGATTGACTGGTCTAGATCCAAGTTCTTGTATTTGCTCTTCTGTAAACTCTGGCTTGTTAAAGTAACCGGTAGGTATTTCTAAAACGTCAACAGAATCAACCTCAAAACCCTCATCTCTGTATTTTTTCTAAGATAGTAAAGTTTCTTTAGAGGTTCAGGATTTTCAATCGCTCTTTGATAGTTAAAGATGTTGTAATATGCTTCTGCTGACTTTTTAATTCTACATCATATTGCTGTAATGGATCATCTTGATTTTCAACATCTGGTTCATGTTGTTTTTCAGCAGAATTAGGTTGTGGTCGCTCTGGCTGCTTGTCAGCAATTGGATCATCTGGCTTAGGTTGTTTGTCAAAAGAATCAGGTTGTGGTTGCTCTGGCTACTTTTGCAGCGGCTTTGGTGGCTCAGGTTGTGGTTGTGGAGTATCAGAAACTATTTTATCAGGCAACTTTTAGAATCGTTTCTATGTTATCATAATGAAAACCAAGATCTCTGTAAAACTACCGCTTGTCGACTTGTTCGTAAAGTTGTTCTTGTTTTTAATTTTTTTGTGTGCAAGATTTGATTGTACGTGCATGCATAGTCAGCATCTAGATCTTTTATTTCTTTTTGGTTCAATTTTCTGCGTTTTGTTTTTCTGGTTAGATACAATAATTGTAAGGTATCAAAACTCATCTCGTTTAGTGTGCTTTTAATTAGCACTCTTATTTTTCTAGCAGCTCTGACCGATTGCTTGTCATTGCAGAACATTTGTTAGCTTGCCATATTTGTTCAGCTCGTTCTGCAACTGTGGCGCTCTCATATGAGTTACTGAAAAAAGATTGCGCATGTGATCATCTATTTTTATGCCTTCTTGATCCACCAAAAACTTTTTATATAGTTGTTTGCTTTTACCAATATTGTCACAAAACGTCTTAATTCTCACGTCATCAAAAACCGTGTCTTGGTGTTTTTCATCAAACAACAGCGTATTAAATTCGCGTGCAATTCTTACGAATTCACACATGTTATATATGTTGTTTACATAAAATCATCAAACCTAAAAATCTGAAAATAATTCAGACTGGGATTGGTTGGCATCGCAGAAATGCAATACGATCCGTAGAGACGATATTTTGTCGTACCAGAGCTGACCCTATGTGTAAATCGTGGTCCGCTTAGCGCTGTCATTGGAAGCTTCTAAACGCCAATGGTTGATGTATTTAATTGCAACTGATATGCTCTAAGCAAAAACCGCCAGATGACAATCTATTCTGATCGGGAAATTATTATAAACACTTGCTGTAGCCCATTTGCTAGTTGACGCAGTAGATATGGGGTCAGCAAAAGCCAGATGCACTTTAAAGGCTGCTGAATATTCAGAGGATGCAGAGACTAGCAATCCGTTGCAATTATCAGAACTGGACAACAGCGATGGAATATGCCTGATCGTATTTTTTATTAGCTTGGAATCCACATACAGTTTAGTTGTCGCATCTGCATCATCAGTTGGCGCGCCCACATTTTGATCTGAGCAAAGGGCGCATTGACTCCAGCGCCAGTAACTTCAAACATAATTGAGTTTACGTTGTTGGTAATTTTAAAATCTTCTGGCGCTTGAATGATGATTGGACTATAAGATACTTCAGATGATCTTTGAATGAAAATCCGTCTTGTTGGCGAACCAAAAACAAAACACAGGGATTTGCCCACGGGCAGATCAGTACCGATTCAAATATATATATTTATTGTAGCTGGTGCGCTAACCAAAATATTATCACTTGGACCAAACTTTGTATCTGCATATGATATTTTTAGCTGCATCTGCATCAAGAAGTGGTGCGGCTATGTTTTTAATTTTTTTAGAATCCATGTTGATGCCGGCAGTCATAGTTCCACCAGCAAAACATATGGTGCTAACACAAACATATAATTTGCAAAAAATTACAGAGGCCAAGTTTTGTCCTACACGAAGGAAGCGCCCTCGATGAAAATTGTTATTGGCATCTGTTAACAATTCCCGGGCATTTGCATACTTATCTGCATACTGTTTATTGGCCGCGTCTGCGTTGTCTGCTGATGTAACCACATTTGTAATCTTTTGCAGAGGCATGTTTAGCGGTCCAGACATATTATCACCAGTTTTTAGCAAGCATTTGTTAAGGTCCACATCAGAAATGGCTGCTGTTGTGCTCCATTCAGCGCCGCCAATAACTGTACCAAAAGCTGTGTAATTATTTATTATATATATATATATATATATATATATATATATATATATATATATATATATATATATATATATATATATACTCTGCTTATAAAAATGTGCATCATTAACTTTGACACAGATGATATAGAAATGTCTAGACATCACTTTCTGTTTCCAGATTGCCATTATATGCTTTTGGGTCCAACAGGTCGGGCCAAACCAATGTGCTTTTGAATATGCTGCTTAACAATGGGCTTAGTTATGACTGGGTAGTCATTTGCACGTTAAATCCAGGTCAAAATAAATACGGGACACTTAGCTACTTTGACGAGGCTGTTAGCAGTTCTGTTGTTGCTGATCACATCAAGACCGATAGCAAAAAACCATTTAAATAGTAGAGCCAGAAAAAAATAACGCCCGTACGAGAGATTGATTGCGACAGCGACTCTGTCACTGTGTTTGATGACATTAAAATTGACCGCGACAACATGAATAAAATCAGAGAATACTTTTGACTGTCATGAAGTAAGCACTGCAATCATATTTACTTAGCGGAGTCTTACTATGATGTGCCGACATACACTGTACGCAACACAGGTTTTTGTATTGTTTTCAGGCCTTAATAATCGCGACATAGATTCTATTGCGTGTGATCATTGTCGAGACATAGATTTAAGCAATGTTATCACGAAGCCACTAGTGGCAGCAAACATGATTTTATGACTTTTCACAGAGATACAGAACACGTTCCTGAAATGTATCGTCGTGACTTTGAGGAATTTTATTTGCCAGATAAATAAATGTCCAAATTTTATGCAAATACATTGTATACATTGCCGTTTGTACGAGTAGAAGCGCCAAAAGACAAAGCTGAAATTATGCAAAAGTATGTCGAGCATTAGCAACAATTACGCGGCCGCATACTCGCAGAAAAATTAGGTGAGGAGGAATTTCAACGCAATGTAGCACAAAAATGTTTCAGCCAGTGACAACAGCAATAACCAAAACCGCATCTGCCCACAACAAAAAACAAGACAAGCAAATTAAAGAGCAAAAAGGTACCGGTGCGGTATTAAGAAGGTTATTGCTAACGCTAAACACCAAACAGAATAAACAAAAACAGATTTCAGAACAGCAGTTTCAGGAGCTACAAAAACCAACAGCGCAAGCATCACCAACATAATGATCTGAACCAGAAGAAATTTTTGAGAATGCAGCATCTGAGCCAATGGAAGAAGAGACAAGTGAAGAACATATCGCTGATTGTGTGAAAAAATCTCTCTGCAGAAGAATACAAAACTTTTATTGAAAATACTGCTATGTGGTCTAACAGTATTAAAAAAAAACAGAACACTATCTAAAAAAGATCTTAAAAAAGCATTAAGTACTAGAAAAGACATTGCAGATGCAAACACGCACTTTAGTAGAAAAGCTGGAAGAGCTTATTTTAACTTAAGAAAACTTGTTGATGCGTGGAAAAACTTGAGTGGGTTTCCATAAAACTATTGCTAGATTTTGTAATAATTTAAGTAGGTACTGGCATTAAATATTACAATGGTCCATCTGAGCTCGTTACACGACTAAAGTTGCTAGCTGCCAGTAAATGAGCGGGCAATGTTGGCGTGGAAGTGGACAATTAAATCTAGAAATACTAGACCATTTACTTCAACAAGAAGACATCATGTAGAATACAATGTTTTGTAGAACGATTTGATATAGTCAATATGTCGCAAACACTTATTTTGATTCCAGATTAACTCACGGAAGTAGCTGTCATTTTACAGTTAGATATTACACACCCATAGAGTTATCGCATGATACTCGTTACGGGATCGCTTTAATTTCTGCAGAAATATGGAACCCGTTTCATAATATTACAACTAGCAATAACAAGTTTTTTAATTTTACTTCTGCCAATGATACAGGAGCATTGCTCACCCTCATTCCGGCACCTACAGCATTGTTGTCCGCGCTGATGAAATGAAAAGAATGATGACAGAAAAGGTCATATTAGCGAAAACATAATCATCGAGCCAAATTATTCTACGCTTAAAACACGACTGACGTGTAAGGGCGGCTACCGAGTTAATTTTAAAATTGACAACAGCTTAAGAAGTTTAATAGGTTTTAGTTCGCGAATTTTACAAGATAATGGTGTTTACGATGGCGACTTTCCTGTAAACATTAGCGACGTAAAACAGCTTACTCATCAATTGTTCCATAGCTGAAGGATCCTTTGACACGTGATGAGGTCATAGCCACGTCATTTAAAGCTTCAGTCCAAACGCGCCACCAGGATCATTGATGACCATAAAACCATCGCCATTTTTTATTATCAAATCAACAATGACTACCAGAGATCACAATATCAATCACTGACCAATCTGGTAACAACGTCAATCTTAATAATGAATAGGTTTGCATCTGCGAGTGCTAAACAAAACTATGTAACCGGGTTGTATAAATGAAGCCATGACGAATTAAGCACAAAAAGATCATAGGAGGATTCAACGCTGTTCTCAATGTTTATTAGGACAGCGCCTATCATAACTAAAAAAGTTACTCCAATTGCCCTTAGTGCTGCAAACACCGAGACTGAAAAGTGCAGACAAGATTAAAGGGATGCCAGCACCACAGAGCTACAGTACTGTCAGCCACCTGTTACATTGGATCCAGTAAAAAAATTATAAGGAAATTGCACCCACAATAGAAGCTGAGCGCCTAATGACTAATTCAGAAAAAGAAATATTGTCTAAGCACGGTGAAAAAAATAGGACTTAAATCGATATGTGAACATCCATATCATTGTCTAACCTGTCAAAAAAACAAAGTGCTGAAGTTCTTGCTGACAATATTCCTGATGCTGCTCCGTCTGATCTTATTGCAGTGCTAGCTCAAATTCGTCTAGGTGTCCGTACTGCATTTATTGATCCAGCAAATCATAAATATAATGTTGGCTTTGCAACAAGGCGCGCTCTTACAGACGGCCACAATGAAGTTTGCATGCTCTTGCCACTAAGTTCAATGTTTGGTTTTTGTCGCGACATTGATACAGTTTTTAGAGATGTCAAGCACACGCTGCTTTTGGAAAGATCTGATGCTATTACGTACATGCATAGTCCAGCGGGTGTGGATGACGGACAATTTATTTTATACAAAACTGTCGCTGTGGATGCCAAAAATAATTCCTTCTATTTATCATGCGCTAGAATTAGATAATCATTTGTTCAGGTTTAGCAAGAAACTTTATTTTGAGTCATTGCGTGTCTATAAAAGTGTTACGTATTTACCAGCACAATTACTTGTAAATTGGAGAATAGCTACATTGCCAGGCAGCGAGCTACCAAGACACGTATTTATAGCTTTTCAACTTGCTACACGAGATGCAGACCAAGAGACAAGCAGCCAGGTATTTGACAACATGGGATTGACTCGGATTGCTGTCAGAGTAATTATCAGACAATACGCAGATTGTGAACTTGAGAATGATGTTACAGCGTTAAGTAAAAATTATTCACGAGCTTATTTTATGCTTCAGGAAGCTATGCAAAAATACCAAGATGTAGATACAGGATATAATTATCTTTGGATGAATTTGCGAATCTGTGTACTATTTATCACTCTGACGTTTCTAATAATTTGGAACGTACAGAAGATTCCATGGCAGATGTTGAAGTCAACAGGACTATTCAACCTGCTGTATCTGCAAACTATGCAGTCATTACTTCTAATAGATTTCTGACACTTGATGCTCTTCGTGGCAAGATGACAGTGATTCTTTAGTAGAAACTGATTTCACATAATTGTCAAAAAATATCATATAAATGAGTTACACTTTAGCAAAAGTTGTTTTGACGCCATCACAACAGCAGCACATAAGAAGCATGCAGGCGTGTCCATCAGAATTTAAAATAACCAACTGCATCAAGGACAACATGTTCTTGAGCTCACGAAATAACAACATGTAAATTTTAGTGTGGCCAAACGTTCCAATACTGGATTAACCTTAAAGTTATCAGCCAAACAAATATCTGTCATAGGTGGTGCTTTACTAGCAATCCTACCACTTCTTGCAGCGTGGGAGCCCAAAATATTACTAATATCGGGTACGCTAGGACTAGCAGCAGCCTCTGGAGCAATATCTGGTGCTACGGAAAAAGCAACAAGCGACAGAGGATTGCGACGCAGACAAAAACAAAATGTGTTTGATTGCAGAAAGAGTTTTGTTTAAACAATCTAAATAGAAATGTCGTATCAGGAAGTTAGTCTATCTCTCGCTGAAGCTCAACATAAATATATTGAGCTGGCCGCTTCCAGAGGTTGCCCATTGTCAATAAGACTATCAACAAAACAGTTATCTTCTGGCAGGGATAAGCTCATGCTCACAAAACGCCAACATGACAAACTGAACAAACATAGTACAACAGGAAAAGGTATTGTACTTGATTTGTCTGCAGCACAACTTAAAAAAACAAGGCGGAGTCTTGCCACTTCTACCACTGCTAGCTGCTGGTAAAAATATAGTAATAAATGCTGTGTTGCAAATATCGAAAATTATTTTGATGATTCTGGAACACATTGGGTTGCCATCGTCAACAGCCCAGATAATAATGCTACATAATATTTTTATTCGTTTGGTCTGCCACCGTGCGAGGGCATCAAAAATATATTTCTAGCGCCAAACAACGTTGTATTTATAATTTATCACAAATTCAGCGTATGAATAGTTCAGCTTGTGGTCTTTATTGTATTTATTTTAACACATCATGATGCCAAGGAAAATGCGCATTAGATATCTTAATGGAAATTAACCAACTGCCAACTCTAGACAATGACAAGTTAGTTTTAAGTAATCTTAATGAACAAAAATGATTTCCAAGTGTGTTTTATGTAACTGCCAGATATAATGACAGCTTCGTAATGCTTATCATGCAGAAATAATACGGATAGTCTTGAAAAAACTTCATCTCAAACTAAAAATCGGACGTTCTGTCATAAATCAGTGTGCGCCGTTTGCAGCGAAAGAAAATCCAGGTTTGTTAACTCAGTTTCTGGCGTTTGTGCTAATGTCTGCAGCAAACAACCTATTGTCGTACTTGACACATAATTTTATATTTACTTGTTATATATATATATATATATATATATATATATATATATATATATATATATATATATATATATATACATATATATGCATGTCTGCGATGACAATATTTGTATTAAAGGCAATACAATTATGGACATTGTTCTGTTTGTAAGCGTCGCGAAATATTTGGTTGCTCTTTTGATCTTCATTCGCTCATTGGAAAACTTCCAAAACCAAAAGGCGGCTGGACTCTGCCGGTACATAAGTATACTGGTGCGTGGAATTGTCTGGATAAACAACTGGATGCAAATGAACAACCGCTTCCTGGTCGACAAGCCTAAAACCAGGTAGATGCCACGGCAATGCGGCATGACATTTGCTACTAAGATCATCCAGAAGAGACGAAATTATGCTTGATGATTCAGGCGCGATAAAACCAAAACGGGTGCGAGAACGCGTCGACAGAGTTTTTGTCAGAGGCGCTATTTGACTCAAGTATAAGCTTGTAGTAGAAACCGTTGGTTCCCGAACCAAAGTTTCGAAAGCCAAAACAACTGATAGAAAACCATTTTCCAAGACGTAGAGTGGTGGCTAATGGTGTTGATGACTGTTGGTCTGCTGATCTGATAAACGTAAAAGAATATCCTAGAGGTAATGGCTACGTTTAGTATTTGCTAAATATCATTTATTGTTTTTAGTAAGTATGCATGGAGAATACCACTAAAACATAAAACTGACGCCTCTATAAGAGACGCTTTCAAAATGGTTACAAGGTTACAAGATCACGCAAACCTGCGAAACTTTGGGTGGATCATGGCGAAGAATTTAGAATAACACATTTGAGAACTGACAAAATAAAATGCATAAGTATTCCACGTTTAATGAAGCCAAATCAGCTGTCGTTGAAAGATTCAATCGAACGCTAAAAAATGCGATGTAGAAACACTTTACAAAAACTAAAACTAGAAAACATGTAAATGTGTTGCAGTTGCTGGTAGATAAATACAACAATACCAAACACAGAAGCATTGGAATGACGCCAACACAGGCTAGCGACAAACTAAATCAAGATAGTGTTGCAAACAAATTATTTTTTAGACAAAAGTTTAATGTGTGTGCCAGTGTCAAGATTTCTAGACTTAAAAAAAATGTTTGAAAAAGGTCACACAGCCAACTGGACCAAAGAAGTTTTCACGTGTCAGAGATATTGAAAACAATTCCTGTAACGTACTGAATCGCATACCTTAATGGCGAATCTATATTTGGAACAAGAATCGTCTGCTGTCTAACAATAAATTCTGGCTGCAACAAAATTGTCTTCTGTCAAAACAAAACTTTACAGCAAGCAAATATTTTTTGACATCATGTCTGCAGCTATCATGTCTGCTGTCTAAAATTTGACGCCAGTGTTATCTGTTGGCAAGTATTGAGCAATAATTCTGTTGTACTCTGCCAATATTTTCTGCTGGCTACAGGTTTGCACATAGCTGCCTTATCTGGCATACCTATGAGCAGAAATATTTTCTTAATGACGTAAACAAACTTGGTAAATTTCTGGCTTTCTGGCAGGCTTAGCGTACTAAATCTGTTAAAGATCTCGCTAACTTGCGCCATTTATTCGTACGGCAGATTAAATCGCGCCAACTTGTTTCTGCTGTGATATTTTCTGGTATATTTTTGTGGTCTCATATTGTAATGCGGGTGCACATCATCGACTCAGTTGTACTTAACATAATCATGAACAATGACATCTTCGTTTTCATCAAAATCATATTTGTTTGTCATATCAGTTTGTATATTATGTCAGATACGATTGTTTATATTGCAGATGTTTACTTGGTAAACACAGAAATGTTGCTTGATGCCATAGTGACATTGCACAGAAATCCTCATGCGAGCTTTCAGTTGAATCTAACTGTGACAAAGCCGCTAGGAAATTTTAAGTGCCAAGTATTGCTTACGGAATAGCACTGACGCGTGCTAAGTGACCTTGGTCAAATTAATATTTGATACAATAATGATTTGCTAATGCGCGAAGGCGTCTATTGGATCAAGCGAAATATTCTATTGGCGATGCTAGAAACAAACAACTAGATATATAAATTACCTTATATATAATGAGCATAAACATAAAATTTAGGGAAAAAAGATGGGCCTGATACGATAAGGCATCTGCCATGGAAAATGACATAATGATACTGTCTGACGTTTTTGTTAGGTTACCAGAGCCAGGCATAACACTCATTTTGTCCAATGAACTGCGTTTGCATGGTGGCCTAAAATCTTATATTGGTTTTAGCGTGTTGTTTGTAAAACAAACGGATAACACTGAAACTGAATCACATTTCATATCCAAACTAGTTCGCGCATTTCATCAGCATTTTGACCTTAAAAGCATTTTCGAATCTCATCAGAATAGTATTGATAATTTTCAGAAAGAGGTTTCTGCTTAGGTTACGAGTGGTGTTTCAGATGGCATTGTTAAAATCCAATCCATTACGTGGAAGCTCGTTTTTGAAATTACCAAACAAAATTAAAAGCAGTCAAAGTTGCGTTAATGTCAAAAATAAGGACAAAAAGTGTTTTTATGTGGGCTGTATTATTTGCGCTGTATCCTGTAAACATAAATCCAAATCGATTTAGCAATTGCACCAAATATCAAAATACATCAAATTTCACTAGAGTCAATTTCACAGTTCAGATCAATGAACGTGCCAAGATTTGAAAACTTAAACAATATTTCAGTCAATGTCTTTGGCGTGGATAATGGCAAAATGTATCCGCTGCATATTGTTTCAGTTACTTGCGATGACAACATTGTTGCTGAAGTTGATTTGGTTTACATTCATAAAGATACTAAAGATGGCCACTATTGCTGGATCAAGAATTTTTCAGGATTGATGAATGGACAATACAGCAAATACAAGGGTAAAATATTTTACTGCAGAAAATGTCTTCACGGTTTTATCGTACGAGCTATCATGCCAGATGCAAATAATAATATGTTGTCATTAAAAGTTTTTGCCACTTAGTAATAGTTCCATTTATTATTTATGCTGACTTTGAAGCACTTAATGTTCTAATTGAGGGTGCAAACAATAATCCAAAGTCTTCTTATACTCGAAAGTACCAAGAGCATGTTCATTGCGGCTACTCATACAAGTTGGTTTATATTAATGAAGATCTAAGTACGCCAATCCAATTGTATCGCGGTGCTGACTGCGGAGAACATTTCATAAAAAGTTTGCTTGGCGAAGTAGATTATATGAGCAATCTTCTTGAAACAAATATGATTTATACTCCAGAAGACAGAGCAAACTATTTGAAATCTGAGTTGTGTTAGATTTGTGAACATCCACTTGGTACTGACGGAGTGCGTGTTCACTGTCATTCTACTGGAAAGTATCGCGGCGCTGCTCACGACAAGTGCAATCTTCATTTAAAAGTGCCAGATTTTATTCCGGTGATTTTGCATAATCTTTGCGGTTATGATTCGTATCTCATCGTAAAGCATTTGGGAAAGTTTTCTGAGAAAATAACTGTCATACGTAATAACATGGAGCGCTATATGTCATTTTCGCTTGGCCCGCTATATTTTATTGATAGTCTTCCATTTTTTAATGCTTCATTGGATGATGTCAAAAATACAAAATCATTCAAATACGCAGGTGAAGAATTTGCTGGTGACAAACTTAATTTGGTAATTTGCAAATTAATTTACCCGGATGACTACATGTCGTCTTGGGATAATTTTGAAGAAATAAGCCTTCAACAAGAAAAAAAATCATTTTACAGTCATATAATGATACTAATGTTTCTGATGCTGACCATGACTAACAGTCTGCAATGTCTGGTCTGCTTTTGACATAAAAATATGGGTGAGTACCATGACTTGTATTTAAAAACAGATGTATTGTTGCTTGCTGATGTATTTGACAACTTTAGAAATAGCTCTATGTCCTATTACAAGTTGGATTCTGCTTGGTATTATTCAAGTCCTGGCTTGTCGTGGGATGCTGCACTTAAATTATCAAACATAAAGTTGGAATTGCTCACAGACATTGTCATATTTCGAAAAAGGAATACGTTGCGGAATATCAGTTATAACAAATAGACATTCTGTGGCCAACAACAAGTATCTGCCAAATCATGATTCTGCGCAGGAGTCAAAACAATATAATTTGAAACATGAAAGGAAATATTTCTCGCTCTCCAGTTTCTAAGTTTGTGGCTTCTACAGGTCGTGCTGTCTTCTTATGTTTATCAACTCCACTGCGCAAATTATGTATTTGTCGTGTAACAGCTTCTAAGTTTGCGATCCTGTTATCAGTTTTATTTCCGTTAAGATGATCAATGACAAGATCTCTTGGTATAATTCCATTAAAGCACTCAAATACAAATCGATGTGCGCTCAATATCTTGTGACATCTGTCCGTGCAGAAACTGCAATGAGGATGTAGCCATTGTTGTGAGGACTTTTTGCAAGAATTGTTTGACGCAAACCATGTCCGCTTTTGTACAAGTTGTTTACGGGATGTTCTCTCTAGGCCATTATATATAAATTATATATAAGTATCTTTATCTCTCTAATTCGACATTCATTATGCTTGAAGACAAACATTATGTCAACATTGATGAATAGGACAGAATTATGTAAACATTAATGTATGATGCCAAAAAAAAAAAAAAAAAAAAAAAAGAGCCGGTTGTCGCCATATGCCTGAGAAGAAGAAAATTTCTTTTTGGGCAAAAGCCCATTCTCTGACACGGTGTTAGCCTGCTTTGTTACCTTTCTGTTTTCACCCAGTCGCTAGTGCGAACGGACTCGGAGGTCTCATAACCTTTTCCTCCCTGCAGCTTTTAGGTTGCATTCACAATGGAAGATAGGTCGTTACATGATCCGTGTTTTGTTAAAGATCTGACTGCCCCCTAACTGCTTCAGGATCCGGAGACCATGGTCTGAATGTGAAAACAGAGTAGCCAACCCCGTGAGACACCAGAGCTATCCACAGCCATCTAGACATAGACTTCACCTTATGTATAAATAAGTTCTATACTATGTTTCTTAGTTCATGGTGTAGGCAAATTTGAATGTGTACCTAAAAATAGATGCAATCGAGGGAGATAACTCATGCGCGCCATATTTTCACCAAGCTTGTGTACAAGTAAAAGGCTAATTATAACAATAGTAGTATAGGGAAATAGGGCTATTGGAAACACTAGTATGATATTTCAGGTGAGGTTGAGCGTGATCGAGACCGAGACTGGGAAATCGTACTAGTGTTTTCATTGCCCTATTTCCCTAAACTACTGATAATAACAATTTGTAGATGTCAAAAGTGACTTGAGTTTGGACGGCTTATAGACTTTGAACATTAGAGTCTTTTCATCAAGATTTTAGTCTGATAAAAATGTCTTTAACTGCTAACTTCGCTGAAAAACATTTTTTTTAAAAGTGTAATGTTATGGCTCATAATAACGCAAAAAAAGAGTTAAAGAAACATAAACTGCTTCAGATCAGCAAAATGCAAAATGTGGAAACGGTAAACAACGATCTGTTTCTGAACTTCTTCTTGTGAAGATAATTTTTTTTTAGGCCATGGGGTCTCTGTTAATAAGACTCTGCCTACACACCGCTCTAGGTAGGTAGGAATGGTTACGGACAGATTGTTTATGTTTGCGCGTTTTATTAAATATGATACTGATTTAATTCATGCTTAAATTTTTTTAATTAAAAAGTCGTCTCCATCCCCCTCTAATGTTTTCTTTTTCTTTTGAAATCTATTCATATCATCTGATCTTTTTTTCTGAAATATTTTCATAATTGTATGATCCGCCTCATCTTTTTGCTACATGTTGCATGCATATATGCGAGATTTTGATATGCTTCGCTGGATATCCTTACTCTGTTTTTAAACCTTTTTTTCCCTGAAAATCGTATCATCAACTTGCTTCAAATTTGGATAGTTCCGAGGAATATTATTATGAGTAAAAATATTAAACTTATTCTGCGTTTATTCTATTGAACGGCGCATGCTATTTCATTCAATTCTCCAAGATTACGTTTAAACTGAAATGGTTTCGTCATATATCTGATACACTTTATAACAGTTCTGCCAAGGACAATTTCAGCAGATGAACCTACTTTACACAATGCAGATTTAACGCCAGTCTTTATCAGCACAGACAGGCAGGCACGGTGAATTCAATGTGACTGCGTGGAGCTTGAAATGTCTGCGATTGCTTATAAAATCATGGTTATTATTTGACTTAGCTTTAGCAAGTTCCATTATACAAATGAGATTTGTTTCAAAGAGATACATCATGATCTGAAAGTTTACACTATACAATAAATATTGTTTAATGGTGCTTAAAGGAACTTTCTGACAGGCACAACAGATGCATTGTGACATTCAACGTAGAAAATAAATGAAAATGGAATACAGGGTACTAAGTGAAATACAAAGTTAGAATTTCACAGATCAAAGGTAATATCGTGCATAGACAATCAATGTATCTAAAATAATTACAGAGCGCCTTCCATGCTGTATTTCGAATACTACTGATCTTTAGTACCGACCTTTTTTCAAACTATGTTATTCTCTTTACGAGAGTGTTTCACATAAAGAATTTGTTCATGTTAATTGATAAAAGTACACAACCGACAACCCATTTAAAAAGCACATACGTTACTAATAACACATAAATGCTCAGATACGTTACAGCAGGTCTTACGAAGCTGATAGAGGCATTGATTTCCTCTGTCAGTGTGAACAACACAATCTAGCTTCATGTTAGCCTTAAGTGCAAAAGGGTATAATAAAGACTTGAACCATTACTCTTCAGCAGGATTGGAGTCATCTCGTATAAATACCTAGAGGCAATGAAATATGTTTAAGCGAAATACCTAGTAGATGTTGTTCCGAAACTAACGTTTTTTGTTCATTTTGAAAATTTTCGAACCAAGGATATTTCAGCAAAAGGTTTTCATGACAAAATCGAGGGTCCCAACAGCTTAAATGGCCTCCTTACTTGTGTTTATCTAGCACAGGGGTCTTTCGTCTTTTACCCCGATCATGTTATCACGATACTAATTGTTTCTTCCCCCCACTCCCACCCCTTGTATTGAAAGAGTTACGCTTTTCATCTTTTTAAGTTTTTGTTTATTATTTTATTTACAAGTTTGTCAATCTTTCTTATGCTGGGTGTTAAATTTGGACTGAAATATTGTTTTCATTTTTAACAACACCTCATTCAGTCTGGTTAGATCCTGTGGATCATTTCTTGTGCGTATGGAAAAGTAATGGTGCATAACTAATTAAATGCGTCTCCTTTGAGATATAAAGAGGCGCCGGTTTTTTCATGAACTGTTGTATTTGATATTAGGATCTGTTGTATTTTACTGGCTTCGACATTATGTTATAATCGTATAGATTACTCTAGATCTATACCCTGAAAATTCTTCTCCTCCACCTGGCCTTGCAAATATTTTGAATTCATTTAATGATCAATAACTCCCAACCCACCCAAGAAATATTAGCAATATCAGTACTCTCTAGATAAACGTTCTTTTTCTTTGTATCACGTCGCTGGACCAAGCAGTCATAATCACAATACGAAATTAAGTCCCATTATATGAATAAATCTCCGATAAATAGATAAGTCACATCACAGAGAGATCAAAGTCTTCACATCATAACAGGCTTTTCGAATAAACAAAATAAAATTTTGTATCAGATCGCTGATGGTCTATTGAGTCTGTATATGAAGTACAATGTAATATAATTGACCTTAAAAATATAGAAACTTTAAAACATCTTTTCCATCGTATGTGGACATCATTCACATTGTTTCATTGATTAGTTCATTGAGGTTTGTTCATCATAACATAATCCAAGGCCATTACGAATTTTCTTGCTTTGCTTTTAAAAACGGGCTACATTTATAGCATGTATTGAAACAGTTCATCAAGTTAACAATCGTCCAACGTTCGTGTTGCAAAGACTATACGTTTCCCTCCAAGGTATTCAAATATGTAACTGTCGATAACTTATGTTCCAATTTTCTATGTATCAACTGTTTGCCAATTACAGTTGACTTTATTACAGAATACAATTTTCCAGGCAATGTTACATGTATATATGATGGTAACTTTCTTGATAGTTCATTCAACTGGCAGAATAATTCAAAGCGACATTAACCATTCAATTTATTATGGTACATAACTTGAAGCAAATGAAAGTGTCAGATCTAACTAATATAACTTGTTCCGATAGATTTGGGTCTTCATGTAAACGCGTGCTTATCTAATAGAAGGTCAGCAAAAGTGACTGCTATATAAATGCCAAGTTACATTTTCCATACAGGAACCTGAGTAGTGAAGTAACCTAAATGTTGTATTATCTTCTGAGTGGCAGAAGCCTTTACTGCACACAGCACTGGACTTGCTTCTTGATCGTTTATATTATTTAAGGGAAGGCATGATGACAAGAAATTGTTGTATTTGTGTAAACTCGACCAAACTTTAGAGTTGATTAAGCTTAGCCAGACACAGTTTTAGTATTTGTTTTCATGCTGAAGGATTTAACCTTAATGGTAATTCTTTTAATGAGACACGACTATTAAATATCTGAATGGAAATGTCACATAATAGATTCATGAGCAAATATCCCGTACCCTAACTAGTTTGTTGCTCAATAGTGTCAACACATTCACGATTGCTCTCTATCTAGCTTGGAGGCACTTGTCATACAGACCAACACAGAAAATCTTTATCATAGCAATACAACAATTATTAGAACTTAATTGACAATTCATTGTATAATAATAAATGAAAAGTAATTGGACAGCTTTTACATTCGGTATTCTGTGGTGAGCCCTCGTTTGACTGTGGTGAAAACTAGGTCCGCATTCTTATTGCAGTCATCACGTTCAAGACATGTATTTCCTGTACCGACCGTATCATACATTAAACAAGTTTATAAACTATTATCAAGAGGTGTTTTCTTCCAAAGTTTGAAATCCATACTGGGGTGATACATAGATCAGTGAAGTTCATTGACTTGTTTGTTTCAATCGAAATTATGGTGTACAAACAGGAAATGGTCCAGTTACTTCTTAGTATTTGCCATTTCATGGCGATCAGAGCTTACATTGTGATATATTGTTGTAAAACTAAATTTAATTACGATCTCAATAATGTATTCATTTGCTAATTCATATCTGCGTTCATTTATATATTCATTGAATGAATCAGTCTGTAAAAAAGGTCTGCTTATTTAAATGACCGATATAAACCAGTCTATACCAAATGGAATCTGAAAGTTAAACACAAAATGAATCGGATCACTAACTGGTTTTACGATAGTCAGCGCGAGTGTTTACGTGTAAATCATTCATTAAAATTGCAATTTTGACACTGCCATTTCAATTATTATAACATCTTGCCAGTAAATATTGATTTGAAAAGATGAGAGAAGATCCTGAATGGCTGTCAACTTTAGAATGGTGTCGGCCATCTAAAGGGAAATTCAGTGGTATAGGATATTTCTTCCCCCCTCCCGCTAATAAACAATAATATTGATATGAAAGCATTAAGAACAACATTTACTTTAGCGGAAACTTGTCTAAATTCATAAAAATTGGTATTTATGAATACAATTAACTTAGTGGTCTGGTCCATACATGAAAATTGATTTTTATGCAAAATCGTTAAGATGTTAATTTTGACCCGAGTCAATAATTGCACAGGTGTGTTTTTATTGTCTTCACGTAGCTTGTGCAAATGCATCTTATTTACCTTTATCGTTTAAGCATTCAGAAATCTGCATATTTAAGATTTTTTCCTTTGTCTGCCGCAAACATTATCTAAATCATAGAAACCTAATTAATCGCAAAATAAGTATCGATTAAAATGCTATTTTACTATATGCAATATCCTTTGTGTTGTTCGACTACCTCCACCGCTATTTTACACATAACAAAGACAAATATCGGATTTGCTGCTTGAAACAGTATAAAAGTTTCAACACAATGTTGATATGGATTTGAAACAAAAATGATTAATTACTGAACTGACAGCAATAATTCGGATATTGGCAGGTTACTCTGGATTCTTAAATAGCTCTGCTCATTTAAATGTAAGCAATGAAACGTAAAGATTCGAAAAGCACCGTTGTGAAAGCCGATTAACACGTTTTAGATCAACAAATAAAGATTAAGTTCAATGCTAATATTTTGCATTAAGATATATAACAAATTTTTATGATAACATAGATTTCAAAGTTTACTTCTTTTTTATGCATTCGCATAAAACCCAGCATAAAACTTGTCGAGATTTCTGGCTGTAACATACTTACAAAAGAGAAATATAGAGTATTGAATTCTTCTAATTGCCATGGTAACATATCTCAATAACTTCAATCAAGGCAAAAGTAGCGAACATTATAATTGTCTTACTTTTCAACTTTTCTGGTAATATGGTGTTACGACTCTAGGTCTTAAAAATATGTAACAGAAAGAAAGCGAAACTAACAATGTGAGTAAAATCAACAAGCAATTTATTTCCAGACAATTAAATTAAAAATTCAAAATACAATTACAATTTGTGAGATAAATTATAAATAATCCTAAATGTCCTAATCACAAGTCCAAAATAATAGAATGTTCCGAATGAATTCCAATAGCCTTGAATGTCCTGATGTACCACAAAGATGTAATCTAGAATGTATTTGAATGAGTTCGCATACATCCCAAAACATGTATGAATCCAAAAGTCAATGAGCACTTTTATAGTTCCAATTAATATTGTAAATAAATAATTCCTCTCAAATTATATCTGATTTCAACAACACAACTAAAATAGATTCCTCACAGACTGATCTTTAAGAACCGAAATTCTAGAATAGGAATGAATTTGTTTACCACAATCTTTATATAAATACACATGCCTACATGACCTATGTCACAAAAGTCTAATAGCGAAATGTATATGAAAATACTGGCCTACCTGACATGTGTCACAAAAGTCTAATTGGGAAATGCCTATCAAAATACTATGTAAACAACTGGACAAAAGTTAAGTATGTATTTTCAAATAACCATACAACTTACAATCATAGACAAAAGTTAAGTATATAAACATCATACAAAACAATGGTACTGACACTAGTTTGCAATTGTATTATGTAAATTATAAAATTACTTAATTTGAGCAATCGAAATTTGCAAATCTGGTGAGTAGGAAGGAATAAATTTGATGGTTGAGTATCTGTAGAAAATGTAGAACGTGTCATTTAAGGTACACCAAAAACACAAAAATCTTTTGATGTATAGGTACTGATATCTTCTTTTTTTTAAAAAAGCACACTGGTTATTTTAAAGTTAGAATACTTTATATTCTTATCGTGCATAGTCTTCATACGTAACCACAAATATCCGCGTATCAGTAAATCTGGGAACTCTCTGATGAAAACCAATCTGAGTATTTGTATTGGGATTCTACAATGAAAGTGAATATAAATTGTCAACCACACATGTCTTTCTGTTCTATAATATTTTGTCTTTTAAGTTGATCGTTGCTATATTTGCTTATTACTTGGGAGGGCAGCACCAATGTATGTGTCTAATGATAATTAAAAAAAATTATGTAGACACTTATAAACAATAAATAGTAAGAAAATAGTTTTATTATTTTCTCATAGATTTCTTTATTTTTAAGAATTGATGGATACTTCGGCTATATTAATAACATTTAGAACTAATCGCCAAGCAAGGGTAAGGTTATCAAATTTAAATAAATTAAAGAGACATAAGTTACATTAATTTGCACAATGTGTGAGATATGAAAGGTGAATCATTGTACTCTGCACAAGTATGGTATTACTAAGTGGGGTTCTTTAATGTTTTCTTCTAGTTCTAACATCAAACTTTAAAATGTTGAATTAAAATGATTTTGTTCTGGTAGTGTAAGCTTTTTTTGTTTTAATATTCACTCATTCTTTTCTTGATTACCTCTGAAATGAACAATTATAGTCCACAATGCTAAAGAAAATTGTCCATTTTGAAATACAATTTACAACTATTCACACTTTATGACGATGATTCCTAAAATGTAATTGTAGCAGCAATAATAAATAATAAAATAATAATGAATGGTAGTGGAAGTAGTAATAGTAGCATAATCAATAGAAAAGTTGTAGTAGTAGTAGTAGAGTTGGTGGCTGCCATTTTTATTTCTGAAAATATTTTGATTGAAAAATCGATATCCATTATGATGCAATAAAGCATAATAATGAAATATTTTCCGTCTGTGCTTATTATGGCAAATTGCCAATTTCTAACTTCCCTAACTATATTTTTTCAATCTGATTATCAAATGAGCGTGTCTATCCAATAACGGCAAGGTCCCATCATTGATGTAGGCCATTTCCTGGTTACGGTAAACAGGCTTGCGTTTGCACCCGTTCCGTTCTTTATTAAATTGATACATACTGCCAAGCTTTAGTCGCTGGTTGGTTTATATCACAATTCAATTAATAATCGCCATTGCTATTGTTCATAACTAAAACGGAATGCGCCAGACCATTCTGAAGCAGCTGACCTCTAATATCTTCAGATAAGTGGCAGCGATTTGGCGCGGATGGAAATATGAAGGCTTGAATTTCTGGAAAAGTAATTCCAAACAACTGAAATAATTTTCAATTTAATTTAAATTACAGTGACGTTTCGGATATTTGAATCCTCTTTTATCGATTTGCTTCCAGTGCACCAAGGACTGATCAGTGAATAAGACAACATCTTTCGACTGTCATATTCACGTGCTAAGTGTATTCCTTAGAGTGGATTGGTGCTGTCAATAACAATTTGCATCTGGATTATTTGACTAGAGTACCGAGGTGAGTAATTCACTTTTAAAAACAAACGTGTATAGATATTTGTCACAAAAGCAGTTTTATGCAAGTGAAAGTTTCACATTATTTTCGTAAATGTCTCTTCGTTTATATATCAAACTTTTTATTTATTCCTAGATACGTAGTTTGATATACATAATCACCCTGCTTACACACAGATATATATATATATATATATATATATATATATATATATATATATATATATATATATATATATGCAATAAACTGACAACGAACAGTGCAAACTAGTTTTCAACCAGCCTAAGAGCATTCGACCCTCACTGAGTCTTTTTTAAAGGGAAACACATAACAGAGACAGAACAAACAATAAACACAAAAAACGTTGAAATTACAAAAGTTTATATAACTATTTCTACTGGAATTACAGCTTGAAAATGTCTGATGTGTCGTCTAGTTGGCTTCAACTCGACTGCTGATGCTGTAAATTAATTGGTCCTGACCTAAAAAAGGATGAGCCATATCGCCGTCTGTTATTTAATGTAAATTGGTGTAAGCGCAGATTACAAACCGCAATGACCTGCTAAATTATAGAGAAAAGGACAAGGTTGATCGGATACCATTTATGCTGACCTATCATCCAGACAACCCCAAATTAGGCGAAATCATCCAGAAACACTGTCCCATCGTGGAATCTTGTGACACATTAAAGTTAATCCACCGAACAAACTAGTAGTAGCCTACCGAAGACCATAAAACCTCAAAGACATCAGAGTCAGAGCGAAGCAAACGCCAATAACAAACCAGGACCATCCTAGCAAATCTGATCCGTGTGGTGATAAAAGGTGCAAAACCTGTCAATATACGATAGAGACCAGCACATTCTCTCGCACAGCGACGAGCAAAAAATTGAACATACATGGTCCAAACAGAACGTGCAAAACAGAGAATGTAGTTTATCTCATCACATGTAAGATCTGCGGCCTTCAGTATATCGGAGAAACTGAAAAGTTACACAAAAGGATCAATCTTCACAGATCTTCTTGGATGACAAAGAAACTGGACAGAAGTCCAGTTGCAGAACACTTCTCTTCCCCCGACCACACTTTCAGTGATGTAAAACTGACTGCAATTGCTCACAACCCCAACTTGCGTTCCGAAACCAGGAAAGAAAAAGAATAGAACACTGAAACAAAGCGGATTAAACCACCAAGACTAGAAAAAACAACCGCACACATATAAAATCATCATCTGTTTATAGCCACCACATTTTCAATTAAATAATTCATTAATTTTGCTCATTAGTCACTCACTCACTCACCTATAATTGCAGAAATACGATACTATAATTTGTTTTTTTTTTTTAGTTCTTTCAGGTATTATTATTGCTATGATCATTACTCGCCCTACGTAAACAATGAAATATCCGGGATGTAATATGCGGTTACACCAATTTACATTAAATAACAGACGGCGATATGTTCATCCTATATATATATATATCATAAAACCTTAAAATGTAACCCTTTCATCAAATGACCACTCACATGGATTGGTTCTTTTTTTTTCTTGCGGATTGCAGATTTGTAGTTATTTCAGATAAGGACTTAATTCCGAAATTTGATGTTTGTGCATTTCTCAGAAGATCTCTTTGACCAAATTTTATTTTTCTCTCCTACATCATGTTTTAATCTGCCGCCATATGTTATTTTGGTCATATTGTATCCTTAAACACGCACGTTCTCATAGAATAACATATACAATACATCATAAAAGGTACACTTTGACAAATATCTAGCTAAACTGAGACATTCTATAACATATCTTCACTGTTCTTCTCAGAATGTTGGTTACAACTCTGTTGTTGAACTTTTAGATTTTTGTTTTCATTGTATATTGCATTGGTTTTTAAAGTAATGCGGAGCACAAACTGACGACTTAGTCTGAATTTTTTTAATCTCACACTCGTAGTGGTAGACCACACAATATTCAGTAGTTAAAAAATAACAACAAAGGGTTGGGTACCCCCCTTCCCCACAAACAAACAAAACAAATCTTAAATCCGCTGATTCCTTCCTTCAGCTGGGGCATAAGAATATGGTGTTTGTACATACACGTCGGAACCGGTATCTAATTATTAAATCCTCCTTTTCTGGTCCACCTTTTATTATTGAAAGTTTTTGCTAAAATGTTGTCCTAATCGAAAGAAAAAGTGCTATCCCCGGTGGTAACTCCACATCATTTTCAAAAAAGACTTGCAGCTTAGAGTCGCCAAAAATGTACGTAATAACGTACCACAGTCGATTTAAATTCATCTACCTGTGATAAGGAAGTACAGCTCGGGGTTCCCCTAAAGGTATCCAATCTAAACCAATATACCTGGGATAAGGATGTGCAGTCCAGGGTATCTAAAAGTGGCCAATCAGAGATAAGACAAAATTCCCCGTAATCTCAAGTTACCTTGACTGAACAAGGCATCCTTATTTTAAACACAAAATATTCTTGTTCCTTATCACCTCTTCTAAATCAATGTTAATACTTCGTATCGACACTGAAATAAAACAAAGATCCGATACATATTTGACCGCTGCAAACATGGACAACTTCACTTTTAGATTACTTACACTCAAGGTCTTCGGTCTACCTTGAATTATTACGAGCTTGTTTTTGTTTTTGTCCTGATATGTTTTTATTCAGCGTCGTTTGTTTCTTTTCTTTTTTTGATTAAGATGAATAGACCATTACAACTATAGAAATACTTCGTGTCTGAAATCTGAATTTCTATCAGTCATTATTATTTTATCGGTTAATTACATATAATTGCATTATATTCAAACGATTTTAAATAATACAAACAAGAACCCAAGATTCATCGTACTAATATTTTTGCTGACAAAGCATGTAAAATATCAAAATATCTCCATCAAACCATTAAGAATTTTATCTTCGCCAGACACTGTGGTCTTATATAGGTATCATGGGGTTTGCAATAATGATATCAAGTTAAATCCAAAATGAAGCAAAAGCCAGAATTACTAAAATTACCTACTCAAAGCAGCCGTGGGTATATCGAAAAGTGCCAATGCATATTTACATAAAGGCATACTGAAATCCTTTGAGATTGTTGTCTAACGGATTCCATTATGACCAGCGTTTGATGAGCCATTGATTGGATAAAAGCCAAGAAGTGTTTCCCTAACTCATCATAATTTCCGTTGGGATCTCAAGACACTGAGAACAATACAGCGGTATTCATTGCCACACTATTATTCGAATGAAAGGTACAAATCGTAAATATTTCTTTGTGTATATATTTATCTATCTTTTTGTTTTCTCTCTGTTATCTAAATTAAATAGACGCCTTCTCGGAGTTCAAAGTTTTATCTCCTTGCAGCTATACTGATGAATTCTTTTATTAAGATCATACAAGTTGCATTTTTATTTTTAAACATACGCGTGATGAAATTATGTTATTAAAATATTTTCAAATTGTAATGATGTTATCTGCACTCCAAAGGAGAAAAAAGAGAATATAAATTTCAATGCAAATATATGCAAAATGATTTTCAATATTATCTCCTAAAGATACAAATTCAACTTTGTACATATTGAGAATATATCGTGGAGCAATTGATGCGAAAGAACGATGACTTAAACACTATCTTCTTAAACTCTACTCTTTATTTAAAATGCATGTTAATTGTTATGTTCCAATAACTCCCACTGTTATTAATTCATTTCATCGAGAGTATTACTTGTAAATAGAGAACATACATTTTTTTTGTCAGTGAAGCTAATGGACAAAAGGATCATATGTTCCGTCTGTACACAAAACTTTCGGGAGAGTTTGATCTTTTATCATCTTGACGCATTACTAAATCAACACCATCATATAAACTGCCCCTAAAAGTGTTACAAGTTCATTTAGGTACCCATTTGCATCTGATAAGCATTATCGCTTTAGAAAAAGAGTTTTCCCGTTAAATCGACTAAGTTTCGAAAAATGAGAAGCTTAGAGAGTGCCAGATGGCACCATTTGGCGGTAATCATTTCATAAACTCTAACTGGTGTAGATTGAGACAGCATAGTTTATCGAAATATGACACTTTCCAACAATCACGACAAGTTTCGGCAATCACGATGTTATAAAATTTCTCCTTTTTACCAGCAGGCGGTAACACGGTCTTTGTCGTGGATGCAGGGCACAGCAGATACAATAATGTAAAATGTGAAAGTGGAACTTATGTAAAACACTTAGCATAGAGGGGGAAATGTACACAATTTACTATATCACTTGTTCTTGCCTGACACTTGAATCCACGAACAACATTTAAGTCGATTTTGAATAAGCATTTCCATTTGATTTTATTTGAAGAATAATTAATGACTTTATGTACACAGTGTTTGTACTGAGATGTTTGACTGGTTTATGTAAATGTTAGTGAAGTCCTAACTTAAAGTATAATCTCACGAGGAGACCAGTCTTTCGATAACGTTTTGTCAATGATTGACATCAGTGAGAAAGATTAGGTTCAAGAACTCTTGAAGTTAATTAGACTTCTGTTACCGAGCGATTTGACAAGTACTTGTAAAGCGTGAAAGGTCCTTCAAATTAATCCCTCCTGAGTTTAACAGAGGCTTAATTAACCAAAATGAGGAACGGCAGTGCCAAACATGAATAGTGCATTTTTGAAGACAACCTCATTGACAGTTTTAAACATACTATACCGTTTTCAGACTTGAAAGATACATTTCTATTTGTATTTAATGATAGGATTACTTATGTGCACTTGGGTTTTTGTTTTCAATACCAACTTACAGTTTATAATGGCTATTGAAAGATACCTTTTAGATATTTTTTAGCTTTAACTTGCTATTTCTAGACGTTGGTATATATTCTCGCATGCCCAAAGTTTCGAGGCCTCAGAGAAAGATAAAACTAATGCTCTATTTTCAAAGATGTGCCTACCTACCTACCTACCTACATTGATACCTACATCCATCCATCCATCCATCCATCCATACATACATACATACATACATACATACATACTGCAACAAGCCATAGGTATAAAAACACCTAATGACTGGAAACGAGTACGTCATACTAGTTCTTACTTGCATATCAAGACCAAGCGAACAAAAAGAAAAAAATATAATGTAAAACATACTGCGTGCGTTTGGCTTGAGTTCCTTGTTTCCCACATATTTCCAAAGACCTTAACACAGTAGAAGCTGTTACCTTATACGGGTTTTAAAACGCACTAATTTCATAATACCACAATAATTTTCCTATATCAAACTTGAAAGGACCACACATTCACGCGAGTCGAGTTTCACATTTGTATGTTGTTGCTTTTTCTGATTTCACAATTGTATGATTTGTCACTACGCAGTTCTAAGCCACAGATAGGTATTTCATGGTGCATATCACGAAACGGGCTCCAAAACCTAATACACAAAAGTATTACTATCTCTAATTACTAAACACTTATTAGTGAGAATATTCCAAGATGTACTTATTATATTAAGAATTTTGACCGGGGTCAATTTATGAAACTAACCCAGTCTTCCATAAAGTTCAATGTGTACGACTAAGTATGACGACTATATCTAGTAATTGGCTAATTACTTAGCTTGAGAAATATCTTGCCAACACTGATCCCCAAGTAATGAAACAAATAATCATTAAAGACTACTGAATATTTTAACGGAGACGTAAAATCGAACAGCACATACGCTACGTTTGTTCAAATACACACATTTAAATAGATTAGGCGCCACATTTCAAACGCATTTCATTTTTATGGCGACTAATGAAACAATGTTTACTCAAGATATATTGAAGACACATGTAAAACAGAAGAAAAAAAAATACATGGAACTAGGAATATTACATGGAATATTACAAACATTGATCTTAGTGAAAATGAGTGACTGTTGGTTCATGCGCTTCAATCATAAACGTCGATATTCATGCACATATCAGCTGATCAGGATGTAATTCGGTTCATGATTCAGGATGAAGTTCATACTAAAAAGGTTGAAATGTTAAGCAATTTATTTTGTTTTTCAGTTAAGTATAGTGACTTTATTAAATTATCTGAAAATTGATATGTATATGACAAAAATATAATTATCATAGTAATTCGATCTTGGTTGCTAGGTCACGTCCTGTTGTCAGAATCATAAAAATCATAAAACCTGATCATAACTCGACGCTGCGCGTCTCGTAATGATCCATATATTCTGATGATTTATATATATATATATATATATATATATATATATATATATATATATATATATATATATATATAGATAGATAGATAGATAGATATAACTATACCCATTCATGATTCCATAGGAAAAAAGTCCGCCGATTAATTTGTTTCACTTTATAGGAATGACATCAGTGACGAAGATTTGGTTCAAGAACTCTCAAAGTGAAATAGGTTACGATGACTAGTGGTATTTCAGAGAATGACCCTCTTTGAACTTGACAGCGTCTTAATTAAATATGAACAATAACAAATATAATACACGAATCACTCATATTTTGCTAAATTGATAACTTTCTACTGAAATTAAACTAAATAATTACAATTCGGTATTTTAATTGCAAAGTTTCAACCTAAAATTTGATAATTGATACTGAAATGATTAAAAACATTTTGATATCTTGTGGATGTCACTATATTCACTAGTTTACACGTCAAAATTTCATATCTAAAACATGTTTTAAATATATCTCATGCTAGTAAAGAAACAAGCAACGTCTAGTTAATAAAGTTCTGAGAGATATGAAAAAGTGCAAACGTTAAATAATCTGATGACTTGCCTTACTGGATTTGGTTTTTGCAAATTATATATCTGCCTGAGTATCAGGACTTTCGATTAATACTGCCTCCATGTCAATCAAACTTGCTTAGAATCTCCTGATCTCATTACATAAGACCAAAAGGGTGACTGCCAGCTATTTTCTCCTGTGGATACTTGTACAGTATAGCGTACCACAGGGTATCTCGTGTGGATAATTCTACAGTATAGCATTACACAGGTTAGCTTGTATTGGTAATTGTACAGTGTAGAATAACAGATGTCATCTGGTGTGGGTAATTGTACAGTATAGCATAACATGGATTCGTTTGTGTTGTTAATTGGAAGAGGTTATCTGGTGTGGGTAAGTGTTCAGTATATCACAATGCAGGTTATCTAGTGGTAATTGTACAGTATAGCAAAACACAGATTATCTGGTGTGGATAATTGTACATTATAGCGTAACACAGGTTATCTGGTGTGGTTATTTGCACAGTATAGCACAACACATGCAAACTTGTGTGCATAATTGTACAGTATAGTATAAAACAGGTTGTATGTTATGAGTAATTGTAGAACATGTAATAACAGAGCCTATATGGTGTGGGTAATTGTTCAGAATATCATAACACAAGTTATCTGGTGTGGGTCATTGTACAGTATATCATAACACAGGTTATCTAGAATGGGTAATTGTTCAGTATAGCGTAACGCAGGTTATCTCTAATGAAATATTGTACAGTATAGCATAACACAGGTTATCTCTTATGATATTTTTGAGATATTATACAGTATAGAGTAACGCAGGTTATCTCTAATGAGATATTGTACAGTATAGCATAACACAGGTAATCGCTTATGATATTTTTGAGATATTATACAGTATAGCGTAACACAGGTTATCTCTTATGAGATATTGTACAGTATAGCATAGCACAGGATAGCTTGCTTGGGTTATTGTGTGCAGTAAAGCATAACGCAGTTATTTGGTATTGATACTTTTACAGTAAAGCATAACACGGGTTATCTTGTGTGCTTAATTATACAGTATAACATAACACATGTTAGCTTGTGTGACCATATAATTACAAGGTTCCACAAGCTACTTATATATATGCTTTCAGCTTTTGTAACTGAAACAGTATTGATTGGATATGGTTTATCCTTATTCAAAGCTGCAAGCCTACAACAATTAATATTTGTGATGATGGGAGAAAGGTTTTCTTTTTCATATGCAAATGAAGGTAAGAGTGGCTTAGAACAACCAGTGGAACTATCAGTTCAAAAACCAGATGGCAGAAGAACTGATTTTGGAAGACATACAAGTATTATTCTAGAGGTTCCTTAGGGGTTAGATAATGCGATAAAATCATCGGGATTTCGTGTTGGCTCTATGCGTTAATGGCTATCAGTAATATACTTTGAAGACTTAGTGGAATACGCCGAGATACATGGTCTGTATTTTACGATCTTGCTCCTGTCTGAATGGAATACATTCTGTAGTTTTCTTTAATTAACGGTATTTCCTATGAATTGTGTAAGGGGTAGTATAACACTTTGATTTATAACTATAGATAAAGAATGCAGGATGTAATGTTCGTAGGTTTAAAACATTAGTGTCGGTTTCTCACACGTTTTGAAGAATCTGATTTTCAAAACTGATTTGGGTTTTTTCCAAGGCTGTGAAAGAGATAACCATTTTTTAATCTTCATGTCTACATTAAGGATGATTTTTCCAAATAAAGTTTCAACGAGGTTTCATATTAAAGTAATGATACATTAGCTCATAAACTTCACGAAACTAGCGCACAACCCTTGTGTAAGCAAACTTCAAAAGCTTAAACATTTAATAAACTTTAACTATGTTCCGTTGACAAACCAGGTTACTAGAGCACCAAACATTAGGTCAATTTAATTTTGTTTCTATAAGAAATTATTATTTGAACAAAAAATAATCATGAACTATAAAATTAAATGCGTTTTATTTTGTGCATCCCAGATCCAGTTAACAGGGTTAGTCAATACAGTCATGATCAAGTGTAGAGAGTTAGTAATTTTGATTGTGATACAGTTATGTTCACCCAAATGATTGATCACAGATCCCGCCCACCGGTCAGTCAAACGTTAGCAAATAGCACACTAACAATGGCGCACCGACCACTGATATCTCTGGCTAGTTGAACGTGTTACGTGATTACAGCAAGGCTTTACTCGTGTCGTCAGACCTGTCGTAGCAGCTCTGACACCTTCATGATTGCTACTATATAACCATATACAAATTTAAATTGGCATAACGTCAACATTTTTCATCCGTTTGTTGTGAAATATTAGGCATATGCTCAGTGAACTTCAGTAAAAGAATTTACATTAATGAAGACTCCAAATTTTGCAAAAATGGTCTTGCTAATGAGTAGGTTGAGCTATTTCTGTTCAGGCGGTCCATCAATTGGCAATGGTTAGAGATACGTAACACCAAGTATATTTTAATGTCATGATTATTATAGAATCATATATTAACCTTTTTCTATTTAAGGAATCATGATTTGAAAATTGACTAATGGCCAGCAACGAAATAATCACACCTGCTCTTAAGCATATTTGTGTCTCTAAACATACGTGTTTTATTTTTCTTTTGAAACATTTTCCACTTTCTTAGAGATATATTGCAGATTGGCATTAAAAATTTCATTTAATTAGGATGAAAAATAATAAAGTTAATAAAAGTTGAATATCTGTATCCGCCTAAAAAAGTTTGATAGTACAAGCTGTACAGGTGTCCAACTATAAAGGGCAGCAGATGCCATCCGCTTAGACAAGCTTTCCACAGCAGGTGTAATTATGTAACAGTTTACACGTTGCCACGGCAAGACTGGTCAGGCGCCCATTATACTTCCAAAAAAAAGCAATTAACTGACAGTTGGTAGTATATAAGTACAAGTTTGAGGATTGGTCAATTGTCATCTATTGCAATAGATACATACCTGTTTTAAATTTGGCAATTTCTTATAATTCGCGAGGAGGCAAGCTTGAGAGAATTGTATAAAAAAACAGTAGCAGTATTGAGACAAGTTTATCTATATATCATTTGACGATAGGTTAATTCTGTTACCGATTCTGTCAGTTGATACGCTTTTGGTTTATTTTATATTCAACGTCTCTCGTGAATATATGGATGTAAAATGTATGTATGTATGCAAACAGGTAATTCCATTCATTCATCCATCTAAACAGAGAACTCCATCCATCTGTCTATCTCTCTATCTATGTTGAAATCTGTCGAACATTGTTCAGTCAAGTATTTTGCAAGCCAATGAAAAATGTGAAAAATTCATTTCAAATGAATGACTTGCAGTATTTTGAAATATAGTAATCATTTATTAGTCATGAAACTGATGTTAATATTGATCTTGGTAGATGTCATTTCAGTATTTATCATTACATCAGTTTGTATCACAACAACCTAATAAATTGATTAGATGGTTAATTGATTGATAGATTGATGGATGGATTGCTTGATCAGTTGATATAAGTTTAGATTCGTTCTTTGATTACTTTTGCTTTGCAATGCACATTCCACATTTAGGAAATAAAAGAATACATCTGAATTTACCGGTAATTTTGATGTCCATCTCGACATGCTGAGCAGCCTTTGACCCTCGACCAAGAAATAATCTTTCAATCCAGTATGTTCCTAGGACTGGCAAAAGTCAGGTTAAAAAGGGTGTGTGGGTGAAATTTTAAAAAGTCACCCTTCTTATGAATTGAGGCAAATGAAGACTGATTCAATCATGTTTTTGAAAGTTCCCATTAAGCATGTCAACGTGATCTATATTTACACTGTCTGTACTAACTCTAAATCTAATTTTATTAGGATCCTTACCAAACTCTGCTCGATCACCTTTAAAGAAAAAGCTGCGTAATTAAACACATCGTCTCTAGAAATAAATCTGCGACTCAGAACCGGTCTTGATTTATATTTTTTACATTTGACAGTGAAGCAGATTTAAAAAGCTGAGTGTACGTCGCATATGGTACAATCAAAATATGGTGAAATAGCTTTTGCTTGTACCGGTTTCACTTGACTTACCCAAGGAAGAACCCAAAACTCACTTTCCTGGAGTAAGTATATTGACCCTTCAGCAAACAAGAGATAAACCATGTCCCGATACATTCACGTGACTATATCCTAGTTGCCATGCTCGCACTCGGACATTCGCTTTTGTTGGGTTATAGAGAAAAGTGTGACTCTGTGACAGACTTTCGTGTTTGTGTGCTTTACCAATCAATCAATTGCCTACCTTGACGCTAATGCTCTCATGTTTGTTTAGGGGACGGTATTTTTTAAGTGACAATTTAATTTTCAACGATAAATCTCATACAAACGTTACTAGAAGCTGTTGTTAACAACATCTCAATACACCTAAACTAGTATCCACTTGTAGATTGTTTGATATTATTGAGGCTTCTAAAGGTTTTACCCCTAATAAGTACCATGAAAACGCTTGTAAAATACTTATTTAAGAAACCATCTGACCGGACAATTGTGATAGGCGGCCAGAGCAAGACCTATGAACACATGGATTATATAACAATATGTACATGTTATTCATCTCTGATGCCGTTATCCTAGATTCATAATGTCTTTTAAAACATCGCTATCTAAACATCTTTCCTTGCTGCATTAATTTTTCTAGTAATTAGTATATATTCACAACAAAACTTCCATGTTTTCAAGTACAAATTACCTTTACAAATATCGCCTATCGAACACGAATTTGGATTGTAGCTATGCTGATATGCCTACCAGCAAAATGAAAAAGGTGCTGAAATATTTAAATTCTCTCTTTGCCTCTCTGTGCGTGTGCACATGTGCTGTGTGTTTATTTTTTACTTTGCGTACCTTGTATTTCAACTTAATAACAGTTGATATGAATGAATATGTGTCTTGAAAGAGTCAAAGTCATTACAAGTACTATATTTTTGCTACTTGAATAATTAGCTACTTTTTTAGGCTTAAAAGCTGCTAAAATTAAAGTTGTGAAAACTTCCAAAAATATATTAAAACAATTTTAACCTCTTAATGGAGGATACAAATGTAGTTGATATAGACAAAACAAGCAAAGAAGATAAAGAGCACCAGGTAACATCTTTAATATATGGATTGTATTAGAGAATGTTAAAAATAATAACCATTCAACCGATATGAGCAAAATTTGCTACACAAAATTTTTAGAAAAGACTGTACCACAACCTATAACAGAGCCATTCTGCGATAACATTATAGTTTATAAGATTTTTTATAAAGTCCAGTGCACACTATATGCAAATACTGTCCAAGTTAATAAAGGATTTTGCGGAGCTACTAATGCTTTAGATAAAGGATATTTTTCTGAGTTCAATCTATAGAGACATAGTGTAAAAAGTACAAAACATTTACTATCAGACGGTCAAAAAGCTATACAAGAAATATAGCTAATAGAGTAATAGGAAGTATTGATAAAATACTTTAGATATAGAGAATATTATAATTGCTCCTTACGAAATAAAATTAGCATATGTAGAATTACAAATATTGTTCAAAAGATTGCAAACGATACTAGAAAATATGGAAAGAGACAATATTTACTTTATGTATATTGACATAACACCAGATATGTTTTGCAATGTTTGATAAAAGAGAGATGGAGGATTGGTTAGTTTATAAAGGGATGTTTAGAAAAATAAAGAATATATATCCAGTTATGGTCTTATTATTGATAATGATAACACAATTGTAATTAATTGTCCGTAATGGTTACTTAAAAACCACGGATTTAAAATCTGTAGCAAGTTTATCTGCCAATTAACATCTCCGGGTAATAGCAAACAAATTGGAAAACATATTTTGAACTTTGCAGACTGTCCGTCATCATCTTTATTTCCTTCCGTAGATGATTACATGATATAAAAATTAAGTATAATAAATCACTTGATTACAACCATAAAACATTCATAAGGTTAAAAAAACACCAAAATAATAAAAATAAAAAAAAAAAACAAACAACACCCCCCAAAAAATATAAAAAAAATATAAAAACAACAACAATAAAACCCCAAACAACAACAACAACAACAAACAAAAAAAGAGAATCAAGCAACCAAACAGTAGTATGTACAAATAAGGAAAGATGTAGGCAAACTGTACAGCCTGACCTCATCTGGAGAAAGCCAAGAATAGGTCCTAGAAGCGACAGGAATGATTTTGTGCATGCAATAATGTCAATAAATATGTAGTAGGACTTTCATGACTCAGTTCTTATATGCTATAATATTGAATATTAGACTTTAAAATTCTTACATTATATCCATCATTAAAGTTTGCACGATCTGTGAAAGTTACAAGTTACAAAACATCTACTTGTTGAACATAGCTGCACACAGCAATACAAAGTATGCTGTATACCGCACAAATGACTTGGAATTTTCTTTGTCAGTAAACACCCGCTGGTAACCTTTTACCAAGAAGATATTGCAGTTGCAGCTCATCTTCTGCTTTAAAAAACGTAACATGTAGGCTTGGTGGAAAATTATCAGTCAGGAAAGCGGATGTTCAAATAACACATGACAATCACTAAGTTGTGGAACAAGGACGCGAAGCCTACACGCTGGCAAAGTCCAAATGGAAATATATAAAAATATTAATAATGAAATATAAGAACAATCATAAATTGTTACTAATGGCTGCAGCTGCTATAGTTTACTTTTTGAAATAACTAAAGAACCTCTAATCCTACTCGTTGATTTGTTTACACCTTTGATTACAAATGCAAATAATAAACCCATTGTTGCCATAGAAAGTAAAATAGTATGTTCAGCTAGGAACGAAACAACATGTCCAGCTGTTTTCAAAAGCTGTTGTTGTTGTTTGTTTGGCAAAGTCAAACAGACAATTACCGATACTTATTAAGCCTTTTTATTCATTTTGCGAAGGGTCAAATCATCTTTGTCTCCTGATGAAGTTCTGCCGCCACTTGACCCTCCTCTACCTCCTACAAATAATTTACAAAATTTGCTATAGATAGAGCAGCAGTTGATGCTGTCATCCAAACACCAGTGGCTACAACACCGACCATAGCACCATTTTTATAAACAATTGTCTCAGCCTTTCACCTAATGGTAATTTGTCTCAACTTTCGAATTGATTTTTTCAATATGTTCTCTGAACTCTGTCCAATTGTGATAGATATTAATTACTTGTAATTTTATGATTGAAACACTTTCCAATATTTGTTTCATATAGCGCTTTGGTTTGGGTCTATTTCTTTGCTGATGCCCTTTTATAACTTTTCAACCTATTTTAAATACATTTCAACACCAGATTCAATTTTATTTGCCTACATCATTCTTTTGAAAATCTATCAAGGTTTATAACTGACCCACCATCAAACATAGACATCGAAGACGTTGTAAAGCTAATACTTAGATTTTTTATCCTGTTCTCTGTTGACTACCTTAAATAAATTGTTACCCAAAAAATGCTTTGAAAAAGCAAACCTTTACCAGTAAGTAAATAACATAGCATTTGCGAAAGCAGACTTTTGTAAGATCTCTAAATGAGAATGGATTCTAATGGTCGAAACGACTACGTTTCTACAGGGAAATGTAAACATTACAGCAGTACACCATGAAACGACAGAGCCTTTATCTTGAACGGTAGGTCAAAGAGTAATGTAAAAATTACAACAGTACAAGCTAAAACAACAGAGCCGCTATCTAGAACGGTAGGTCGAGGAGAAATGTAATCATTACAGCAGTACAACCTAAAGCAACGGCGCCTCTATCTTGAACGGTAGGTCAAAGAGAAATGTAAACGTTACAGCAGTACAACCTAAAACAACAGAGCCTCTATCTAGAACGGCAGGTCAAATAGAAATGTCAACAATCACAACAGTACAACTTAAAGAGACATTGCCTCTATCTAGAACGGTAGACCAAAGAGAAATGTAAACAATACAACAGTACAACCTGAAACAACAGAGCGTCTGTCCAGAACGGTAAGTCAAAGAGAAATTTAAACATTACAGCACTACAACCTAAAACAACAGAGCCTCTATTTAGAACGGTAGGTCAAATAGAAATGTAATCATTACAGAAGTACAACCTAAAACAGTAGAACCTCTCTCAAGAATGTTAGTCGAAAGAGAAATATAAACATTACAGCATTACAACCTAAAAGGACACAGCCTCTATCTAGAACGGTAGGTCAAAGAGTAATGTAAACATTTCAGCATTACAACCTAAAAGGACATAGCCTCTATCTAGAACGGTAGGTCAAAGAGAACTGCAAACATTACAGCAGTACATCCTGAAACAACAGAGTCTCTAACTAGAATGGTAGGTCAAAGAGAAATGTAAACATTACAGTAGTACAACAGGAAACAACAGAGCATCTATCTAGAACAGTAGGTTAAAGAGAAGTGTAAACATTACAGTAGTACAACAGGAAACAACAGAGCCTCTATCTAGAACGGTAGGTTAAAGAGAAGTGTAAACATTACAGCAGTACAACCTAAAACGAGAGAGCCTCTATCTAGAACGGTGGGTTAAAGAGAAAGTACAACATTACAGCAGTACGACCTAAAAAAACAGAGCCTCTATCTAGAACGGTGGGTCAAAGAGATATGTGAAAACATTGTAGCAGTATAACCTGAGACAACAGAGCCTCTGCAAAGTGTGAAAGCACAGCATCTACAGAGTCAGTAAATGTGGTTAAAGTCGTACTCAGCACGTATTCTGTATTCTTCCAGCGCTTTATATATATATATATATATATATATATATATATATATATATATATATATATATATATATATATATATATATATATATATATATTTGGTCAGAGATCCAGAGATCGAACACTATAGAAGTGTTAGAAAGAAATGCAAATTAGTGTATACAGTTTTGAACACGGTGGATGCTAGCATGGCAATAGTTTCAGGCTGTATACGAATAACAGTGCTGGATTAGCTTTTTGCAGGAATAAATGTCGGTGTGGCTGTTCCTTTGACTTTTAGTGGGTTTAGTGCAACATTGATAGGACTTGTGTTACGACTCTAGGTCTTAAAAAAAATGTAACAGAAAGAAAGTGAAACCAACAATGTAAAGTAAAATCAACAAGCAATTTATTTATAGAATATTAAAGTGAAAATTCAAAAGACACTTACAATAACGTGAATTAAAGTCCAAATAATCCCAAAATCCTAAGTGTTCTAATCACAAGTCCTAAATATAAAATGTTCCGAATGAATTCCAGCAGCCTTGAATGTCCTGAGTGCCAGTAGTCTTGAAAGTTCTGATGTACCAGTAGTTTTGAAAGTCCTGATATGCCTGAATGATGTAATCCGGAATATCTTTGAATGAATTCACAAAAGTCTCAAAGTCAAGTATTAATCCAAAATGAGAATGAGCACTTTTAGTAATCCAATGAATATTTTAAATAAACAATTCCTTTCTCTGAATTTGCTCTGATGTTCAAAAAAGACTATAAACATCTGATTATTAAAATGATTCTTCATAGACTGAACATTAGAACAAGAATGAAATATTGCTTACCAAACTCCCTATATATATAAACACAAGACACCTGACAGAAATTTGTAGAAAACAAATGCTACCTGACAAAAGAAATGGAAAGGAACAGTCTTATTGCGAAATACTATGTACTAATTGCGAAACTCTATGTAAATATCTTGTTTACAACAAGATATTGCGAAATGCCTATGTAAACAACTTATTTACAAAATGACCAGAATCTAACTAAAGTACAACTTTCCTCATGGACACATATTAATAATTTAGTATACATAACACTTGTTCCAAAAGTTTTCAAGGAGAAGTTGATCTAAACCAAAGTTTTAAAACTGGATGATATAGTAGCACGTGCTATCAGTAAAATAAGCAGCATGGACGGCATGATGAGCAAAGTAAACAGTGAAATTGAAATCAATCCTGAGGAGTTTATTTTAGTCATCAACGAGTACAACATGTATAAAAAAACGGCATCAAAAGGAAAATAAACTACAAAGAACGACAAAATGTTAGAGCCTTACTTAAGGTGGACAATGAGGAAATGAACAATCATTATTTTGGAGGAGGGGAATAAACTGAATGAAAAATAGATTTTTGACATATACAACAAACAGGGAGTATATATTCGTTTCATTAATGAATAGAAACTGGAACAAAACCTTTTAACAGAGGAAGCCTTTGCCTTTGGTATAATTCTTGACTGTTTGAATTTCTCCTATACAAATGTTTTGCGTAAGCAGAACTTTGTCGCTAGATAAATTGAGCTAGAGAGCTATATTACAATCGACGATGCCCCTGTGAAAGAAATCTATGTCAACACTCAAGTTGACAACAGAAAATGTAAACTATGGATTTCGTTGCAAAGAATAGATTTTCTTCTTGGTCACTACACTATTTCCGATGAACTAACAAACAATATATTTTACTATATCAGTGACAAGAATAAAACAAAGACCATTTTGATTTCTGATGTTTTTTTTTACAGCGAAATGTACATTACCAAATTCAAAGAGTGAATGACTGTAGTTTGTGACAGTGAAGAAAGTATTGACGTTGAATGTTTGAAACACAATTCAAAAGTTTAAATCATCCCGAGTAACAATGAAACAGTGTATATTACCAACTACAATGATAAATTGTTACAATTCACTAGTCCGATAATTTGACTGGGATCTAATGGACCAGATACCATGTGGGTTCTTGAAAGCCATAAATTTAATGACATATCTTATCAAATAAATATTCTAAAAGTTATTTCAATGATAAATATTATACTTTGATTGACTCTGTACCTGTTCAAATGGATTTCAAGGCGACTTTGTTTCGTGTAATGTTAATGGTTTGTACAAAGATATGCTGATGTAAGCAATGTGTAAAAAAAAAATCTCTTGTAGACTATAACACATTAAAATCTAAACTGGAACAGTTGTATAGAGAGATTTGAAGCATACAATCCAACAAAAGAATCAGAGATTAGGCATGTAATTAATAATTTATGAAGACAACTTACGATTAATCTATGTTTGATTTGAGTTATAAGATCAAAACGATAATGAGTTTTACAATACAATACATGCTGAGATTGAGCAATCAAAACTATATAAATAAAGACTATGTTGATCGAAAAGTGGTTAATAATATCGGTGTGGTACAAAGTAGAATTGACAAATTAGTCAAAGAGATAAAACGACTGAGAAAAGATTTCAGTGATTTGGAAAAAAAATTTGCAACAGATACAGGTTCATTCAAAACTGAAATAGATACAAAGAAGAATACTCTTGCACTAAGAGGTACAAACGATAGAGCTAAAAAGTAAAATAAACGAAAAAATAAGAGACGTTAAAAACTGACTTGAACACGGAAATGGGAATACAGAGTCTTGCATTGAGTATTAGAGTGTATGAATTCAAAATGAAATCGATAATAACAAAAAGGAGAAACCAGTCTAATGCTTCAATGTCTATTGCAATACGATTTATACATTGTACCAAGTCATGTGTACCCCTACTTTATTGAGTTAAGTGTGAATTTAAGTTATGTAGTTTCAACTGTTAGAGAGATAAAACACCAGAATTAGAAGCTTCTATTGAAGCACAAACAATGAGAGGATTGTTGGAAATCTTTAAGTCTGAAGCTACACCTTAGGCATTAGATAGCAGTTGTGGATTTAACTTTTCTCCATCACGTTTTGCGGAATACAAGTTACACAATATATGCTTCACATGAAGATGTCATTCTAATTTTTTAAAATGGCCTTATGCACAATTTGTGTCAGCTTGTATATTGAACGTACAAAATTTTCGGGCATTTATGATCATTTTTACTCTAGATTAGAAGCAAGCAACCAACATGTTGATTACTCGTTACATGTTGAAAAAGAATCCGAACGTCCCTCTGATATACATACAAACCACCAATCTAATATATACAGTGAAAAGAATCACGTAGAAACTATCTAAAAGATAACTGTGTTTTAATTATTAGATTGTATTGCAAAGAAGGAACTGGTAAGTCAGGTTATAAAATATAAACTGGCATCAGTATCAAAATTTGGTACCCTTAAATAGTACGGAGTGCACATTTGCTGCATCCTTGTAGCGGAGCTACAATAGCTAGATAACTGGCGGATGCAGAAATAATTATTGTAGAGGCAATAGCTAACGGTTTAGCATTTACAGGAAGTGAATAATATGGTCAAATTATTGTATCATAATAGAGAGCTGATGAAAATCAATTAGACATGACAAAATCATGGAATATAACCATGCAAACTGCAGAGTTCAATAACAACAGAGAAAATATTACTTTAATGAACGATGCTATCAATGCAGTGGTAGGTAGAAGTGCTTGCGAAAAGCATCAGAATGTCTTATAGAAGTGATCTTTTCAAGTTGAATGATTTCAACATTTTCATGATATGCAAAGATTAGTGGTTACCTGATTCGGTTTGAACTTATGAATGAAAAATTCAGAAAGTTGAGATCAGGGTCAGGTAAAGCACACAATACTGGTTTCGAAGCTATATAGTTTGCGGTGTTTGGAAAAAAAATGAGAACACCATTCGACCTACAGATACTAACAGATCATTTTCCACTGTGTCCTTGTCCTCTTTTTCAGGACTTCAGGTTACAAACAGGAATATACATTATTTTGGATTTAGTTTATATAACAAAGTTTAATCTTATGTTTTAATGATTTTACCCTCTTACCTCAGGTTTGTATCTTATCTCAACCTTATTTCTTATATACCTTTTAAATAATTTTAACACCTTTTCTTGTTTCTTGTAGAAGGAAATGTTTACCTTATTGAAAGATTTATTTTCTAAAGATTAAAATAATTTACCTTTACATTTCTAGCACTTAAGTTTTGTTTGGCACTGTATAGCCAGGATGTGCTGATGTGCCGTTAAACCCCATACATTCATAGATACATACATGCATGACTTACGAGACAAGGATCCGAATAAAAATGCTTGAGATGTTCCGATCATATCACACTGTCTAAATAAAGGTGTGCGTTCATCACCTGCATTAGACAGATTCCGCTATTACTGTGGTAAAGTAAATGTACTTAGCAATTGATGGAATTTATCCTTATACAAGAGGATTCAAGAAGAATTGAGTGAGAAAAAAATATATATTTGAGGGAAATCAAACTTATTGTGAACAGTTATTGATTTTACTGAATGAAAACCATGTAGCAAAAATATACACCAACTTAAAAGATGAATGCAGTAAGGAAAAGGTCTAATTCAATCTTTCCTCTTTCTTTAATTGAGAGATAAGAGCAAGTATTTTCTCGATAATAAATATGTTTCTTATTATGTATTTTTAAAATTGATCATAAATCACAAAAAGAAAATAATAAATATGATTTTAATTTAGTCATGAGAGTTAAGCTATGTGGCTAATGAAGAGAGACCGGAACTGTATGAATTGAATAACGATCCACTTGCATCCTCTGGGAAAGATGCGGACGTTTGGCTCATTTATTTCTCAGTAATTTTCTTTGATATTTTAATATTCCCAGATATTACTCCTGAATATTTCATGAATTCAGTTTTATCTCAGCCATTGGGCAGCGGACCGCTTAGAAGGTCATTTCCTTCATCAATATAATTGGAAGAATATTATAAACTAGACGTGATTTATTCCATGCTAGGAATGTAATTTGCATATAATGATATAAATAGTAGGCTTACAACACATCTCTTGAAACAGATGGGAGTTACTGTGTCCACGTACCACCCAACCTCCACCCATTCTTTTCCCGCTTCACCTCAAGTTACAGTTGTTAAATGATACATCTAAGTCGTGGGATATCTGAGAAAGTTTTTTTTTTACTTGTATAAATTTATTGTCTTATGTTTCAAGATAACTCAGGTGCAATAAGGTAGAAAAGATGTATAGATGAATCTTTAATTCGTCTTTGTCGACATGTGAATTGACACGGAGGATTAAAACAATTGATTTGAGTATCATGAATATGACCAAATCGCTTATAACGAGATTGAAAGCACGGAGACTAGGAAAAAGGAGAAAGTATAACCGAGGCAGGTCAGAAGGATGCCGATTGATAATATAACAATATATGCAAACTAATTATTTTAATTCATTTTTATCAGTAAAAATTGAATAAGTAAAATTGGCTCCAAAATTGGAAAACGAGTTCTTAAGACGTTGGACTTTGGAAATAACTCAAGATATCATCATCATCATCATCATCATCCAACACTATTATCATCATACCAATATATCATCGTCATCATTACTGTTTCTTTTGTATATCAGAATAGGAAAATAGAACACAATGCAACCAGGATAAAGGTATAACTTAGGTGTACATATATCGGGTTATCATAATTTCTTTCCTTAGTGTTATTGAAGATTATCAGCGAGAAGGAATACAAATTCATTTCTCCATCTCTTCGTCCATTAATCCACCTCATTTCATCCCTCTATCTACTCTATCTCTCTCTCTCTCTCTCTCTCTCTCTCTCTCTCTCTCTCTCTCTCTATATATATATATATATATATATATATATATATATATATATAAATAAAATTATCAACCTACCTACCTACATAATACATATATACATACATCTTTGTTCTGTTCCGTACGATGCAGTATTAGTGCAATCGGGTGGCGCTCTGTAAAAAAAAAAAAAAAAGAAAGCACAACAACAAAACAACACCGCCCCCCCCCCCCCAAAAAAAAAAAAAAAAAACAAAAAAAAAAAAAAAACACACAAACAAAACAAACGAAGAACCCCAACAAAACAAAACAAAAAACGAAGACCGGTTTCAGGATTTATGACAGCGACTCCAATAACTTTTTATTTTTCATACAATTCTTTTTTCTGGAGCTAGAATAAAGTCTATGCTCCTCATGTGTTCCGTCTATACTCTCGTATAAGTCAACACCAACTGCAAACTGCATAGACCTAGATCTGCCGTCGCAATTTGCGCCGGCAGATCTGGGTCTATGCAGTTTGTAAGGACTAATCAGTAGAATTAACAACAAAGACCCTGATCTGCCGGCGCATTGTGCGCCGGCAGATCAGGGTCTATGCTGTTTGCATTTGGATCCAATAATACGCGAGTACATACGGTAATATTACCGTTTGTATATATACGTTGCTTCTTTGGGGGCTGTAGGTACTGGTATGAGAAGTAACTTACGTCACTTACTATGATTGTACACTATGGAATTCACCCCTTACTCATGTTTATCATTATGGCATTATTAGACTTGTTGTTCTGTCTAAGAAAGCATTGCTCATGAGCAATTTCTTAAACAGGTAGCCTAAAGACCAGTAGTACACATATGCCATTTGGAGGAGTAATATCTAGGTGTGCTGCATTTGATGGGCTGAACTATTTTTCTAGGAGGCACTGTCGTTTATATATATATATATATATATATATATATATATATATATATATATATATATATATAAACACAATAATTGATAACGACGCAAATACAAAAAGTTTCCCAAGGTTTCGAGCTAAACATGCTCTTCGTCAGGGGAAGAAACAATTTACAACAACTAAAGATACACTAAACACAAAAGTCAAAAGTCAAAATAAATTCTTGACTCCTACATATTTGAATGACGGGGAAATATACCAAAAAAGGATTAAAAACACAGAACAAAGAAAGAAGAAAATTAATTGATAAACGGTTTTAAAACGAGTAAACTATATATCTATTTTATGCTGCCATTAGCCCAACAAAGTTGTAAAACAAAAATCAAAGAAGGGATATATATATATATATATATATATATATATATATATATATATATATATATATATATATATATATATTGTTGCACAGTAAGAGAATAACATGAATAACATGGAGACAGAACCACAAAAAAAAAAAGATTTTGGATTTTCTGTAAGAAAATAAGCCGCCGTGCAAATCGATCATAAGTGGAAAGGTGAATCACTGATGTTTGGTTTATGATCTTGGATGACAATAATACATCTGCCTCTCAAAATATATTTTGGTTTTCCTTTATTTTCAGCATTAAGGCTTGTATCTTTTTCCTTTCAAAGTCCTCCTTGAGGGTACTTTGTCCCGCATGATTTTCGAATTAAATAATTAGATGGAACGGAATATTTAAATATATCTGCAACTATTCTATATGTACACGAGTTTTAATTTTTACTTAGATCACCCATCTCAATTATAGAGCAACAAGTGTCAAGATTAAACTGGAAAATTGTATATAACATGTGGATAATTGTGGTGTCAAATATATTGGTTGCATCTTTCACTTACAGTGTAATTGATTGGATTTATTGTTTGTTTGTTTGCTTGTTTGTCAGTTTGTTTGTTTGCTGCTCGCCTACTTCTTCCTTTTATTGCCCAGTAAGATGATCTAGATTTGTATGTAGAAACTAAAGTATATTTTCATATTTCTTTCTTTTAAACAATTTTAAATAACAATAATTGTGTTTTCCTTTCAGATTACATCAGGTGATGTGCTAATTCGAGCAGTACAACTTTATCTGAGTGCTACAATGGTTTCAATTTATCCTGCTAAAGGAATTCAACTTAGTGCCTATTTTCTATTGGTGCTTTTTGAGTTGTCGACCCAGAATTGCAAGTTTCCAAAATATCTACAAACGACAGCACCATGGACCTCTAACTATCAAGATGATGAGATGTTTAAAGCGTACTTCCGTGGTGACGTCATCTCTGCGTCCAAGTGCCGGCACGGCTCGTGTCAGGAATACGAGAGACGATGCATTCACAAGGAAGCCAATGACACATACGAAGTGGAACACAGCGATAAGAGTAAAAAAACTCCCGCTAAATTTCTCTGTATGCAGTTCATTCGTCGATCAGATAGTATTATTCAAATTAGGGAATCCCAGCTTCTGTCCTATCATAGTCCGCAGTCATGCGATGAGAATTATCTCTTTTTGGACAATTGGCCTATAGTATCTACGGAAAACTTTTACAAACAGTCTGTTCCTTGCCCTTTTACTGGGGGATATAACATGCGCTTGATAACTTCTCACGGGCAATCCAAATGTCAGGATCAGTACGTTCCACCGCGAATAGAAAGTGAGTGTGAATCTGGGGATGGAATTCATATTGACTTTCGGTCAACGGCATGCATGGACAGCGCACTAGATATGGATGTACGTCAGTCCTTATACTGTGTTGCCTCGTGGGTCCATGGAAACTATACATTTGTCATTCTCAGACCACAAGAGGATGATCTCAAAGCCTGGTGCCTCAGGTTGAAAGGCAAAAGCCCTCTGAATAAAATTGAAGAGGGTCATATTTTTATGGATTTAGTGTGTGACCCAGGTGATGGTCATGGACAAATTACAGCCACTTCGAATTATCTATCCCTCGAATTCGAGCAACATATAGTAAATTCAGTTTGCGCAGATGAGCTGAGCTACTGTTCGGAAAAACGATTTTGTGAGACAGGAGTAAGAAAACATTGTCCTAAGGCATGCAAACGGTGTAGCGGGGAGCTAAATCCGTGCTTCTTCCCAGAATACTTACGTGGAAATTGGTATGAAGATTACGGAGAGATTAAACATACCGTTAAAATATCCTTCTATGGACTAGAAATAGGAGATGCTGGAAGATTTCAGTGTTATGAAACAGACGGTCATGATTTCCAAAATAGAACCATGTTATTGCAGACATTTGATAACGGCTGCTTCCCTCGCTACGCATGCCTTGATATTAAGAAAGTTGCGAACTCCGCTGTTGAATACCGTCTTGGGCAGAGAGTCACGTGGCCTGTATATGAGTCGGAGAATTCAAAATCTGTTATCTGCGATGATTCGAAATTCCGACCAAGCAACGATGAGAAGGCTCGGTTTGGAAAAAGTCTCCCCGAAGCCCCGATGAAATTTTTGATCGATTCGTGGTACCATTTAAGCGTAAACTGCAGTCTAACCGAATGGCCGGGATTCAGAGGTGAAAAACTTTACACGCGGGAAGAAAATAAATGCGATACTTGCTTTGTTTACTACGCAGACAAGCGTCATTTCTCTGACAGAATTGTCAAGGTGGCCCTGAACTGTACTTCAAAACCTGACAGCCAACGGCAAGATTACAAATGCATTGCATCTTTAAAGTTTGATGGAATTACACGCGCTATAATAACGAGGTCATTACACAAGCATGAGGAGTATTTGTGTTGGATATTCAGAGCAGAGGGTGTGAATCAGGGCGAAGCAGGCAGAATCTATGTTTTGAACCCAGCTGACTGCCATAGAGAAGCTCTAAATTCTATAATAAGAGGTGATTTTATCCCGCCAAATTATTACATTATTCCCAGTAATTCTCCAAGATCGTGTCCATATATACCCATTACTATATCCACCGATTATGAGGATGAAACAAAGTCAGAAAAGTTGGACAATTCGGACAGAAAATCAACTCCAACTTTTCTCCCATCAATTGTTACTTCAACACCCAGTATCAGGCTCCCTATGCCAAATAAGACGTATGACCCAAGAAATGGTGCAGATGTGCATCCTTACATTACTTTTTGTATTTCATTGCAAATGCTATTGTTTATCTTGACACATTTAATTCGGTGATGATATTTTGTTTATTAGAATCAGATCTATATAACTTCTATCGTAAACTTGTAACGGCATTGGTTTATCAAGTTGGAAATTTATCGTACTTACTAAATACACGTGTGTCATTCTAGAATTTCTTCGTATTTAACAGAAACACACCACACAAATTACATTACGCTTTTGCCATCTTTGAGGTGCCCTAAAGTGGTATATATGCGTTAAGATTGGTGTTATGTAGTACCAAGGAGAAATATCGGAATAACGCATTCGCCATCATTCCATATTTGGAACAAATACCTACTGTCTTAGTGGGAATGTTGTCTTTTTTTCAAAAAATGAAGCACGAGTAACAAAGCTTTGTGCTAAATCATAAACATTGATTGAAAATGCGCAATGACGAGTGCATGATGGTGATTCAAGGGTGGACATTTTTTAACGTTTATATGTTTATTTCATTCGTACATCTGTTTGTGTGTCCAACAGCTTGGATTTCTGGTAAATAACGTCATCCAGATTCATCTGGAACCAGTGGAATGATATCTTTCATTTAATCCGACGTGTATTGGAGATCAAAATTCTCTCAACAAAGTAGCTTTGGAAGTCACAATATAATTTCAGAACGTTGATAATATATGGTTATGTATAAATACATCTATTCAATTCACAATAGTATACCAAAGATTCATGTTAAATATATCTGGTTTTCATGAACATGTACAGACAGAGGGAACTTACCGAAATTTTTATATCTGCCGATTAGCATAAACAAAAATTGACCTATCACAAAGCGGAGAATGTTCCAAATACTGATTAGCATAAATACAAATTGACCTATCAGAAAAGCGGAATATGATTCATCTACTCGTTAGCATTAACATAAACTGACGTATCAGAAAAACGGAGAATGCCCGATCTACTGATTAGCATAAACAAAGATTGGCCTATCAGAAAAGCGGAGAATGCTTCATCTACTCATTCGCATGACTACTTCATTCATGATTTTTTTTATATTTATATGGGGATTTTACTGCATAGAAAAGAATGCAGTGATTGAGACAGGATTGTTTAGTATGTGCGAAAATTAAATGTCAATTAGACGAGAACTAATGCAGTTATATAGATTTGGAAAGGTTAGTGTTATACAGAGAAAACTTCATAATTGTCAGAATGGGAAAATTTTGACCTCAAAACTGTTCCAGTCAGATAAGATTGCATAATTTGTCACACCTCACTAGCAATTTGATTGGTCAGTGGTCCATAGGAACGTCTATTATACGAAATTTGATTGACAGTTGCATTGTAACGTCGTTAGCTCTTTGCCTAGCATGTGAAAAATTCCTAAATACGTAGCCTTTTCACATTCTGCACTAAAACATCGCAGAAAATGCAATATAAGTTGAGTCTGATGTAGTTATTAATGCGTATGCTTTTCTTCAGGTGGTATTTTACCACCACATTGACAGCGTTGTAGTAGTGCTTTTCTTCAGGTGGTATTTTACCACCACATTGACAGCGTTGTAGTAGTGCTTTTCTTCAGGTGGTATTTTACCACCACATTGACAGCGTTGTAGTAGTGCTTTTCTTCAGGTGGTATTTTACCACCACATTGACAGCGTTGTAGTAGTGGTATTATCTTTCAAAGGGAGGTAACCCATCGTGAAGCGTAAGCCGACTGGCCTGTCAAAATAATTCGTCAACAAGAATATTCTGAGTACAAATTCGATGACCGATACGCATTTTTACTACATTATTCTGACATATCGTCCAATAAAATCGCTATTTTTCGTCATATGATAAAAAGAATCTTATGCGGTTTATATAAAATAATTTGACCCTATGTTTTAAAGATTTTACATTTTTTTACCTTTATCTTTTATTGTATATACCTTTTGCGGAATTTTAACAGCATTATCTTTTAACTTTAATGTTTAGAACTTCATGTTTATTTTACTTGGAAGGTTTATATTCTTGGCGTTTTTAGTTATATATTCTTTTTATTTATTTTTATATTTAGCAATGCTTTATATTGATCGTTTTAGAACTTTACTCTTAAGCGGCACAGTATTGCCAGTATTGTTAAAGCTTACTACATACCTACATACTTATATTTGTGCTAATTTCGAATGAAATTTATGAAGCTCTTTGATTAATTTCAGGGCTTGTAAAATATAGAAAATATATTTGACTCCTTATTACAAATAATTGTTTTAGATGAGCACTCATGTTTTAATCAGTTTTAAAGTTTGTATACGTTCACATGTGAAACGTTGCGCATAACGTCATACTAGATAAACAGAACGTATTGAATTCGCGCCAAAACAAATTGTTGTTCGCGAATTGTTTTGCACTCCACTGGAATATACTTATGTGTATGTCCAATGACGGAGTTTTAATATTTTATTCTTTAGATCAAATTAGGATGTAATGACGTTCTTGTTTGAAACTTTCATTGAAATCCAATCCGATACATAACTTTTTGTTTAAAAATATATTTTTTCTATATTTACGCAAATGAATATAAAATATCCCGCTTACTATAAATGCCATTCATGCTGACGTCGCATTATAGCGGTGACGCAAATGGAACTGTTACGTTGCGTTATTGGTGAAGTTTTCATGACGGTGAGAATTAAACATTTATTTTGAAATCTTAAAGACGGTGATATTGCTAACTTAAGCCATCACCATCTCCGGATGCCATATTTTTCATTAAACAAAAGTTGCCCTATGTTACATAATTTGCAACGGTACAAAACTAAGTCCCATGGCCTTATCTACGTTCAGTATGGGAAAGTGTTGAATAGTTACTGTAATGATTGAATGGGGAAATATTGCATAGTTACTGCAATTCAAGATGAATGGAGCTTGGTTGAAATTATTGTAATAATTGCGCCACATCGTGGCGACTCTATATGATAACTTGTAACGTTAATAGTTCCCAAGTGAATTTCAGACTAAACCAATAAAATTATGGAAAAAAGTTTTGATAAAAATTAGTGCTTTTCGTCACGTGATAAAAATCTTTTATTTCTACTTATTTCAAGAAAACAATTATGAAACTCGTTTAATAATTTCAATCGTTTGCACCCCATGACTCCCAAAAGATAGAAGCTATTCTACTCCTTTGAAAAATTTAATTTCAGAATAAGCACCCATGTTACATCCTCTATTTAAAATCTTAAATACAACATCACAATAATATTCGCAAAACTTTTATGCTTCATGTGAATATTGTGGATTGAGCAGTACATACAAGTATGTCTCTGCTTGTACGTATTAATATGCGGCATAGTGGTCGTTAATATAAACATTGTATTAAAATCACAGTATCGAAATATGTACGCCTGAATTATCATATTGCCGGTAAACTGTGCGACTTTGTCGTTTTCTTTCAAGCATTACGCATGAAGATTTGGTTACGTGAATATTCTTTTCTAATTAACACGTGAGTAAAACTACAGTAATCGCACAGCTAGCAATGTAAAGGTATTAAATTATTTTCTATGAGGCATTTTTTTTCATAATGCAACTAATTAGTCTGAGATATACATACAAGAAATTGATATGATTTCACCTTCACACGTTGAGGAAATAAATTCCAACTTTATCTGCATTATTCAAAGTTAGTTTTCTCTGACAAATGGAACAGTCTTTAATGAAGAGTAAGTTTTATTTCATACAATGATAATATTTTGTGATGTTAATTGTATTTAATTAAATAATACTGTGAATTCTGTGCTATCCTGGAAAACCTACTCTGCAGATTGTCTTACAGAGTAACATAGTCATGCTATTGTCTGAGCATACACCTGTGCATGAGAACGTCTTGTCCTCGTAGTAATGATATTGTCTGAACATACGCCTGAGGCTGAGAACATCTTGTGGCCATATTAGTAATATCCTTTGTCTGAACATACACCTGTGCCTGAGAACATCATGTTCCCATAATCATGATATTTGCTGAACATACACCTGTGCCTGAGAACGTCTTGTCCTCATAGTAATGACATTGTCTGAGCATACACCTGTGCCTGAGAACGTCTTGTCCAGGTAGTCATGACACTGACCATACAACTGTGCATGAGAAAGTCTTGACCCAGTAGTCATGACATTGTCTGACCATACAACTGTGCCTGAGAACGTCTTGTCCTCATAGTAATGACATTGTCTGACCATACAATATAACTTCAGATTTCAATGAGAGAAAACAGTTTTCTTTTGATATCTATGACATGATGCAATTATTTATAACAAGCAATATAAGCTTATTATAGAGGTTCTTACATCATTCGAAAAATAGATCACGCGTTGGACTCGTGACCAGAAGGATGCGGGTTCTATTCCCATCATCAGATCAAACCCTGATTAGCTACTGTGGTGTGTCCTTGGGCAAGGCATTTTATTCTAATTGAGTCGGCATGAGGTGTTGTGGTGACGTAAAACACCAAAACACACACACACACTAACTTGGTTCTAAGCAAATTTGTGTACATTTACAATCTCTTAAATGTTCAGTCTCAATTCAAATATTGTGCTCCAGATAGTTTATGGCTTTGGGACCTGTCCTCTCACTAAAGGTAGTGTCTTACCACAGAATATTACTTTTGCTTCTGAAGCAAGAAAGAAAAACATAACAATTTCTCAAATCGTTAAAATTTTATATGTATGCCAAATTACAGATGGAAAGTAAATTTTGGACAATTTCATTATTATATTTGTAATAAAAGAAAAGTTTCCGATCGTCAAAGTTGGGACACTTTGAGTTCGAGGGTTTTTTTTGTGTTGCAACGAATACAAGACAAGGATGCAAATCGCATTTATTTCTTTAATCGTTTATTCAGTTTTTGTATAAAAAATAAAAAAAATTAAAAAAAAAAAAAAATAACAAAAAAAATAAAGAGCAGACCCCAGTTTCACTCAACATCGCAGATTCTAATATGTAAATTGAATCTTTAGTACCTTTCTTTCTTACTTATTTCTTACTGATTAGTGGGTAACAATAAATTTTGGACACTGCACATTAAGCAGGCAAAGAGTCAGGGGTTAACTCTCGGGAAATGGCAGGATTTGCTCAAATTTATGTTTTTCAACTCTTTTTCTTTTTGAAGAATAACAAGATTTCCTGGTGTTCAATATCAGCATGTGTGATCATTGTTCTCGGCAAAGGAATGTAATGTCCATTCTTCCAGAGTTTACTTTATGATTTCATCTAGGAATAGAACTCCATATGTATTCAATCTGTAATGAAATGATTTAGTATACAGTTTTAACACTGTGTCAAGTCCATGATTCAACCTTAAAGTCAATACATCTCACCAGTTGTATGCCAAGTTAACCAGCAAATTATTTCAATGACGAAAAACTTGTATGTTCTTATCTATTAATTTATTTATCTGTTTCTCTCTATCATTCTCTTCTCTTAATCCGGGCACAATGTCAGTACCACAGTGTTGTACATTTCGACTTTTATATCTTGCCTTAATGGCGATTACCCCCAATGGAGAACAGTCTCAACAGAATACAATTCCTAATGATTATGGATAATCTCATAATGCAGTACAGAATCTCCATCGGGATATTCAACAATCGTTCCTTGTTTTTTAGTGGTAAAGGCATGAAAATAAACGTCATAAATATGTCTCGAAATATGTTTTAAGGCAATTATATGCAGTTGCTGTATTGCCACTCATCAACAATATTCCATTCGTCTTATTGATTTCCCTCTTACTGACTTTGTGTGGGGATATTAAAATAAAACCCGGACCGAACGAGGATAATGAAACGTGTTTTAGTTTATTTAGATATTAAGAGCATAGAAGAAAATCTTGATTATATTAAGAGCATAGAAGAAAATCTTGATTATTTGGAAAGTATAGCCGAAGAGTTTTGAATTGTATGCTTTAGTGAAACACATTTAAATTCTAATATAATTATGGATAGTTTAAAACTCGATTGTTCTAAGAAACATTTTAGAAAAAACTGAAACTGTCATGGATTCGGCATCTCAACTTTGTGAATTTGTTCTAAAACTGTAACAATTCTCCCAACTTACAAACCGTGCTTTGATTCCCAATTAAAATAATGATAATGAAAAGGGACAGAACACGCACATTTGCCCCCAATCATGGTAGGCCAAATGATTGGAATAAATACAATCAAATCAGGTTAAAGTAAATAACATGAAAAAGTATGCCAAAGAGCGATATAAGGATAAATCGATGTACATTTTTCAGATTCTGAAAAAAAAGATCCAAAAACATTTTGGAAAATTACAAAATCACTTTATGAAAGACACAAATTCTTCAAATTCTCCCATACCACTCAAATTTACAAGTAATAATCTTTTTCTTTTTCAGTCATAATGAAAAAGAAAAGACTAACTTATTAAATGAACATTTTACTTCGATTTCAACTATTGATGATAGTAATGTTTCCCTCCCAAATGTTCAAAAAAGATGCACCTATATCATAAATGATGTTAACATGTTTGAAAAAAAAATTACAGATATTGTTAAATCCATTCCTGTCTTTAAAACTACGTGGCCGGATGGCATTAGTCGCAGAATGCTTAAAAGTTTTAGCCAAACAACAGGAACACCACTAAAAATTCTTCTTAATCTATCCTTTGAAGGAAATAAAATTTCCAGATAAGTGGAAACTGGCGCATATTCTTCCCATTCCTAAAAAATGTGATTTACACTAAGATTCCATATATCTCCATAACTGTGTCACAAGAATTTTTGAAAGATGCATTTTTAAACATGTGTATAATTATTTCATAAAAACTATCGTTTTTACAAGTATTAATCAGTATTTCTTCCCGCTTAATTTCACTGTTTTTCAACTTATTGAACTGTATCAAAGTATACGTAAGTCACTGGAACAATCTCAGCATTATTGTATTGTATTTTATTATTTATCCAAACATTTTAATTGGGTCTGGCACAGAGGCTTAATATTTAAACTGAACGAATACGGTGTTTCAGATAATCTGCTGAAATGGTTTGGAAACTATCTCAGTAGTAGAAAACAAATGGTCTGTTTGCACGATACTTACTCGCGAAAAACGATTATAAATGATGGTGTAGCACAAGGATTCGTTCTTGGGCTTCTTTTGTTTTTAATCTATATGAACGATATTGCCGATAGTATGGGTTTCTCACCCGTCTTTTTGCAGATGATTCAGCTCTGCATTATTTGTCCCCTTACTGTGCTAAAATGAAACTGCTTATAAATAATGATATAATAAAACTGCATAAATAGTCCAAACAAGGACTCTTAAAGTTTAATCCAGAAAAACAAGAAACAAAAAACAGTGTATATGTTTATTACGAACAAGAAAGTAACAAACATGCCCTGAACTTGTTTTTGAAAATACTGATATTAAGTATTTGGATTCTCACCGTCATCTTGGAGTGATACTATCATCAAATATCAAATGGACTTGTAATATTGATATAATTCTAAAATCAGCATTATCTTGAATAGCCAATCTTCAAAAACTAAAATACAAACTTAGCAGGCAAATTGTATCGAAACTGTATATAACTTATATCAAACCCATTTTGGAATATGCCTGGTTTAGTCTGGGACGGATGTTCATTGACAGATTCATAAAAACTTGAAAAACTAAAGCTTGAAGCGGCAAGATAGTTACAAGACTTCAAAAATTCACGAGTAAGTCAATCTAATTATTTTGAAAAAGGGTGAGAAAGTCTACAATCTTGACGAAAGAGACAAAAATGATTAACAATCTATAAAATTAAAATGAGGCAAAACTCCGGACTATCTCATTGAATTACTCCCTCCTGCTGTGTCCGAACAAACACATTATAACCTTTGACGTCCAAATAATATAGTCACATGCAATTCCAGGCTAAATTCTACAAACTCATCTTTTATACCCTCAACAGTGGCCTCGTGAAACAATCTTGAACAGGATACCCATATAACATGTCTTACAGTGCTTTGAAGAAGTGTTTATGTCCAAATATCGAATCCAGTAAAATACCTAGTTTTAGTCATTGAGTCTTAGATAGTATCCATACCAGACTGGGACATAATGTAAGCACATTAAACGCTGATCTTTACCACGTTCAACTTGTTGACACCCATTTTTGTTCCTGCGGTGAGATTGACACCCTCCTGCATTTCTTCATGTTCTGTCCCAAGTATAGTTAGCCACGAACTAAGTTGACGAGAAAATTACTCTCAGTGCCAGATCCAACTGTTAGTTTAAATTTACTGCTTTGGGGAAAGAGCGATGCAAATGAAAAATATAGAACTCTACAACAGTTATGCAAATATATAACTGATACCAGACCATTCAATAACTTATTCAAATCATGAAAACTGTCATTGTGCCCCCCCCTCCAATTATTTTTCAATATTAGTGTTTGATACACAGTTGTCATGTTGAAATGTGTTGAAATACTTGTATCACGTAGGGAGAGGGCTAATTAGGTTATTAGAACTTGTGTCTAATCCCTTTGTATCATATTGCGACAACAACATATGTTTAAAACTAAACTAAAATGTGTGCAAATAGCTGCCATTTGAACCACTTCGGTTATTTATGAAACAAGGATTAACTGAGAAGTTGAAAATGCATCAAACTATTTTTCCATTCGCAATTTCTCGGTCAATCTTACAGTCAATCCAATCGTACAAATAGCTGAGGTTGCCAATATAGATTGCCGTTTGTTTTTTGCGAAGAAATTTCCGGCAAACAAAATGTATGATTTTTCTGTAAATTACTACGCCGACATACATTTGAGGCATATTTTTGTCTCGCAGAAATAGCCGAGGTGGTCTGAATAATTGCATAGGTGTCATAAGCAAGATAATGTAAAATCTTAATCTGAGGACGAAATTTGGTGAAACCGGATTCAGTAGTCATATATAGAATGGAGGCAATATATACTATTTGTAAAATGAAAGTAAAAGCAATAATACCTTAAAGAAAAAGTCGCCTCAATTAAGTAAAGCTCAATCAAACTGGATATAAAACTCCATCCATAGGTACATCTGGCTTCATCAACCTAAAGAATACTCAAAATGTATATGCTCCAGGAAAGGACCACTCAGTTCACGATCTAATATTGTACCTTGATTTAAAATTGAACTGTCTAAAATCAGACATTTTAAGATTAATCTGAAAATAATTGAACAAAATTAAGTCTTATTGTAAGAAAGGTGTAATTTCGTTCTGAAACTATGCAATCACAAAATTATTATATCCTCAAATTTACATGTTCTTATTTCAAAAACAAGTCAACCAAAACACTCCCATTTTTTTACTTCATTACCTTTTTTTTGAATTAGTTAGCAAATGGTATACCGCTTTAATAAGCCATGTGGAAAATAATATTTGTTTTTTTACAGTCGCGTGTACAACAATTTAAAAGTCAAGAAGTAAAGTGGAATTGGCGCTAGCGGCACTAAAAGGGTTGAAAACTGCAATGACAATGAATTCAATAAAGTTCGGTTTGATTATTATTTATTTGTTTTATTAATAGGTTTAACATTATGTTCTAGAAAAAGTTCATTATTGGAAACGCTGTATTGAAGGTTACACTTGGACAGCAAAGTAATTTTGCTGCGTTTTTTAAGCAAAACAGTAATTTAATAATTTTAATTCGGACAACAATGGAAAATAGATACTAAGTGAACAAACCATTTTCCTGGTTTTCAATATGAATGCTATCATAGAAACAATTAGGTGTAGTGATCACTATCCCCTGTAACAATATCATAATTAAATTAGAATACACTGAAGGACAATATGAAGATGAGAACTTTAAGAGAATTGGAGAGTTGTATTTTAACAGCATATACATTTGACGAAGGAATGATAAAGAATGTACATACATACATGCATACATACATACATACATACATACATACATACATACATACATACATACATACGTACGTACATACATACATACATACATACATACATACATACATACATACATACATACATATATGATTAGCTTTATTGCTAAAAGTGTCAGCCTCTAAAAATGTAGGACAGTATCATTATTATCTGTATGTAAAGTTTTACTGATTAGTGAGCAACAATGAATTTTGCACACTGCACTTTAGGCGCGCTTTAGTGGGTAATATTGTGATACTCTGTTTGTCCGTCCGTTACCAAATCTCCCCTTAAACAGCTGGCTGAAAAATCACGAAGCTGTATAACTGTGTTTCCCTTGGGGTTACCATCTGCAAGAGATGGCTATCATTCGCTTCCACTCATGTGGTCCCTGGGAGAGGATCAAAGATAAGATGTACACAGATTTCAGTTACAACGGGATTTTCCAATATTGTCTGGCCAAACTACATACATGCAGTCATAGGATGAAGGCGCATCATATGTATTACGGATTACGCATCATAACCTGTAGTTCACTGTATTGGGGTTGGGTAACATGTGGGCAGCAATTTGCGATGATGAGCCACTGCATTTGTTCTAGTTATTGTTTATGTTGGTGTTATTATTATTATTATTATTATTATTATTATTATTATTATTATTAAAGCGTTGAAGTTTCTTACGAATCTTTGTCATGTGCCTGTTATACGTGTTTTATGATGTGGGTCGAAGAAAGGAAAACACTGTGTCTAGCTTCTCAACATATTTTGTATTTATATATGGAGATCAACTAGAACATTGATATTCTAAACAGATAAAATGCGTAGTTTGTAAAGTTAACCATAAATAAATAGAAAGAAAAAAAAACCATATCAAGAATGCATGCACTCCTTCTATTGGTTACGGAACCATAAGAACACAGGGAAACAAAAGATAGTGAACGCTACCGTGTCATTATCTTTAAAATATATTTCCCATGTATGCTGACTAAACTTTACTTGTTTTCATTATTTATTCTAGTTCACCTTGATGTTGTCTTATTTGTTATCTTGAGAATTCCTTTCGTTCCATGGAATATTGTTGAAATATTAAATAGAACGAGCTTGCTCAAACATTTATATCCTGTACATAAAGTACGCATGACACATAATCGTAGAGTTGTATTATGCCATCCACCTTGGATGAAGTTTTGCATTTGATATAAATAATATCATTCTGTTTTTTCCGTAGGAGTACTACTTGTTGGTAAATATTTGCATAAAAGTTCATTCAAATGACTGATAATAAGTGACAAGTTTTGTCATAAATCGGCGTGTATGTTATGATGTGCGAATTGAATATACACTTATCTAGCATGCAACATCATTCCCATCGAATTTTAAGGCTTCTTCTCTATATCTCCAATTCATTACATTGCATTTAAAATTTCAAGTGATTTATGCTGTTATTCTTTTTAATAATTCTTCAGGATTTAATTCCGTTATTCTCTCAAATGATGTGTACTGTTGTCTGCTATTGTATATTTCAATATTATCTTTCTTTGTGAAAATAAAGGGAAACAATCTCAGCTTCAAGACTCGCCTCTCTGTTTTGCAGTATATAGAGTTCATTGTAGCTCATTTGTACATTGCTAAATTATCACTGTCAATTAACATACGGTCTTTGCCATTTTATTACAGTAAATTATTATTAATTTAATTATTGACTAACTACAAAAGTGATATATCATCAAATATCCTATATCGATCTATTCTAAATCATTACATGCAGACTAAGACATACGGCTCACACAACAATAAAAGTCGATAAATGACACACCAACAAAATAGGCTACACCTGTGTGCAAGTCACGTGAGGGATTAGTCGTATGTTACATTCCAGACCTCTCCAAAGTCTAATAACGGAATATTGTCTGCTAGTAATTTATAGTAATATGTTTTAAAGAGACGGTGCTGGATCACAGTGAAATTTATTGCGACTATACAGCTTTTGTTTCGCATAGTGTTAGAAGAATTTGATGATTACATATTTAAATGTCATGGAATAGAACAATTGAGTACAGATATTTATACAAACATGTTAAAACAAAAATACACCCAAAAAAGGAAAAGGAAAATGCAGAATGCATTAAAAGCAGGATAGAACGAATGATTGCAAAAATAGAGATAAATATCATGCCAATGTTAACTAAAAAACACACAGAGCCAGACACAGAGGGAATGCCTTTGAGATGTGTGCAGAGCACATGCAAATGTGCCATAGTCTACAGGCTGATTGATCAAAGCAAAATATCGTACTCTGCATGTCGCAAACAGCAAATATCGTCTGCTAATATGCCTTCCATAGCTCCCGAAAATTATTATCACATTCGAGGGACGCAAAAAATGTGACTTCTAGAAAAATTTGAACCAAGGGTGTACTCTTTAAAATTTAAAGAGTTCAAGTCTGATGTGCCACCTGAGAAAACCGCAGGTTTCATTACCTATTTGTGGGATTCCTTGTTAGAAACATTGAAACGACAATGCCAAGCTAAAGAGGACGATCGTTTGAGACTATCCATCCATCACGATAGTTTGAAGTCTCCTGTATCGATTGAGTTTAGTACTCCGGCAGAATTAACACCGTCTAATATCATGGACAAAATTGAACACGTTAAACAATTCAATTACGAATTTACCATGACAGATAGAAAAGCTAAACTTCACACGACCCATGTTTCACCTCCTAGAAGTAGTAGACCACGCAAAGTGTCATTAGTTGACGACATTCGCACTTCCAAGCACAGTATCGTCCAAATTAACAATTCCCAATTAGTTGGGCCAACGTATGTCAACAAGAATGAGACTGTAGAATGGAAAAGTGCATTAGAGAGCATTCGAAAATCGGACAAAACTAAACAAGGAAAACAAGCAGAACTCTTGTTAAAACAAGCAGGCATATCTAAAGAGACTGTGTGTGGCCTTCCTGAAATGCAAAAAACTTCAAGACGTCTTGGATCGTCGTTATACCTTGAAAGTATATCCTTAAGTGGTTCGGGGAGCTCTAGTGTTTCGAGGGCCCGATTTATCCGATGGAAAATACATCCACGTGTATCATTATCAAAAGAATTTCGATGCCATCACCAGTATCACAGGATTTCTTGGAAACTCTTACTCTGCGAGAAATGTGACCAAAGATTTACCACTCGCGGCCAACACATTCATTGCAGAGCGAGATGTCGGTGTTGTTTAGCGTTCAAACCATGCATTCCTGAAGAACGCATTCATTGCTCGACTTGTCAACGAACCTTTGTCAGTTCTGCGTGTTACGAACAACATCGCATGAAACAAGTTCACCAGCAGAAAGTGCTTGTGACTTACTGAGATTGTGCTCCACGTGTGGATATCTGATTCGAACCAATAACGCAAAGACGCACGTTTGTCCCGGAAAGAAAAGATGCCGTTTTGGGGACCAAAGCGTAGACTTTAAACATCAATGTTACATTCTAAAGTATGACAATGAACTGGAGAGAGACACCGAGGAAGAGCGGCCAAAGAACAAAAGACACAAGTGGATTTTTATCTTTTTTTTAAATTTTAAATGTACGCAAGAGACAGGTATTCCCGTCCCTAATCTCTATGTCGCTCATCGGGCCTGTGAGAAGGGCATACACAAATCTTTTTCCATTGTCCCCATTGTAGTAAGATTCCAGGAGGACGTGAGAAAATCTTTCGAGGACTCCGCACTCTTCCAGATTTTGCCGAATGGATTTTATACCCTACTTACGACAATTGGAGCAAAGAGGATATCCAACGTTACGGGGACTGTCATCGATATGCTACAGTCATGGAACACAATTTCTCGGGATACGATGGACAATTTCTGTTGAAATATTATTCAGAACAAGGTACCGAATGTCCCACAGTCAGCATGAACGGAGCCAAACTAATTCACATGAAAGTAGGACAAGTACAGTTTAAAGATTCCATGATTTATTTAGCCGTGCCATTGAGTCGAATACCTAAAACGTTTGGAATGACAGAAATGGTCAAAGGGTACTTTCCACACGTTTTCAATAAGGAAGCGAATCAACGCAGTGTGCTCCCGCATTTGCCTGGCATTCGCTATTACGACCCCGATGGTATGCACACCGAACTACGAGAAGCCTTCTACGCTTGGTACCACACTCACGCTTCAGACCCATTTGACTTTCAAGAAGAAATGTTGAAGTATTGTCGATCCGAAGTGGACATTTTACGTCGTTGCTGTGGAAAATTTCGACAATTATTTCTGGATTACGGAGGTATCGATCCTTTGAAGAAAGCTTGTACCATCGCCAAAGCGTGTGAATTAGTTTACCAAAAAAAAACGTTCATGTCAGAGAACCAACTGGCCATCATACCTGCTCAGTCTTATCTCTCAGTGATACAACATGCGAGAAACGGGGGAGTAAAGACAATTGAAAATCTTTCTGTAGATGGTTGGGATTTAGAATACCCCAAATCGTATACGAATTCCACGGATGCCTCACGTGTTATCCTCAACGAGACCTCAAAAGTTCTTCCTCATGTTCCACCATGGAAGAGTTGTACGAACAAACATACCAACGACGCCTGTGGTTAGAAAGACAAGAATACCAAGTGGTAGAAATATGGAAGCACGAATACGATCGACGTTTCAAAATCGATCTAGAATTTAGACGCATGGCCGAAAGTTACGACGTGGTAGACATCGAACTTTTGGACCCACGCGACAGTACGAACCAATGACACACGCTTGCTGAACGACGCAGACGAATCTCGAGGAGAAGAAATAAAATACATCGATGTGTGTTCGTTGTATCCTTTGGTGTGCAAATATCCTCGATTTCCTACCGGTCACTCGGAAATGATAATAGAACACATTGACGTGGAAAACATTCGTCAATACAAAGGATTCATCAAATGCAAAGTCTTACAGTACCATCCTGTCTTACCACATCATTGCCAAGGAAAACTGATGTTTCCTTTATGCCGTACGTGTGCTGAAACTTTTAATCAAGATCAACCTTGCAATCACAAAGAGGAAGAACGCGCTTGAACAGGAACGTGTGTGAGTGTGGAATTGTTTCCAGCTTTGGATCATGGATACTACTTGTTAAAAGTATACGAACTTTGGCACTTTCCTACCACAGAACCATATGAAAAGAACGCCGAATCGAATCCAGGGATTTTCTCAGGCTACGTCAACGAGTTTCTCAAACTGAAACAAGAAGGAAGTGGCTATTCCTTTTGGTGTCAGACGCCAGAAGACGCCAGAAGACCAAGACAAATTCAAAGAACAGTATCGTTCTATAGAAGGCATTACATTAGAAGCCGTGGAAAAGAACGAAGGAAGAAGATAGTTTGCCAAAGTCATGCTCAGTTGTTTGTGGGGAAACTTGGCACAACGTCAATATTACCCAAGATGGAATACTTGGCCGATCCGAGCCGCGACTTTCAACTGGTGGACGACAAATGAAAACTGATGAAACACGTGGAAATCCTTCGTGACGCATTTGGCAATGTTAGCATTGCTGCCTATGTGACAGCCAATGCCCGCTTAAAATTGTATGAGGTCTAAGAATTTTTTTGGGAGATCGAGTTCTGTACTTGGACACCGACAGTTGTATGTACATTCATTGCCCTCGTAGCCAACACCCAACTATCGAAGAGGATCGTTTAGGGGCATCGATGGACGAACACCCACAATATACGATTGTCAGTTTTGATAGCGGCGGCCCCAATAATTACGGATACCAATATAGAGACCGACAGAGACAACTACATACGAAATGAAAAGTCAAAGGGTCGACACTAAACTATCGCGCGAGTCAACAAGTCAACTTTGATGTCTTGAAAGAAACTTTACAGTCCGGACAAGATCAAGACTTTCGAGTGAAAACATTAGAGCCCCATAAAATTGTACGTTTACCAAACCACCAAATCGTCAGTCGAACATTAGAAAAAATCTATCAAATTGTGTACCATAAACGAGTGCGACTTCCAGACCACAACACTTTACCATACGGACACGCTGAGCGCCAGTATAAAAAGGGGCAAGTTCTAAGGCCAACAATTCATTGTAAATACAAACGCCGACCGACAAAGATGATGAATAATAATTCCACACAGCAACCGAATGAGGAACGCACTATGAACTTCAAGTTCAATGATGAGGCCAGTACACTGACACCGATACTGGCGAACTCGACACAGCCACCGAGTGTGGGACTCACAACAGGCCCCAAGTTCGATCAAGAACTCGAGTGTGATGCGGTGCCTTGCGATGTGAGTGATGCCGTACCCTGCGACATCAACGATGCATCACGCCTTTGCCACTCCTCTAGGACCATCGAAAGCGATGCCGTTTGTGTGCCTTACAGCTCCACTAGCCAAACGATGCAGCACGACGCCCTTTCTGCTTTACTGGTCAATGTGATGCTAAGCGGGTACCTACCTACGGATCTTATCCATGCACTGACAAACCACTCTGGATACCACTACTAGCACAACCAGATGTACCCATCAAAGAAGAATACACGTTTGCTGTGGCTTTGCCTAGCTATTGTGGCTTCGAAAGTCGATTACTGACGTTCAAATATAAATGGCCTAAATATCTGCAGGGACCTACTCCCAAAGCTTTAGCCAGAGCCGGATTTGTCTACTTGTGAGAAGGAGTCCAGCATTTCAGCTGTTGTATGACACTTAACGAATAGGAGTAAAAAGACTCAGCTTACTTGGAACATGCCAGATGGTCAATACCTTCCTTTGGTAGGTCCAAAGAAGTAATATATCGGATACTTTAGAAGAGAGCATTCTTAGTTTGCCTTTTGAGCTAAGAGAACGCATTTACAAAGTGTTTGTACAGATTCAAGTGAAACGCATAGATCAATTACATCCTTTACGGCATAAACGTTTTAAATACTGGTATCTGAATACTATACAAACTTTAATTAGTACCCAGATGGTCAAATGGTCAGACATTGATCAACGAGTACCTCCCACCTTTAAGATTTGGGATGCCAAGACTTCAACCAAAAATGTAACAGTGATGCACAGAATTCGATGGAACGAAGTCCAGGAAAAGGTTAAAAACTTACAGGAATACAAAGACTTTTACAAGAAGTGTCACCTCAAGACGAAGCTCCTTCACGACGAGTTTTAGACGTCATGTTGTGTGTGTGCTAGTTACTAATTTTCTCGGATTTCGTTTCGCAGGAAATTCTATGTGGACTATTGATGAACAGTACATGCAACCAAGACATGACCATTCAAACTTTATCGGTGCACGAAAGACAAATTATGTTAAAAGAGTTGAGAATAGTGATAAAAACAAGTTGTGTACCTCTGTGCGAAGAAGACATGTTTCTAACTTTCCACATTCCATACTTACCAAGAATTGTGTATAGCTTGTGGGTTACACCAATAAATTGACGACTGAAAAGATGTACATGACTGGAAAAGTCTTGATTTCGATGCTTGGATACAAGAAGTGGCTCACTATGCCAAAGACCTTGCGTGTCAATAATCATCCAAGAAAATAAGAAGTGAACTTAGAACCAATGTCAGAAATGACATTAAAGACAATATTAGAAACAGTGGTAGAAGAAGAAGAACCTGACACAGAGGAACACATAGTACAAGTTCGCGACAGTACCGTCGTACAAATTGAAACGCATGAGGAAGAAAGGACCTACCAGCCGGAGAAATTAATGACACTGAATTCCTCCGAGACTGTGAATCGTGTACGTCGATTTCGTGGGACACGCATTAATCGAGACTATTGTTGTACACTGACTTGTTTATATATAGCTTTGGACATTTTAGTTTGTGTCTTATGGATGTACCTAGCCATTTATCTCATTTGTTTTCGTGTTTTAATTCTGGACATGTAAATATGTTTTTGTTGTGGTGGCACTTTTTGAAGAAAATAAAACATTAAACGTGTATTCCATGTATAAAATGTCTTGTGTCTTTCGCGATCCTCTCAGAATTCTTAATACCATACTTATGGCTACATCTTCCTCCTCTTCCGCTTCTGTTCTCAAAGTGATTGACGAAAAGCTAGATCGTCAAAGTTGGAAGGCTTTGTATCTTTGACATCCCTTTAACATGTTGATTGGTGGACTGAGTGGTTCAGACAAACCGAATTTGTCAACCGTTTGATCGAACACAAATCCCATTTGTGTGATCGTTCACCTCAACGTATCGTGTGCTGTTACAAAGAGTGGCAATTGTTTTACACCTTACTCCAAGAAAGTCAAGGAGAATCCATTTCGTTTGTAGATGGGATCGTGTCTGACTTGAATCAAACACATCTGGTCATCTTCGATGACATGTTAGGAGAAGACGAAGACGAAAATTGAACCTTGATTTACTCGAAAAGAACCTCATTGTAATGCCAGCATTATTTACATTACTAAAAAATTGTTTTAACAAAGATAAGCCCATCTTACCATCAGTTTCAATGTTCATTATGTGGTGTTGTTTAAAAGTCCCAGAGACAAATCTCAAGTGCAAGTGTTAGCCAAACAGTTAGGAACCCCTTGGCTAAATTATGCGTACGACGATGCCACTCAAACACCTCATGCGTATTTACTCATCGATTTAAAACCCACCCCTCCCGATTATTTGAGATTTCGTACTCATTTGTTTCACCATTGGGTCCAAGAAGGAGGTCTTGTCATTTACATGTCTCCTTGGCGTCTCTCTGAAGAAAATAAACCCTATAAAAACATCCACCACATCTGTTCTTTCGAACAGTATTCAACATGACTTCCTTTCAATCTCATCCTCCTACCAAATTGATTCGTGCACATTTGTTAGAAGCCAGTCTCAAAGAAGTCTTCCGATGGTTTACTTTGACAGCACGTCAATTACTTCAAGGCATCATTCACATACCCCATCAAACCAAACTTTTTTTTGAAAAACAATAAGGGGCATTGTCACAACTGGCAGATCAAAGAATCGATACAGAAACAATAAAAAAAATCATTTTGAAATCTGATGGAAGTGATTCTTTATGAGGTATCATTATTCGTTCTCTTTTGAAATGGGATCCTAATGCCCATACCAAGAAAATAATTCCCCCAAAGACGGCCACACACCACAGCACACAAGAAAACGAAAGCCCGAAGAAGAAAAGTCCAAAGAAGAAAAAACAACATTTCCTCCTACCAGAAAGAGATGTACTGCTGCTGGGACGCGTACGTACTCCAGAAAAACACGCAGCGCGGTAACGTCGTCTCCTCCTCCTGACATTTTTTCTTATTCGCCCTTTGTGATGATGCTTACCAAACCTGATTTAAGACCGGTGTTTCCCAATTCGATGCAAAAATGGAAACCCATTTCGAAAGGCACTTCTCCGGTGGCATCTACTTCTACTGCTTTAGTCACTGCTGCTGACGCAAAAAAAGTGGCCTCACCTAAAACCAAAGTCCAAGACAGAACAGGCTTGTTACAAAGTTTACTGGATTTATCCAAACAAGAACTGACCCGATTTATTCCATTGAAAACACCTCATCGATGAGTGCTACCCACCGTGAAGTTGATACGACTTGCTGACCATCAGTGGAGACGAGTTCCAGTACAGAAAAGAAGTTTGTGATCAGACTGACCTCAGTATTTGTTTTGCTCCTGACACAAAAGATGACCTCAAAAAGTGCATACCACCCAAGTCATCCCAAGAAAGGCAAAAAACGAAAGGGACTCCCTCCTCGTTTAGCTAAACATTGGGATGTTTTATCAGTCCTGACTAAATCCAATCCTCCTGTACGAAAAAAACTCATTTAAACAGCCCCAAAAGAAATCATTGATACCGTGTGTGAATGTTGTTTGAATGTGTTGAAATAAACGGTACCTTTTTTAAGGATACAGGAACAGAAATTAGGAAAACATTAGAACGTTCTTCGCCAAATGGCGAAAAAGAAAATACCTCGCAGTCAAAAGAAAAGAAAATGCTGGTTCAACTAGGAGGATTTCTACACATGCTGATAGGACCGTTGTTAAAAATAGCTGCTCCTTTGTTAGGATCGATTGCTGGACCCCTTTTAGGAGAGTCATAGCTAAGGATGAAAAAAAAGGACACACTTTACTGGAAAGACAGCACTCTTGTACCTTTCAATCAAATGGAAGGACGAAAACTGACTTTAGTTCCCTACAAACGATGGATAGAACTCCATCGTTGGTACAAACAACGGATACTTCATTTACCTCCAAATCCTAATCTCACTGAAATGTCACAGTTACAACAAGTATTACAATCGCTGATGGATCGAAGTGATTTGTCAGAAGCAAAAGAATCGCAACGGTACAGACAAGTATTGCAACGTCTTCAACTCTTTCACCAGAAAGCTTTAGACGAAACAGTTAAACCTACTCTGAGAGATTTCAAGGCGATCATGAAAAGTAAACCTAAAGTCACCCAGAAGACAGACACCGCCATGGGGATGCCAGAAAAAGAAGGCACACGAGAAGTGTTTAAACTCCGTCTGCTCCCATACCTAGTAAGATTGCAGCTTCCTTTTTGACACCTTCCCCAACGCCCTAAAAAGAAAAAGTGAAAGCTTGGGTTAAAAAGATGATGTCCACACCTTCTTCAGCAGTTGAAAAAAGAAAGAAGCGAAGACAAAAGTGAAAAAAGACATCAAGCAAATATTGACCACTTCACATCTTACTCCTGTGGCTACTCGGACACATCAAGCCTGATTCAAACCCCCAATGTCTCACGAATCCAAAAGTAGTATCGAACAGTGGGTGACTTATTGAGGATCGACATTGTCCACCCCATCATGGAGACACTTTTAGCTAAAAATTACTACAATCCTGCACATGCTGCTGGTTACGGAGGAGTTCAAAAACTGTATCGGGCAGCTAAAACCAAACTGAAAAGTGTACGTTTGCCAGAGGTACGACAATGGTTACAAGAACAATCACGTACACGTTACACAAACCCATTCATCGAAAGTTTTCCAGAAGTCAAGCCAAAGTGGCTGGCATCGATCATCAATGGCAACCAGATTTAGCCGGTGTCTCTCATTTGGCAGCGTACAATCGTGGTTACAAATATTTGTTTTATGTCATTGACGTGTTTTCAAAATCAACTTTGGTTATTCCTTTGATTTCTAAAACCAGTTCTGAGTTAGTAAGCGCTTTAAAACTGGTGTTGAAACAAAGTTGTCGTCACCCTTTACGATGGCAAACAGACAAAGGCACCGAATTTCTGAATCAAGCTTTTCAAAAAGAATTGAAACAACAACACATTCATTTTTTCATCACTGAAAATCCTGAAACCAAAGCCAGTGTCGTGGAACATTTTCAAAGAACTTTGAAAGAACCCATGTGGAAATATTTTACACATCAACAAACTCGCAATTTTATTTAACCTTACCGAGTGAAAGTTCCGGGGATGTGTTTCCCAACAATACCATATGTTGTTTCACAAGTTACATCAAGCCATACAATTGGATCACGAAGCTCTTTGGGAAGTGGCTTTGGTAGAAATCATTCATTCTAATCAAGCCCTCAATATCAACGAAGGTCAAAACATTTTCATCGTGGATATCCTGAGTGAACAAGCTCAAGAACACTTGGACAAAAATCATACTGGCATTTATGAATCCAAAAAATCATCACACACTAATCCTCCTTCATTGACTAGCTATACCATGAGAATTCCTGTGGGGTATTATTTTAATGCTCAACATCTGGTTTAAACCATTGCAGTTATTTTCAACGACCAGTTTGGCAATGCCTTGAAGAAAGCTAGCAAAAGTGTACTGATCGAGTACCATAAAATTGCTTATCGTCTTAAAATGCATTTTTCGGACGGTAAAATCTTGTCCATTACATTTTGTCCTGGTTTGTTAGATATTTTGGGTGGATACACTGCTCTGGCTCCTATGAAAGACGTTTACAACAACGATCGATTTTACAAGTATTTTCGTTACCCTGTCGAATTAAACGAAGGACTCAATTCATTGTTTGTGTACTCCGATGTGGTCGAGTACAACGTGGTGGGAACACAGCGGCTCCGTTACTGAGAGTCATTTCTTTCAAAGCGGATTCTGCCATCAATGCTTACGAGGAAGGTGAAAACACGAATAACGTTCACCGTGAATTTGTACAACCTCACTATCTTCGTGTCAGTAAATCATATTTTGACAGTGTCAACATTAGTATAAAAGGAGATCTGGGACAAAATATTATATTCTCCAAAGGAAAAGTCACGACATGGAGTCGCTTGACAACGAGAACATGGTTTAGGAGATATGTTAAAAGCCGCATTTCGTACTGCAGCACCTATCTTGAAACCGATGGTGGCTCGATAAGTGCATGCATTAAAAGATGGCGCTTTGATGTAAGAAAAGGAATTTGTTCAAAACGTCCTCATCGACAAACAAAATCCTAAAAAAGCCTTTATGACAGCAGGAAAAAATGTGTTACTGCGAACTGGAAAAGATTTTTTGGGACGCCGAGATGCTCCTATAAATTCGTTTCACACTTCTGGCCCTGGCATTATATCTTTCTCAACGCCACAGCAAGGACAAGACAGAAAGAGACGTCGAAACCCCTTCAGATCTCATAAACACGTTGTTCAGAAAAAGAATAAGAAAAGAAGAACTGGTAGAGAATTAGGCGTATCTGATTACTAACTGAGACAAAATAATGCACCGAGATTCTTGCGAATGTTCCAAGTCATAACTCAATCTGTTTGCCATGCCACCCACCATGATGACGATGCAAGAATCCCAATGGGTAGAATTTCATTCTGTGTCGTTTTTGATTACCTCAGCCCCTATCGAATTTGAAATCAAAGGACAAACCGAAGATTACATCGATGTGAATAGCAGTTACTTGTACATGAAACCCAAAGTACTCAAAACGGAAAACACCAATCCAGGTGCCGATGCCAGAGTACCTCCCGTCAATAATTTCATGCATTCATTGCTCAGTGAAGTGGATTTGTACTTGAATAACAAACTGGTCAGCAGCAGGATGGATACTTACCCTTACCGAGCGTGCTTGAAAAATCTCGTGACGTACGGAAAAGAGGCCAAGAACACACATCTGGATGCTTCCGTGGTATGGAAACCTAACACCTTAGGACAAGTTCAACGACACAGCGTTGATTGCAGATGATGATGCAGATCACAATGTTGGATTTAACGACCGCCAAAAGAAAATCAAACCAGGACGCACTTTAGAACTGATGGATCGTTTACATTTGAACATGTGGTTGCAAGACAAGTATTTGTTTAACGGACTGGATGTACGCCTGAGACTCAATCGCAGTATTACCGTGTTCCATTTGATGGATAATGCTAACGAGTACAAGACCATCATCGAAGAAGCCAGACTTTACGTGCGCCGTGTAGAAGTCTTACCTAAAGTGGCCAACGACATCAGTCAAACTTTGAGCAAAACGACAGTCAAGTATCCTGTTCGACGAGTGGATGTGAAAAGTTTTACCATTGCCTCTGTACTCCGATCCAAGATCGAAGATAATGTTTTCCAAGGACAGCTTCCCAAACGTTTACTCATTGGCATCGTCAACAATGCAGCCCTCAACGGAGCCATCGATCAAACTCCTTCTGACTTTCAACACTTCAAAGTCTCCAAGATAGATGTCACTCGAGATGGCCAAACGTTGTGTACCAGACCTTTTGCAATCTTACTTGACTCTGTTAGAAGCCACAGGACAGTTAGAAACCTACAGCAGCCACGGCAATTTGTATAAATTTTGTGGGGATTTTATTCACTCACGAAAGAGAAACGACGAACGACATTTGCACCGTATAAAATGAGGCCAACTTCGTGTGGGACTTAAGATTGCCACAGCTCTGGTCAACACCGTGGACGTCATCTTGTATGCAGAATTTGACAATACTCTAGAAATTAACCGTTTGAGAGAAGTGATTCTAGACGATTAGAAACGATGAAACACGAAGAACCTATGGAGATAGGCGATGACGATGTTTTTGATCCACCACAGTAACAGACACACACCACAAGCGAAGAAAAAGAGAGAGTTAGGATGTCAAGATGACCAGAACAAAAACAACATTTAGTCTGCTGTTTTGCTAATGACTTGGCTGAAAGAATTACAGACCTGACCAGAGCCCATTGTTATTGATGTCAGATCAATCATCCTAGTCCGAAACAACACGACAAATGTTTGATGATGAGTTCAGAGGAAAAGTTGTAAGAGTATCTGGATGAGGCATGGTCTCTGATCTCAGAAGAGAAGGTGTTAAGAAAGTGGTATGATCATTTCTTACCTCCATTTACTTCTCTGGAGACCAAACGCATCGAAGCTTTCTTGCAACAGAGTACAGAAACTGCCCGTGGTTCATCGACTTACTTGACATACATTTTGAAGGAAAAAGTCAGTTGTGAATTGATGACTTATCATTACCTGTGAAAAAAAGAATGGATACCTGGGAACTTCGTTACCTGTTGACTCGCAGTTCGTACACCGCTTCTTGGAATCCTGTGTTGTGTGATAAATATGAACTTCCTCATCCCAAACCTAAAGATGTCCAAGCATATGTCATCAATACAGACGAGAGTCTTCGACCAGGAACCCATTGGGTAGAGGTCAACTTTCCCAACGATCACTGTGTGAAGTATTTTGATTATTATCGATTACCTCCTTTGGAAGATGACATCATTGACATTATAGGAATAAATGCTGTCTCCACTCGATTCAATAATTTGAGATTACAAGGATCATATTCCATGGTGTGTGGACAATATTGTGTATATTTTCTTCATCAACGCAGTCTTGGATTTCCTTTAGAACATTTAGTGACTTGTTTTGATCTGGAGAACTCTAGAAATGATAATAAAGTAGAAAGATGGTTTTGTAAACATTAATCTTATCTCTTGTCTTTAACATAGAAACGTAGTGTGCATCAATGGCAAAATAACAGTGCCTTAGATCAGTGGAAGTCAATTTTGACTACACAACGTTCTGGAGTAATCACTCTGTAAATACGTTTATGTTTAAAAATGTTTGTTTGTTTGTATTGTGTTAAAAATTTGTGTTTAAAAATGTTTGTTTGTTTGTATTTGTGTTAGAGAAGCTTCTTCGTAGTATTAAACATGTTGATTTTCGAAATATAAAAGGGTGTTGTCTTCTTTATTTATTGAAACAAAAATTGTATGCACATGCTCTTTCAGATCTCTCTATCGATCTTATGGATCTGCTCTTTCAGATTTCTCTCTATCGATCTGGGTCGTGTTTTCTTTCGCGTCCACGTCCCAAATGGGAGGGGATGTTTTCCATCAAGTCCCTGCTTGAAGCATATAAAGCGGTGCGTTCACCATTCTCAGTTAACAGAGCAGCTAGTAAGACGTATTAAGAATAGAGCTCGAGATGGAAGTGATGATACCTCCCCGGGCCCTGAATGCAATCAAAGACTTAGGCCTTAGCATTGCATCAGGGTGGAGCGTAAGTGCTCAGTCTAGACGAACAACACTTTTGCTGATTTGGGAGGAGGATTCCAACTACAATAGAATAAACAGAAGCAGCCCCTCCCCCAATACGACTGGGACAGGGAGGAAAAACGCAGGTGCAACAGAAGGAGGGAACTACGCAGACTCAATTGACACCGAGCGCTCCCCCCGTCGAGTCCAGGCCAACAAGCCTCCACCTCCAATAACAACGCCACTCCTAGCTGCGAAATTGCCCGAGGTAGGAAACAAACTTTAATGCCACCAGCAGCGACACCAGCAGCGTCACCAATACAGCAGGGGCAAGTCAGGAAAGGGAGGTGAAGAGGAAGAAAAAAGAAATCAAGGGACCCAAGAGGTAACCAGGAGATAAGAAGCCGAGAGGAGAAAACTTCACCCACCAGCAGCGCCGCAGCCGGTGACAAAAAAGCAAGGACCACCAACAATTCAGCCGAAAACGAGAGCGATGGCATAGAAAACTCAACAGAAGTAGCCACAGTTGCCATCGCTAACACCTAGGCAATGGACGTGGGACTGGGTGAGAACTTTGAAGATAGGGAAGCAACAAAACAGCACATAGAAGACTTCCGGCCGGTCTCTGCATGCTCCAAGAGACTAAAATGGCATACAGAAAACATCCGAGCCCTTGTGGAAGCGTGTAGGGGGTGTCCAATCCCACTAGTTGTATTGATCTTAAATGAATTGATGCAGTCATGGAAGACTGCATATATATATATATATATATATATATATATATATATATATATATATATATATATATAGAGAGAGAGAGAGAGAGAGAGAGAGAGAGAGAGAGAGACTCAGATATACTTTCAAACAGAGTGGAAAGTGCTATCCCTGGATCCTACAGGAGATTGCCTAATAACATTAACATCATTTATAAATACGAAGTATATATATATATATATATATATATATATATATATATATATATATATATATATATATATCTCCAAATTCCTAATTAGTATGTGTTCCAAAGGCTTTGTTATAACGTTCCTTTATTACAACGTTTAATTGGTCTTATCGTTTGATTTGCTTGGTCCGCATAAGAGAATTAGCTCAATTATCACGGTTTTATCATTTGACGCGCCGAAGCTAAAGAAACGATGGCCGTCGTTTAAATAACAAAGGCGTAACAATAAAGGCACCGGGTATCAAAGGCGTGATAATCACAAATCATTTATAACCAGTCAATAACAAAGGTCTTACACAGACGATAGGTAAAAAAGGCGTGATAATCACACCTCATTTATAATCGGTACTTTGGAATCACGAGTTGCTGGTTCAATGCAATTAAAGCATGAAAGACAATATTTTTGTTTTGTACTTTTTTCATTAAATAATTTTAGAAATATCCTTTAGCTATCGTTCTATACCTGTATCTTGGCTAACTGGGTACAGCTTAAAGTAAATCTCGCTTGTGTTCATTTTGAATTCTTACTGTTGTGAAAATGGCTGAAAATGTGCCGGTCAGACAAGTAAAAATGCTTCTTAAGACACAAAGCTACCAATAAAAAAATATGAGGAATAGAAGTCAAAGTAAAAACGTGCTCTAATCCAATGATAACTCGCGAGCTTTGGGAAGAAAAAAAATATATGAGCGTGAAATAAATGTACTGTGTGCAATCAGTATGCTTTATCGTGCATGGCGATATGTTTGCACAGATTGTGTTGTAAACTGTTTTGTTACGGCAGGGTTTAGTGAGCAAAAAGATGGCATTACCAGTGATAGCGATGCTTCTGACGATGTTTCCTTTAGTATGGTGCGTGAAGCCTACTTTGGATGTCGATATCTTGGATTATGGTAATTCTGACACTGACACTGTCACACCTGTGATACCAACAATTGAAATATAAATTTGTTGTACCATGAAGATATTGTTTATGAAATTATTGTTCGCAGGAAGCAACCGAGTTACTGAACAAAGACGATTTCACAAAAGTGATCTGTATGATTCACCGGTTAGTACATGTACATGTATGTTGACACTTTCATCGGATGGTCCAACTTACTAGTTTATCATTTCTTTTTTTCTTCTTCATGATAACATGTATTAATACGAATGTATGTTGGTTGAACATTTTATTACCATTACATACAAGTTATGACAGTAATCATACCAGTATAAATTGTTTAGTATATATATATTCAACGCCATCGACATGGACAAGTACATAACGTTCCAAACATCCCAGTCCCATGTACGTTATAAACAACCTTTACTGTATATATATATATATATATATATATTATTATCCCCATAATAGGTTGACTACTGGGTCGGGGAACACCATCCCAAGGTCACCTTACTATCAAACATTATTTCTGGTTATCGGATAATCTAGGGATAATAAATATAATGTACAGAAAATGAAAACGGACACACACACGCGCGCTTGCGCATGCACACACACGCATGCACACATGCATATAGCACGCAATCTCTTTAGATACAAAATTTAAATAGACGAACACAAAACACAAGTATACAGCATCTAGGTGACATAGACTTTGTGATATTACAGTATTTTGTTCCTGTTTACCATCAAATCAGACCCAAATAAATATAACGAATTGCAAGAAGAGAAAGGATTCTTAAACAAGTTATGTATTTATGATTGAGGTCCATTTGTAAAGAAATTTGTCCTTTTTTTTATTTAACTTGGCAGTGTATTTTTCAATGAAGGTACATTTGTCGTCGTCTAATATGTTAATTCTGTTAAAAAAAATTATTTGTAACAATTATTCTATGGATTAATTTAAATTTAAAATAGATCAGCTTGGTATCCTTAGTACAAACTTTTGCCCGGCTATAAATCTCAGACCACTCCTCACTACTTATATTTTTATTTTAATACATGGATCTAAGTTTATTGCTTAGCAGTGTGTTGAATTTTTGCTTTTTAACAAAGATCTTTGTAAACAAACTTCAGTGAATTTTGCATTTTTTTATCTTCCTGCTTATCAAAATTATTATGTACATAGTGGTTTTTGATAGCATCTTTCCGTGATTTTGGAATTTTGGATATTAAGGAGAAATATTGCAAGAAATCATCGCATATAGTTTTTTGTTTTATCATTTCAAAAGGTATTAAATTACCGTGATCATCAACTGAATCATTCTGAATTTCAATACCGGCTTCTGTCCAAGATTTGTATTGATAGAACATTCTAGGGGGGGGGGGGGAGACAAAATGTAAGATACTCAGAGATAAATACTCGTTTGGACTTTGCGGTTTCTCTTTCCAATTAGATACTGCCAAAATTACATCTCTCCAAAAACTGTTTTTAATCAGCTTACTAAATTCTTCTAATTTCCTTTTCCCTAAATTACAAATATCCTTTTTATTACATAATATAGTTGTATTGACTAAGTTCTGCCACGCTCCATTTTCATTTTCCAGCAATCTTTTAACCCATCTTATCTTAATATACCTAATGAATGAATACATGTGTATCATATTTAGTCCTCCCTCATTCGCCGGGGATACTAGTATATCACGTTTAATTCTCTCTACTTTGCCACCCCATACAAATTTAAATAATGTACGATTTAGTTCTGCTTCAGCTTTTCCTGATGGATTTAAAAGTGCTGAAAAAGATGTATGAATATGTTCAGAATAAGCGTTTTTACCTTACCAACTAATGACAGATGTGTTTGACTCCAGCTGGCCAGTATTCTTTTTTGCATTCGTTAGTTTCTTCCTATAATTAATTTCTACCATTTGTTGTAAATCCAGAGAAAATTTGACACCAAGGAGTGTAAAGTTAGAAGAAGACCAATTTAGGCCCATATCGTGACATATTCTTTAATTGGAAAATTTCTTGTTTCCAATTCAAATAGCCTTTGTTTTTGCTATGTTACATTTAAGTCCAGATAATAGAAAAAAACACCTTGCAAGATATTCATAGTTGCTTTAAGAGAATGTTGAGATCAATCAAGAAGAATAAAAGCGTCATTGGCATACTGACCCAATTTATACTCATTGACATCAAAAATCAGTCCCTGTAAATCAACATTTTGCTTTACAGTTATAGCTAAAAGCTCAACACCGATGACGAACAAATAAGGCGCAAGGGGGTCTCCTTGATGACATCCTCTTTCAAGTAAAAAAATGATGACATATGTCCATTATTTATATTATAACCTATAGAGTTATTACAAAACCAATTGAAACCACTTACAAACAGAGTCACCAAAGGTAAAAGATTATAAAGCTTTATCCACAAAGCTCCAGTTAATTGAGTCAAAGGCTTTTTCAAAGTCTATTAACAATAATAAACCATATATATTTTCCTTCTCTGGTTAATCCATGATATCGTATAATAGCCTGGTATTTTCTCCGATGAATCTACCTTTCAGAAATCACTTTTGAGTATCACTGATTACTGATGGAAGAACTTTCTTAATCCTGGCTGCAGTTTCTCCCAAAGCAATCGTATGGTCAATATTTAAAAGTGATATAGATATTCAATTGTTAAAGTATCTGCTGTCGTTTTCTTCCTTTGGTAGACATGTGATGACTCCTTGAGTCTGAAAATCTTAAAGTTTCCTACATTATATCCATAAATTATTGATCTGCATAGAAATCCTCCAAGAGTCTTCCAAAGGAATTTATAGATTTCTACAGTGCCTCCATCTGAGCCAGGACTTTTTCCCTTTTCCATCCGTTTTAGAGACATACCGTATTCATTAATTGTAAGTAGAACCTCGCATGAGACTCTTTCCTCTTGACTAAGTTTAATACTGTGATTAAAAAAAATCAATATTGAGTTTCTTTAGTATCCTTAACATCAAGCTAAGCAATTCTACTTTTGTACAATTCCTTATAAAACCGTTTTTGGGCTTCTAAGATATCTATTTGGTCTGATATATTTGTCCCATCATTCAAAATAATTTCCTTTATTGTCTTATTAACATAATTTCTTTCTTCAAGATTTAAAAAGTACATCATGCTTTTTTCTCCAAATTCGTACAATCTAGCTTTGGGTCTTAATATAACACCTTCTATGTCTTTTTTTCTAGATTCCTCTAATTCTGCTTTCTTTTTTTTCTAAATTTTCCAGAGTTTCCCCATCTATGTTATTCGACAGTCCCCGATGAATTTCTATTTTTCCTATTCAATTTCCTTTAATTTTTCCCGTTTCTCTTTCGTTTTCCTAATAGAATAACATATAGTTTCAGATCTTATTTTCATTTTCAAAATTTCAAAGAACATTTCAAAGAACAATTGATCATCAGGAAAGAGAAACATGGATAGAGTCCTCTTTATTTCCCCCTACATAATATTCATTTACCCTATCAGTTATGCACATTTTGACCAAATCAGTATATTCAATGCACCTCAACAGGTGAGCATTAAATTTCCAATATCTCTTTTCTTTTGGACACTTTGCAAAAGTCACACTTAAGGCAATAGCTGAATGATCAGTGTTATATCCTGGTAAGATACACGCATCAGCTGCATTCATATGAATATCATCAGATACAAGAAAATAATCCAATCGACTTTGTTTCAAGGGAGATTTTGCCTCCAGGTATACATCTTTGAATCTTTATTGGAATTTTTCCAGGGGTCAATTAATTCCAATTCGTTTTTCAGGTTTTGAATTGCTGTTCTAGACTGTTGATGTTTGTCGTGTAAATTGTTACAAGTATCCACACATTATAATTGATGAGTTCTCAAAAACTAAAATCTCCTCCTTTAACTTTCTAAAAAAGCTAGGATTATCATCATTATAACCATAGAAATTCACGAGGGTTATTCTATTGCCATTAATTGTAATATCTAAAATAATAAATCTCCCTCGACTGTCACATCTTTCTATATGAATCGCAAATTCAAAAGTATTTTTAAAAACATATTGAGACCCCAACGCTATTACTAGAGCAGTGGCTAAATATACATTTGTATCCCCATTAAGCAGCCCAATATATGTCATGTTTCTCTGTACTATGAGTTCCTTGCAAACATATTATAGATACATTCTTTTTGTTTTATCCAATAGAAAATGTCCCTTTGTTTAAAGACTGAACCTTGCTGGACTCTAACATTCATAGATATAATTTGTATGTTATTATCCATGAAAACAGCAGACATTTTACATATACATGTTCTTGTTCAGGAATATAATTATCACCTCGAATTAATGATACGCATGGCTTTCACACTTACACAAAATACAAATATCCGTCATAAAATCATCCATGGTGTTACAGTACATGCTGTAGATTTTGCTGCAATTAACATTGATACAGTGGACGATAGAAAACAAGTGAAATGAATCCATCTGAAATAACTCTTATGCACCTCCGACAGGCCTTTCCAGAGCTAAATCAGTTTAATGAACCAATAGGTATGGAAAAATACGAGTATAACTTACAAATATAATGAATGAAAGAAGTAGAAAAAAAGAAGAAAAAGAAAGTACTAATGAGAGTATACATGGATGTGGTGAGTGATTGAGTGAATGAGCGATGATGGGAGACTGAAAAATGTATTGTGGATGAATAGTGTTGAAAATGATGAGTGAACGACTGAGTAAATAAATATGTTAATGAGTGAAAGATGATTTATGAATAAGTGAGTGAATTGATTAAGGAAAGATAAGACACAGTGGATGAGCGAATAATGAATCTATGGATTAATGATGGAGCTGATGAGGGAAATATTGAATTGACCAAAGGAAGGAATTAATGAATTAACCAATAAAGAATAATAAAAATAAAAAAGGATCCCCTCCCCCTAACCCCCCCCCCCAAAAAAAAACATCCCTACAAAACAAGTAACTTATAAAAGAATTAAACAAATTTGAGTAGAAAGGGGAGCAGCAAAATGTTAGTTCACATATCTATTTGGCCAATGCCATGAGTTCATCGAATTAAATTGCACTTACATTCTAATTTTCTCATCAATTTCATCATAAATATCAAAATTCATCCTTTTTCCTTATTTGGTTTTAACACAAACAAAACCGTTAAAGTACCATGCACTGTCAACCTCCTGATGTTTGGTTAATTTATTGACAAGTTCAATGTTCATCCTGGTCACATCCTCTACCAATCTAATTCCTTTGTTTAGCTTGAAATCCATCCGCTTCCTGATAATTGGAAATTTACAATCCAGACTCCAAAATTTGACAATCACTGGCCATGGCTGTCCCTGTTGGCCTGAGATCCTATGCACTGCCACTATATCCCTGTTATCTAAGTTAATCGTTGTGACTTTCATCACCAATTTCGGAATTCTCTCTTTCAGATTTTCATTTTCCTCCACCTACAGCCCTAAAACTTTAACGTTGAGCTTCCTTAAATATTGTTCAATTTGGTTTGATACTGCACTTGCTTGCTTCGATCTCCTGTCAAAATCTTTAAGGTCACTTCTCAGTTTGTAATTTTCCTTCTTTGTCTCTTGTAATTTTCCTCGTAATTGGTGGATTTCAAATTTCAGTGAATCAACCCTATCCATCAACTCTCTTGTCCTCTCCTTTACTACCCTTTCACTTTCTACAACCAACATCCTTTCTCAGGTCTTCCTTCACATTTTCAAACAATTCCCTCACAATAGTTGAAACAATTTCCGTAAGGTCATCTTTTATCACCAGGTAAACAATAGCAGATTTGAAATCTTCTTTAGAATGCTCCCTCTGATGTTTTGCTTTACTTCCTCTAAGTCCTGCTGAATTGCACTCAAGCCTGCATCACTCAAACTTTTGTCAGATGTCTCCATTGTGGAACTACTCTGTGGTCTGGTTTTAATTTGTTGCTTGCCTTGATCTTTCTTTCCACTCATGCTTGTAGATAATTTTGTTTGGACTAATTTGTTCTCACTACTCATTTGTGACTCTGACAGTTATTACTCACTATGTGCCAAACAATTCTTACAAATGAAGGAAACAGATGAACATTGTAAGAATCAGGTAATTACACTGAAATGAGTCAATAAGTCAAATAAACAAGGCAAGGAATGTCTAAAAACTGCACCACTACCCTTCTATATCTACTCCATCATCAAAGAATTTTGAATGGGAAAAACACGTTTTTTTTTTCTTTCTAAAATTTTATATGATCCACCAGTAATATTATCTACCCTGCATTCCTTGAATATTCACATATCATCCCAACAATTATGAACTATTTCGGTGCAAAAATAACCACTAATAATTGCCAAAATCTATAGAGCCACTTTACTAGCTTCCACTTATAGCCGCCATTACTGAACCATTTCTATAAAGAAACACATTAATTGTTTTTTCAGACCCCAGTGTAATCATGTAAAATTGTATTGTTACTGGCATTCTAGGTCAGTTATTTTTACGCAGTTTAGATTGAGTGTAGTTGTTGATAGAGTCAATTGCAATTCCCTTCATTTTTTAGTGCCTGACTCAAGTCATGAAGGTTGTGGAACCAAATCCTACCATTTGATCAGTCTGGATCTTCATCTACTGGGGTTTCGCTGGTACCTGCCTAAATTAGCAAGTCGTTATCTGCATCTGACCCCATTGTCATTAGCGCAGCCATTAACCAATCACGTGATGCGTCAGCTATGACGATAGTGAAATGAAGCATAGATAACGCACGTGCTGTAATCAAAACAATAGCAATCTTTTGTTTACATTGTATCTTTGCTCGTTTCTCTTAAAAATTAACATGGATAGCGCTGGAAAATATATAAAAAAAAGGTGGAGGCAGTTCATGATCCGTCAATGGCTGTTCAAATAGCCGTCGCAAACTGAATTTATGGAAGAGATCAATGTGCGAAATACACGGAAAAGTGCATGAAGACTGTACGTGTTTGGTTTCATTTTAATTTTATTATATACCGTCAGATGGTAAAACGAAGCTTGAGTGGATTAAGCCATAAATCGAAAAATATTGCTGTAAAAAGTTTTTGTTTGTCCTGTACACTTTTTACACGGAATGCCGACAGAGGGAAACCCATTTCCAATTTTAAATGGGGATATAAAAGCAAAACAGTACAGGTCGGTGCAAACTTCTAATACAAGAACCGGATCTTAAAAAACATAAATTGGTATGCATTTGTAATGATCAGTATGATGAGAACCACGGTTGTTCGGAAAGTGAATTAAACATTTCGGTAGGTGGTGAGGCTACATGTAGTTTAAAATTGTGTTCAAACCCCAATTACATGTACTGCTGCTACACAGTATGACGAATCGCACTTTACAATTGCCATTCTTTTTTGCAAGAATGGACAGACTTTCAGACAAAGGTCTTCTCAGACAAATACTACTTTGACAGAGGAAAAGGGGTTCAAAACAAACTAGATGGGGGAACAATGTCTGCGGCTCAACATTTGGCTACTGACAGTGATGTTTTACTATATACAGGTGTGACAAAACAAGTCTTCTTTACTTTGGTTGACTGTATGTCTCAATTTAACACGTTTTAATTTCTAGTTGGAGATAGTAGATCAAATAATGCTTGTTTTAATGAGATTAAAGTTACTCCTTATACTTCATAATTTTTGTCGCAGGTTTGCAAATTCAAGAAGCTTAGCATGCAAGATTTTCAATTCTTGGATTCCAATTTTAGAAGGTAAGTTGAAATCGCCGATAACATGGCTTCCAAGAGAAATAAATATAGACTGTTGTCCGGAATCTTGCAGAGAAAACTACCCCTGCACTAAATGTATTATTGATTGTGCAGAGATCCAACCACCTACGGAAAGAAACTCATAATTGTTTTCTTATGATTCTTATGATTTTATTTTGTTTTTACTTGACTAAAGTTGAAACTTGAATTCACACATAAAACGACTAAATTTGATTTTTACAAAACTGTAATTTAAATAAATGACACATTTATTAACATCAGAACATGATTAAAAACTCAGAAACAACATACAAATATAATTGTATAAATATAAAGTCACAGACGCATACATGTTTTGAAAGTCTTACTGAACAATAAGCAGTCTTCTTCAATTTCATCAACTATGTTTGACATCATTTTCTCTGCATAAAAGTCTATAGTCTTGTAGCATGGGCATTTACATAATTGTAATCATAATTTACATCCACAAACTTGTGGTCCTCTGCACTAAGCCATACAAGAAGTTTATATTTCCTAAGACCAGTGCAGTTCTGGGAAGAACAAACATCTGCTCTCAGGATTATTGTGTTGTCCCCGCACACGCTATATAAAATCCTGAAAACATTGACACTTTGAAAGTAATTGTAGCTTTGTAAAATTTCATTTCGCCTCTAGCAACCGCTTTTGACGAAACCAAATAATTGTAAATGTCACCGTACTTCACATTTCGGCCACTTTCTCATGTCGTCTATCCATTTCGTTACCTTACGAAAATCCGGTGGCATTGAACATTTTGCCTCTGTAGTCATTGTAGATAATTCTATTGATTCTTTTTACGCACTGATTCGCTTTGTTTACAATCTATTTTACTGATGATATGGCGGACGCTACTGCTACGCACCAAGCGAGCGATATCAGTACAACGGACGATAATTAAAACAACGTGTTTATATCACAGGCCGGTAACCAGTAAAATCTGTGTTTCCCGATTAGTTAGTCGTATAGTTGAGTATGTAGAAAAGAGCATACGAAGCGCAGGGAACCAGACTAATGGGCGCAGTGCATCATGGGGAAAAATGCAGAGATTCAGTACTTTCATTAAGATGAGGATGCTAGTTCTCTGTTGTCTCACGAGCATCGGAAGTGTGAGGCAGTTGTCAGCGAACTACTGTGGTGTGTGCCTGGGCAAGGCACTTAAAACTCTAATTGTCGCAGCACACACACACACACACACACACACACACACACACACACACACACACACACACACACACACACATATATATATATATATATATATATATATATATATATATATATATATATATATATATATATAAGCAACGCGGATTGTCACACAATATTCACTTTGAGACGATACAAATGATTACGCTTTTCGGTTACCTAGGAATACGAAGATAAATTTACTGGCATCGCGGAATATGGTGCTAATCTTGTCAACGGCAAAAATCCCTTATCAAATTAGAAGTCAAAACTCTATATACTGCTACAAAACTTTTAAAATTGATTCTTGAGGAGTAAGCGGCCTTTTAATATTGTATGTAAAATTTATATCTAATCACACTAACATTTCCCAGAAAGCGTTCCCTTATGAAACATATATGTTTACATATCTTGCAGTTTCTGAAGCCTTCCAGGGGTATCGGAAATCACTTTTATTTTCGGAGAAGAATGGAATATTTGTCCTCATTTTCAGGATTAAAGGGAACAGTGTGAGATATAAAGGAAACAGTTGATTTTATTTTTAGGAAGGAAGGGAAAATATGAATATTTTCTTTAGAGAAATTAAACACAAAGCCCCCCCCCCCCTTCCTGGTGATCTTACATTTATGTAAGCAAGAGAAATTCTGCATTCTACCTTGTAAAGGATATCCCCACGTAGCGATACACAATAAACAAGATATATATATATATATATATATATATATATATATATATATATATATATATATATATATATATATATATATATAAAGAACTCTGAATGATTTGTGTAATGTAGATTCATCCATTACGAGTATCAAGACTTACAGTAATAAGTGCATGTGTCTAACTCGTATTACCTTATTTGCAGATCGGCCGTCTCATGACGTGCTGGCATATCTGGGTCCATGCTGTTCTCTTGAAGTCATTAGTAGAACAAACAAGTACAAGAGTACCAGCCTGTACATTAAGCGACAGTATTCTTGGATCTACACTGTTCGCACTTGGATGATTACTATACATGAAAAAATATGGTAAGAAAGGTCAAGCGCATGCACTTGGTATTGTCAGTCGTGATCAGAGGTACATTCGAATTCCACACACACGATAGTACCGGCTTACTCTGTTGACAATACAGTTTGTTTTGTCTTTGCTACTTTACTAACCAAAATATCAAGCATATGGTTTTGAAATTTTAAGGCAATGATTTAAAGAGAATTTATTCCGTGTCCATTTTGCGCTTTCATACGTACAGGAATTTCAAATAAAAAAAATAATAATAATTTAAAGTAAACAACACAAACACGTAAAATCGGTGAACGGTTTTGCTTTATTTCTTTTTCAGACTGAATTCAAAGAATTGTTTACGACGTTAAACTCCTTTGGTTTCTAGGAGATCAACCTTATAAACAAAATTATGTCAGGGCGCGAGACGTTAAAAGACGATCATGTCTTCATTGAAAACTATAATAGTAGAACCTATATAAAGAAACAGAGACAAAGCGTTTTATTTTCCTTTAAATATGTAGAATTGATTAAACTGTAAATTTATCAACGAAGTTTATATATAATCTTGAAATGTTACCATTTTGGATGGACAGTATCCAAAGCGGTGAATCCAATATGTTTCCTTTAATAGAAGTTCCATTTCAAAATTAATGATATTAAATGGTATAAAAAAAGAATATGTTATCAGGTCTATCAATTAGAAGAAATTTCAATGCTTTTGTGCTAGTTTGATTTACCTTGAGTAATTGAATTGTATCAACAGGGTTAGGCGGCGCTGAGTTACCTTGGTCATGGATGGAATTGGAATACCCAAAGAAAATCCTCAACCCTAAACAGGCTGTCACTGAACCTTAAAGCTGACTCCATCGAGAATTTTAACCCAGGATCTCAGAGGTTAAAGGACTAAATTCTCGATAGCGATACGGCAGCTTGCTACTCAGAGAATAAACATTATTTATTTATTTTATTTTATTTGTTTATTTGAATCATTTGAAATTAAATCTTTTCCGGTTCAGGCGGTCTCAACAAGAGCGTGGCGGCATTATCAATAATTTCCTTCATAAAGGATGAAATTTGATCCCGATTCAAAGTTAGAAAGAAAGAAGAGCACAATAGAACATGTTTGGGATCATCCTTCCGAAAGCATTGATCATCTTCCTGTACAATTAATTAAGCGCAATATTTCAACCATCTGGTAAAATGAAATATATATCAGCGTACAGAGCAATCTGATTAACTGAATTTTGATTTAAGCCAAGTGTACTTACATGAATATGCATCCGACACGTTTTTAAAAACATTGATCACTTTAATTATCTCCCCTTCGGGTGCTATAAATATAAAGAGTAGTAAACTTATTGCTATCTACGACACATTATATTGATGTTACGAATTTTAATAAATGAAAATACAGAGTAAGACTTACATTTTGCATGATAGTAACAGTTTTATCTCAATGGTCTTGTCTGACTCGGTACCCTAGGGCCTCAACAAATTATTTGCGATCAAATGATTGTTTGTACTTTTGTCAAAATTATTTGAAACGACTTAAACGTGGAAACTTTCGAGTTTGTCTCCTCGCATTTGTTAAAAACGTCTATGACACGTCTGGCATCTAGTGGGCTATTAAGGATAATATGCGATTCGTTCTAGCGCGTATTTGCTTTTGTCCTCTAAAACCGAATGCGAAATTACGTCTGGGGGCAATATGAAATAAATTGAATCCAAAATATGAATATTTCGCCGCCAGTAATAGTGGTTGTGGGCATTTTGGTGACTAAGCTGTCAGTTTGTTTTTGGAAATTATTTATAATTTGTGTAATGCTCATCAAGTGGTAATTGCCTTGAGACGCAATGATATTTTGCCCAATTCTCAACTGAGGTGCGAGTGGAATACATCAATTTGTCCAGCAAAGATTTCCTTGATATCTGATTATTGGATGTCAAATCAATTTGTTCAGAATGGTTATGAAAGTACACATGGGTGTATTAAAGAGATGGTATTGGAATACGTAATCGGTGACATAATAGACTGTCTGCTTAGAACAATTCGGTTTTAGAAATACTGATTTCATGAAGTAACAATAAGTAAAACTTGCAGCTGAGATCAATGTGGAAAGTTGGGTGCTGATAATCAAAATTTATGGTGACCGGGCGTAGAAGTAGATAACGGGGAGAAAAGAAAGAAAGGATTGAAGCAAACCCCATATATACTGCTAGAAAAAAGGGCGCGTGTTTTCTTTTAATTAAAACAATCACATGGAGGTTAATTGGTAAAAGTGATTCGTGTCTGAAACTTAATGCAACAGATCTTGGAATTTAATGAGGCTATGGCTATATTAAAAATAATTTAAATATTAAAAAGTTGATGATCTTAACTAAACTCTCCTTTGAGACGAAAACAAATATATTTTGTGATCATAGTTCTGTAACTCAATTAGTTTATTCTTCATGATGTTAACAATTACTTGTCGTGCTCTTTAATTTTTCTTTGACATTGATATTTCGTTTTATTTCATTTATTTATTTATCGTAAATGTACTCATTTCAGATTTTCTGAAATACTTATCAGAAATATTTTCCGAAATATGTGCTGCATGAGCTGATACAAATGATCTAAAAAGATACTGGAAATAATAAAATGTTACATTTTTGTCGTAAAGAATCAAACGACAACATAATATGTGAATAATACTTGTATATGCTTTGCTGTGGAAAGGAAATTTGTTTCATTATTAACAGGTTTAGCAGACATGGTAAATAATTCCAAGAAGGATGATCATGTACCCAGCCTGAATGTTTTAAGGACGAGATCTAAATGTACTGGAAATATAAATCAAAGTTTGTATGAACATTGTAAGTACATGTACGTGGTAACGAAAACTACCTTAACCGTCATCTCAGGTACTTCTTTATAACTCCCCAGTTTATGAGTATCCCACCTTTTGTGTCATCAACCTGTTTTTAGTTTGCGTAAACAGACACCTCGCTTAAATAGCGATAAGTATTCCAAGAAACTTTTGAATTTCTGAAACCAAGAAAAAGCTATCTGCATGTGTCTCAAAAGCCTTATGTTGACATTCATTGTGGTTGCTTCTCTGACAAACGATTTTGATAATGGAAGAATAATGATGCAAATATCATGATGTTTAATTAATGATACCAAACAATCCTGAAAAAAAGACATAGACAGATTTTAATATCCGTCATCTTCTACAAATGCCTGATTCTGATCAGCCCTTCACCGAAAATATAATTAAAACCAGAATGCAATCTACGATTACACATCTCGCCTCTACGAAACTTTTAAAAGTCTCCAGCAGTCATTGTAAACATTATTTATCGTGCAAAAAATAAATTCAGTCTAACGTAAATTACACACCAGATCCGCCATAGAATCTCAAGGTTCATCGAACACTGTCGTGCTATCTCAAGCTATATACTTGAGTGTCGTTAGTAACGTGTCACGTTTATGAACCTTTCCGATCAATAATTATTGTATTGGCCTAATACAGATCATATTGGTATTCATGTTATAAAGGAACTTTAAAGAATATAGTGGAATTGACATACAAATTTGTAATTACAAAAAAAGTATTTATCATCTGTAAATAGGGATTTTATTTATCTAGAATTGTATAAAATTTGCATACAGTTGCAAGGAGATGAATCACACTTCTACCAACTTTTGATATACCTGGTTTTAAAAGATAATCTAGGATGCTTCTGCTAAATTAATACGTTTCGGAAATATACTTTATTTTATATGCATGTTATCCGACGAAATGAATTTCTTTGAATTACTAAAAAATACATATTCAAATCTAAATTTTAGAAAAAGAAGACACTATAAAATGAACATGCGAAAAATATTTTCTAGCTACGGTTTGTGGTTGCTATAGGAAATACTAAGGATAACAATCTCTGAACGTAAAGTACACAGAGGAAGCAGAATGTAACAGTATTAGTCATAAGATTGAACCTAATATTTTTAAGAAATGACATTAATATACGATAAGAGTTTCTCCTATTCATACCAATACTTCTAAGCAACAATGTCTGAAATAATTCTTTGTTAGATATTCAATAATATGTATTCCCGGTTTCATTACATGATCGAACATAAAGAGGTTTTACAAAAGCTTACAACAAATAGGAAATTTATCATTGTTTCAAAAAAAGATATAAATTTAAGAGAAAATATTGAACTCTGGGTTGTATAAATTTTCTATGCAAAAGTAAACATACTCTTTTACATCAATAAGACAAGAATCAAACAAAAACTGTGTTAATACCTACTGGGTTTAACAACCTCAAAATGTACACAAAGTTAAAAAAAGAAAGAAAAGAAAACAAAAGCGTGACAGAAAACGATAAAGAAGAAAGTACATATATAAAGAAAGTATATATATATATATATATATATATATATATATATATATATATATATATATATATATATATATATATATATATATATATATAAAATGTTTGAAACAAAACTCTAAAGTTTTATTTATTCCATAAAGTAATTGCAGTGTGTATAACAGGATTCAATAGCCGGATACAGTATTTTTTGAAACTCGAAACTGTATGCACTTTCCTTAACCTAATATCTAACAACAAAAATTACCTAATGGCTATTATTAGTCTTTGCTATAATATGTACCTATTCGAAATGGTTTTCTTGGTGACTTTATTTCTTACAGTGTTAATGAGCATTACAAGCAAATTTATAGTGGTACCATATAAACATGAAGTATCCGTTTGAAAAATGAAGACGGAAAACGTAATAGACTTTCAAGGTATGCCGGTAACATATATTTTCTATGTTATGCAAATACTGTTAGTGACATAATTAGCTACTATAACTATTAAGTAAATATAAAATCCCAGTTAGTACTTTACCTGAATAATCTCATTTATACTCTTTTTAAATATCATTCATTCAAAGTCCGTTTACCTGGAATTTCATTCACACAATGATGAATGAGAGATCTATATTGAGGTACTAGCCGTATATATTGACTGTCTACATTAGAAGAATAGTTAATTACAAACTACAATTTGTGTCACGTTTATTTACATAAAAAAAAAACAAATTTTCAATTGTGAAATTATTTTTATATATATGTATAAATTCCGTATTGGTCTGTTTGGATCGGCGTGAGTTTTCGCCCATGCACATGTAAAATTGTGTATGTTATATACATTATGTAGTCTGCAATAACTACTCGAGCAAATACAAACACAAATTCAATAGATGTTGAATACCTATTAGATGCATAATGAACGTGAAAAACTGGTTAACTCTATTTCTGCTTTAAGTAATGCCTGCTTTAAAAACTTTGATAAGGTCATCAACATTCACTGAAAAATATCGCTGCGATACCTTGGTACATGTCGACGTCAAAGACACAGCAAAGCTCCTTTTCATACAGATGATTCTAGTAAGTTTAGTTTTGCCTATAGGAAGGAAATCTGTATAGGCTGTTTCTTTATTATAATAATTAAATACAACTGTCAAATTCACTGACCTATTGAAACATTGGATGACATTTTTCATGGTTAAAACAGAAGGATTAAAAGTTGTGTCGTTCTGGATTCTGTTCATTAAGCCAACTGAGAGCAAACTTTTATATCACCTAAACTCTAGAATAAGTAAAGATTAATGTCTTGTATTTAAAAATTACTGTCTTGGATTTAAAAATATGAAATATTTCTTTCGTTTCTTTAAAAAATGTTGACTTAGCACTAAAAATACTAATTTAAAATGCGGCAATAATTTTAAAGTAAATTAAGTATAAAGAAGCGTATTTGAGGTATTTGTACAGTAATTCAGAATATCCAATGGCATATGCGGATATGAATCATATATGGCAACAGATCAATCAAGATGGAAAGAAGACCAAATACAACGCGCTGAATAATTGGTTTACTCAACAATCTATCTGCACATTATACAAGTTGGAGAAAGGTTATATGAAAAAAGCTGCTTTATAAATGGCGTTGTATCTGCATGGCAGACAGATCTAGTTGCCATGAAAGCTAACGAACAAAAAAACAACGGACACAAGTATATTTTGACAGTGATAGATGTGTTCTTCAAATATGCATAGTCTGAGAAAGCGGAGTCAAAGAGAGGGAATGATATATCTAATGCATTCAATAGTAAACAAGTATGTTTGAGTGAAATGTAAATGACATGCTGATTTTTTTTTTCTTTTTTTTTTCTTTGTTTAACATTTGGGAAACAGCTGAAAATATTGTTCCCACCCCAGAATAAAATCAAGCCAATCATTGTAAAGGGCATTTGTATGATGGATAATCCATCTTAAAATGTCTCAAGATCTTTGCTGGTATTACAACATTGTTCTGGAAGAAGACAACAATTGCAATTACTATCAATATTTTGGATATTTTGCTCAGACCTATGCGAATTGACAAGAAAAGGGCATGGGAAAAACGTAACACAGGTCTTTGATGGAAATACGTTCATCATTGTTTTTTTTTTGGTAAGTCTGAACAGTTTAAAATTGACGAATAAGATCGAAGAGCTAAGTTGGATTATATGTATGGCACGATAATTTTAGAAAGCAATCACATCAGATTTATCTGTAAAAATTCAAAGTAGTCTGGAGAATCCCAAAACAAAATATCAATAATGCAAGCATTGCATTAATTTTATGAAATCAAATTGGTATCAACGCCGAGGAGATGTTAAGTTCAGGACAACTAACCAAATAAAAGTAACATGCGAATGCAGAAAAGAAAAATAATTCCATGTGTACAATCGTAAGAACACAAAGCATCCCATTAAGTTTATACTGAGTATACAGTATAGTAAATAAATGACTTCAGTATTTGATGCTTTAATATTGAGACATAAGAGAAAGACTCAAAATACCTTTAATCTTTAATCCGTATGCATGCCAGAATAGAACTCAAAAGGATAAACAGACAATAGAAACAGAAATATTATCGCCAGTAGCATCCAGTTACTCGGTTACTACAGTTTTAAGTGAATACAAATTTGTTAAAATATTTGTTTTTCGGGATGGAGCGGTGGTGGTGGTGGGGTGTGTGTGTGCAAATGAACGGGATTTGTATAAATTTTAATGAAGTAGAGTCAGATTTAAGATAATGAAAACTAGGAAAATTGGAGAGTTTATATCTTTAAAAATTCTAATTAATTTTGCAAGTAGAAAGTTAGAGAATATCGATGGTCATGAATTTGTATAGAGGATGTAGTATAAACATATTAAAGATTTAAACATCATCAACAGAAGTGAAATACAAGCTGTAATTGATAGAATGTTTGAAATATTCAATGCAAAATTTAACCAGGAACTAAGTAAAAATTCAACCTGAAGATTTGAAAGATAGAGCTTTGAAAGTTACGTGAAGGCAGATTTTAAACAATAGAGTTTTTAACATCACTATCCAATAACAGGAAGTGCATACATATAATTTTAGTTTTTGGGTGGTGTGGGTGTGTAAATCATTGTATAAAGTTTTCATGAAGTATAGTCACATTTAAGACAATTAAAGCCCGGAAGATTGGAAAGTTTAGATCCTTAAAAATACTAATTAATTTTGCTAGCAGAATAAGTCATAAAATATCGACTGTTATGAATTTGTATTTAGGATGTAGTATTGCAATATCATCAACAGAAGTGAAATACAAGCTGTAATTGATAAAATGTTTGAAATATTCAAAGCAAAACTGAGCCAGTAAAAAAGTATAAATACAACCTGAAGATTTGAAAGGATACGGCTTTTAACATTTCTATCCAATGAGATGAAGAGCATACATAGAATTACCAAAATAGGTGCAGATCAAGAAGGTCTCGATAAATGTTCAAAACAATGACAATAGATGCTTTCTCACGCTTATAAATTTATGTTGAAACTGTACCTCAACAAATATTTTAATGAGCAATCGTCATTTTATGACCGCATAACATTTGTATATGGTAGCTGTAAGATATCTATGTGATAATATTGTGTCATCCATGCAAAATTTGCAATACCTTCTGTTATATTTATATTATTGTATGCAGTAGGTGTTAACGTTGTAGATTATTTACTTATTACATGTATATTTACTTTAATTGCAGAGCCATAAAGCAAACTGGCTGTTAGCTAATTATGTCACCACGGATAAATAAAGAATATTAGTATTACTATTATCATTGCTATTGTTGTCATTGTTAAATCCTCAGAAACATCATCCGTACATACTCTCGAATAAAATATTGCCAGGTACAAATATTGGTTTCATAATTGTCCGATTAAAATGCATTGCTGAATTTATAAGTGAATTCAATGTATCTTTTACTGCATACACAATCGGAGGAAGACTTATAAAGCCTACCAGAGTGCCAGACTGGAAACGAGAAAGATGTGAACATGAGCTAACTCCACAAATGCTACCAGATCTAACTCTACCAACGTCACCAGACCTATCTACACCACGTATACATATATTAAAACCTGAAAGTGAAATAATAGATCCCCCAAAACAAACACAAGATCCAAAATTCTACGAATCTTTTAAGGAAATAAGGAATAAGGGAAAACAATAATGAAAGATGAGTGAAATGGAAGAAGAAATATAAAAATTCAAACCCACACCCATAACAGAACAACCCCGTGAAGTAATGAATCCACCAATACTACAATATTTTCAAATTATTACATACAAATTTATTAAAAGAACATAAACAATATGCTTTTCTTTATTGCCTAAATTTGTTTGGTAAAAACTTGTTTACTATATATTGACATCGAACATTGTGAGATATTTGGTGATGAAGAACATATTTTTCTTCATTTGTAATATATGCATATTTCGAAGCTATTAAGAAAACAAATTGCAAATAATAAAACAGTGCATCATTGTCATTTGATTGTTTATTGAAATATAATACAGGATCAAATCTTACACTTCTCACTGATATTGAAAAACAAAACATCAATTTTTTTACAAATCAATCAGAGGTGGTATATCAATGGTTGGAGAAAAAAGATATGCAAAAGCAAATAATAAATATATTCCAGCGTATGATAAAACAAAACCATCCTAAAACATTTTATACATTGATGCAAATGAATTATATTCCTGGTCCATGACAATACCTCTCCCATACAAAGGTTTCAAATCGATTGATCCAGAAAAAATACACATTGATGAAATAATAAATACTCATGATGATAACAAACTGATCTAAAATATCCCAAAAATTACATAATGCACATAGTGATTATCCATTAGCACCTGAAGCTATCAAAGTAAAGTATGACTGTGTAACCGGGGTTCAAAGGAGACTAAAAACAAGTCGTATGGTTATATGAATTTAACGAATTGGAGAAATATGAAAATTTATCATTTTTATAACACAATGAGAGGGAAAAGTCGAACAGTCCTTTCTTCTTGACAGCAAATAGCAAACTGCTATTACAAAACTATGTTTCATTACAGTTTAAGATATATGTGAATGGTTCATGAAATATTAAAAGAAGAAATGATTGAAGAGAATTTAAATGTCATTTGGAATATTTAACATGGAGATTATGCTTTAATTATCCACAGTAATATTTCAAATCGGACAACGCTTAACAACATACGATATTAAACAGGAATTGGAATTATGAAAATTGCATCGTCTATTTAAGAATTAATAATAAAATTTAAACAAGGTGACTGACTTGTAGAAAAATACAAATTTGTCATTTTCATGGCACAGTGAGAGGGATAAGACAAACAGTTATTTCTTTTTGACAGCAAGCGGCAAATTATGGGTTACAGGTAAAGCTTGCACGTGCGATTTGAGGGAGGATACTACCTGTTTGGCAGGTTTTTCATTGCTAGAGCTAAATACAGATTTGTACACGTACACGTTCCGAATTACTAAACAAATGAATGAAAGAAAGAACGAATGAATGAATAAATTTACTAATGTAGACGAAGACATATACTAAAACGACTTTACAACTATTACTTTACAAAACAACGCAAAAGTGCAATATTTCTTTACAAGAAAACAATTTTAAAGAAAATAATTTCATTCAAAGATAAAATGGATATTCTGCCACAGAAAACTAGAATTAATTTGAGGAAGATGTTGAACTAGAATCAATTTGAAAGAATTCCCTGTTACAACTGGTTATCAGATTACCAAAAGATATGTTTAGGAAAGAAAAAGATTGGTAGAGTAAACAAACTAGTACCTAAACAAATGAATAAAGAAAAAATATAGTATGCATTATAGAATACTAAATTTATGTGTGCATCTAGGATTACAAGTCACAAAGTTCACACAATAATGAAATTCAAACAAAAACAATTGATGAACTCATATATTATTCATAATATAAAACTAAGAAGTGAAGCAAAACAACAAGGTAGTGATTATAAATCTAATTTATATAAACTAATGTTGATATTTTTGGCAAAACAATGGAGAATGTAAGAAATAGAATAGCTGTGCAGTTATGCAGAATAGAGGAAACATATAGAATAAGAAAACTATTCAGCAAGCCATCATTTTCAGCTCAAAATATATTCAATTAAGCTTTTATTTGTATAAATATGATAAAAGCAAATATACTGCTAAATAGAACAATTTACACCGGCAGTGCCATATTTGATTTGTCAAAATTATTAATGTATAACTTTTATTATAATCATTTAAAAAGCAAAACATGTGACAAACTTAAATTGTCATATACTGATACAGATTCATTAATGCTGGAAATATTTACAAGTGATGTATATGAAGAAATGAAGAAGATATACATCTTTATGGTAGAGCTGAATATCCAAAAGACCATTTACTAAGGAGTAAGACAAACAACTTTAAAGTATGTGGTAAATTTAAAGATGAGACAAAAGGTAACATTACTACTGAATTTATAGGATTAAAACCAAAAATATTCTCTATTCTATTTTGAAATAATAATAATAATAATAATAACAATAATAAAGCAAAAGGAACGACATATATTTTAGTAAAATAAAATTTAAGACATGAGTTGTATATAATAAAAAAATTAGGAAAAGAAATAACAAGCAAAATGCATAAAATCAGATTCCGAAAACAAAAGTTGGGTTTTTATGAAATAAATAAAGCTAGTATAAGTACTTTAGATGATAAAAGGTATAGTATTGATGGTCTTAACAAATATTATTTTGGTCATGATAAAATTAAAAATGTTGAATCTTATTATTCAATGCGATAATATATTTATAAACCAGTTTTCTTGGTCCGGTGAAAGGCCGGTGTCCTGGCAAATAGCATCATTTCACCTACTACTTCCATACTTGCAAAGTTGTCCGTAATAAATCGTAGACAATGCAAACTGTGAAACATATACGATGTGGATTTTACATGTACATTGAAACATTAAAGAAAGACAACAAACCTATCGTATACATTTGTAATAATTGTATTTAAAAGTTCTACATAAACATTTCAACGTGACAAACATACATCATATATATTGGAGAGAATACAAGATGGGAAAATTATATATCAAAGTAACTTAAATGGCAGCTATAGAGGTCCTGCACAGTGTCACGGAAGTGTGTGTACGAAAATACCCTTTGTATTACATATGAACATAAATGTAGATCGATTTCGTTAACGCGTTCAGCGTTACCCACGGTGTATGGCGTTAGCCTTGGAGATTTTTAAATTGTGACTTCTGTTCACTCACTGCCGGCAGTTGGGGAAAGGGGTGGGGAGTTACCTGGAGGTATCAGGCTGTCTATTGGACCACGACTATAGTATTTATAGGGCTACTTTGTTTCTAAGTATCACAATCCAGAGGAACCTTGTCAGGAAGATGTCCATTTTCCGGATGCAATCTTGAGCTGCAGAGGTATGTAGAATGTAATACTTTATTCTTTCTTGGTATCCATTACATGTCATGAAATTGTTTATATACTGAATGTTTCGTAATTTATTCTAAATTTCTATTAAGTCAAATCTATGTCGCATAATGTCATGATATCGGATAGAATATAATTCGTTTCAAATTAGACATTTTATAGCAGAACAGACAAGTTGAATTCAATTATATGTTGTAAGCATTAAATGATGAGAAACGTTCGAGTTTTCTTAATCCAGTGTGAGTATTCTTGTCGAGACAGATGTCTGTATGAATGTGGTTATTATAATAATAATCACATGCAGTCGTTCTTATGAAATAATTTAATGTATAACGAAGGCAGTAAATGTGCACGCATGCGTAATGCATATCACTGTATTCACACTTAAACGTGTATCGTGTATTACATGGCTTAGTTATTGTATTTGTAGCTATTCTGGGAAGTCCTTCAACTCCGTGGGTTTGTTTAAACCCGCATACTGGAATCAATGGTGACGTTGGTTTGAGGGACAATACTGGTTAACTAGTATGAGCGGCTAAATGTTCTGAACCAATGGGTCTGCAGGTATGGAGGTTCCCAAGGGATCCTTCAGCAAGCCGGGAGGAGAGGACTATACGAGATCATTCTTCGACCATTCATCGCGAACGCTGGATCAGAAAAATTACATCGCCTGGACGCTACGAGTTAACATCATCATATATGTTGATGTAATATATATATATATATATATATATATATATATATATATATATATATATATATATATATATATATATATATATATATAAATTCTCTAACCTTTATGATAAGATTATTTATTCGTATTCAAAAATTATGTTAATGTTACCAAGCATTCTTCTGTAGAATTCAGGGATAGCACTTTCCGCTCTGTTTGGTTTATATTTGTGATTCTCTATAATGACTTCTATATACCTTGATTTATGCAGTAGGAATTCAGATGAACTGTGTACTTAGATGAAAAAAACTAGAGGGTGGACATGCGGGTGTGTCTGTTTCGCATGAATGCCGATACCACCGACTTTGTAGCATCATTTTTGGGGTGATGTGTGCATGGTCGAGATGGTATAGGGGTTGGTGCTTACAGGCGATGCGATGGGTGCCGTAACCCGCGGATCCCGGTTCGAATCTCCGTAGAGTACGAATTAAAATTCTCTAACCTGTATGATATTATTATTATTATTATTATTATTATTATATATATATATATATATATATATATATATATATATATATATATATATATATATATAGGTACGAACAAGAATAATTGATTATATTTGTTGATAACTCCATACATTAATCATATTTGTTGATGATTCCATACAATTATAATATTTGTTGATAATTCCATTTATGACTCATATCTGTTCATAAAATCCATGCATTGATCATAGCTGTTGACAAACAATATCATATGTGACTGACTATCTGTTGAAAATCTATACTTTTTAGGGAACGATACCGTTTTGATATATCCCTTGTTGGACTTTGTGCATGAGTAGGGCAGGGTTGTCAGTTGTTATAGTTTATTTTATGAGAGGTGAAAGTAAGGATGTGAGCTAGTGTGTCAGATATTCAATTATCATTAATTTGCATTGTAAATATACATCTCATTCACATGCATGTCGTATGTGTCCTTGCTTGAACCAATCCCACCCGGTTTAATCCTGTTACCCACAGATATTGCTCTTAAACCAGCTGCTACCTGTGCACGCACGTAGATGATGTTTGGTTTCACAGAATCAAGCGACTGCCATTATACAAGTTCTTTTCATCCCTAAAGAAGACAGACATATCATAAGGTGATTATAAATATGCGCAGGATCTCACGGTACATTTGAACTCGACAACACTGGGTGACTTGCATGAATACAACGTCGTGAAAGACACATACTGTACTGATGTTATGTGCTATATTTTCGAGGAGTTCAGAACTGTTTGCACGAATAATGACAAACTAGATGCAGCACACTATTGCTCAGCATCTGGTTTGGCACATGATGCGAATTTAAAAATCATCAAAGAATTAGAATTATTGCCTATGATATCTTTCTGAATAGGATGAGACGTTAGCCTGATACTAGGCATATATGCCGAAGCTGGTTATAAATACTATTAGCGATGGAGTAAGGGTAAGAGATAGAGATGATAACAAAAATACAATAGGTCTATGTCAATGTCCATAATTGTGAACCTATTATGTAATAATTCATTCGATTGGGGAGTGGGCCAATACATGCCAGACAAGAACTTTGGATGGGCAACCAAGACCAAAATCAAAGTCATCAATGAGAATCTAATAGGGCAGGTTGCGAATTCACTTTGTTGCTATAAATAGAATCTGATGTTATTTACCCACAAGACCTGGCGTGCACCACCATATTGCTTTCGGACAAACAGAACAAAATTGGAGAGTATACAACGCGATGATTACGCTGAACTATGTATTATACTCTGTGAACTATGTTTGCTCTGCTCATATCAATGTGCACAAAATAACACTCAAAGATAAAATACAAACCAGGTTTATCAGATAAAACAAATAAAGACTTGTTTTAGAGTCTTTAAGTCCTCTAATTTGGGGAGATTAGTGATTTATCAAATAAGAAGATAATTGTCTTATTGTTCGGTTTAATAAAACAGTAAATAAAACCCCCATTCAATAGCAACCTCAGTTCTTTGTCGTAATTTGCATCTTGTATCTTCATTCCTGGTTTCAGTAAACTTATAGTGTCCGTTTTTGCGAGATGTTATGGTCCTTTATTATCCTCTTGTTTGTCCTCATTCGTGCGTAAATTCATATATTTCGCAATTCTCCTATTTGTCTATATTTTACATTCATTTATTGTTCGTTCATTCATTTGTTAATTCTTTCATTCATTTTATTCTTAAGTCCACTCTTTTACTTACCAACCTATAAACACCTACCTCAGTTTGTTCGCCCGTTTCATTGTGCATTCATTTTAATGATAAGACTGACTGGTGAAATAAAAAAACTAAATTAATTAGATTAATAATGGCAATCTCAATAATTATTATGTAGAAAAAAAAATCGTCAGAAAAATCTTAAGGAACATAGTTATAATTAAATGTATACAGCCGTGGTGGATTAATTCCTGAAGATTATTTTAATTTTTGTCAAGCGAAATAAAATGCGTGATATAAACATTTTCATGCATTAACGTTTTCAGACATTCAAAAGATTGTATGTATCAAAATTGGCATGAATAGGTAAATCAGTCAACAAAATCTTTGTATTATAAAGAATAAAATTCATTACGGAATGCTTAGAAATATCTATGTAGAGGATTACCCTTTAACATTCCTCTGGACTTTTCTATATTAAGATGTTCTAGCCATAAACTCAATATTGAAGCAGGTAGATATGAAGGTGGCATTGCCTCAAATAGTCTTTGTAACTTCTGTTCCAGAAATAATTTTCTATTAGTTCATGGCGAACACTCTGCATTTTCTTTTTAATATTGCAAGATATTAGAGAAAAATAATTAAAATAAACGTTGGTGTGCCCGTCCATCTTTAGAAAAATTATAGGTCGATTTCATCGCAAAGCCCACAGTTTATATACCATTTATTAGCTAGTCAAAAACATATACTTAATGTCTGACAGTTATACTATAAGAAGACCATTGTGCTCCAATATAGTGACCTATATTTTTTATGTATTTTAGGATGGTAGCCCAAATTACTGAAATAAAGAATATAAATTTACTCGATTTCCACTTGTGGGGAGATGACATTGTAACCACCCTTTCAGTTGTACAACAGAGTGACTTTCTTTTAGGCTGTAAGGTAATTTCGCCCAGGGAACATCGTCTTCAGTTAACTCGACATACTGAAACTTAGCCGCCATGTTACAAAGTTTGTCTGTATGATCTAAGACACTGCCTACGCAGGGTATTTGTAGGCATGAGGTCATATTTAGTCATGAGGTCATTACGCGTTGTGTCACATCCGCCTAATTCGTAACCTGCCATATTGTTTGGAAAGACGATGAAAGTTTTTGGTGGTATGTTTGAAGTTGATTTTTGTTACCAACACATCTACAAGACTATTTCATGGACTATCCATTAGCACCAGAAAAACTCGTGTCGCAAAAAAAAAATAATTTATTAACACTGAAAAAAAAAAATTACCGATCACAAAAGTACATAACCTTCTGTAATCATGATAAAAACAAAGATAGATACGTTATGAAGTTTGTACGTTCAGTTGGGAATTAAAATTGCCTTATTAATCAACCAAGAACCAAAGTTAAAATCTTGGAAAGATTTGAGTACCATTCAGAGACAAAAGGCTAATAAAGAGTTTAAAAATAAATTGTATAAACTCGTGAATAAATCCATGTTCGGTAAATATATTGAAATTCTATGCAAGAGAAAAGTTAATATATGTGCTGATGATAAAACAAAATTCTGTACTCTACAAGTGGGACACTAATTGATAAATGCTTGGTATTGTGAGTTTTTAGAACAAGAAAATCAAAGTAACTAAGCTTGTTTTAATAAATTCCGTTACAACAAGCTCAAAAGCATATACGGTGATCACATGTGGTCATTAATGAAAGATACAGACTAGTTTTGTGTGGATATCCAGATAGACACCTTTTGCGAATGCATCAAACATAACATCCAGTTTTACGACATTAATGACTGTCCAAAGGACAACGCCTTCAACATACCACTAGTTGACTAGAATTTTCCAGGACTGTTTAAATACGAATTTTACGAATTTTATGGCATCCATATACAGGATTGAATCAAAGTTAGCTTCGTTGAAAACAGACAGAGAAGAAAATAAAGTATGCAATGGTGTCAAAACGTGTGTGGTAAAAAAAGAATTGAAGATTGGATATATGCAAATACTATCTCTTTAACCAAACTCAAACTTATCAAGATATGAACCTGTTGAGATCCTATCATCATGAAATATAGATCCTCAAGATGAATAAGGTTGCTTTGTCTGCCAACTACAATGATCTTTCTACAGAAAAATATAGATTTTACAAATAGAAAATGAGGCAAGCAATTTCAATGGACACCAGTGTGTGTATCAATGTAATAAAGATGTGTCGATTGATGAGTTTTTATAAGGCACAAGTAAATGCACAGACAGTCATAGAGCGTACAGCAAGAAATATTAACAAAAGAATGGAATAATATACTTGAAATGATATAAAGAATTACCAGGTAAGAAACAAGGATAAAATGGCTGAATACTGGAAAGAGTATAAGAAAACAAAGTATCAGTATCATTTACACTATAGAATTTCTGAGTTGTCTCTTACAAGAATTCGTAATGCACTAAGACATAACTTTATGTCTGACAATACTTCTACTTTTTATGTTTTCCTTCGATCTAATTTTAGCTGATAAATCTAACAATACTTTTACCTTTTTATATTTATGTGTTTCTGCTAGCCAATTCAATTAACTTGTACGTCTGGTGGTACTTTAAAATACTGGCTAGAATACTTAAAGGTAATGTGCATAAAATCCACACATAGATCATCTGATATGGTGTAATTCACTTAAAATATTTTCATTGGAGAAATTCACATCTTGTCAATGAAAAAGAACCGATGTCAAAATGTAATAGAATTCCATATGATATCGAGATAGAAATACATGAGGCACTTGCATATGAATTTGAAGATAGATGGAATAGCACTGAAATCTAAAAAGAACTTTATGGAATGATCTTATATTAATATGGGCATCTGCCAAAATGAATATATTTTGTGAGCTTCTACGTTATCTTGTCTATTAATATGCAGGTGAATACTATATTGAACATTAGCTAATTTATTACGACACATGTTATTATCATGCGTACTTTTCAAATTAAGCTAAATACAATGATGATCAGTATAAAAATTGTTTTCACTTGCATGTTGTTTGTAAAAAGAAGTATTTAGTTGCTTCGGTAAACTATTGTCTTAATTTATACTGCTGAGAATAAAGCATCTTAGATGATCCTTTCACAGCAATCATGATCCTTTCTATTACTGGATTGAAAATCTGTTCTGGATCAGTTTCTTTGTCTTTCTTACACAGTATCATGCCTCCTTTTAATTTATTCATTGTGAATCAAGTACAACAGCTGTTCAAGTTGCATTAGCTGCCGCATGACAATTTTTGTCTTTATTTATGTAGCCATCATAGAAGAAATTAATTTTCCTTCATGTATTTATCAATTTTAACTGATTGAGACATATAATCTGAAGTACTCAAATCATTCTGAAGATAAATATTTTCAACCTGAGACGACCTTCTATAACTTCTGAAGCTTTTGCCAATGTAATGTCAAACCTCAAATCCTGAGGATGAACAAAAGGATACAATGGACTATGATCTGTTACTGTTAGGAAATCAAGTGCTACTCTAAATTTCTTTCTGAATACTGCAAACTGAATAGCTTCAGCACCAGTATTTTGTGCATACCAAACTCTTGATCTTAAGGTTTCCAATTTATCATTGCTCTATTTTGTTTGTTCTTACAGACACCAATACCTACAGGTCTTTGTATGTCATAACAATGCTGTATTAATTTAAGTTGTAAAGGCCATAACTTTCTTAAGAAATGGTTATGTCTTTATCCAGCATTCTTCCCAAATTATTAACCACTGCATTATTAACATCTCATTTAACCTTTGCATCAAATTATATGAAAACCAAAATATTAAGCCCTATCTTAAGTATTGCTACTTGTAAATTGTGTTCTTGTTTAATACTAATAGGAGTAAGTGTAATACCCATAGCAAAAAAAAAAAACACAAAAACAAAAAAAAACAAACAAAAACAACAATCACTAAATATCGTGTTTTCGGCAATGAAACACCAGTTTTCAGTTAAAAGTGCAGTTAAATAGCAGTTTTCTTAGAAGTTACTTCACCTAGAATCAGAAAAGCAGTTTTAGAAAACAGTTAAAATGCATTTAAAAAACAACATAAAACACCAGTTGTTTTGCAGTAATTCAACAGTTTTTATTTACTGGTTTGAAAATTAAGTTATATTGACAGTAAAATACCAGTCCTTTTCCGAGACCATTTTTTTAATAATCACACTCATATTCCAAGTCCAGTTATTTGAGCAGTACAACTGAAAAATCCAGTTTTCTTGTATCGTAAACATTTCAGCCCAAAGAAAAACACGAAACATTTTCAATGAAATGCAATCTTAGGTCCTAATAGTCTAAGAGTCTAAGTGTCTTAAAAATGCATGTTATAGTATTGGAATTAAATCCAGTTTATATTAATCATGATTTATCAAGCTTCCTGCACTAAACAAAGTTTACTTGGTAATTTCTTTTTACTTGATTTCAGTAAAAGATTTACTAACTGTTTACTAGCTTTTACTTATTAATTACTCACCTTTACTTACTTAAACAGATATTACTTGATTCAGTAAAATAAATTACTTAAAGCTATTACTAAGTAATCAAATTACCTAATTTTCAAGCATGAATTACTTACATTTTTTTTATTTGAAAAAGATAGTTCATTTGAAGCATTAAAAGAAATTATTTGGTAATTTCTTTTACAAGTAGATTTTAGTAAATGTTTTAGCACCCGATTACCAGTTTTGACTTAATACTTATTCATTTTTACATGGCTACTTAAACAGATATAACTTAATTCAATAAAATGAATGACAGGAGACTATTAATAAGTAATCATATTACTTCATTTTCTGGCGTGAATTACACGATTTACTTGAAAATGACAGATGACTTGAAAGAAAGAAAAATTTGATTTAACTACTCAGGAATTACTCAGTGATTAAATTATTACAATACAAATAATGTCATGCCTCAAACAGTGTTATTGACTTGGCACTCTAGCTCTAGTATATACATAAATGGCCAAGACGTATATCAGCAGGCTGTCACTTTTGGCATGGTATATCCCTTACAAAATTGCAAAACGCATCGAAAGTGCAGTACATGCTGTACTTTTGCTGGTCAAATACTGCATCTATGATGCAATATTGCAGTACATTTCCAGCATAAACACTCACTTATCCTCATTTCCAGCACTGAATGCTATCATGCTGAATATGCATGCTGCAGTAATGCTAAATTGATTTAAAAATATCACAACAATTCTGGTTTCGAGGACGAATTGCTGTCATGCTGAATTTGCGAGCTGCAGTCATGCTGAACTGACTTGATAATTTCACAATTCAGTATCCCAGTATGTATTATTATGCTGAAAGTACATACTGCAATCATGATAAATTTACATACATATGCATGACATGGAAGAATTAACCAATACTGCATTTGTGCTGCAGTTATGCTATAAAAACTTTATCATTTCAATCGGGAAGAAACAAATTTTCAACACGCCGCTGTAGTTGTTTTCACTCGAATGTAAAATTTGAAAGATGTTACAACTGAAAAGTGGGTTTTAAACAGTAGTTGTTAATTTTTATAAAATTGGCTATATTCACTATAAAATACTAACTTTTATAACAAATAATAATAATAAAAATAAAAAAATTTTGTAAACCACCACGTCAGAACTAGCAAATTCTATGTCTTTCCAGTATTGTACCCCTACATAAATTACAAGCTGGAATTTCTTGCATTCGATACATTTTTCTTACTGTTCCCGTCTAAAGTGTTTCAAATTCTGTCATCCACATCTGTTAATAAGGCATTTCGGTTTGTAAAACTAAAATAAAAATAAACATTTATTTAAACAACAGAACTGTTACTAAGAAATAAATATAACATGAGTGGACTAACCTGAACACACAAGAAACCGAGTTTGGTCATTATATATCACTAAATTTGTATACAGTATAAATGTTTACTTATATACAGTATAAATGTTTACTTATATACAGTATAAATGTTTACTTATATTCTGAATACCTTAAATGAAATATGTAGATTATCTTTTAGTTTCCAGTTATTCCATTTTATTAAACTTAATATTATTACCAGATTTATACTACATTTTTGAATGTGGTAAATATAAAAATTGTAATAATAATAATAATAATAATAATAATAATAAACAACTCCATTATTCATAGATTAAAGGAAAGTAAATGCAAGTGATATTATTTCCTGTATTATACATTTCCATACAATATGCTTATAATTAGAATTATTTACCCCCCCCCCCCCCAAAAAAAAAAAGGGGGGGGGGATTCTGTTCTTCTGAATCTTCTTTTGCTTATCATCTAACATGTTATACCTGTCCGTGTTATTGTTACAATAAGTGTTGTTGTTGTGAAGTGTGAAACATAATTATTATTATTATTATTAACTACTGTCAGAAGAAAAAAATTGAGTTCTTTTCATACTGATTAAAAACTTTAAAATGTACATATTCTCGAATAATTATTTTTTCTGAGAGAGAGAGAGACCCTTTTCATCTGCCATAATACTGTAAAGAATTATGCTACACACATTTTTCTTTTGAAAAAAAAATGAAATAATAAAATCACATAAGATGAAATGTTGTTTTCAGCGACAGAGACCTAATTCGGTATCGAAATAGTAACAGCGGTTATTTCCAGCCTGTTACTAACCACGAAATATGCACATAACAGTTTTGCAGTAATGAAGATACCGAACTACCGTAGCAGCCTCGTTTTTTAAAGAGGCTCTATTTTTGAGTCTGAATGGTCAGAATTTTGTTTGTGAATTCGGGACATTTCATTGCAAGTGATCGATACCAATACGTGTGCAGCAACTGATCATACAACCCTGGAGATAACTGTTGCGAACGAAAATAATGGAGTTATCATGTTGCTGAGTAAAATAAAGATCGTATTGCATTTTGGTGGTTTACAGGACTGCAGTTTTGTCCCCCGGTTTAATACTTCAAATGAGATGAGCTTACAATCTTGCTAAACATAATCATTGAGATGATCATTTTGCAGATTATTATTATTTACTGTAGTTCTCGATGCCAAGTTGACAGTTCTAGACAATTGGAATTTTGGATGACGAGAGCTTGTCAATCACATTTCTGTTGCCCTTAGGACTCTTTTCTTCTAGCATATCAAATTATACAATTGCCCCCATGCAGTGAACTTTAACCGAATCAAGTTCAGAGGTTACATATAGGTATTCTAATTTTTTTATTTGTTTTTAAATGTTTCCAAAGAAATGGAAGTGATTATATTTCAAAGGTTTTAAGGAATCAAGTGAGTAGTTTCACAGGTTTTTTAAAAGATGTAAAGTACTGAACGCTTGACAGATATCATGTTGCAGCCTTTCCAAAATGGATGGTAAATTAAAATTTAGGATCTCTTTAAAGGATGGTCATGAATTACACTTAAAGATGTTTCTTAGACTTGTGAAGTGATTTTCGAATGTTGAACTACATTAAATACTTACGTTGTTTTGCCAAACAGGAAAATAGTCAAGTTTCTGTCCATGTTGCATAGTACATGTTGCAGTACGATAATTTATGTCAGTGGATGGTACCTGAATTATACAAGAAGGGGATGATGCAGGATTTTTTTCTGAGATGATTTGTTTAGAAGAGGTAGTTCACTGTAATTCAAATGGCTAATATTCTTTATTTTTTCACCTAAAAGTGTACTAATTTAACAGATAGGGGGAGAACCTAACCATCTGACAACATCCACCTCTTCGATCTGGATTTGTATACTGAAGTGAAGTGAAATGTGTATAAAGCCATAAGAAAAAAATGTGTCGATTTTCTTTCATATTGGATAAAAATCGTGAGAGATTCCTTGTGCTTAAGAGCTTGCCTTTCTGTGGATCAGCCTAAATATCTGAAATCTTTCCCTTAGTAATTCATTCGATATGATCCAGATCATACACCCACCAAATCTCCTTTATTTGCTCTATGTGCAACAATTTAGTAAGGAATGTAGAATGTCATTTTAAAAAAGACAGAATTTAACAGCATATCAGGACATCATAATACTCGGTTGAGAGGTTTCATCTTAACAAACTTTTAAATGTTATGATAGAAACTACTAATATATTGCACAACTGTGTGAAAGAATGTTTAACTTTGATAAATAATGTTTCAAGCAATTATGATAAATACTGTTCCAAACAAAAATGAATTTGTATTCATTCCTTCCACTTTGTTTCCTTTGATTTATTCAGATTTTAGAGGTCCCCAGTGAAACTGCATGATTAATAGTGAGCAAAGCTTGAACATATGTAATGAGTTCTTTAGAAAGTGTGCATATGTAAAACAATAGGTTAAAGGTACACCCGTGTGAGTTGCAAAAATGGTAACACTCAGGAAGTGCATGTAGTATGCCATTATCTTGCACATGCTTCATTGCGAAAATAAAGAAAGGCAAGCAAGTAATTATTTTCTAAGCCATAGATCTTATTAAGAAAATCTTCCTTTATGCTGGAACCCCTAATAAGTAAATCTTCCTTTATGCTGGAACCCCAGGGTTCTCAGTAGATTACAAAACTGAAGAGTCATTTGACCATTGACCCCACAATCTCAAGAGTCAATATGAAAATCTAAAGTATATACTCGATTATAAGTCGCCTCGACTATAAGTCAGAATGATCCGATTTACAATATCCCGTAATATGTTGATTCCACACGTCGTACAAATAAACAATGAAAGTTACTTTTTTTGTGATTCACGGTATCCTATAAATGTCACTATCTAATGTCATCTGGTACAAAGTCCAAGAATTAATCCTCATTGTCTGATAAAGTTCTGAAATCCTACATCGTCGTCTAGTCATCGTAAATCTCGTCCGACTCCGATTCTCGGCTTTACTGTCATATGCGGGTGCTTATGCAAAGACTGAGCTTGGGCTCTGTGAGTAACACTTTGATCATAAAGTCAGAAATCAATTCAAGGCTGCAACTGAACACATGTCAATTGTGCGGCAAGATCACAGGGAATTCAAACAGCCACCCTCTGTTACTTGGCACAGAACATGTATCAAACTCGCGGCTTGATCAAAGGGTTGTCACGTGGGAAAACAAAGAGTGTGGTGCCTTTACAAGCAAAGGGATTAAGGTCAAAGTATATGCACAGGAAGTTGTAGAACTCTACTTGGCACTGAACAAGTATAGATTGGCGGCTCGATCAAAAGGATTGTCAACTTGAAAACAAGGTGAGTCCCGTTACAAGCCAAAGGCTTATCGGCCCACATGCACTGGCAGATAACTTGCGAAATATCACTTTAGAATTAAATCTGACGAAAAGGAAATACAAATTAAATCAAAACTTTTATTGCATCAAGCACAGTCTTTATACAGCAAAACACAAATAATAATACAAATACAGGTTGTTCGGACTTGCACGAAAATGGAGGCAATATACTTACTAGTAAACACCCAGCGTAAACATTGACGGACACTTCATTTTGCTGTAGGTAGTATGTAATGTACCGGTAATATTTTCAAATTAATAAAATCAGTCATGAAACGGATAAACACAGTGCATACCATATATGCATTACTGCATACGAATAGTGACATGAAAACGTAAAAATATATGAATTGACAGTATTTTTATTTACCGCAAACATCTAGAGTTTCCAACATTACCCCAAGATTTTTTATTTTTTTAATGTCACGCTTATAAGACGACCCCTACTCTGCATGAGTCGAATTCTAAGTAAAAAACGTCGACTTATAAGCGAGTATATACGGTATGAAATATTTAACATAAATAAGGTTCATTGAATATAATGATAATAGTCGAATGTCTACTGTAATTTGTACGAGTCAATTAAAAATGTATGTTCTGTTTTGATTTAAGTAAAAGAAATAAATATTACTTCAAATTTTATATATTTTAAATATTTCTTTAGTTTTTGTGACTTCATTTCACTGGTGTATGTGCTTATGAAAGCAGTGAGATATCATGACTGTTTTCCTTATTTAGAGACTTTTTTTGTAGTATTTAATGACATCATTAAACTGGAAGGTTTTGAATATCAGTTTTTCCTTATATAGACACAGTATTTTTGCAGTTTTCTGTAGTTTTTTTGTGATATTATAAAACTGGTAACCTCTTTTACATATTTCGGTCAATTTCACTGCTTTTAAACTGCAGTTTCATTGAAAACTGCCAAAAATACTGCTATATGCAAATCAGCTCACATTTACTAGTTTAACAGCTACAACTGGAATTTAACTGGTCTGAAGAAAGAAAAACTGGTAAAAAACGGCAATTTTACTGCAGTTCTCTTTGCTAAGGGGGATGCTTCTTGTTTGTGCAGAAGTATGTATTTACAATATGTTGCTATCCTTGCTATTTAATGGATACAAATCCCTGTCTATCCCAAAATATGAACCTGGTAACTTCTTAACTTTTAGCAAGATCCACTTCAAGTGCAGATAGTCCTCAAATGCAAGAATGATGGGTTGGTGCATTACATGAAACCCATGCCTACCCCACTCTGTAACAGTTTCACCCATATATATACTTACACAAAAGTTGGAGACCGCCATGGGGAAAAAGAAGTTTCCCTATAATTTGACCTAGAGTAAGTCTTCCTCAGGGGATAATAAATAACATGCACACGAACACACAATAAGCCACATGCTCTGAATAATAAATGTTTATATTTTGGCACAGAGAAACAAAACTATCCCGAATAATGAATGTCTAAACTATTTTTTAAAAAAAACAACCAGAATAATATAAAATATAACTACATGTCTAGAAAAGGAGCTATTATTTGTGAAAAAGGCAAATGAATATGGATGCAATCTAGCAGTACTATCTCAACATATAACTTGTTATAAAGTCTTGAGAGGAGGTAACAGCTAGTATCATTAAGATCCATAATAGATAAATCACAAGTAGTTTTCATAGGTCTAATCATGTTGTTATTTTCACATTTATTTTATTTTTGTTGTCATCTATTTGGTTACTTTGGTTAAATCCTTTATTTGCAGCTCTAACAAAGTATTAGCATTAGCAATTATCGTATTATTAAAGTTATTAATACATGTGCTGGTACTAATGTTCATTAACTTTGTAATCTCTTGATCATCTTGTTGGATTTTCATTATTTAAGTCTTTCTGTAACTGTTTGAACTGTAAATACAAAGTTTTCCATATATTTTTTTATTTTCCTCCATGTCACTCTCTAAAGCTCTACTTTAAGTTGATCTTTGTTCAATATGCTACAAGTACTGCTGAATATTTGTTATTTCTTCTGCTCTTTCTCTTATGCAATGTTTGTATGGCATTGGATAAAGTATAAAATATCTTTTTAAATAAGTCCTGTTCATCTAAATCCCTTTTTCTGTAGTCATCAATGTGCTTTTAAAAGTTTTGAATTGTGTTTGCTCTTTCACTACCACTTTGTTCAATATCAGACATTTTGTTGCCAACTTGTTCTCACCAAGGTTTTATATCTTGCAAGTTGTAAGACTTCAATATGGTGTGCATCTTATTAATATTTAATTACTAAATTCTTATTAACTGCATCTCTTGCATTTACATGATCACCCAATTTTGCGATAGTTGTTATTCACTATTAAATCAGTTTACTGAATGACCTAGTGTTTTGTCTTTCATTTCTGCTAAACTAAAACTAAACTCACTAAGACTTTTTAGAGGTGTCTTGCCCATTGAGATATAAGTGTAATCAACTTTGTCTGACCTCCATTTAACTGATGATCACGTTTATATGACAATATTTTGTGAAAGTTCTTTTCTTACTTAAAACTATGTTTAACCAACAGTCTCATTCATGTTCTGACTCTGTAGTCTTCATTTAGATATGAAATGCTTTATATATATATATATATATATGTATATATATATATATATATATATATATATATATATATATATATATATATATGTATATATAAATCTTTATTAATTCAATTATCTGATGTTAATTATCCTTGGCCTAATTGTTCCAACAATCTGATGCCAGGAGAGTTGCTTTGATATGCCTCAAGGTCACACTAATGAATAGCTGACACATGCATCTGAAACAATGGTCAAGGAGTGTTACAGTTACCTCTCACCTAAGCAAGCCTGATTAGCAATAGGTAAAAAAAACCAAAGTATCATCAAATAGCGAACTCTGTCTTGAGGTAAATAAAATAGGTTTCCAACTGTCACATTTATCTGATGATTTTTAGTGCAACGGACTTCATCAGACAAATGGGACTAGACTTCAGATTTTCAGAATTCTATCAGATCATAAGCTACTACACATTTACTCTCCTTTGTCTGCTTCGGTTTATCTTCAACCCTTTCAAAGGAGTTTTCAGCATAGTGTTTTTCTGTTCTCTGCTATCATTCTTTTTGTATGATTCAGAATGTCTTCCACATTTGCTTTCTAGAAGCCATGGTAGCTCAGTTGGTAGAGCGTCTGACTCGTAATCCAAATGTCATGGGTTCAATACCCAGCCAGGCCAGCTGCTTTGGTGTTTTTGGGAAGACACTTGTCTGACACAAACATTTGTTCTCTTGTAATCTTTCTGTGTCTTTGTCCATGTTTGTAAAAAAACGATGAATTGGATGGTCCTGCTGCACAGACATTTAAAGGTATAGTCTTCAATGATTTCTGCTAAGTAAAAGCAAGCAATCTCTCAAAATAGATTAGCTTTTCAGATGCACATTGCTTGCAACTCTGGTATTTTGTGTCATGTTTTTCCATTTCACCAGCTGACTTCTTAACATTGCATACATAACCTTTTATTGTCATCATTTATTACAATAATGTAATTGAAATAGTTGAAGAGTAGTCAGATGGATGTTTATCCTTGGTCACCCTGATTCATTCTCTAACTTTCATGCATTTAATGGTAAAGACATCATCAACATTAGACAGAGCAGTGAAAGCTGGTGGACTAGGACAAACATCCATCTGAATAACTCAAATATCCCTAAAACATGCTTGTATAAACCATATGGACATTTTGTCCACATGCATACATGTATGTAATACAAGAAAGGACAGACAGATAGATAGGGAAATAAAGATATATTAATAGATTGATATAGATACAGAGAGGTAAAAATGACAAAAAAAGGGCAGATGGAAGAGAGAATTTGTTTTTCTAAATAAGCAAACTGCCAATTCATTTAAATTATGTTACAACCAATAAAGCACTATCTAAACAAAATACAATAACTCTGCAATTTACTTCTTTGTGAAAAAGCAAAATTTAGAGGGAACTGTGTTTAGATTAAATACAACTAACACTTTTCAAGTTTGTTGTGGTTTATCACAAAATGTACTTGTACTAGGAAAACTTTCTCCTGAGATTAGGAAACCTTATCGTTGTTTATTAAATTTAAATAATGCCTTTAATTGTCCATTAAATTTCTAGAATACTAGTTTTTACATGGTGAAAAATTAAATTACTCAATAAATATAGCTTCTAACATTAGTGTATTTATTAGGATGGTGTCATTCTTCTAACAAATTTTACTGTCTAGAAACCTTATGACAGATTAACCACAGGTCCGCTTGCACTTCCTACTTTCTACTAGTTTGTGTTTGATCTAACACATTTCAACAGCAACCATAGTAAAACTAACAAATTTAACTCAGAATACTTTTTAGCCTTGCTAAAGCGGAATATTTTTAAGCTGATTGAGACTGAACTGTTATATTTCAAATATACATAATATGATATCAGTTCCTTACCATATACACTGTACTTGACTTTCATTAATAAGTCAAATAGCCCTGCCTCTTCAATCAATTAATCAATGCATCAAGTTTATTTTTATCCGACTACTTAACAAGTTGGAATATGATTAAGTCATTATGTAACCTTGACCTTATCATTGACATTGTGACAAAAAGATTGGTATAAACATTTTTTAATACTCACTATGGCGCTGCACACTAACTTTGATGTTCAGCCGTTAATTGAAAGGAGACTTGTTTGGAAATGCCTATTTAAGAAACACATGCCAGTGTCATTGATTCTGCAATTTGTATAATGTTTTAAGAAAATTTTTTATAAATATGGCAGTGATGAAAAAGAGTCACTAATGCAGATCGCAAGCTGCCCATAACCAAAAACTGACGGTTCCAACAGTCATAATTCTGTGGCACATGGAGACAAGAAAAAGAAATAAAAAGACTCAGGTGAATAATTACAGGAAGTTGCAAAAGAAAAATATAGATACTGATGTATGTCCAATTAGAGTTAATCTTTGTATGTCCAATTAAAGTCAATCTTTGTATGTCCAATTAGAGTCAATCTTTGTATGTCCAATTAGAGTTAATCTTTGTATGTCCAATTAGAGTTAATCTTTGTATGTCCAATTAAAGTCAATCTTTGTATGTCCAATTAAAGTCAATCTTTGTATGTCCAATTAAAGTCAATCTTTGTATGTCCAATTAAAGTCAATCTTTGTATGTCCAATTAAAGTCAATCTTTGTATGTCCAATTAAAGTCAATCTTTGTATGTCCAATTAAAGTCAATCTTTGTATGTCCAATTAAAGTCAATCTTTGTATGTCCAATTAAAGTCAATCTTTGTATGTCCAATTAAAGTCAATCATTGTATGTCCAATTAAAGTCAATCTTTGTATGTCCAATTAAAGTCAATCTTTGTATGTCCAATTAGAGTCAATCTTTGTATGTCCAATTAAAGTCAATCTTTGTATGTCCAATTAGAGTTAATCGTTGTATGTCCAATTAAAGTCAATCTTTGTATGTCCAATTAAAGTCAATCTTTGTATGTCCAATTAGAGTTAATCATTGTATGTCCAATTAAAGTCAATCTTTGTATGTCCAATTAAAGTCAATCTTTGTATGTCCAATTAAAGTCAATCTTTGTATGTCCAATTAGAGTTAATCATTGTATGTCCAATTAAAGTCAATCTTTGTATGTCCAATTAAAGTCAATCTTTGTATGTCCAATTAAAGTCAATCTTTGCATGTCCAATTAAAGTCAATCTTTGTATGTCCAATTAGAGTTAATCGTTGTATGTCCAATTAAAGTCAATCTTTGTATGTCCAATTAAAGTCAATCTTTGTATGTCCAATTAAAGTCAATCTTTGTATGTCCAATTAAAGTCAATCTTTGTATGTCCAATTAAAGTCAATCTTTGTATGTCCAATTAAAGTCAATCTTTGTATGTCCAATTAAAGTCAATCTTTGTATGTCCAATTAAAGTCAATCTTTGTATGTCCAATTAAAGTCAATCTTTGTATGTCCAATTAGAGTTAATCGTTGTATGTCCAATTAGAGTTAATCTTTGTAAGAAAAAGCAGATGTAGATTTATGATTTATAATCAAGAGGCTTAATTCAGCATGAAAAAAGCAAGCTGAGGAAAAAAACAAAAAAAACAAACAAGCAGCCAAAGTGGGCTAGATATTGTTCACCTGTTGACAAATCCGTAACAGCCAAAATGAAAGAGCAGCTGGCCAAGAAATCTGGGTTAGTAGGATGCTTTCTGTCAAATTTTATTCCAATAGTGTTGTTTGCTTATATTATGAAAATAATTTGTTTTTAAGATTTCTCTATTGTTCCTGTGTCTATCTTCATCCATATCACAAAAGCCTTGATGCCAGGATACTTACTGTCAAAGTTGGTAAAATTCTGTCGTGTTTTTATCAGATAAAGTTGCTTTAATGTTTTCCTACTTTTAACAATGGCAGATCACCATCATTTGTATAAATCTCAAATACCTTCAAGCTAAGACACTTTCTTTCAAATTAAATGAAATTCTGCTGAACAGTTTTCGAAAAAATCTTTTTAAATGTTTCTCTATTTTTAGTAGCTGCTGCCATATTTGATGGTGGATCATCATCATTTGTACAAATGTATGAGCCCTTCTTACCAGGATGCTTTCAAGTCAAATCTGGTCAAATTCTGACGAGTGGCTTTTGAAAAGTCACTTAAAGGATTTCCATTTTGTTTAACAGTGGGCATAATTAATGGCAAATCAGCATCATTTGTACAAACTTAAAAGCCCTTCATGCCAAGATGCTTTCCATTAAATTTGGTCAAATTCTGTTCAGTAGTTTTCAATAAGTTGCTTAAAGGATTTTCCATTTTTAGCAACAGTGGCCATATTTAATGGCATATAGAGATCATTTATACAAACTTTAAAGCCATTCATGCCAGGATGCTTTGCATCAAATGGTGCTTAGTGGTTTGGGAGAAGTCATTTGAAGGATTTATTATTTTTATTGTGGTGGACATATTTGATGGCAAATCAGCATTATTTGTACAAATTTCCAAGCCATTGATGTTGGGATGCTTTATATCAAATTTGGTCAAATTCCTTTAAGCAGGTTTTGAGAAGAAGACATACAAGGTTTTTCTATTTCTAGTAATGGCAGCCATATCCGAGAGCAAATCAGCATCAGTTCTCTAATTTGAAAGCTTTGTGTCAGGATGCTTTCTGACAAATTTAGTCAAATTCTGTCATGTGGTATCAGAGCAAAAGTCATTAAAAAGGTTCAATATTTTTGGTAACAGTGGCCATACTTGAAAGTGGATTGGTCTCACTTGTAAAAAAAAAAAAAAAAAAACCCTTAATGCCAAGATAATTTCTGTCAAATTTGGTCAAATTCTGCTGAGTGGTGTTTTAGAAATCATGGAAAGTTTTTTCCATTTTTAGTAATGGCAGCAAAATGTGATGGTATATTGCCATCATTTGTACAAATTTTAAAGACCTATATATGAGAACGCTTTTTGTCAAACTTGAAAATAATCAAATTTGATGGATACATAACAGATATATGGCCATACCATAAGCTCACTCGGCCTTACAACCAGGAGAGCTAATAAAACAAGATGTCCAAGTGGGTCTGAGATCTTGCACCTGGCTGATATCGGCCTAATAGCCAAGTGCAAGAGCAGTTTGCCAAGAAATCTGGTTTAATAGGATGCTTTCTGTCAAAATTTCTTCAAAATTGGTTATGAAATGTTGTTAGAAAGTTTCTCAAGTTTTAGTATCTTCAGACATATTTGATGGCAGATCAGAATCATTTGTATGCAGTTTAAGGCTTTCAAACCTGAACGTTCTCTGACAAATTTAGTCAAATTCTGTTTGAGAAGTCTTTTAAATGGTTTTCTATCATATTGGATGGCAGATCAGCATCATTTGGAGCCCAAAATTGGTTATTTTAACAGTTCAACGAAATTGGAATACAGAATGAATACAAACAGAAGGATAAATGAATTCTTAAGATAATGGGCAGCACAAATGCAGAAAACAGAACGATGAATGACAAATGAAAATGGAATGTAACATTAATATATTTCAAGAATGGATTTAAAAATAGATTATTTTCAAGCTGCCACTAAATTTCCACAGATGAAATCCCTTTACTATGATAAACTAGGATCAGATTCTTTACAATGACAGACAACTTTTCCCCCCTTACAAGCCATGACATTGTTCTTCATGATACTGACAAAAAAATAATGGCTATTTGATGCGATGACATGGTTGTATCTGTACAAGAATAATTTGAATGAAATGAAATAAAAAAATAAAATTTGGTGACAAATACACAACTATATTTTTATACTTATTGCAGTTGTGATTTTATTTAATGTATCATAAATTCAATGCTGTCTTTTGCATTTTATACATTTGCTATTTACCTAAGACACGCTTTTAATAAAACAAGACACAAAACCTACAGTACTGCCTTTGACACTCTCAAAAACAGAAAACTCAGCTTCAGTAAATGCACTTCCATTTTGTTCCAAACGTGCAGAAAGGAAAAGGAAAATGGAAGTGATAAACATAAAATCTGAATGCATTTCTGACACCATAAATAAAAAACAATGAGATGATAGATGAAATGCAAATGTGAATGGAATTCTGATTTGGTAAAATTACCCGTCTATACTTGAAAGGCCATTAAGTCGGGATGCTTCTGTAAATTTTAATCAAAATCTATTGAGCAGTTTCTAGAAAGAAATCATTTTTTAAAAATTTCTATTTTTAGTAATGGTGGCCATATTGGACATCAGTTAGGCATCAACTGTAAAAGAAAATTTAAGGCACTTAAGTCAAGATGTTTTGTGTCAAATTTGGTCAAAATCTGTTTAGTGCATTTAAAAAGAAGTCATTAATGGTTTTCTGTTGAACAGCTATTAGGAAGTTGTTTAAATTTTGTTTAATTTTTTTTTATAATTGTTGCAATATTGGATCATAGCAGATTGGAATCATATATATAAATCTGAAAGGCCTTCATCTCACAATTTTTTCTATCAAATTTGGTCTTCATCTTTAGAGCAGTTTTTTGAACATTATTTAAAGGTTTTATACTTTTAGTAGTGGTAACCATATTTGATGGTTGTTTGGCATTGTTTGTACAAAGCTGAAAGGCTTTCATGCCAGAATGCTCTCTGACGATTCAGGTTAAAGCTGGTCCAGTGGATTTTGAGAAGCCGAAAATGGCTAATGTTGGTGGACGGTGCATGGCACACAATGCATGATACATGACACATGATGGATGCAGGACAATACATGTACCATATGCTCACTTGCCCCATATGGCCTGGTGAGCTATAAAGTAAAAAGACATTAACATCTGCAAGAGTCTAAATGATGCAAGACATCAAAATATTTTAGATGGCTGCTTAGCTACAGTCTAGAAGAATTAATGAAATCTAAGATCCAAGCCATTACTCCATCAGAATATGAAAATAAAATCCTTCATAGCTATATTTGATCTAATTTAAAAGTTTACATATTAAATGTTATTAAAATAACTTAAATTATTGCCAAGCAACTGTGTATATAAAAATGAAAACAATAAAATATAAAGACTGTAATCTACTGCATGTAACATACAAGACCAACTGTATGTAGCATACAAGACCAACTGTATGTAACATACGAGACCAACTGTATGTAGCATACGAGACCAACTTTATGTAGCATAAGAGACCAACTGTTTGTAACATATGAGACCAACTGTATGTAACATATGAGACCAACTGTATGTAACATGAGACCAAATATATTTAACACACAAGACCAACAGTATGTAACATACAAGACCAACTTTTGACATACCAGACTGGATAGTAACATACAAGACCAACTTTTGACATACCAGACTAGAAGGCAACATAAAAGACCAACTGTAGACATATTAGACTGGATGGTAACACACAAGGTCAACTGTAAACATACCAGACTGGATGGTAACATATAAGACCAATTGCAGACATATCAAACTGGATGGTAACATATGAGACCAACTGAAGACATACCAGATTGGATGGTAAGATATGAAACCAACTGCAGACATACCAGACTGGATGGTAACATACAAGACCCGCTGCAGACATACCAGACTTGATGGTAACATATGTGACCAACTGTAGACATACCAGACTACTTTTAAACAAAATATCAAATGACCATATAATTAGAATAGTTTTAGAGTGTGGACAGATGCACGGCCAGGTGAAAAAAAGATTGTTGTATGGCTGCAATATCTGATTAGGGGGCAATTGTTGAAAATTGTTCATAGAAACTATAGCATACTGATATAGAGCATATAAAAACCAGATCTTGCTTGTTTGTTCAAAGTACAATAAGGTGAGTACATGAAAGGGAAAAACATTTTTAAGCTAAGCCTAAAGGCACTTTATATTTCATGCATATTTTCCTCTCAAGGATTTTCTGCAGAGGAGAATCAGTATAGGGGTTGGGATTGTAATTAGGTAAATTAAAAGAAAAATACAAATCTAAATGAATTAGCTGTATTCATACAAATATGTACAATATATTATACAATTATTTACATTAAATGTGATATTTTACAATATTTACAAGTTTAACGTCTGAAGTAATAATCTATCGCTAGAGAGAAAAGAGCAAATCCTGCTGCACTAAACAGTCCTGCCTTCAAACCAGCTGAAATGGAAGGAAAATAAGATATTAACCAGAAATCTGCACTAAAGCAGCAAGTCCACATTTTTTCTCCGTTATTCTTCACTGTCACTGAAGCTGTGGTACCTCAGTTGGTAAAGCATTGGACTCGTAATCCAATGGCTATAGATTCAATACCCACCCAGGCTAGCCTTGGTCAGCTTCCTCTGTGTGTCCTTAGGAAAAGGAGCTTAGCTCTTATTTCCTCTGCATTATAGCCAATAATGTGTTTAAAGTGTCATTATACCAAACAAATAATCACCATTGTCACCACCAATGGTCCTACGACACCCTCTCAGCCCTGCTCCCATAGGTGGGTCAAAATTTTAACATTTCTTTTGTTCAACTGACATACCTTCAAAATTCACTGGTTACACTCTGAATTTGTCATTAAACAATAAAGAAAGGTTTAAGCAATACCATATAATTATCAGAATAAAAAATACATGTACATGGACATGATGAATCATGCTACCTGAACATTTCAATAATTTCAGGTTATACCAACAGTTCTTTAGATAAATACAGCAGAAATTGAGGAGAACAGATTTGACTGGAACATAGGTTTTGTACAAAATTCCCAGTTGACCATCTTTTCCATGAAAACTTACAAGAAAAAGTAAGAATCTGATTCAAAATAAAGCATGCAGTATTGAGATGAGTATCAACTGCTCAAGGGCTTGGTTTTCTCAAGTTAAACAAGGGCTTGTTTTTTTCAAGTTAAACAAGGGCTTGGTTTTCTCGAGTTAAACAAGGTCTTGGTTTTCTCAAATTCACAAATTATATTTATTTGCACGACAGTCTATGCTGAAATATGTTAGTTACATACCTTGAAAATATTGTAAAACTAAGTAACCATGATTTCAATATCCTGGTCAACTCAGTTCTTATTACGCTTTCTATTTTTTTTTCTTTTATTATATGTGTAACTTTGCTGATATATGAATTTGAAATCATACAATACTTAAAGATCTTTTTTTTCATTAGGAGTTAACAATTTCAGCCACATTTTAAATTTTTACAATCTCTCTTTTCAGTGGTTGAAAAATCTCAAAAAATCCACTCGCCCAGTCAAGCAAATACTAAACATTTTTAGTCAGCCTTGAAATAAAACTCTTACGCAACCGCTACTATATAAATATAAAAGTTGACAATGTTAACAACCTTCATTTGATCATGTAAAAGGTTGTTTTCTGGAACATTTTCTGTGACCCTTCTAATACCAGTTGTAAGTAATTACAAATTTAGACAAGTCTGCTCTCCCTCTGGTGGGCATTTATTAGCACAGAAGAGAGAGAGAGAGAATGAAACACTTGTAGGAGTTTGAGCAATATAAATGGAAAACAAATTTCCGGCAGAAATAATGGACAAAGTCTGCAATATTCTTGACAGAAAAGCCTTTTTATTAAAGAGAAACTCTGGTCAGTCATGAATTGGAAAATCCATTCACTCTCATAAGTTTTCACTTGGCATTTTAAGTTGGGCGATTGAATTTTCAACAACTACTACTGAAATCTGAACATGTTTGCATCTTTAATTCTTACAGTTGTTGAACTTCAATTTTTAAAACTAGTAATACAATGAAAAAAATAGGTAAAGCTTTGATATCTATTTGCCTATTCAATTTTCTGCTACTGATAAAGTTTTGATATTTATTTGCCTATTCAATTTCTAGCTACAGAAGTTTTGATATTTGCCTATTCAATTTTCTAGCTATGGATATTAATTTGCCTATTCAATTTTCGAGCTATTGATGTTTATTTGCCTATTCAATTTCCTAGCTATTGATATCTGTTTGCCTATTCAATTTTCTAGCTGTTGATATTTGTTTGCCTATTCAATTTTCTAGCTATTGATATTTAGTTGCCTATTCAAATTTCTAGCTATTGTTAATACTGTAAATCTGGAATTTTTTCCTGTCAACAAAGTTTAGCAATTTTGCAGGGTTACTTAGAAATGACAAACAAATTAAAACTGCAATAAGAGTACTGTGAATGCCCACCATGTGTTTGATAGTTCTGTATGTAGGCACAGGTAGGGCATAGCTGACTCTCAACATTGACAATTGGACTCTGTGACCTTTACTTGAGCTTTTAACTCTACATGTAATAGATTCCTTCCTTACCCAAAAGGCAAACCATTTTGAATGTTGTTGAAAGAAAATGGAGTAGAAAACCAACTGTCTTTATATGAATTATTGTGACCTTGACCTTTAAGCTGTCTAACCCTGCATCATTAGTCTACTTTCTTTCCATATCAGCAAGTCCTTTTCAGTGTTTTGTGCCATTATGTGGTATGTAATTAATGTCATTTGACAGATACCTTTTCCCATTTTTGTGTCACAGTGACCTTGATCTTGGACCTTTTTCCAAGCCATCTACAAAGTTTGGTCCATGTATGTGGTCTATGACTAAACTTACTGTGGGGAAGTCATTGTGTTCTCACTGGACCTCACATGACCTTGACCTCTGACTGTTTGACTCAAAAATGTATTAGTGTCTTTCTTACCCTAAGTGCAAGCCATGTGCAAAGTTCGGTCAAGGAACTAAGTCTAGAACAAAAGTTGTTGCATGGAAACCACTTTTTTTCTTGAAGTAACTGTGACTTTGATTTTTAACCTATTAATTCCACAATCAATAATGTTTTTTGCTCACCCTAAGTGCAACCCAACCACAAGATCTGGCCAATGTATTGTCATCTAGACCTACAGTTATTGTGCAGGAAACATTTTTCTCTTTCGTGTCACTGTACCATCCCCCTGCAAGCAATGAACAAAGTTTGATCAAGGTAACTGATCTAAAACTAGAGTTCCTGTATAGCAACCCTTCACTTCTTTCAGTCACTATGATCCTGAAATTTGACTATCTGAATCAAAAATCAACTGGTGTCTTTCTTATCTCTAGTGCAAGCAATACACATTGTTTAATACAGTTATGTGGTCTGACCTTAAGCTATTGTGCTGAAACCATTTCTTTATTTCAGTCACAGTAACCTTAATATTTGACCTTTTATAATAAAAATTGACAGGATTCTTTGTTACTCCATGTTCAATCTATCGACAAAGGTTGGTCATGGTATGTGACCTAGAACTACAGTTATTGTATGGAAACCAAACATTCATAGGTTTTTCCTTGCCCCGTGCACAAGCTAGTAACAAAGTTTCATCAAGGTCTATGATTTAGAACTCAAGTTATTGTGCAGATACCAAAACTGGCAGGGAGATGGACAGCTGGACTATATGCCTAAAAGCAGGCATATAAAAAGTATATCCCTTATAAAAACAATATAAGCAGTAATTGGTATGGTCACTATGTAACAAGAATTCTGCAAAGTGCAAGGTCTTACCTGCTCCACTGTGGCATAATTCAAAAACCTTGCAAAGTTGGAAGAGCAAAAAGCAGGGTTCATACAGCTGTTAGTAAAACAAATTCCAGACCTTTTCCAGACTGGTTTACAATTTTGTCCAGACCCCTCCGGCACATGTATTCAAAGTCTGTGTCCCTATAAATGAGCACGTGGTATCTGCATAATATCAAATAGTATCCACCAATCAACCAACCGCACTGAACCAGCATGGCAGTCCCTAGCTCAAATGACGCCCCAGGCAATGAGTCTTCAGCAAAAAAAACCACAGCAACCCAAAATTCCATAATTTTTCCAGACCTTTAGGGCAAAATCTTTATTTTCCATACTTTTTCCAGACTTTGTATGAACCCTGAAAAAGTAGGTCATAGTAATCAGGTTTCATGACTGTACATAAAACTGTGTAAGAGAAACTCAGCTAACTTAATGCTAGCTTAAAGTAGTCACTGGTATGTGAAACGCAGGTCAATGTCACCTACTTTTGACCATGAGTGACACCCTCCAAGATGAATATATCCATCATGTTCATGACTGCCATACAACAGTGTCAGAGAAACTTAGCTAGATGCAAAAACTTAATGTAATCACTGGTGTATGAAAAGTTGGTGACTATGAACTACTCCTGCCAGTTGTGAGTAGTACCCTACAAGATAAATACACCCATAAAGTTTCATGATTGTATTTACAATGGTGTCAGAGAAACTGATCTAAATACAAAAAACATAATGTTGATGCCTACAATAACAACAATGCTGTCAGAAAAGTGATCCCTATGTCCCACCTATCCTTCCCAGGTGAAACAAAAATGGTGATTCACCTCTCAGTCAAATTCAAATGGAATACCCATTATGCATATGTTCTGTTGCACGTAAAAAAGCATGTAATCTTTGATACTGCATCATGCTACTGTGCATATGCAGGGTCTAACAACTTCTGTGCCCACTGCGATTGGGCAACCAGAATGCTGGGTATGCTGATTTCCAGTTGCCCAGTGCAGAATAACTCTTAATGACTTACAACATAGAAAACAGAGTATCACAAATGGCACACAATACTCATAACCTTTTCTCTACTAATGACTCTGACCTATGAGCTAGGGACTTGATTATTGTATTATAAGGTATGGACCTGGGTAAAGTTTCATTAAAATATCTGTAGGTGTTCAAAAGTGACAGCATGGATAGGGAAACAGGCCACTAACTTACATTATCCTGTTGTGACCTTGACCTTGAGACAGTAGGAGTAACTGCAAATGTGCAAGACACTGACAAGTCAAGATAAGCTCTCCCTCATTATAACATAGTAGTCAGGGCCCATCAATATATTTAGTGATTCAAAGTTTTACTCCGGACAAGGACACAAGTCACAGAATGACTTTCTCCCCTGCCATGACCTTGACCTTAGGGGGTGCACCCGAGATGGGCGCATAAAAGTGAGTCTTAAATCTGACCATTTCATATTAGAGTGCCTTCTTTAGGTTACTGAATTTAAGCTGGGTTACCAAGTTATTCTTCTGGTAGCACATTGCTGCGACATATGATTTTGGAAATTGTCAAGCCTGATGTATATTCTGTACCTATGGTTCACAGATATATTTTATTAGAAAATTCAAGCTCTTTTAAAAAAAAAAACAATTGTATTTCCAAGCACTTTAATTAACTGCATATAAACTTAGAAAGAATGTTGATTATGGTATATAGAATCCACAAAATTTCAGAATTATTTCATTCTTAAACAAAGCTCTAAAATATTTTTTTTAAACTAGGCCAAGGTGAAGGCATTGTAGCTCAAGGGGCTTTGGGGCAGAGGTGCAGTCATCTCAGCAGTTTGGGATTTATCACTCTTATCTGCCAGAGTTTCTAACTACTTCTTCAGTTTTTGATGTTTAAGCAAGCGATTTTCTAAATTCATTCCTACTGTCGATATTTCATTCTTTTCATGCTTTTCACTCTTGCAATGAGACTTCAAAGCACTTTTACTCATTGATCTAATTGACCTAGCTAAGGTTATTTCAGCTCATCAAGTCCCCAGTTATACTGATGGTGAGGACTTTAGAACTAAGATCAAACGCATAGACATTTTCAGCAGAGTTGTCAGATCATGGCAATTTCGCACTTTGCACTAGTTGTATGTCATTTCTTCATCAATTTTAACTCGATCAAAAATAACACTGTATACTACAAGCAATTTTCTACTTGTTTAAAGTACTTTTAGGTGAAACATAGCCAGTATCACACCATTTTGACACTTTTTTAATTACTATGAGCGGTACATAAATCGATGGTAATGTTCCCACCATCAGCATGACTTAAGGTGACCCAAGTTACCATTGATTTATGTCTTTTGACAAACAAAACATATAGCCCTTTGTTTAAAGTTTGACCTTACCCATATATACAGTGTGCATAGTGCTAATGGAAATCTTATTTGAAAATACTCTTCTCATTGCAGAGCAATTGACCAACCTTTTTTTTATCATCCTCAATGGCCCAGTCAACACAGAATGCATTCATTTACATCATGAGGTGGTTACAATCCCAAATTTGGCTCAGTACTAATGAGCACATAAGTGACCCAATCAGAAGTCTTACTGAATACATAAGCGACCCAACATAGAATAACACTTTTTAGGAAGATCAAGTCGTCAACATTTTTTAATGGATCTTTTATTTTCTTTCTTGATATTTACATCAGTAAATTAGTATTTTTTAAAAAATTTTTATTTTTTAAATTGCCTCCGATTTAAATTCAAGCACTTTCCAAGCACTACTGAGCATTTTCAAGCACTCTGCTGACACTTTTTGGAGCCAACCTCAAATTCAAAAACTTTTCAAGGTAACCACCAAAACTCAAGTGCTTTTCAAGGTTTTGTAAACTCTGGTATCTCTTATGTTCTTACCTCTGAATCCAATAAGACCCCCCACGATTCCACCAGATATTGGTCCATTTATCAGTTCACTCTTTCCTCTATACTGAAACCAAAGATAAATATGTTTGTAAAGAAGATAGGTCCTGTTGATCCTAGGAGAAAGTGTGATTCTTACAAATATATTGTAATGCAGGCACTAGAGAACTAATCTCACTTTTCAATTTTCAACTTCCGAGGTACAATGTATTAAGAGGTATAATATATCTTGCACAGCAGCTGGCAGAAGAGGATCGATACACTGGCGAGAAAGATGGGTTCAGTGACCTGGTCACCATTTTTGTGGAAGAGTTTATGTGGTAGTGAGACAATAAGAATCTAAGCAGAGATTCACTTTTTCCTCTGGCTATTCTACAGTGGAACAAACTCCCACAAAATAAGACAGTCTTACCTAAACTAGCTTCCTTCAACTCAGCAGTTTGTGCAGTCTGTATATTTACACACCAAAAATGTTTTCTTTTCTGAAGTTTTCTTCCCAGTTTCTTATCTCTTCCCTAAACTTAACATTTACACTATCATACTTTATTTTTCATCATTTTGCCTTTACTCTTTCTTCTCTTACTAATACACACAGACATGCAACCTGCACATAATTCTTGAGAAGGTCCTACAGGATGGATAGATGGATAGATAGAAAGATTGATCAATAGATAGATCTCTTTCCTAAATAGCCATATGGCCAGCCTGGTGGCTTAATAATATCTACATACAGTACCCATATGTAAAAGTCATCTATGCATATACTGTATTTATACTGTACCCATATGTAAAAGCCATGTATGCATATACTGTATTTATACAGAATAAATATGTAAATGTCATGTATGCATATACTTATTTATACAGAATAAATATGTAAAAACCATGTATGCACACACTGTATTTATACAGAATAAATATGAAAACACCATGTATGCATATACAGTAGGACCCCGCTATAGCACGCTTCGTTATAGCACGAATTAGGATATAACACAATCGTGGCATGGCTCCCGATATTTCATCTATTTTTTCGTACAAGAAATTTTTAAAAATTTTTTTCAAAGTACGAAAAATAATGTGTAAAAAATTAATTTTCATTTTGGGGAAGAGATCATGTATGAATTCGGATATAATACGATCGTGGATTGGCTACCGAAATTTTACACAAATTTCGCCAATTTCTTGAACTACTGCAAAGTTTTGTGCCAAAATAAACGAGTTTGATTTAATAATTTGGCAAGCTGTATTGTACTCTTGAAGAAAAAGTGTCTTATGATTGCATCTTTCTTTATATGAATAAAGATGCTGAACATTTCTATTTGTGAATGTTCATTTCAAATGTGTCAGTAGTCAATCACTGCACTTTAATCTTAGTTTATTTTTGAAAGATGTGAGCTCATTTTAAAGCTGATAAGTGTTAATCTTATTATTACTGATACATGAACAATAAAGTCATTAAATCTTCTTTGTGTTTGTCTTCAATACATTCTGTGTACAATCGTTGCTCAAACAATAGCCGACATATGTTTGCTCATTCAACTGCATACACAGCCAAGCACCAAACAATGCGGTGGTTGATAAAAGATTCGCACCTGAATTTATAAATCAATTAATTTAAGTCATTGACAATCATCAAAGTCAATCTCAAAGCTAAAGGTTGTTCAAACCATGCGGCAGTGATTTATAAAACATCAAAAAAACGAAAGCCACCAACGCGCACACGTGGCTTGGCTGTGTTGTTAGACAATCGCCACGCAATCAGTTGACCAGTGAATAATATTGTACATTCCCTATAAAAATGACCCCATTGTTGCTTAACAATTATTCTTGCTGTAGTCGTTCAAACAAATAGGTGTCATAGTTTTAATTAGTAGTTATTTACAATGGATAACAGTACACGGAAACGTAAAGCTTTTACTGTTAAAGAGAAGCTTGAAGCCATGGGCAGGATTAAGTCCGGTGTTTCCACAAGTCAGATTTAATTCCTATGTGATATTTCCCAAGTTATCTGCCAGTGCACGTGGGCCGATAAGCCTTTGGCTTGTAAAAGCACTCACTTTGTTTTCAAGTTGTTTTCCCACGTGACAACCCTTTGATCAAGCTGCGAGTTGATACTTATTCAGTGCCAAGTAACAGAGGGTGGTTATTTGAACTCCTTGTGATCTTGCCGCACAATTGACACGTGTCCAGTTGCATCCTTTAATAGATTTCTGCCTTTATGATCAAAGTGTTACTTGCAGAGCCCAAGCTCAGTCTCTGCATAAGCACCCGCATACGACAGTAAAACTGAGGAATCGGAGTCGTACGTGAATTACGATGACTAAACGACGACGATTTACAATGACTAGACGACGATGTAGGATTTCAGAACTTTATCAGAGAATGATATTATACTTCTGTGTGCATATTTTTGATGGAATTATTATGGACTCACTCCTACGCATGCCATGAGATCGGTTGGTGAGTACACGTGTTGATCCTTTAACTATTCATGCTATACAATAGACATGTACATATAAATGTAACAATGCATGGTTCTCTGAATAAAGTAAAATATTATATGTGCAATCTCTGTTTTCACTGCATGTGTATTTCTCGTTTAATATGCATTGATTTAAGATGGTAACTGTGCCAATGAAGCACGTTGTTTTGAACCCACGATTTACCCCCCCCCCCCCCCCCATTTTTTTGGTGCATGCAAAAATGACTTGGTTTTGTCAAGGTTGGTTATAGCACGGTTCGGGACATAGCACGATCTCGTTTTGTGGACCCCGACCATCGTGTTATAGCGGGGTCCTACTGTACTGTATTGATACAGTACCCATATGTAAAAGCCAAGTATGCATATATAATACTGTATTTATACAGTATACAGATGTAATAATATTATGATAAAAATAATAGAGATATTATCTTTTGTTTTTCAGGGAGGCATAGCAGCTCAGTGGTTAGCCAAGGTCCATTCTGGGATGCACGATTGCAGGATTCATGCTAATTTCTCAAAAGTCGTGCAAAAAACCAACTGAATGCATGAAAACCACACATCATAATCCCGCCTTTATTTAGAAAATGGCCTCCTCTTCAGACCAGCCCAGGTTGGCTGCCCAAAGTGTGTTTTTGGGAAAGGCACTTAACTCTCACTTCCTTGGCACTAAATAGTCTCTCATGTGCTGATGTGCCATTCAACACCACTCAATCATATATGAACATATCAGCTTCACGGGTAGAAATATCCATTGCCCAGAAGCCCGGGACAACTAAAAAGTAATGCTGGGCAACCGTTTTTCCCAGCCAGGCAACTAAATTTAAAACTGATAATGTTAAAAATTATAATGAACCATTACATCAGTCCTTGATGTATTTGCTTACATACAGTATGGTGCACCAATTATCTCCATATAATCCATTCTTGTGTTGGTGATTGCTATCGGTACATGGCCATGTCAATCCACAGGTGTCAAATGCTCATTATCTATTAATTAACTATAGTCAATACTAGAATACCATCTTGGCGTGAATCCTTAAAGAAACAAGACTCATGAATGTTTTTCGTTCTGTCAAAGCACCAGCATCATAGTGGTTTCTTTAATCTTCAACTTGGCACCCTGATGCCCTCTGATCTAGCAGTACTTTCTTATTGATCTGTTGAAGAAATGGCTGTTTCAATATAGAGCATATGACAATTGTTTCTGTTGGCTGACTTTAGCTAAAGGACAATGGCAAGTTTAGAATCGAACCTATCACAATTGTTGATGCATACTCTATTGACATGTGGGGTAATGACTACCATAAAACACAATTCCCACATGGATAAGTTGACAGCTGCCCAACAGTTTAGTTACAGATAATAGTATTGGATGAATGATAGCATGAAACGTAATTGTGCAAACTCAGATAATCATCAAATATGGATAAGTTTCTGGTCAGGAGTGGTCCAATTGCCAAAAAGTCGATGGACCACAAGACACTGTTGAAAAAACAAAAGTAAATTTTTCGATGACAAGAAAAACAATAGTAAAAAGCATGTTCATTGCTTTCAGTGTTCATGGACAGATTAGTTTTCATGGGTGGAATACAGTGAAAACGAAAATGGTGTATGTATGTTTTGTAGATTGTGCACATAATTTCCCAAGCATGCAGATAGAAAATCTCCCCTATTCATGTCCAAGGATGGAAGAACTCATCTGTCAAACTTGTCTTGGACAAGTGAATAGATCTGACTGCCCACTGTCTTATTCAAACTTGTGGATTTTGTTTTAATTTCTATTTCAGATAAAATAATATGTACTGGTGTTACACTTTTGTCTTACATCACACACTTACCATCTCTCTCTCTCTCTCTCTCTCTCTCTCTCTTATATATATATAAAGTTGTCAAATAATTTTGATTACATACAGTGGTTGGGCAACCACAGCAATTTACTGGGCAACCAGACAAATATGCTGGGCAACCCAATTTTCTGCTGCGCAACTAGATTTTCAAAGTTGATTGCCCAGGGACAACCATGGTTTTTCAAAACTTTTCTACCCCTATGCTTAAAACCTGTGATATCAAACTAATAATTTGTGAAAATCAAGCAGATTGTCAAATACTCACTGCTACATTAAATTTTTCACTATAATGAATACCACAAAAATGGTTTAAAAAAAAAGACTTTAATACTGTTTCAAGCAGACAATCTGTCCCAGCAAACATAGCTCCTATCACAGCAAAGTTCTTCCCATAGGACAGGGAGCGCATCTTCATTTCTTTCAGCACAGCCTTTGTGGATGGAGGCTCTGTTGTGGTGTATGTTGACATTGGGTCTATACTGGCAGTGAAGATTCCAAAGAATGCACCCACACCAAATCCTAATTATTGGGAAAAATGAAAATGAGCAACAATGGATAAATGTGATAATGACATTCTTCAAAACAATGTCCATACATGCAGGGCTTGCGCTAGGGGGAAATGGTGCCCTGTGTCAACTTTCCATTAGCCCCCCCCTCGTGGTGTCCTGAGCGAGGGCACACATTGCCCATCCCTAGGGTAGGGCCTGCATATGTGTGACTTAATTTCAAAAACCCAATATAAATAAATCTGATGAACAAAGAAAAAAATTGCTCAAAGATATAGAACTATAGATCAGCTAATCTAATGTTTCTATTGCTATTCCTATATGCTTTTCCAATGAATCATGGAATCGAACATTACCATGGGCCATAAAACAAGAAAACAATGGGAAAATTATTATCTGCATGCACATGGTGTCATGATTGTGGAAGGAAAAGTTTGATGGCAACCCAATGAACACAGAACTTCGAAAGCTCAACATTCACTAGGCATGAAGCCTCAAAGGATCATTTATTTGCTGTTCAAGCACATCAGACTAAGGACAAGAGAACTACTATGCCAGATGGATATTTAAAACAAAAAACTATAATGAAATTAATGATGGCAATGGACAAAGACCCTGAAATTTTTAACCTTAAACCTGCAGTGGAGAAGTTTGTTTACGAAAAAGTGAATGTAGTATGTTGTGTTGCTTAAAGAGGAAACAAAACAACGAAAATGGAATATAGTCATTTGTCGCTTCTTCCAATGTTGAGCAAATTTATTTATCTGAAACAAAATTAGGTTAAATAAATAAAAATATATAAAAAAAACTTTAATCTCTTCCTCAATTCCTTCAAGCTGCATGCAAAATTAAGCAATAATCACTGTTCTCAATTGACTTAAATTTTTATTATTTTATAATACTAGTAAATATCACATCTGACGACATTTATATTGGTGACAACAATACACACTGACCTGAATTATTGCAAAGAAAAGGTCTCTTTATTGGGACTCCTATTTTTAGGCCTGGGACTCGAACTTTTTTCAAGGAAGGAGTCCTGGACTCTTACTGTCAAAATCCTAGTTAGAACCCTGAGTGACCTACTTTAGTGATGAGCATGTAGTTCTCATCAAGTTGCATCACCACACCAAGTGTCATGATTGTAGGTATAACAATATTTATTCAGGGTGCAAATAAACCTATTTGGTCACGAGTTAAATGCAAGCATGAAATGTAGGTCACAATGAACTTTATTTGTTGCAAGGGTGTAGAACTAACAGAGATGTATACAGTCATCTAATTTGATTATTCTAGCATGAACAGAGCTTGAAAAATAAACTTAAAACACAACATTTAACCAAAATCAATAAATATGGGTCACAGTGACCTACTTTTGTGATGAAGGTGTAGAACTTGCTAAGGTGTATCCCCTCAACAAGTTTCACGATTCCAGATATAATAGTATATGTAAACAGTGTACAAAAAACCTGAGCAAAAGTAGTTACATAATGATCCTTCCCAATTCAAGGTACAACATCAGATAAAACGAAAATGAAAAAAAAATATTTGCCCATTTGAACCTGGTTCGCCTGGATGTGAAGCGGCCATATTTTCCTTTACACCATGCAAGAGTTTTACAAAAAGTTTTAAATTTCTTACTTATAATGTTATCAATGTCTATTGATGGCCAGTGAAAAAATTTTTTTTCACTGCAGTAAAATATCACAATTATTTCACTCGGAAAATCCAGTAATTCACTGCCTAGCATAAAATAAACTGATGATATCTAGTTATGTCTATAGTGACTTGTACAACAGTAGGCAACGTTTCATTTCATTAAAGAAACATATACCCACTTCAATCCACTTTGGCTTTCCTCAGCTAGCATCGCATTTCAACCAACTGAAATGTATGTCAGCGGAACTTGACAAATGCGTCCAGTTGCTTGTGTCAGGATTTGATTCCATCAGGAAAAGACATCAGAGTAAGTATAGTCCGACTACTGTACTTAATTTTAATTTGTGGTAAAGTGTCAATATGGGCTGCCAAGTGTGTGAGATATTCCTGAAAATGTGACCTCTAGTTCCCCTGTGTCGACTGGGGATCACGCTACACAACGCTATTTATGTAAGTAGTAAGACATCGCACCCAAACATCATAAATATCAGGGTGCACGTCTTACATTGTAGGACTAATTTCATACATGTCTAAAAGAATGTGAAATAAAGAATTTAATAAGCGTTTATTTCACATATGTAAAGATCTTTCTCGCATATGTTAACTTAATCTATTTAAAGACGGGATAATAATCATCTAGAATAAAACCGTGGGGAAAGTTACTTTTTAATTGACAGCAACTGATGGAGATGCAACTTGTATTATCATATTCACAATAATCTGCATGTAAATAAATATCTAGCTATTAGTTACTGAGATTGATTAACATAAAAAGGCAATATTTTTTCAGAATATTTACCCACGACACAACTTGCAACAGATTTAAATAAGCAACTCTCGAAAATGGAACCAATAAAGATCTCCTGTTGGCTCTTTGGAAGCTGTCCTGGAACAGTTCCTAGGGGAGCAAACATACTCATTCGTTGCTTTTTATCTCCAATAACATGTCCAACGATAAGGCTGAAGTTTTCAACATCGCCTGGACGCAGTGTTGGAGTTGACATTCCGTCACTGGATTTGTAAGGCAAATTCACATTGCTTCCCAAGGGCGCAGCCATTGGAATGACGTCATTAGCATTCGGGTTTTAGTAAATGTATACAATGAATCAGAGGCAGAGGCGGAACGTGCAAAATATTTTCTTTTCTCCGATTTTTGTATACATAATTAAAATACAAATTCAATTCTGCACTAAAACATGGTTACTTTAGCTTTATTTGAGTCATAATATTATTGATAAGCTGAAGCCCATACTTTAATAAGCTGAGGATACCTTAGCGCTGAATGTCAACCTTTGACCTTTTGACTTGCACGCTCAACAGGTCAAAGATCGGTTCTCAGTGCTCAGGTGTCAACAGTGGCAGCTCGAGGGGGAATTGGGGTTGTGGTTGTGGTTGGGAGGATACAATTGCCTCCGGGCGCCAGGCGAAGGGGGCGCCGTCATTTTTTATTTTTTTTTTTATTTTTTTTTTTTAGCTGAAATTTTCGTAATATTTCGCCTTCACCTTAGTGTAACGTGGGCAATTCTTCAGAAAACTTATATGGGAGGGGGGGGGGGGGTAAATTTGGCAACTGGCATAAAACCTGTTCTCTGTAGCATAGTACGGGCGCCACTAATGAACATTGCCCCCGGGTGCCTCGATAGGGGCACCACTAAAGAACATTGCCCCCGGGCGCCTCGAACCCTCGCGCCGATACTGAGTGTCAATGGCTACTAATATAATAGTTCGAGTGGAAATAGTTTCAATTTTATTCAAACTGAATCTCAAAACCTTGCAACAAAACTATTTTCTGCCACCCTATGACGTTATAGCTGATACTGATGTTAATGCATGACAAAAAAAAAAAAAAAAAAAAAAAAAAAAAAAAAAAAAATTAAATTAAACAAATAACAGTTCTCATAGAATTAAATCGGTTAGATTATATTCCATGGTAAACTTTCACTCTGTAAATGTTTATCTCTTTTTTTGGGGGGGGGGAGGAGGGGAGGTGGGAGTTTATTTTTGGTAATAATGCCAATTTTTGTTTTTTCTAAGAAAGTTTTTCAAGCAGAGAACTTTGTATTCTTATGAAGATTTTGTAAATATTTGTACTTAAAAATACGTTGAAAATGACACATTAATATTTGTCCACCTAAAATTACTTTTGCACAACAATATATGATTAAAAGTTCACCTAAAATATAGATATACAGCATTTCTTTTAAAATGAATATGTTCGATTTACAGTAATGGAAAAATGACTAACTTTTAAGTCATTTAATCAGCACAGATAATATAACACTGGAGTTTGTATTTGTACTGTATAACTTTCATCTGCATCTATTTTTGAGACAATAACATTCGTCCCCTAATTTCTAATGGTTTAAGTTATTGTAAGTTCCCAAATGTACACCGATAGCAATCCGTCGAACAGTATTTCCATTTTATAAGTGTGAAATATTGCATACATTATTTACGAACTATCAAGGGAAATGTTGTTTCTCCTTCGAGTTCGAAGATGATCATGACATCACTATCTGGTTTGATTTCTGTGATCATGCCAATTTGTGCTCTATAATGTCTGTGCCTCACTGGACGGAAGATGGCGCTTGTTGTTGCTTGATCAACGGAGGACGTGCTGTAGTTCCGAAATTTACACTGTTCGCGCTTCTGCACTGCCTCAGCAGTTCTCCACAGCGCATGGTCTGTAGCTCATGTAGTGGAACGATCTTGTGCGTGATCTTCCCAAGACCCAGGGTCAATGTTGAAGTGTTTCAAGGATGACTTAAGGGAAACTTTAAAGTGTTTCTTATGACCTCCCTGAGATCGCTTTCGCTTCTTCAGCTCGCCGAAGCTCTTCTTTGGTAGTCACTCATCTGACTTTCTGATCATGTGACCTGCCCACCTCCTGTGATTTCATCACTTGATTGTGGATGCTTGGAATTCCTCCCCGTGTGAGAACCCTAGTGTCTTGGACCTTGTCCTGCCATCTTATCCTCATCTGTTTGCCTCAGGCAGCCCATGTGAAAATGGTTCAGCTTCTTGACATAACGTATGTACACCGCCCTGTTTTCGCATGCATACAGCAGTGTCGGCAACACAATGGCTTTGTAGACCTTCACATTTGCTTGTAGTCCGCCAAAGGCCACATTTGCTTTGGCAATTCTGGCGTTGGTTTCATCATTGATATGGGCTGCATGTGACAGTGTACTACCGAGGTGGGTGAATTTCTCCACCGCCTGGAGAGTAAGGCCATTCACGGTAATACTATGTTCTACGTAAGGTTTTCCTGGTGCAGACTTGTACATCACCTCTGTCTTCCTGATACTGATTGTGAGACCGAAATTGTCATACGCTGAGGAGAAATGGTCCATATTATGTTGCATGTCAGACTCAGATTTGGCATGTATGGAATAGTCGTCAACAAAGAGGACATCACGAACAGTCACTTCCTGTAACTTCTTCTTCGCAGGTAGTCTCGAAACATTGAAAAGCTTGCCATCAGTCCGGTATCTGATGTCAATCTCAGTGTTATAGTCACGGAAGGCATCAGTAAGCATGGCAGAGAACATCATGTTGAAGAGGGTTGGGGCCAATACGCAGCCTTGCTTGATTCCAGTGGTGACTGGGGATGGTTCAGATTACTCACCGTCGTCCAGGTCGCGAGCGAGCATGGTATCATGGGATTGCCATACCATTACGATGAATTTCTCTGGGCAACCACATGTTTCCATAATCTTCCAGAGGCCCACATGACTGACAGTGTCAAAAGCTTTTGTCAGGTCGACGAATTTCTAGTACAGGTTGGTGCTTTGTTCCTGGCATTTCTCCTGGAGTTGACGAGCTGCAAACACCATGTTTGTGGTGCCTCGTCCTTTCCTGAAGGCACATTGACTCTCAGGCAGGAGCCCTTGGTCTATGTGATGCACAAGGCGATTCAGCAGAAATCTGGCCAGGATTTTGCCAGCTATTGACAGCAATGAGTTGTCACAGGATTGTTTGTTGCGATCAAGACCCAAACAGGACTACCATGTTAAACAGAGTAAAATGTTTCTGGACCAAAACGGGAATTTAACATGGGAATGACACTCTGGACCCAAACGGTAATTTAATATGGGGATGGCAGTCTTGGGACAACCTAGGCATCTACTATCCATCACCCCATTATGTACTATCCAACACCCCGTTATCTACTATCCAACATGCCGTCTGTTGTGACAAGTACTCCGCACATACTATCCAACACGCCGTGTGAAGTGACCAATAATTAGTCATCTACTATCCAACATCTCACACTATACCAATCAACAACCCGCATTTACTTTACAACACGCCGTGTGTAGTGAGCAAAATCCCACACCTACTATCCAACGAAAATGGTAGGATGTAAAAGAAGAGGATGAAATCGCACACTATCACACACAAGATTGCAGGAATACACATACTATACTTACATACACACAAATATACCATCACACGCTAAAGGGTAGGAGTATTTATATACACACTATCCACATATACACTATCACACTTCTTCGTCGCTGCCTTGACCTGCAGTGAAATAAATTCCCCACAAAGCATATCCTCCTGAATAATCGTCTTACGAAATGCCGTGCCTTCTATAATGTCGCTAAACTCCTCTATCTTCCTTTTTTAAACAAAACTGCCATGTCCTTTACTATTGTCATAAGCCCTATAATTTTACCAGTGGAGAGAAAGAAGAAATAAAACTAGGCCGCCATTTTATTATTTTGCGGCATTATAGGACAAGGAGAAATTAATATTAGGTTATCCATTTTATAAGTTTTTAGCAACAAGGCGGACATCCTATGTTAAACAGGGTAACAATTTTAGAGCGACAAGAGGAATATAACATTAAGCCGCCATTTTGAAATGTATAGGTAACAAAATTATTGTCTAAAAATTGGTTCTTAGTTTGCTCTTGTTTTTTTCACAGCATGAATCTATCTGAAGATGTAACAGTGCATGGATCTATTTTGGCGGGAAATGTGAGCTTGTCTGTCCTCTAACTGAAATGAATATTACGCCGCACGTTTATCATGTGTGGTGAGTCTGTCTGGCTGGAAATGGTAAATGCGGCTATGTATGCCCTCTAACTGAAATGAATATTGCTCTATAAGTCTATCATGTGTGCGGTTCTCTGGCCTATAACAAAAAATGTAATGATAGAACTCCACCTACTATTTAACATGCCTTTTGGAACTGGCCAAGATTCACACATTTTACTGACCACTCAGGTTAGGATTTGAAAAAGTGGTATACCAAAATAGTATTTAAAGTCTTGATAAACAAAACTAACTTCTCTATCTCCCATATAACTTCCCTATGGTCCCCCTTATAAACAAAGTAAAACCTCTGGCCCTCAATATGTCCCCACCCTCTACTACCATTCTTTTGTAAACAAAACTACCACCCCATTCACACAGGGTAGAATGTAAAAGAAGGGGCATAACTGCATAACAAACAATTACTGCAGCACATGATTTTACCTCGGTGAAGTAAATGTCTTATTTCATACATGTCTACAAGAATGTGAAAAAAGAACTTAATAAGCATTTATTTCACGTATGTAAAGATCTTTCTCGCATATGTTAACTTAATCTATTTAAAGATGGGATAATAACCATCTAGAATAAAACCGTGGGGAAAGTTACTTTTTGATTGACAGCTACTGATGGGGAGGCAAATTTGTATGAGCATATTCACAAAAATCTGCCATTATTTACTGAGATTGAATAACATATAAAGGCAATATTTTTTTCAGAATATTTACCCACGACACAACTTGCAACAGATTTAAACAAGCAATTCTCAAAAATTGAACCAATAAAGGATACTCGTTCGTTGCTTTTTCTCTCCAATAACATGTCCAACGAAAGGGCTGAAGTTTTCAACATCTCTTGGAAGCAGTGTTGGAGTCGACTTTCCGTCGAAATATTACTGCCCCTACCCAAGTTAAGATTTCTTGTACTGTAACATTTATCAGTTTCCATTTTTTTAAAGATAAACTGTAGATTTTATATGATCAGTGAAATGTAACCTACGACGAAACACACAACGGTTCTAAATTTTTTGGAATGGAAGGTTTTGAAAAAGGCAAAACTGAAGTAGCATAGCCGTCTATTTCAAGTAATCATTGGAATTAGGAGAGAGAGAGAGAGAGAGAGAGAGAGAGAGAGAGAGAGAGAGAGAGAGAGGGTGTGGGCAGTAATAGTTTGCACTGCGTGTCTTTAAAATATAAGGCAAAACACGATTTTGTAACAGTTGAACTGATTTTGGAAAAAGTCGGTCAGAATATGAGCGCCTATTGGTTAAAATTATTTGAATCAACTTATGACCTGAATATGGCTCATTTGCTACTAAATCACTGACAGAGAGAGTCGCAATTATTGTTTACTCCACGCCTTGCTTGACTAGAATTTACAGTCACTTTACAAAAAAGTAACTACTAGCATATCGTAAGAACTGGATGACTGAAACGTTTGCCAGCCTTTAGCAAAACTGAATGGAGTGACAGTAAGTAGTGGATTTTTTTGTGAGAACATTTACGCTTGACAAAGAAAGATTACTTGAGATCTTACTTGACTCTGAATCCACATGATAATTAGGAACCAACAATAGCCACGGCATCTAGTACGATAATTATTCAGGAGGATATACTTTGTTGGGGATTTGATTTTACTCCAGAGCAAGGCAGCGACGAAGGACCTTTTCACCCTTTAAATTCAGGCCAACTCCGTGTGGAACTTCAGTTAGCATTATCTCTGGTGAACACAGTGAACGTCATCTTGTATGCAGAATTTGACAATACTTTGGAAATCAACAGTTTGATAGAAGTAATCCTAATCATTGGCTACTAGAAAGATGGAACACGACCACGTGGAAAGATGTGAAGACACAATGTTTTCTGTCCAGAATAGCAGCAGTCACAGACATTCATTGGAGAAGAAGAAGAAAAGACATATATGAAACAAGAAGTCATGAACGTAGACAGAGAGGATGATGTTTTGCAGATAAGAAAAGAAACATATGAAACACAAAATCATGGACGTAAACAAAGAGGTTGATGTTTTCCAACCAGAACGGTAGTTCCAGACCCTAAGTGAACAAGAGAAAGACGCAGCAATGATATCACGATGGCCAGCATTAGAACAACATTTAGTCTCCTTCTTTGCTCACCACGTGACTGAAAGAATCACACATCTGACCAAAGAACGTTGTTATGGTTGTCAAATCGATCATCTTAGTCAGGTCAACACGACAAATGTTTAATGATGAATCAAGAAGAGAAGTTTGAATAATATCTGGAAGACGCATGGACCATATCTCAAAAGAGAGAATCTTGAAAGAGTGGTATACAGATGTAAGTGACCATTCTCTACTTCCGGTGACTTCTTTGGAGACAAAACGCATCGCAGCTCTTTTGCAACAGAGTACAGAAACTCTCCGTTCATCAAATTACTTGACAGGTCTTTAAAGATAAACGTGAAGTGCGAACTCATGACTTATCATTACCCGTGAAAACTAATACCTGGTAACTTCACTACGTTCTGACTAAGGCAAACTGACACTATATACTTGTTTTTGGATGTGATTTGTTTGGAAATTTTATTGTATTACTTATTCAAGGGAAAATATATCAAAAAAGTAAGTGCTTATGTCTTGATAATTTAAACAAAAATATGAATAAGATATTCACTCACACACATTTTATAATGCACCTATCTCTCTCCATCACTCTCTCTCTCTCTCTCTCTCTCACACACACACACACACACACACACACACACATTCTTCTAGTGTTTCACACACACAGTTATAGACATGTGCACATGTTATAATCTCTCCCTCACACATCATGAAAAATTTATAATAATAATAATAATAATAATAATAAGAAGAAGAAGAAGAAGAATGATGATTTGTTATTGTCTGTAGGATGTTAAGCAAGATCCGTTCTCTCGCTCTCTCTCTCTCTCTCTCTCTCTCTCTCTCTCTCTCATCCCGATGATTACGTTAACTAGAAGGATATGTTACTTTAGTTTTTGCCTTTTTTTAAAACTTGAACATGTTAAACCGTTGTTTGTTTGGGGAGGAGGGAGGGTGCCGTTGAAACGATTGTTAGCAAGTTGAAAACGTCTGATTGTCAGGCCGGCCTAGACCACCCCCAACTCATGAGGCCGGCTCAGAACGGTGTTTTATTTAAATTAGTTGGTGCCTTTATTGATATTTTGTTCCGCCAGTACCTTGACAATCTTTTCGTATTCGTTTAAGCCATATGCGAACTTTCTTTCGGAGATGGTGTTAAGTAGTGCATCATAAAGAGTAATCAGGCTCTGAATATGAAGGTTATAAAGTTTATTTATTTCAAACAAACTGTCAATGTCTTTCTGACATCTGTTTGCAAGCCTAAACGTACGATTTTTCTTCGATTTAGTACTGCGTTGCTTTGATCACGCGCATTTTTATTTTTTTATATAAAAGAATAGCTCTTTGTTCTGCCTTGATTCAATTGTAAACCCTCGCCGACTTTAGCTCTGCATATATTTTTTTAAATCATGATTGTCATAATTATCTATCCAACGCACCATGTGAGCTTTTCTCACGTAGTGCCTCCCCGTACTGAGTGTATATGCGCAAAAAAAAAGAAAAAGAAAAAAATAAAAAAATTGTAAATTAAGATTTTTATTTAGAAATGGCGTAATATTCTGGTTAAATTGTACACCGGATGATTTCTCTTTGACTGTGGCAGCCTGATTTGTAGTTGGTTTTGGAATTTACGCATCAAAGAGAATCTAACAAATGTTGACAGTGGCATTGATAGTTCACGACTTTCTACTGCAAATCTGCACGTCATATCGGATGAGGGCGACGGTGCTTGAGGGCGACGATGCGTAAGGCTTATCATTCTCTTAAATTTACTAAAAAGGTAGGCAGACAACACACAGCTTATGATGAATTTCCAGAAAGATATTTTATGATCTCCTCGCTGGCTTGGTCTCTTCCGCGGGCTATTAGTTCGTTTTTGCCACTTCGTTGATTACAACTGAAGTGTATGCCTTGTGCAGTGCTGCCCGTATTTCATTTGTCATCGTTGTGCATTTGTCGACTTCGTCGAGGATAAGCTTGAACTCCTCCTCGTAGATGGCGTTGTCGCCTGGCCACTTAGATATGTGGTCTGCCATTGTGTTGAGCTTTGTTTCGGCGAAGACGCAAATTTCATCCTGCTTTTGGCTTTCATAGATTGTCGCCAGCTGATAAAATGTTCAGCCACAGAAATCAGACCATAGCTTAAAGCTGTGATCTCAAGGACGATCGCAATGGGGGCAGCAATGATTGTTGAAAATATTCCAATCACCGCCACACCGGTGCCCAGAGATACATCCGTTAGTGTAGTGTCAACACCATCCACCGCGTTTGCTACGCAATTGTACATTTTGTACAGAGTGTGCCGCAGATCTTTTTCACGCGTAAATCTTGTGGGTCTTGGAGGTTTGGATATAGAGACATTATAATTTCTCTCTAAACAACGTGATATGAAAGTTTAATTGATCTAGAGTGGTTAGCTTCATTGCGGACACGCACCTCTAACCTGTCACCATGGCGTACTGGTAAGACGGCGCTGATGTTAAAGAAGGTGTCAGTTTGCTTGATATCAATAGATCTGAAAATAAAACGATCTTCAACACGCCCGCCAACACTCTCACTATTAATCACAAATATCTTGTCCTCTGTTCCCATGTCCACCGAATGTTTTTCTGGCCGATTACTGTGATGTGGCAGAGCGCGTCTTTTTCGAATATGAATCTGTTTTTATTTCTGCCGGTAAGACGAGGGATAGATGGTGCTACATACCCCGAAGAAAAGGTTATCGCCCAGAACATTTTGCTAAATACCACGTTGCCATTGTAGTAACAACCGAGCCCATGACCCCTCGAGGGCAGTACTTTTGACTGTTGTTCTCACAAAGAAATCGCAATTAACCATAGTTGCTTGCGGGGTTCCTTAGGATGATCTGGGTAACCCCAGTTCCCGATGTCCATCTACTTTGCCTCCTCCTTCCACCGACTCTGAACCGATACGTGTCAACCCCAAGGAGGCGCAGATACTCTAGCAACAGTAGTTTGTATTCCTTGTTGATGTCAGGTACATATTGTGCGAGCTGCACCAATACTCGGTCGTCCTTTTTGGATTGGCAGGCGGCACCAGTGGTTTGTGTTCCTTGTCTATGTCTGTTCGTTCCCCCGTGGCTTTATTTTCCTGCCTTTAAGCTAAATATAGCGTGAGTTCTTACTGCGAAAGCCGAAGATGGTTAGAGTGGCTGAAAACCCCGACGCTTGTGCGTTGACGTTGAGATCCTCGTACCGGATGGTGTCTCCATCGGCAAACATAGACGCAAAGCCAGTTGTCAAAATTTCGTGAGACCTTAGCGGGAATAACAAACTGATTACTGCTGTTATTATGTGCTCGGATCACTCCGTTTACATGGATTGAAAGCGTTGCCAACGTTCCATCACCACGATTTCTTTGGAAGTTAACAAAGTAAAACCCGGGGCCCTGAACGATGATAGTGTCGTTGTTGATGCTGAGGGTAAAACTACCAACGTTTTGAAATTTTTGCGTTGAATCCCAGGGATAGTAACCAGACGCATTTATTGCTTTAATTCCATTGACCGACGTGATACTGTCGGCTGTTAAGTACACGACCTTTAAGATTGCAACACTCTCTGCTCTTGCTCTGACCGTGCTTTCACTGCCAGCCTCGTGGCTGACAATTTCAGCATCTGGGGCAACATTAAACGGGGGCGATGACCCAAAGGCCCTTGCAGCGCTGTTACTAAAGGAGCCAGGATCGCGTAGACTCATAGTGTGTTAGTACTTTTTGTCGAACTTTTCTTTAATTTCAAGGGTGATGATACACTCCAACATATTAACCAGCGAATGTCTTTCGTCTGAGATGCGTATCGGGAGCTCCTGAATGCCGACGTCACGCAGTCTACACCAGCGTGGCATTCCATGGGACACAATACCCAATTCCCCGTAGGTCTCACCGCACACAGGAATAACTTGTAGCAATGTGCTGTTTTTTCTATCAACAATATTCGAAGCTGAGTTTATTTGTTCGAGGTGGACATCAAGCTGCGGGACGTCGATACACGCTGGTGCATTAGGTTCTATGTGTTTGCCTGCTCCGAAAACCCCATTTGGGGCAAACCCAAAGATAGGGGCGAGCTAGGCGAGGTGGAGCTGGTAGTTTGTGTTAGTAAGCGTGATGCTGGTCCGCCCGTTCGCCAAGTTATAGGTAACAGACATTCCAGAAATGGCAACCTGAATTACACTTTTTAGCGTATTTATGTTGTAATACCCATCCGGAACGGTGATGATTCTCCGGATGTTATGGGACATATCGAGCACGTAAAATCTGTTGTTACCAAGATGAGACGAGACATTGTGCCATTCTGGGCTGAACAAAATCCTTCAAAGCACTACACGGGCCCCAGGACAAGTGTGGGGATCACCTGTTCTAGAGTTACCGGTCCAACTAGAGGATTAGTCAATACAACATTCATTGTTTGCACTTGTGCGAACATTAATATATGAAACGGTATTGCCATAGACATTTCGCTTTAATAGCGACGTGAAATATGGTGTCGGCGGTGTCTCTAAATACAGCGACCATCCACTGTTTGCTTTTCAATCCTAAAGTTTTTGTACGAGACGGCGTTTCGTTTCAGACAAAAGTTATCGACGTAACCGATAAATATACACTTCTATTAGATGTAAGGTCTAAGGATATGATTGACAATTGGCATAGCAGCCACATGCGGTTTTAGCAAAATCAGGTGAACTTTGTCGTCTGGTTTGCAACAATAGGCTGTCGTGTCAGCATTAAATACCATGAGCTTGCTAAGGATTCCCTGTAATCCAGCTTTTACATATTTCATGCCTACTTTCAGGGAACATTGCTACTGAACCAGCTACAGTACGCCACTCCAACGCAGAAAAGTATCAATCAGTTTCATAATAAATTTGACACAACGGTCTAAAACGTTTGCAGAGAGTTTAATGTGGATTCAAACTCGTACTGACGCTAGTAAATTTCTAACGATGGGTTTGAAATGGTGTATTACTATTCCCCAGCCCAAGAAAGATCATGTCCAGAAACAATCGGTTTCACGCTCGAAATGATTCAGCGCTAAAAGCTGACATATGACCACTACTCTCAGGGACCTGGATCAGTAAATGCATGGGGAACATTCATGCTGAACAACTCGCAAGGCTTTACAAGAGCGTTCAGGCATATGTATTGGCACTCCTGGGCGCGCAAAGTCAAACCAAGACCTCGATAATAGGAGTAGGGTCAACCTTTGACTCCCAAAAACAGTTCCTAGCGATTGTCGGGTAGAAAAAGAGCGGTGATTTCCTCTAACTTTGAGATAGTGCACAGAGCAGGTCATTCAGATCATAGCTCTCAGGGTTGACCAGATATAATGCCCCATCTTTTTTTCAGCGGGCCCACAGCCTGTCATATGCCTTGTTTATACGTATAGTGGGGCAGGCTAACACGCTCTTGCCGCAGACGCCGGGACCAACAATCATGGCGCAGTGTGGCTGTAAGTCATCAAAGTTCGCTTGCCAGAACGGCAGGTTAATTGATGACTGAAGCGAATTGACCATTTTGGATGTTGAGCTGCACGTCCATGACGATGTATAAGTACATGATTAACACACTTGCCGCATGGGCCGTCTTTTCAGTTTGCAGCGCTATACCTTCGCTTGCGTTTTCGATGTGTCTTCCTGACATGTAAAGCGTGGGATCTTCGATTGACCACATATCGATGACAAGGGCAAACCGGTTTTGGTAAAAGGTACTAACATCAATCGACGCAACTCCGTGTCCTTGATAGACTCCCTCGCCATTATTTTTAGGGCCTCTTCCCACTGCTGGTATCTCGCCTACACCTGGACATATATCTGGCTTAGGATCGATCATCAGCAACACCTTGTTAATCAGTGGGATTTTAGAAATACCCAGTGTCACGCGCGAACTCAGCGCTCTTTGTCGCATCCTGGAAGAGCAAAACTATCGTCTTCATTCTTTTTGCCCGTATGTTCAGGTTGATATTCCACGTATCGTCCTTCTTATTCACCACCATCCTGCGATGGCCACTTTTCCCATGTTCTGTTCTCTGATCATGCGTACGTGTTCTAAGTGGGTCATAATTTCATACTCCAGTGTGGTACCGCAGCTGGTGCAGCTTGCCCCCTTTTTTGTGATCTGGGTCACCATATCATAGTCGTTAAACGTCAGCCCGAAAATGAGGTGATCTGAAAGGCCGGACTGGTAGTATGGCATGTGATCATTTAGCAGCTTGAAGTCGGGCGACACAAAGAAGTGGTTCCGAAACGCGGCAGTGATAGACGTATCGAGCTGAGTATCAGCAACGGCGTTGACAGCTCCGATATATAGAGCGGCAGTGTTGGCTTTTTGTATACTCTGGTAGGCAACGTTAGGCCGCTCTTTTTCCGTCAAACAGATATCTCTGTAGATGCCCTAAACATCTGCATCATCAATGCAGGCGAATTCGTTTGCTTCAAGCTTTACGCCGATCTTTTTGACGATGACGCAGCCGTTTTTTAAAATATTATTATTTATTTTACAATTGTACGGTTGGCCTCTGGCGCTTGTGAGCTGCCGCTCAAAACAATTGTGACTTCCAGCCTAGCGATGCGCGGGGCACAATGACATAATTGCAGGTAAGGTTTAGAAATATGACAATATGATGCTGGTTTTGGACTATGGTCCTCGGGTTATTAGCCACAACGACGGTGCTCCAAATTCCCTTTACACCAAGCGGAGGGAGCGGAATGGATCGAGTTTGCTTTCGCATTGAGACATTTAACATATTAAGGATCGGGTGTGATTTCTTTAATACAGAGCTGATGTGTTAACGCTTGAGGTGTGCGATGGCTGAAGGCGGCTATGATGTTGAAATAGAAGATTTTGGTAAAGGGGGAGTTGATATACAAGATGAAATAGAAGACACTTCATTGACCGACTCTACCAACGATTATTATCAAGAGACACAGGATTTGGAAAGCGAGCTGAGAAATCTTTGTGGCGACGACCTGATAATAGCTAAAAACGAAATTCGCAATAAAAGAGTAGATTATTTTTTTAAAAGGCAAACGGAATAAGAGACAAGCCTGACTATACTGTACAAATTGGTGTATTAACACTTTTGTGGTATAATATAGATCTTGAATACATAAAGGGAGGGATGGCTAGGCCGTACAGACTTTCCACACTAGAAAGTAGGCATAGCAGAGGCATATATGCAAAACTAGGTATAGAGAGGCCGCCAGAGAAGATAAGCAAAAAGAGCACAAAAACTGCTGTCAGCACGAGATGAGCTTCTGTCCGTTACAAGTGGACTCATACGTAGAGCCACTCGCTGTATAGGGAATCTGAGGACACGGTGCATAAGAACAGCACAGGAAACTGACAGTCTACACAATTCTCGGTCTAAACAAAACACTTCAAACCTAACGCAGTGCGCTTTCGATTACTCTTGCTAAGACTGTAGAGCTCGGTAAAAACCAGAGAGAAAAAAGCTGACTAAAGCGGAAGATGAAACAGCGCGCCAGGATATACGAGACCGCACTGCAGATCTGGAGTTAATACCAACCAATTTACTGCCATTCTGGAAACCATCAACAAAATTCTCCGCGAGGATACAACAGCGATGGGTTTTATAGTAAATAGAATTGCGCTCGCAATCACAAGTAGCACAGGAGCAGGGACGCCACCTCCGACACCTAAACCTGACCCACCCACCCCCGCGTTCTGCGAGTGCAAAAGAATGGGTAAAAAAGCGTTCACAGAGAAAGCTTTTGCGGCACTGCCCGGTATTATTGGCACTATAGTGTCATTTCACCTAAACACAGCTGGCAATACCATTGGCTGGCTGGCCGGAAATTTGGTGATGCTTGTCATTACGATAGCGGTTGCATTCTTTGCCGTTCCCCGCTCTCACATTAGCACACGCAGACATCGGAGCGAACGCTAGGACGGCATCGTGGTCTTCTGATTCTTTTTATGCCTGCACTTTTTGCATGTCTTGCTGTACCGGCGCGGGAGGGTCAAAGCTAACCTTTTCATGCTTCGTTGGCTGCGGTTGTTTTGTTTGAGCTCTATTTATGCTTGCGCTGTTCGTACTTAGTAGGCTTGTCGTATTAAAATCAACGTTGGTGCCCAGATTTAAGTCATCGACTGCCACAACAATTTCGTTGTTGTAATCTTGGAAAGATCCAATACGAAGATCCATGCATGTCGCCAGGTATCATGTTAAGGCAGCAGCCAAGAACAAAATCTTGCTTGCTCTTATCATAACGGATCACATCTTTTGTATCGAATTTTCAAGGTCTTCTATTCGGGTAACCATATATTCGACGATTGCTAGGAACTGTTTTAGTATGTCAAAAGGTTGGCCCTACTCCTATTCTCGAGGTTTTGGTTTGACTTTGTGGGCCTAGCAGTACCAACACATATATCCGAACGCTCTTGCTGAGATGCACTATGCAAGTCCGTGTAAAGCCTTGCAACTTGTCCTGGTACCCGTGTAGCGTTTTGACAGATTTCGTTCAGTCCAGGATGGTACAAAGTTTCAGCTCAGCTTGGTAACAACACATTTTTCGTGCTTTTTATCCAGTCCCATAACATCCGGACAATCATTACCGTTCCTGATGGGTATAACAACATAAATACGCTAAAAATGTAATTCAGGCTGCCATTTCTGGAATGTCTGTCGCTTATAACGTGGCAAGAAGGTGAACCAGCATCACGCTTACTAACCCAAACAATCAGCCCTATCTCGCCCAGCTCGCCCCCATCTTTGGGTTTGCCCCAAAGGGGGTTTTCGGAGCAGGCAAACACATAGAACCTATTACCCCAGCGTTTATAAACGTCCCGCGGCTTTATGTCCACCTCGAACAAATAAACTCAACTGCAAATATCGTTGATGGATAAAACAGCACCCTGCTACAAGTTATTTGTGTGCATGGTGAATCCTGCGTGACGTCGGCATTCAGAAGCTCCCGATATGCATCTTAAACGAAAGACATTCGCTGGTTAATATGCTGGAGTGCACCATCGCCTTTGAAATTAAAGCAAATTGAGAAAAAAGTACTAACACACTATGAGTGTACGAGATCCTGGTTTCTTTAGCAACGGCGCTGCAAGCGCCTTCGGACCATCGCTACCGTTTAATGTTGCCCCAGATGCTGAAATTGTCAGCCACGAGGCTGGCAGTGCAAGCACGGCCAGAGCAAGAGCAAGAGCCAAAATGTCACGTCGGTCAGCGGAATTATCGCAGAAAATGCGTCTGGTTACCATCGCTGGGATTCAAGATAAAACTTTCAAAACGTTGGTGGTTTTACCCTGAGCAACAACAATTATACTATCACCGTCGCGGGCGCCGGTTTTTATTTCATTATCCTCCATGGAAATTGTGGTGACGGAACATGGACAACGCTTTCAATCCGTGTAAACAGAGTCGTACGGGCACATAATGACAGCAGTAATCAGTCTGCCGTTCCCACCAACGTCTCACAAAGGCTTTACAAATGGCTTTGGGTCTATGTTTGACGCTGGAGACACCATCCGGTACGAGGGTCTCGACGTCAACACACAAACATAGGGATTTTCATCGACTCTAACCATCTTCGGCTTTCACAGTAAGAACTCACGCTATACTTAGCTTAAAGGCTAAACATAAAGCCACGGGGGAACGACCAGACATAGGCAAGGAACACGAATCACTGGTGTTGCCTGCCAATCCAGAAATCGACGACCGAGTATTGGAGCAGCTCGCTCCAAAAGTGCATGACATCGACAAGGAATACAAACTACTGGTGCGAGAGTATCTGCGCCTCCTTGGGGTTGACACGTACCGGTTTAGACTGGGGTGGAACGAGGAGGTAAAGCAGATGGAAACATAACACTGGGGTTATCCAGAGCATCCTCTGCCACCCAGCAAGCAACTAGGGTTAATTGAAATTCTTTGTCGGAGCAACAGCAAAATGTACGGCTCTCGAGGGTCACGGGCTCAATTGTTACTACAATAACGTGGTATTTAGCGAACCGTTCTGGGCTATAACCTTTCCTACGGGGTATGTAGCGCCCTCTATCACTCGTCTCACCGGCAGAACAAAAAAGAAACAACAAACAAACAAACAAACAAACAAACTAAGAGTTAGATTCGAAAAAGACGCGCTCTTCTGCATCACAGTAATGGGCCAGGAAAAACAAACATTCGGTGAACCTGCGAACAAAGGGACTGGTATTTGTGACGCTTGGTGAACGTGGTGGATAGGCATGTTGAAGACCGTGTTATTTCTAGATCTACTGATATCAAGCAAACTGACGCCTTCTTTGACATCTTTGACATCACCGCCGTCTTACCAGTACGCCATGGCGACAGGTTAGAGAGAGGTGACTATGCATGGGAGCTAACCCGACCACCACTCCACATCAATTAAACTTTACATCACGCTGCTTATGGAGAAATTATAATGTCGCTATGCCCCAAACTCCAAGACCCACAAGATTTACGCCTGAAAAAGATCTGCGAAGCTGAAACCTCCTTAAAGGCAGAGGCTGAACAGCGGCACACTCTGTAGAAAAAGTACGATCGCGTAGTAAACGCGGTGGATGGTGTTAACACTACACTGACGGATGCATCTCTGGGCACCGGTATCGCGGTGATTGGAATATTTTCAACAATCACTGCTGCCCCCATTGCGATCGCCCTTGAGATCAAAGCTTTAAGCTGTGGTCTAAATTGGACATTTTATCAGCCGGTGACTATCTATGAAAGCCAAAAAGCACGATGACATCCGCGTCTTCGCCGAAACAAAGCTCAACATAATCACAGACCACATATCTAAGGCGCTACGCGACAACGCCATCTCCAAGGAGGAGTTCAAGCTTATCCTCGACGAAGTCGACAAATCCACAACGATGTCTCTGGAAATTCATCATAAGCTGTGTTTTGTCTGCCTAGCCTCTTAGTAAACTTAAGAGAATGATATGGCTTGCAGATATGCAGTAGAAAATCGCGAACTACCAATGCCACTATCAACATTTATTGGAACAACTACCTGCTTTGATGGGTAAATTCCAAAACCAACTACATACAAGGCTGTCATAATAAGAGTTGCAAAAGGACAAAGGCACCAACAAGAAAGCATCTGGTGCACATTTTAACCAGAATACTAAGACGTTTCTAAATAAAAAGAAAAACAACTTAATTTAAACATTTTATGCTGCGCCTATGCACTCAGCAGAATTTGAGTACGGGAGGAAACTCTCGTGATGCCTTGGATAGATAATAACGACGAACATAATAAAAACTATATGCAGAGTTGAGTCGGCGAGGGTTTACAGTTGAACCAAGGCTGAACAAAGAACTATTTTTTTTACAAAAATAAAAATGCGCGTGATCAAAGCAACGCAGTACTAAATCGAAGAAAAAACGGAAGTTTAGGCCTGCAAACAGATGTCAGAAAGACATTGACACGCTCTTTGACTAAATTAAAATTGATGACCTTCATATTCAGAGCCTGGTTACTGTTTATGATGCTCTATTGAACTGCACCATCTCCTAAAGAAAGTTCGCATATCCCTTAAATGAATATAAAAAGATTTTCAAGTGGCTGTCGGAACCAAAAGTCATTGACGGCACCAACTAATGTAAATAAAACACCGTTTTCAGCCGGCCTTATGGGGTGGGGTGGGGTGGGTCTAGACCGGAGGAACAACCAGGGTTTTTTAAGAGGCTAGCAGCCGTTCCAATTGGCCCCCAACCGGCTGACAGTCGTCATTGTTCAGGCAAACAGGGCCCTCCAACCGGATGACGGTCGTTCCGACCCCCCCCCCCCCAGTCGGCTTAAGCCAGACTGGTGCAAAATGATATTTTTACATCTGCTTAAGACTGAATCTCATCTGCCTTGTTATTCAGTCATGAGTCTTGCAACTGTCTGAGTTTGTATTGGACAGTCTTCATGTTGTTGAAGGATCGGTTTTTAGATGTTGAAGTGCTGTCTTCTAAACAGGCCTCGTGGAGTCAATGATTCTCGTCCAGTATGCTCTGTATGGCAGCATCGTTCTCATCAAACCAATCTTGATGTTTATGTGTGGTGGGACCGAGCGTTTGTATGTAGCCCAGTACACAGAGTCTCTGAAGGATGCACAGTTTACCTCGATGTTCTCGGAGTTCGCATCAATCGTTTTTAGTTGGCAGCACAGTTCTTCAACAAACGCCTGTTTCACAGTCTTCTGTTTCAATTTGGAGACATTGATCTTTTTTTTTTTTAGGGGGGGGGGCTTTGCTTGTCTTGTGGTGGTCTGCTAGGCTGAATCCGGATATTGAACTTGGAGACTATGAGCCTGTGGTCAGTCTAGCATTCTGTACTTCTCTCGGCCTTCGTCACTCGGACATCGTGATTATCTCTACTCCGGACGATCACATAGTCGATGAGATGCCAGTGCTTGGAGCGCAGGTGCACTCAAAACGTCTTGTTGAGGTTTGGCAGGCAGAAGACTGTGTTGGTAATTAGGAGGTCAGCGCATATCCTCAGAAGGAGGAGTACGTTGTTGTTGCATTTGCCAAAGCCATTTTTTGCTGATGACGTCTGGACATGACTGGTGATTTGCGCCAACTCTTGCATTGAAGTCACCAAGGATGATGACTTGGTCTTTATTCGGTACTTCTGCGATAAGAGACTCCAGGTCTTCATAGACTTTGTCATTGATCTCATCTGGATTGGTCATGGTGGGTGCATAGGCGCTGATGACAGTTGCATGTCTTTTCCAGACAGCGGGAGTCTCATTTGCATTAGTCTGTCATTCACGCCTTTTGGGAGATTTGTGAGATTACTGACTAGCCGTGATTTGATGGCAAAGCCATCACCAGCTTCACATCGCTCTTCTTTACTTCTGCCACTATAGAAGAAGGTGAAGCCGGCTCCTACTTCGATGAGTTGTCCTTCCTCAGCTAGGCGAGTTTCACTCAGGGCCGCTATCTGGATGTTGAATCTGGAGAGTTCTCTACCAACTAGAGCTGTTCTTCTCTCTGGTCTATCTGCTGATGTACTGTCCATTAGTCGGCACACCTTCCAGGCACCGATGGTGAGTGACGTCACCTTTGTCTTCTTGTTAGATTTTCGACCACTAATGTGGGATTCCCATAAGCTGCATTATGCTGGCCATGGTTAAGGTGGATCAGGTATCGATCAGGGCACCATTTCTAGCCCCACTCCTCATGCTACGGAGGTGAGCAGTGTGATCTTAAATATGACTGCTCAGTCGCCCATGGGGGCTGCCAAGTTCCACCGCTGCTTTGGTCCAGTAAAAAGCGACCCTATGCTCTGAGCCACCTGTGTGCAGGTCTGCAGCTACAGCTTCCAGTGTATCTACACCTGCTGCTTTGCCGCCTACCTATAGCCACAGGACTGAAAGGTATCTTGTGAGGGGAGGAGGATGTCATAACTTGTGCGTGAGTTGGATATAAGTGAGGGAAGTTGTGCAGAGTAACCCTAACATTCTCGTTCATGCGTGTCTGTATCCAGTGGCACGGCAACGTCGAGACGTGTAGAGACGAGTCCGGATGCAGTGGATGACCATCAGATGTCAGATTTTGATTTACCATTCAATTTTTTATTTGGCAAGATAGTGGAAAGTAAATTTAAACTGTTTAAAAAACAAAATTATTAGCAAAAATTATGCCTCTCAATTTCATCCACCTGTTTATGGGCAATATACAAATTCAGGATGTTGACTGTCATAAGCATTTTGGTTTACATTCAGACAGTCAAGGCCATTTACATACTCATATAACAGAAATAACTAAAAAAAATTTAAAAAATCAATATTCTCCAAGGACAAAATTTAAATTAGATCAAAAATCATTGGAAAGACTTTATTCGGCTTCTATTAGACCCTTTTTAGAACATGCTAACTCTGTGATAAATGTACTAAGAAAGGAGGAAATAGAGCAAATACAAATTGCAGCAGGGTGCATTGTTACCAGTACCACAAGATCTGCTTTGGCTGAAAAAATCCTGAAGGAAACTCAGTGGGAAACTCTAGCTACCAGACACTATATACATAGAAAACTCAATGGGAAACTGTAGCTACCAGACATTATAAGCATTGAAAACTCAGTGGAAAACTGTAGCTACTGAACACTACAAGCATAGAAACTCAGTGGGAAACTGTAGCTACTAGACACCACAAGCATAGAAAACTCAATGGGAAACTGTAACTACTGGACACTATAAGCATAGAAAACTCAGTGGGAAACTGTAGCTACTGAACACTATAAGCATAGATAACTCAATGGGAAACTGTAGCTACTGGACACTATAAGCATAGAAAACTCAGTGGAAAACTGTAACTACTGGACACTATAAGCATATATAACTCAGTGGGAAACTGTAGCTACTGGACACTATAAGCATAGAAAACTCAGTGGAAAACTGTAACTACTGGACACTATAAGCATATATAACTCAGTGGGAAACTGTAGCTACTGGACACTATAAGCATGGAAAACTCAATGGGAAACTGTGGCTACTAGACACTATAAGCATAGAAAACTCAGTGGGAAACAAGTTACTAGACACTATAAGCATTGAAAACTCAGTGGGAAACCATAGCTACTGGACACTATAAGCACAGAAAACTCAATAGAAAACTGTAGCTACCGGACACTATAAGCATTGAAAACTCAGTGGGAAACTGTGGCTACTGGACACTATAAGCATAGAAAACTCAATGGGAAACTGGCTACTAGACACTAGAAAACACAGTGGGAAACTGTAGCTACTTGACACTATAACCATAGAAAACTCACTGGGAAACTGTAGCTGCTAGACACTATAAGCATAAAATGGTACCCTTCTTCAAAATGGTTCACAATATTGCCTGATCTATCTCTGTGTCTTAGTGCATTACAATGTAATCTAAATACCAACTGCCAACTCAAAAATACCTATCTCCATGTCTTAGTTCCTGACAATGTAATCCAAATACCAACTGCCAACTCAAAAATACCTATCTCTGTGTCTTAGTTCCTGACAATGTAATTCAAATACCAACTACCAATTAACAATGGCAATAAACTGGAGGTTCTATTTTTGCAGAAGAAATTGATAAAATATGCTTTAATACCAACAGCTGTAAGAGTGTGGAATCTTCTCCCTGACAATTATATCAATCTTGGCTTTCTCTCAGCATGTTGAAACAATACTTAAACAATGTTGCTGATGATTTCTATTTAGGCACTCACCATGCAAGCTTAAATAGTGCATGCTAAGATTCATTTGGGATGTAGTTCATTTAATTATGGTCTTTGTACTGTACTAACTATATCGTAAATTCAAATACATTTACTTGTGGTCAGCTCGAGACTAATTCATTATTTCTTTTTCTGTAGCATGTATACCAAAATGAGCAATAGTGTTTTACAATTAATACAACGGATCATAATTATAATGTTGCACTTGGTGTGTCCTTGGGGAAAGGTACTCAGCTCTCATTTCCTCTACATGATATAACCAATAATGTGTTAAAAGTGTCCATTATACCAATCAACCAACCAAGGTAGTTCTCTACTTTTTGGAGAGGAAAACATGGAATATTTCAAGCAGACCACTGATTCATCTTGGGCAGCAAGAGATTTTCATTTTAACTACTGTATATACTCGCGTATAAGCCGATACCAACTGCAAACTGCATAGACCCAGATCTGCTGTTGCATAATGTGCCGGCAAATATATACGGTAAATGAAAAAAGACGTAATTCATACTCTGATATTATTCTTCTCATCAATTGGAATGGTACCTGGTTATCCCAAAATCGTTTCCAAGTGTGCAAAAACAAACAATATCCCTTATGATCAATATTCAAATTCCAAAACCATGCACGTAATTATTCAAAAGAAGTTTTCAGTACTCTGGTGTCGTGGTCTTTAACTCTTTACTGTAATCTGCTAAGGCTGAACACATTTGGCAAGAATTTAAATATAAATACAGACACAAGTGGGTAATTATTGCTTGATTTTGTCTTATTATATTTTTCTATTTGTTTCTTGATTTGTATGTTTATATAGTAGGGTATTTCATTAAGATCTTTCTTAAATATTATTTCACTGTAAAAGTCTGTATACATACCTTTTTAGTTTATTAAAGTGCCTCAAATGAGAACAGCTTTTAGTTAATTGTGATACCCTCTGTAAATAAAGGAATACTATTATTATTAGTATTAGTATATACTAGCATTTTTACTATTGCATTAACTCAAGATATTTCTTTCTTCAAACATGTCTTGATCCAACACTAATGCTCATGTCAGATGTATATATTTTCTTATTATGACAACTACATGTATATACTTATATAAGTATCTACTTATATAAGTAGATACTTAATATAAGAATTACTTCTTGTTGCTCAATTCTCAATGATAATTTTATTAGTTCTTTGTATTGTATATCTTATGCTTCTGTTGCGATAAATACTGTCTAAACCAACTTTTTAACTTTCCCTGTATAAGCATCACAAGTAAATGGCAACACATTTTAAAGATTTCAAGACTATATTAATTTCATCTCAAATAAGCACACATCACATAAGTAAAACACTGTATGTTCCATGTTAATCCTTATGTGAAAGCCCAAGATGGGAAGTTATCTAACAGACAGTATTATTTATCAACAGGTACTCTCCATCAGGATATTTGCTTGCACATGTCAATTCTCTTACCCTGGGCAACGGGCAATGGGAATTCTGCAGGCTAGGAATGGGGCAATTGAGAAAACAAGAAATGAGTATCATAATTTAAGAATTTATTCATTGTATGCTTCAATCATGTTCCGAGTATAAATCTAACATAATAGTATATTTGTGAACAGGTGACATAAAAACTGTATAGAAATTTATCACATTTGAAACAATTTAGATAAATCACAACATGAAGAAAAAATGTAAAAGGAATTTTGCTAGGGTCTTAATATTCGTGTCATTAGAGGTACATACAACAAAACGCTTAAATCTATATTCCAGAGTTCTGTTTGGCTGAAACTCAAGTAGCAGTCTGACTGTCTGAGATTTAAGCTTGACTTAAAATTGACCAATCAAATATCTTAAGTCTAAACTTAATTTTAAGTCTCATATTGATGAAATTCGGGCCAGTTATGAAATCCAGTAAGGATAAGGACTAATGTATATTGAACACACAACTGCAAAAAGTGCAGACCCTGATCTACTTTCCCATAGTGCACTAGCATTTCAGGCTATGACTGATTGCCTGTGATCATAAGTAAAGGAACTAGTGTAGACCATGATTTGGGCACATACAGTCTATAGTTGGTTGTGCATGGTACACAAGCGAATATGGTAATTATAATTTCAGCTCAGCCATCATTTTTGTATTTAAGCATTTGTTTGTTAATTTAAAACTCCATTCCTTTTCATTTAATGTCAGAAAATTGGAATAAAAAAATATTTAAAAAAAATAACAGAAGTGCATATAAATTAAACATTTATATGTATTTGTGAAAATCATGTAAACTTTCATTCTATACAGACTGTCTTCAAGAGGATATCTTGTCAAAAATTCCTTTCACAAAGCAGACAGCCTAGCAGACACTCAATGCAAACACAAACAAAAACAAATTGCAAAATGCGCTGGCAAATCTCGGTCTCTGCAGTTTGTTAGGAGTAATGGTTAGAACAAACTTAGCGCCTGATCTGCCGGCACATTTTGCGATGGCAGACCAAGGTCCGTGGCATTTGCAAGTGGACCTGATTTATATGCAAGTATATATGGTTAGAGTGAAGGTGTGGGTGGGCTTACATTTTGGACATGGTGTTCTTAGATACAAATTGGCAAAAATTTTCAAAAGCATTGACCTACCATAAATACTTGATTATAAGTTGAGTCCAACTGCAAACTGCACACACCCTAAATCTGCTATCGCATAATGCGCTAGCAGATCTGGGTCCATGCAGTTTATTAGGAGTAATCAGTAGAACACGGATCCTGATCTGCTGGTGCAATCTGTGACGGCAAATCATGGTCTATATTGTTTGCAGTATGACCCGACTTACAATCGAGTATAAATGGTACTATTTGAGAAATATGGAATACAAAACAAATTATGTCATCTGTGAGTGAAGAATAAAGTTACAAAGTGTCAAAGAACAATGCCCAGTCTTGTAATTAAATACTGAATACATACAGTATTACAAACCTTTTACTTTATTGACTCACAACTGTCACACAAATTTTTAGTGTTTTACAAAGATGCAGATACAGATTCAAAACTTTTGGCTTTAATATTTTAGAGGTACATGTATTTTAGATATAGTGGAATACATATATGTGATAAATCCAAAGTGAAAATACAAGAGATTTGGGTTTCCAATGCAGGAGATTTGGGTTTCCAGTACAAGAGATTTGGGTTTCCAGTACAAGAGATTTGGGTTTCCAATGCAGGAGATTTTTATCGATATACTGACATATCACAAATACAACTTTGTTCACCTAAATTTTATATCAGTTCACATTCTTAAAGTAAAAGAAGACAGAGAAAAGGAAAAAAGAAAGGAAACTAACAACTTTTGGAGATATCTTGCAGCTTCTTAGGAAAAATGATGAATGGTTTAGTAGATTGTGAAATGAAGGCAACTTTCATCCATTTTACTAACCTGGTCAAATATCATTGAATACAGGCAAATACAATTCAAATGTTTGTATAGTAATCACGGCATTCAATCTATATGCCCATTTAAGGGATGATAATGTATCTAAGATAACTATAAATGTATGTATTAGAAAAATAAAAAAAATAAAAGTGTTTATAATTTATACATCATATATTTCTTTTGAATCTTTTGGAAACCTAAAACACCTTTCAAAATTGTATCAATTTTACACATATTATTTTAGAATGAGTGGTTGTGCATGACAAGTGGCCTGTTTAAAAAATGTAGTCCAATAAATAATACTGAATAATAAAAACATAATACTTATCTATTTTGTAACTTGCAAACTACATAGACCCAGATCTGCTGTCACATATTGCAAAAGATGATTTGGGTTTATACAGTTTGTTGGGAGTAATCAGTAGAACAAACAAAACAGACCCTATCTGCCACGAAATTATGCAATGGCAGATCAGGGTCTATGTTGCTTTCAGTTGGACCCAACTTACATGTGAGTATATATGGTACTCAGGCAGCTGTAGGTGTCACTCACAAGTCTGTTTATTTGCCCCAATATTTCACAACCAAAATATAATGTGATTTTCCATGCTGCTTATAATACTCACTTTCAAGGTAAGTTTTATAACGACCTTTGTTTTCTCAAACTGAATATCCTGCATACCTACCGTTATACTTCCATATAAATTGGGTCCAATTGTGAAAAACATAGACTCTGATCTGCCACTGCATAATGCACCAGCATATCAGCGTCTATGGTGTTCGTGTTACTGATTACTCCTAACTGCACGGACCCAGATTTGCCAGCAAATTATGCAACAGCAGATTTGGGTCTATGCAGTTTGCAGTTAGATCCTACTTGTACATGAGTATATACACTATTTTTTGTTTATGACAATGATTGACAGTCGAGTTTGCTTCTTAACTTTATATGACAATAGGATTATCTTTATATCACAATAGGATTATCTGTGGTACAACAACATGCAATCCTAAAGCCCAGATGTATTCAGTATTTGTCATTATGGAAGACCTTTTCATCATCAGCTCAATATTTATATGGAAGAAAAAGTTATACCAGGTGTCTGATCTCTTATTACAGGAAATAAATTTAAATATCATGAAATTTCACAAAATTAAATAAGGCATCTAAAATCATGAGATTTGCAGGAGTTTTTAACAATTTTCAAGGAGACTACAAGAAGATCTGGGAGATATCACATGTATGGGAATGTGTTTGCACATATGTAAGCAATTTCATAATACTGAACTGTCTCAAGGCAACAAGGCATGGGAAGTGGGTGGGGTGGAGGATAAAGGGACCATGAATGATCATACGATGGGAATAGGTTTTCTTCCAGCAAAACTCTTGATGCTGATCTGACTTGCCAACCTTTTTAAAACACATATTTCTGACTGTAAATTTCAATCTTGAAATAATAAATTAGTGCGGAATGTGACACTTCCAAAGAAAATAACCCCCCAAAAATGTGTAAAGAGTCAAAATAAAATATCACATAGTTGAGCTAAACATAAATTCATTTGACAACAGGAAATGACATTTCTGATTGAGCAAAACTGGTATCAATTTTATTACTAAAGAAAAACTTCAATGTAATATGTAGAGTTTTTGAGCAATGCAAAAGTTGTAAATATAACCCAATATCATATTGATGTTCGAAAACACTGTACTGTATTCACCTGTGTATAACTCCATATGCTGATTTTCCAGAACACCGTACTGCATTTACCTGTGTATAACTCCATATCGTATTGATGTTCCAAAACGCTGTACTGTGTTTAATTATGTATAACTCTGTATCAAATTAATGTTTCAAGACACTGTACTGTGTTCACCTGTGTATAATTCCATATCATATTGATATTCCAAAACACTGTACTATGTTTACCTGTGTATAACCATATCATATTGATGTTAGAAAACACTGTACTATTTACTTGTGTACAACTCCATATCGTGCTGATTTTCCAAAACAGTTTTCTTCTGAATAACTCGATATCATTTTGATGTTCCAAAACACTGTACTGTGTTTACCTGTGTAGATATAACTCCACATCATACTGATGTTCCAAAACAGTGTACTGAATTTACCTGTATATGACGTGCATTCAACTGCAAACAGAACTGACCCATACTGGCCATCACATATTTGTGCTGGGAGATCAGTGTCTACACCACTGACTTGAAATCATAAATGACATAAGCAGTGTAGACCCTGATAATACATGCTACATATAAGTAAATACAGTATTCACAAGAAGTAAAGTGAGTGACTCCGCTGATGATAGAAAGACAGCACTTTCAGTACCATTAGCTTGAAGGCAATTTTATTTAAGTCTATGTACAGCAGGATTTTACAATCTATGAAGTCTATTTAAGTCCATGTACAGCAGGATTTTACAATCTATGAAGTCTATTTAAGTCTATGTACAGCAGGATTTTACAATCTATGAAGTCTATTTAAATCTATGTACAGCAGGATTTTACAATCTATGAAGCTTAGAAAACTAGGAATCAATCTGTTCTTTTTTTTAAAATAAACACTTTGAATCAAAAAGTTTCAAATCACTTCTTAAGTTGCATAGTAGGAACACATTGTCAAAAATTCTTGCTTCCCAAATTAAATACTGTGTTGCAATGGCCTTCATCAGACAGTTATCTCTCTATTAGATGGTGCCACAGGAAAAGTTGGTCCATATCATTTGATTAACTCCAAACCTAACCCAAAATAATTTTGAAATACCAAACACCACATTACATTTTTATTTGCTAGTGAAAGGATGTAAATTTTTGCTGTCAATATCTGAAGTACAGTTTATTTTTGCTACCATCAGCAATGCTGTATCAAATCTGATTTCCTTTCCTTTCTTTTTTTAGAAATTGCTCTCCATTTGGATTTTACATTACAGCAAAACAATATTTACAAAGAATTCTAATTATGATGAAGGCAAAGTCTATGTATTTTCAATGCAGCACTGCCAGTGTATTCTCATTAGTCTGAATAATTTTCATATTAAGAAGCCTTTTCTTTGATGAGAGAAGATTCCATTTTTACATAGAAAATGATTCAATATATTAAAAAAATGATTTAAAAATATCAATTATTTGTTATCACTAAATGAAGTTTTCATATCAGAAATATAATATAATACTCTCATAGATTCATATCTTTCTTTCATTTTGAACTCAGGTTTTTATTTTTTTACTGATAAACGAGTTCCTCAAAGGGACTGATGCTCTACTGGCTGAAAAGAATTTCCAGGAATCCAAGATAAGACCATTTCTTTTTTTTAACTACTGAGTATTGAAACTATCTCCAATATTCTTGAGTGATAACAAGATTTTCAAGATGGCCACTATGGTGGCCATCTTGTATGTAAGATCAGCCATATTTTCATTTAGCAACAACTAGACATCATAAGAAATCTTGTGGTGAAAACCCTGTCAATAGGATGTTCCATTCAGGAGTAGCGATAACATTTTCAAGATGGCCACTATAACCATCTGTTTAGAAGGAAAAGCAATAACAAGATTATAAAGATGGCCACTGTGGTGGACATAATAGATGTCTGAGCAGATCCATTTTCATTTAGGACATACAAGACCTTGGGGATGAATGTGAGTGAAAAGTTTCATAGCAATCCTCCAAGTAGTTTTGGAACAGTGATAAAACACTTGTGCTAATGGACATATGGATGATGGACAACAGACAACATGCCTTCCCATAAGTTCTTCTGGTTTATGACCAGTTGAAATAAAAAATGCTTGGTTTTAATATTTATTTTATGACATCAACCATTCAGTGACATAATGTTCAAGCTTTTGTTTTAAAAAAATGTATTTTATTTTTCTCTTCTTCTTCTTCTTGTAATATTAATATTATAAATAATATAATACTGGTTCTACAAATACAGTCTCTTTAAGAATTTGCTTAACAGTGAAAACTCATAGGGAAACATTTTCAGAATAATTTGGAACAAAACACAAAAGTATAGATAAATGCCACTTAATGAATTATCTTGAAACCTTGCTTTTGAATTCCGTGAAAAATCTGTCCAACACACATTGTCATACTTTGATTAAAGTTTTTTAGTTAGCATCATCAATCAACAACAATTACAAAATCAATAATAACAACAATGATGATGATGATGATTATGATGGTTAAGTTGCATTCATGGCTATACAAATTCCCATTACCATTATAAAAACAAACATGATATAAAATATATAAAGATCCAACTTTAACCAAGGAGAATAAAAGAATGAGAAAAATGCCTATTTATTTATTTATTTATTGCATGCAATTAGTGTAAGTATGCAAGGTTTTTGCCCAGAAAGACGCCTCTAAGTTGTTTTTTGAATTAACCCCCTTCCCCCCCAAGACATACAGCTTGATTCATATAAAAAATCTCGTCTATATTGGTCACTTAAGTTTATACAAACATATTTTATCCCAAGCAGATGTTATGGTCACTGTGGTAAGATACCTGTTCTAATTGGTATGGAAAACATAACTGAAAGAAAGTGATGTACAAAAATGTAAGATAAGAAATTTGTTGCACTGGGTTTTCTGGTAGGGCTACCAATCAGATTCAGGGGAAGTAACTGACTTTGATTCCCCCCCCCCCCCCCCCATTGATGGAACATAATGCATCACTATTATGGTATTTCTAATTCACTTGTAACTTTCAATCAAAGATTTTGTTGTAATCGATGAAGCAACAGTGTCTGGAATTAAGCAATTTACTACTGCTGAATATTACACAGAACTTCTGCAGACTACTGCTGAAAATTACACAGAACTTACTGAACATTTCTGGCAAGTTGAAAGCTTTTTTGATTGAAATGCATGATATACTGCAGTAGTGAGCATTTCAATTGTTTAATTCATCCATATATATTGCTGAGAAGAAAAATGTTGTTTAATACATGTAGGGAATTTTCAATGCTGGGTATAAATTATGTATGTTTTGTAGAGGAGGCATAAGGCAATGTTTTCTCTCAATGTTGTATACACCATCTCCATAAAAAAAACTTGCTTACATCCACCCAATACTTGTGTATCTAAGATCCACATCCACCCAATACTTGTGTATCTAAGATCCACATCCACCCAATACTTGTGTATCTAAAAGATCCACATGCACCCAATACTTGTGTATCTAAGATCCACATCCACCCAATACTTGTGTATCTAAGATCCACATGCACCCAATACTTGTGTATCTAAAAGATCCACATCCACCCAATACTTGTGTATCTAAGATTCTGAACACAAATGAAAATTGTAGAAAATTATATAATCATCTATGAAAGAGGGTCAAGTTTTTTTTGGCCCCTTGCTCGAGGTCCCTGATGGTAGGGGGCAGAAAGGGGGAGGGGAGGGTAGGGGAGGGGGAGGAGGTCAAACCTCAAATATACAAAAATTTTGATTACAGTATCATTTTTATTAAATATTTTTTTATCCCAAGTTTAAACATCACGTCTTAGCACAAGGACACATAATATATGTAACAGACTTTGGGTTACAACCCTGGGTTAAGGTTGGGTAGGCAAGGGTGGAATGGTGTGATGTTGGGGGTGGGTGGGTAAATTTAATAAGCAGGCCAGGGCATGCATGTCGAGCCCATGCATGCACAAAGCACTGCCATCAAACCCAGTGACCTTGATCCCAAGGTCAATGAGGCAAGCAAGTGTGTCGCAGAACAAATTTTCTTAGTGGCATAATGATTAATCCCAAGTATGAAGAGAATCCATCAAGGGGTTTAGGAAATACATGCAAATGAAAAACAAACTGTTGATGTTGCTGGAAAAGTGACTGCTATATCTCACTTCCCACTAATGTGGGGTCTACAATAAAAAGCTTGGGGATTTGCAGTTGTGGAAGTAATTCGAGTTTTTATTGGCAAAATTGTAATCCACTCTACAAGTCTTGCAAGAGTTACAGACATAGAAAATCCCATATGGCCAGGTACTGTACAATCAGTGAGACAAGTGGCTGCTTAACAAAGGTTTAGTCTAAAACAATTTGGTTTATGGAACTTAAAAAAAGTGGCTTCTATAGGCAGATGATCAATTAATAGAGGTGACCTCTATGGTTGGTCTGACTATTTTTGATTACTGTGAATTTATCATACAAAGATACAAAGTTAATCATGCACTTCTTTTATAAGCTCTGATTTTAAGTTCAAGAATAGGGTCAGACTCTGTGAAAGAAAGGTTTTAGAGGTTCTGAGACAATTTCAAATCTAATTTGTTGGTCAAGCTTAAGCTCATCAGAAACAGTAATTTGATGACCATTTACAGAAATGAATACTACTATAAGCAGATCATCAGAAATTACTCCCTTACCTATGCAATACCTTGGAAGGGAAAAACATCTTTTTTTGGAGAAATTTGTGGCATCACTGCAGAAACGATGCCTCTTTTAAGCCACAAGTTAAGTGCTAACCTAAGCTCAAACAAAAAAAGCAATGTCTAAGACTTCAGGACTGTTTATATCTACAAGACTATAAGATTTTTAAAAAAATTAGTTCATCAAAAATTGTGATACCTTTGATATATATAAACTGTGTGTATATAAAATTGCAAAATCTGGATATAATATAACATATATTGAAATGAGATCTGATTACAAGTTCAAAGATAACATAAGAATGAAATCCATATTTACCATGTATAACCACATCCAACTGCAAAAAGCATAAAACCAGATCTGCCATTACATAATGCTCATAATGATCAGGGTCTGTCTTGTTGGCTCACAATTACAAGTACTGTATATACTCATGTATAAGCTAATACCAACTGCAAACTGCATAGACCCAGATCTGACATTGCATAATGCACCGACAGATCTGGGTCTATGCAGTTTTTAAGGACTAATCAGTAGAACAAACAACATAGACCCTGATCTGCTGGCACATTATGCGATGGCAGATTAGGGTCTATGTTGTTTGCATTTGGACCCGGCTTATACGCGCATATATAAGGTAGAACAAACAATGCAGACCCTGATATTTCAGTGTATTATGACTCATCAGACCTGGTCTGTACTGTTAGTAGTTGGGTGTACAATATCAATGGACCAATATGGTTGGAATATATGGCATGGCACTATGTACATGTGAAAAGGTAGGTGGGAGCCATAAGAACAATGCACCTAATTTCTGTCACTGGAATAGGCAGTTTGGTAAAGTGAGTCTTCTATGCTCTGGAAATATTTCTGGAAAGGCCACTGTCATAATATTTGTTCATACTGCTGAATGACATGAATCTGAAAGTAAATTAATAAATAAATGACTAATTTATAAGCTTAGTAAAAACAAGTTTGTTGATGAGTAATTGAGTATTTCATATCCATCAATGTAGAATAGGAAAATTCCCAGCAAGGATTAGAATTCTACATCAGACAAAAGACTTTGCAGAGTGTCAGATGCAAAATTCTGATCCCCAGGGTGGAATTTTCCTACCTGACACCAATATCTAATGAAGAATTATTACTCTCACATTCTCGAACAACCATAAAAGTGAGGGCTGCAGTCAAAATGGCATACTGTGATTACAGCTGTAACTTTAAAACAACAAAGCACCCACTGAAATTGTTACAGGCTATATGAGTGTGAGATGTTGGGTTTGCATTGAAATTTGTGAACCAGTACAAATTAAAGTCCACTTTTATCCTCGAGATAAAACATTGCAGACAACAAATAATGATAAACCACTCAATTTATCTTTGATCTAGAATTGATTTTGTATTAACTACTTGTATTAATAATAATGTGAAGACGAGTTTTTCTTAAAAAAGGTATAGTATTGAAATCATCTCAGATATGCCTGAGAAACTCCAACTCACCAGATTTGGTAACAAAAAGTTTTTTCTTATATGTTTGAATTAAAATGTTCACAAGATAAGTGTAGTACAGAAATCTTTATCATGGTCTTTGATCTTAAACCTGATATCATGGATAGAAGATCACTGAACTCATCTCATATACCATTAAGACCACATACTAAGTTTGGTTTCAACCCATAATAATATTTTTGAATAGTTAATGAACTGGCATCATTCAAAGCATTGTTCTGATATATCCACACACTGGGTTTGATAAAAATCCATTTATGCTTGTTGGTGTTATAATGCTCACAAGCCATCACAGATGAAAACCCCAAGTCAAGACCTTTGACCTTGAACCGAACCAATGTCAGAGAGCCGACTATAAACTTTTGTATTGAAAAACAACAAAATACAAAGTATACCGTATATACTCGCATAATGCGGTGGCAGATCAGGGTCTATGTTGTTTGTTCCACTAGTAAGTCCTTAGAAACTGCATAGACCCAGATCTACCGGCACATTATGCGTCGGCATATCTGGGTCTATGCAGTTTGCAGTTGGTATCAGATTATACGCGAGTATATATGGTAGTTACAATTCATTTGTAAGTGTATAAATCACTGTCTTCATAAGCTCAGTGAATTACAAAAATGAAAGCAGTAACCTCTGACTAGACCCCCCCCCCCCCCCATGTCACAAATGCATGGATATGTTGGTTGTCATACCTTCACTATGTTCATACAGGATCAATTACATATTGCAAGAGGTGTTTTACTGAAAACTCCATGTTAGTGCCACCATTTTTTGAAGAGGTGTATTGATAACAAGATTTTTTAAATAGCTACTGTGGTTCCCACAATGACGATCAGATAAGCACTATTGTTATTTAGGAACTGCTACATACTGTTAACATATTTTAGTGAAAAGCCAATGTCTCTATAACCATCCATATATCAAAATATCATGAAATTTCATAGAATTAAATGTATCTAAAAACAAGAGATTTGCTTAAATTTTAACGATTTTCCAGGAGACTCCAAGATATGCCTGATATCATTTAGGACAAACTAAACCTTATGATAAAACTGTATGCCAAGTTTCAGGACTTTCGTCCTAGTAACAAACAACTGCAAATGGACAACAGACCAGTAGAGCTAAAAACTAGGGATTTTTTTTCTGTTTTTGCGTGCACTGTGATCGATATACTCAAAGAGGGTGTTGAGATGAAAGACAACAGTCTCATGCTGAAAAAAGAGACAACCTCAAACAGCCTTTTATTTTACTGAAAAATGTAATCATACAGGAATGTGCTAAAGCTGGTCATTATACAGTAAAACCTGTCTTGAGAGACCACCCCTTCTGCCAACAAAAAGTGGTCTCTCAAGACAGGTGATCTCTCATAACAGGTTTGTACAAAAAGACCAATTTCCAAGGTCGAAATTCAGCACTGTTTAGGAAGGAAAAATAACCAAAATCAATGTACATTTATTGTATTCTCTGTTCATAGTTCTTGTTAAAATATTGCATGCATTCATCTGAAAATAATTTTATATAGCAATAAAGATATATATCTATCATTAAACATGAATCACATTTATTTTGAACATCACATGTACATGTACATGTATTAGCATATGATTTCGTTTCTAATTGACTCCTTGTCTTTTATAACACCCTAAATTTGAGTTTTACAGATGTTTCAACTGGCTGCTATGTCGCAAACGGTCTCCCCTTTTTCACTTCTTTCAATTACATTAATTCTTTCCTCCAGTGTTAGAATTTGTCTCTTTTTCGTTGGAGGTTCTGCCATTGTTAATAAGGTGCTAGGTGTTAATGTTATAAGGGATCAATTGTAAGAACGACAGTAGCGGTTTTGATCAGGCTTTGGGGAAATATGGAATTATATATGTACCATTGAATTAAATAAAAAGACATCATTAAATCATCCAGAAACAGAATAAATTTATTTAGAGACAAAAGTCAAAGGCTTAATTCACCAACGACACAAAGGGATTAACTCTATAAACAAAGGGTGTAACCGGCTGCATTAAGTTGAACAGATGACGGCTTGGTGTGTGGGCTGTAATCACTGTAACATTAACAAAAAAAACCAACAAACAACACAAGCCTTCACAATGGCAATCAAATCTGAAAACTGATTCTCACCTACTGGTATTAAAGACAAAGACAAAGACCTCATTCACCCCAGGCATTACGGATTAACTCCAAAGACAAACGATGTATGCGACCGCTATATGGACTTTGGCACTACAATGGCAGTTAGTGACATGTACTTTAGTCTGGTTTATAGTTTATGACAAAGGACACATACATGCATGACCTGTAAAATTTATGGAAACCAGAGGCCAGCCTAATTTTTTTTTTTTTATTGATTTTTTTAGAACAGTCTTTACTTTTGAAGCAGTCGTTGTTAAAAGGATTAAATAGACATCCATGGTGTTTGTTTCAGTTCTAGCGAAAGTTCATAGCAGTAATAATTTAGAACAAGCTGCCGTTCGTAACTTTCACGGGAAATCCTACAGATCATACTTTAGTCTCACAGAAATAGCCGAGGTATTTCCGAATGACCAATCTGCATGTACTCTAGTCTGGTTTACGATCTATAACATATGACACTACATGCATGACCTGTAAAATTTAAGAAACCAGTAGCCAGCCTAATTTTTTTCTTTATAAAAATTTTTGATGTTGTTTATAACAGTCTTTACTTTTTAAGCGGTTGTGGTTACAATAGGGTTAAATAAAAGTCAGTTGTGTTTATCTCTATTTTTGTAATGCGGTCATTCATAGCAGTGTCGAAATGCATATTTTGCCAAGAAATCGTGGTCGCTGGTCGTGTTCTGCAGGTGGTCGCTCACAATCCATGCATTACAATTGTCGACGCTCATGACCGGTGGTCGCTCATGACAGGTTTTACTGTACTACAACAGTATGCTGACAATTGATCAAGCACACATGTCAGCAATTTTATTTTAATTCCATTTCTTCCAACTTGCAGAGAAACACATGCCAACAACTGAGCTGTTGCCTCTCTATACTTTTGGCCTCAGTGTACTGTTGCCCCTCTGTATACTGCTACCCTCTGTATACGGCTGCCCCTAAGTATACTGCTGTCCCATGTATACTGCTGCCCCTCTGTATACTGCTACCCTCAGTATACTGCTACCCCTCAGTATACTGCTGTTCCTTAGTATACTGCTACCCCTCTGTATATGGCTGCCCCTCATAATACCATTGTTCCTCAGTATACTACTACCCTCAGTATACTGCCACCCTTAGTATACTGCTACCCCTCTGTATACTGCTACCCTCAGTATACTGCTGTTCCTTAGTATACTGCTACCCCTCTGTATATGTCTGCCCCTCAGTATACTGCTACCCTCAGTATACTGCTACCCTTAGCATACTGCTACCCCTCTGTATACTGTTACTCCTCAGTATACTGCTACCCTCAGTATACTGCTACCCCTCTGTATACTACTACCCCTCCTTATTCAGCTACCCTCACTATACTGCTACCCCTCTGTATACAGCTGCCCCTCAGTATACTTCTGCACTCTGCATATTGGATCCCATGATATTGGCATCATTATTTTATTGCTGCTACTTCATTTATTTCATATAATTATATAATAATTCTTGGCTACTGAGAACCAATTATAAGCATTGTGTTTGTATGTAATAGCATGACATGCCTTTATTGGAACAAAATTTCCTCACTGTATATATCATAGAATTTGCTCTAAAAGTGAATTAAAATGTATGAAGTTCTAAAAAAAATTTGGCAACTGCAATATTACCTTATCAAGTAGCTGCTGACACTGTTGCATCCCTTGAGTAAATAGTATAACTGCTTCGTTGAGCCACTGGACGTTGCTTTCCACCTGGTAAAAAATAAATGGAAACAAGTAATTATCTCAATCAAACACACCTTTCTTTAGACATGCATGTATTCAATACTATCAACAGACCAAACCCCGTCTTTAGCCATTCATGTATTCAATACTATCAACAGACCAAACCCTGTCTTTAGCCATTCATGTATTCAATACTATCAACAGACCAAACCCTGTCTTTAGCCATTCATGTATTCAATACTATCAACAGACCAAACCCTGTCTTTAGCCATGCATGTATTCAATACTATCAACAGACCAAACCCAGTCTTTAGACATGCATGTATTCAATACTTGTTTGTGCTATGATGTGCACAAGTCATTACAGATTAATGATCTCTGACCTTGCAATCAATATCAGAGTGCTGACTATCAATTTGTTTGTTGAAATGCAACTCAGCACAAAGTCTGTTCAAAATCCATGGTATACAGTATGTACAAATCATGGTGTTCATAAGCTCACTTGACTATAAAATCTAGGAAGTGACTTTTGACCTTGACTCCAAGGTCAAGTAAGGTGGATTATCAAAGTAAATCACAACAGTGCTTAGATATAACAAGATGTTAAGCTTGATCAAGATATACTCCTAGGTGTCAAAATTAATGTGTTCTTTGCAAGCTATAGCAGATTAATTAGGACCAACCACATGTCCTTTAGTAAAAACTACATGTGGATGTGAGCACCCATTCAGGAAGACTACTGGCCAGTGACCAAATGTTGCCACTTTTTCCGGAGTCTTCTAAGTTTACTCTGAAATTAAACAGACCCTTGAAAAGACAAAATGTGACAGGAAAATATATCCTTTTTTTGATGTTTTTCAGATATATTGGTTCCAGCAAATATAAAAGACCTCATTACATTCACAAAGTTAACAAATCTTTTAATTCAGAATACTGCATTTGACAAAATCCAAAGCATAAGGATTATTCCTGGAAAGCAAAGCAAAGAAAGCAAATATTTAAGTAAACGAGGTTTCTCCAAGAATACTTTACCTGATCACATTAACGTTAGGGATATAAGCCTGCTACTTCATGAATCCAGCCGTACTTAAAGACGAAAATTTGTCTTTTCTGTCTATATCATATAGACAAAGGGCAATAGCTTTTGCCCATTACCTCCCCTTGCCACCACTAGGTGTTGCTACTTTTTAAGCTGAGTGAATACCAACGAAGATGCTTGCATATTGGGGTGGTTGGAAGGGTTTTTAAGTAATGTGATCGGGTAAGTATTCTCGAAGAAACATAATTTACTTAAAAATTTGCTTTCTCCTTCAAATACACTCCCCAATCACATTAACATTAGGAGAACAGGTAATAGGAGGAGGGAATGCTGTGCATCTGACCTCTACCTCGGGTATCCTCTAGGGAATGATGGCTGAATTCCCCATGTGAATGATAACCCATTCTCCTAATTTGATAAGCAACATGGCCTAGGGTAACGTGATCTGTTACCCCAATATCCGGTTAAGAAGATGATTATTGAAACCTTCTTACTGACCAAAATTTCACTGGCAAATCCAGCAAAGCTAATAGGCTGTGTTGACTTTAAACTGGATCTGGTGGTCATCTGGGCCGCTGCCACTGGACCCACCAGATTCCATGTTTATCTCTGCTGAACCTAAATCTCTGAGATAAAAGCCCAAGAAGGTTGACTAGGCATGCCAGCCAATAGCTTCTATTATGTCTCGTATCAAAACTTGAAGTTTGAACATAAGGCTCGCAGAGATCGCTCTAATCTCACGAGCAGAAATCTTCATGTGGCGACTCTGATCTTATGAGACCTCAGAGTATGCAGAGCATTTAACACACTTAAGCCGCAAGGATACCCTGCTTTCCGGCTGTCACCGGGATAAAGAGTGCCACAACCAGTCTCTGTGCGCTCCAAGTAGTGCTTGAGGGCATAAACAGGGTCTTGCATGGCCGCTGCTCTCAATGTGTCTATGGAAGAGAGCGAGCATATGACGACTCTTTGATTGCCAACAGACAGTAACCTATTTTTGACTATGAAGTCTGGTTGCATCAACAGGACCACCGAACCATCCGATCTGACCTGATGATAGTTTGGGTCCATGGAAAGGGCATGTGACTCACCCTGCATGCTGAAGCTACGGTCATCAGGAAACATGTTTTGTAGGAAAGTAGCTTCAGCAAAGTGCAGGCTAAAGGGTCGAATTTATTTGAATTGAGCCAAGCCCGGGACAGATTCCATTTTGGAAACAGGGTGAGGGTTTTTGGCTGATTCAAATCAAAATTGGGCTAAAAGATTCAACAGATATCGCATCTGCCATGATGTTGGAATGTGTCAGATATCATGGAGCTGTAGCCTTTGATAGCAATTGGGGCCAACTGTTTCTCATCGAAGAGACATATATATATAAAAAAGTCCGACGGTTGAGGGATTGAGGCACTCAAAGGGATGATGTTATTGATTTGGCATCAGTCCCTCAAAACATGCCACTTTCCCTCATAAGCCTTCAGAGTGGAGGGCCTTATTCCTTGCGAGATTCTCCCCACAATCCAAGGTTTAAATTCTTTGTCGCAAGGCTGTCCGGACAAGAGCTGAAATCCATGTCCTGTTGGAAATGGACTCAATGAATTTGATGATCCATATGACGCGAACATGATGGAAAGATTGTGATTGGTTATAAACTCCATACCCAGGTGGACAAAACACTGGGATGGGTGAAGGTCAGATTTTTCCCAATTCACGAGAAAACCAAGATTATTCAAACGGGATAGAAGATCATTTCTGCCCTTGAGGAGAATAAAAACCTGCCATGTTTCTGGAGGTTGTCCAGATACACCGCCATTGCTGTAGAGGAAGTCGACCGGAACAGGGTGATGATGCAATCTATAATATGGTAAAGACCCATGGGTTGATATTAGTCTGAACAGAAGGACTAAAAATTGGTCAATTTGTCGTGGTAAGAAAACCAAATAAACTTTCATGATGCCAGGTGAATAGGGACATTAAAGTAGGCATCTGTGAGATCAAGACTGATGGCATACTCATTCCCTTGGATGAAGAGTCGTATATATCTCACCCTTTCTATCTTGAACCTGGGTGGAAGAATGAATTCATTGATGCGACTCAAGTCTATGATCGGCCTCAACCTGACGTTGGTCTTTTTGGTAAGGAACAGCCATAAATAGACCCCTGGATTTTGTGGTTCTTGTACAATCTCCACCGTTCATTTGTTGATGAGTCTCCTGCTGAAGAATATCGTCCTTCTAAGAATCAGATCTGATGATGCATCCGTTAAAAGGAGAGAGGAAGAAAGAGGAGGGGGTTGGATAACAAAAATCGAAGCCCCTCTAAAATGACTTTAGTTTTGCTGAAATAAGTTGATCCAATGTGATCAGAATTGCAGGAGACTGGTGCTCTTCAGTAGACGGTCTAATGGGAGACACAAGGTTTGGTGGTGGAGAAACTTGGTTTCTTATCTCCCCTGTAAGAATGCCTATTAGACCGGTTCAGCTGTTGTATGCTGGGATAAAAATCGAGATCTGAACGGCATGTGGGACATAAAAGATCCCTTTATCTTGGCTCACTTAGTTTCCCTCCATTGGGACAGGAATGACTGGTTTTAGAACGAGGATACAGGCCTAGTGGCATGTTGGAGGGGTAGTTCTTGAGCTGCCCTCCTCCGAACTTCAATATTTCACCAAACAGACGTATCAAGTCAACATTGGTAGATGCAGTCAATGCATTCGCTATTGAATGGTGAACTGCTCTGTTAATGACCCAAGCAATTCGAACTGTTGACTCCCAGGCATGTTGGTTGGCCAATTTTTCCACTAGTTGGAAAATTGTCAAGGAAACCAAATACAACATCGAAGACTTGGCGACAGTGTTCCAAACCCACTTCGATGTGACAAGAAACACATTTTTACTCACTTGATAAAAAGTGGGGCAGACAGGTTAACCGCCACTAAATTTTTATCTAACACTTGGAGGTCAGTATGGTAGTCCATGGAATGTGTCTTGTACCGGCGCAATGAAAATGTCGCTGGTACTTGACTCACCAAAATGAAAACCTTAGCAATCTTCAGATGACAGATAAATCCTGATAGCCTATTGTTAATCTCCTTGATTTTTGTTGATTGTGGAAGCAGCCAGAAGGATGGAGACTTCTTCATCGTCAATGTTGACCAACACTTTGACTTTATAATCATGCATGGCAGTAGGGGTGGAGGGCATTCCAAAGCCGGCAAGACCCGGAATATGGTCGGCATAGTTACTGGCCATGTGGAATTTGGTCCGGTTGGTGCTGGTACTGGCTGTACCATGAACATGGCTGGACGGATGGATCTATCACTAAAATCCCTGTCATAATATGTTTATGTAGCTTTATGCCTGGTGAGATGGAAGGATCTATCACTAAAATCCCCGTAATTGTAATTGGATGTAGCCACAGCGTGGTAGGACAGAAAAGATCTATCATTAAGAATCTCCATAATTATAGAAAAATGAAGCCATCAGCCTAGCGAGACAGACGGATCTTTCAATAAGATCCCCCGATTGAGACAGTTTAACTGGCTGGACGGATGGCTCAACTGGTTGTATGATCATGGACGGCTCCAGATGGAGATACAGTAGTGTAGAATAGATCCGTTAAAAACCCCATGCGCCCGGATTCACAAGCCCAGAGGCCATGCTCGGACATGCGGGGGGACTTATGCCACCTGGGCTGCCTACAAAAACAGGAATACACTCTCCCAATGTATCGTGATTACTTGTAGGAATTTAACATTTATGTTGTCGTCACCCTCTTTCTTTGCCTAGGTCAATTTTTGCAAAACCATAATCCATACACTCTCGGACCATATGGTGCACACACTGCATGATACTGATGAAGTACATTTTGTACAGACAAGGCACCACTCATGGGTCTTCCTTTCCCATTAACTTGTTGCATTTATTACACTTCGTCGACAGGTTTCACTGAAACGAGAAACTAAAACAAAACACAAATTTTTTTTATAAATTTATGATGCAGCATGTTAATCAGTCACTAAAACAACACCCATTACTAACCAGGTGAGCAAGCAATAGGCAGTGAGCGCGAAACCGTGAAGAAGAACATGCATCAACAATAGCGTGTTGTACCATGCGGTCTAAAATTTACTAAATCCAAGAACGTGAAAAATGTCACAAAATATTTGCAAATTTAAAAAAATATTTATTACCTGTTCAGGAACAAATATTAATCCAAATAAATCCAAAATCCTGTATGGATGGTTCAAATTTAACACATCATGTAAATCATGTACAAAGATGACAGTATGGCAGCGAAGCTTAAAAACTAGTGACAAATAGTGGTGGCAAGGGGAGGTAATGGGCAAGAGCTATTGCCCTTTGCCTATATGGTATAGACAGAAAAGACGAATTTTCGTCAATTTGATTCATCTTTCTTTTCTTAGTATCCTCCTTCTATGCTTCTCTTTTTCTCCTTCCTTTCTTCTTTTCTCCTCTCCACATCTTCCTTCTTCTTCCTCTCAAGTTCCATTTTTGTCCTAATTTCATTCAATATTTCATCTCCTGTTATAACCCTAGATTCAGTAAGTAATTTACTTTTTGCAGTTAGTGGCTTGGCTGGAACAGGACAGAAGAAATCTGCCAATTGCTGAGGTATTAACCCTTCCAGCACCAGTAGATTTCCTCCAAGATAGCTCCCGCAAGTTGTACAAATAAAGAATGAATGACACATTTTCAAATATGTCTATTGTATGGAATCAGACATTCAATTAATTGGGTATCAATCATTCTTACATTTGAAAATAAACCTTAAACCATAAACAATTTTGTGTATATGTTTTTTTTTACCTTCTGTCTGTCTGTTTCTCTCTCTCTCTCTCTTACACAGTTATGTCATTGTTTCACTATCATTGCTGTCTGTTTCCCCATGAAATGTACCTAAAGCTCTAATAGCAAATACTTAAGGCACTTTCTCTTTGTTGTTATAAACTCTCTCTCTCTCTCTCTCTCTCTCTCTCTCTCTCTCTCTCTCTCACACACACACACAACCATGTTATACATTTAACAGGCCACTAAGAACTACATTTTTTTAAGAAAAAAAATTCAAGACATCCAGTTTTTTCTATGATGGCAGTTTGAAGATTTAAATAATTCCTAACCAGGATCTAATTACTGTTATGAAACCTATAGTCAAAATAAAAACAGTATATTGTATAATTTGAGAAGAATTTAATCTTTGCAAAGGTTATAAATAACAGAACCCGGAAGTGTAGCATGCATCGAGTAGAGTAATGCAATGATTAGTAACAGGTATGCAGGCGTTACTGCCCTTTGGGTAATTTCAAAACAATCAATGCTCCCCATATCATGACCTTGACATTGTTTGGCATTTGTTACGGAAATGATGCACTAGAGTAGTATGGAATAAATACATTACAATGTATGCACTTAAAGGATCCATTTGGTATCAAATGTAGGTTACACATATTAGAAACATCCAAATCCATTTGGAGCAATTTATTTATATTTAATATAATATGAACATGATCACAGTGTCTATAGCATTGAAAGACCCAATGTCAAAGTAGGTTTAAGTGATGTATCTAATCTTCACCGACATATATAAATGACGTCACGTGATTCCTCCTTGAAGTAAACAGCTGGAAAATGTACTCATAGAGGAAATATTGTTTGAAACTTTGCTTATATGACTTACATATACCATATATACTCACATATAAACTTATACCAACTGTAAACTGCATAGTCCCAGATCTGCCATCGCATAATAGACCAACTAAACCTCAGGAAGAAACAGAGTGCCAAGTTTCACAACTTTCCTCCAGACAGAACTGGTGAAGCAGCGATAACAAACAACTGCGAACAGATGCTAGATGCAAGATGATGGACAACCATTTATAGACATCAAACAATAATGCCAGACAAAGGACCATCACATAAGCTCTTGTTGTCTTCAATCAGTAGAGATAAAAATGGGAAATGTCTGGTCAATACTCTGTACTATGCTACAGGACACTATACCTGATATCTGGTTGATCTCCCTTTACTATGCTACAGGACACTATACCTGATATCTGGCTGATATCCCTGTACTATGCTACAGGACACTATACATGATATCTGGCTGATATCCCTTTACTATGCTACAGGACACTATACCTGATATCTGGCTGATATCTCTGTACTATGCTACAGGACACTATACCTGATATCTGGCTGATATCCCTTTTCTATGCTACAGGACACTATACCTGATTTCTGGCTGATATCCCTGTACTATGCTACAGGACACTATACCTGATATCTGGCTGATATCTCTGTACTATGCTACAGGACACTATACCTGATATCTGGCTGATATCTCTGTTAGATTACTGCCAGAATGAAGGTGATACAGAGCCAATATCAGCTTGGATCCATGTATGTAAAAACTGAGAGCAACATCACTTGGAACTGGTGGTTGGAGGGAATTCTGAATATAAAAACAATTTAAATAAACTAAAAAGTATGAACTTATAGATTTTATCAGGTTTGCAACGATCTTTCTCCTCGACACAACACTATATATGTGTTTTGTTTTGAGTCGATGGAAACAATGAGTTTGATATGGTGTAAGCATACATCAGGGCCATTAGGCTGAGATATATTTATAAGCCATATCAAACAGGCTGAGATATATTTATAAGCCATATCAAACAGGCTGAGATATATTTATAAGCCATATCAAACAGGCTGAGATATATTTATAAGCCATATCAAACAGGCTGAGATATATTTATAAGCCATATCAAACAGGCTGAGATATATTTATAAGCCATATCAAACAATGTTTTTCCCATGACTCAGAACAAAACATGAATGCAGTTTTGTATTTATTACATACACCCTCCTTTGTGCTTTTTATAATATTTTAGCTTTAAAGTATGAATGAAATTCAAACAAATTAGGATTTTCAATTCACTGTGTCAAAAAATAATCGATGCACAGACATCAGAGATGACATTAATGTAGTTTCTATCTGGGTGTGTGATCCTGAAATATGGATTGAACATGTGTATTGAAAGCCAGATCAACAATGTAAGATTAAAATGGGTGTGTGATCCTGAAATATGGATTGAACATCTGTATTGAAAGCCAGATCAACAATGTAAGATTAAAATGGGTGTGTGATCCTGAAATATGGATTGAACATCTGTATTGAAAGCCAGATCAACAACGTAAGATTAAAATGGGTGTGATCCTGAAATATGGATTGAACATGTGTATTGAAAGTCAGATCAACAATGTAAGATTAAAATGGGTGTGTGATCCTGAAATATGGATTGAACATCTGTATTTAAAGCCAGACCAACAATGTAAGATTAAAATGGGTGTGTGATCCTGAAATATGGATTGAACATGTGTATTGAAAGCCAGATCAACAATGTAAGATTAAATAGGTGTGTGATCCTGAAATATGGATTGAACATGTGTATTGAAAGCCAGATCAAAAATGTAAGATTAAAATGGGTGTGTGATCCTGAAATATGGATTGAACATCTGTATTGAAAGCCAGATCAACAATGTAAGATTAAAATGGGTGTGTGATCCTGAAATATGGATTGAACATTTGTATTGAAAGCCAGATCAACAATGTAAGATTAAATGGGTATGTAATCCTGAAATATGGATTGAACATCTGTATTGAAAGCCAGATGAACAATGTAAGATTAAATGGGTATGTGATACTGAAATATGGACTGAACATCTGTATTGAAAGCCAGATGAACAATGTAAGACTAAATGGGTATGTAATCCTGAAATATGGATTGAACATCTGTATTGAAAGCCAGATCAACAATGTAAGATTAAATGGGTGTGTGATCCTGAAATATGGATTGAACATTTGTATTGAAAGCCAGATCAACAATGTAAGATTAAATAGGTGTGTGATCCTGAAATATGGAATGAACATGTGTATTGAAAGCCAGATCAACAATGTAAGATTAAATGGGTATGTAATAAAACAATAAGACATCTGCAACTAACATGTATTATGTATATCATATATCCCAGTATTCAGCATGTACCAAATTGTAACCATCATATGCTCAGATTTGCCATTACATAATGTGACCATAGTGGATCAAGGTCTATGTTGTTGATCTACTTATTATTTCCAGCAAAAAGAGTTGAGCCTGATATGTATGTATTACATAATGTAGATCTGGGCCTATTTGGTACTTCTACTTGCAATTTTCAGCAAACAGAGCAGACCCTGATATTTGTATAATGGCAGATCATGGTCCATGCTGTTCTTCTACTTGTGATTTCCAGCAAACAGAGCAGACCCTGATCAGTGTGTACATTATGTGATGACAGATCTGGGCCTATTCTGTTCTTCTACTTGTGATTTCATGCAAAACACAGCAGACTCTGATATGTGTGTGTGTGCATTATGTGATGGAAGATCTGGGCCTATTCTGTCATCTAATTGTGATTGCCAGCAAACATAGTAAACCCTGATATGTATGCATTTTGTGATGGCAGATTGGATTCTATTCCGTTTTTCCACATACAATTTCCAGCAAACAGAGCAGATCCTGATGTGTGTGTGCGTTATGTGCTGGCAGATGAGGCTCTATTCTGTTCTTCCACTTAAGATTTCTAGCAAATTGAGCAGACCCTGATGTGTGTGTGTGTGAATTATGTGATGGCAGATCTGGGTCTATGTTGCTATATTTACAATTTCCAGCAAACAGATTAGACCCTAATATGCTGCATACCAGAAGGAAGACCATACCTTAAGTTCACTTGATACACAATGCATGCTGCATACCAGATGCAGGACCATACCATAAGCTCATCCGATACACAATGCATGTTGCATACCAGATGCAGGGCCATTCCAGAAGCTCATCTGATGCACAATGCATGCTGCATACCAGATGCAGGACCATATCAGAAGCTCATCTGATACACAATGCATGCTGCATACCAGATGCAGGGCCATGCCAGAAGCTCATCTGATGCACAATGCTTGCTGCATAGCAGATGCAGGGCCATACCATAAGCTCATCTGATACACAATCCATGCTGCATAGTAGATGCAGGGCCATGCCATAAGCTCATCTGATACACAATGAATGCTGCATACCAGATGCATGTCCATGCCCTAACCTCACTAGACATAATGGCCAAGTGATGTGCTTTCAAAAAGAAACCTTCTGGAAGTCACAACAATCTTCAAAACAAAGCAGCATTAAAAACACTGACATAACACAAACTGTTAAACACAATATTATGCAAAAGAATAAGAAATGAAAGTATCATGATTTCTTTTAAGATACTGATATTTAATTTTTTCACCAATGCAAGGAGTCAATAGGGTTACATACACTAGTCCCTGTCTCAGTTTGAAGTAGACAGTTGAAATACTCTACTGTATTTTTTCATGTAAACAGTACAGATCAACAGTGCTGAAGATAAGTAGTTTATCTGCATATTTTACAAAAAACAAAACGACTAAAACTGCAAAATAATTTGTAAATGCATTCAGATTACATTCAATAGTTTAATTTTAGGCATTCTGTCCAAGGCTGTCAGCATATTGCTTCTGTCATAGGCACAATCAATGTTTTATTATGGCACATTTGATCAATATAATCTTTGCTATCAGGACAAATTTCTGATGTTTCATGAAACACTGAAATGGTTGTGCAGTCAAACCTGTCCTAATGGTAACTATATAGCAGTCACCTGGTCAAAATGGCCATTCTAATCCCCAGCCCAGGGATAAATTTTCTATATAAAAGTCATGCATATATTGTTCAACTGCTTTCTGCTGTCAGTGACCAGGTGTTTCCTAACCAAATAATAATTTCTCTCTGCTTTAAGCAGTCACTGGAGCATACTGACAGTGACTGCTCTATGCATACCTATTAAACTTTTGTCTTATGGGGAAGACTTTGTTTTATATAAAGGAATAGCATGTGAATTGATGTGTAAACATTTCTTATCTCACTTGTACTCACCATACTCCAGTCACACTTTTAATCTATCAGTGTAACACAAAGGTGTCAATATGTCAGATTTGAAAGCAAGGTGGTTTGTACCATTAGAGTGAGAGGTTTGTTTGCAATTCCTTTATTGGATGGTGGGAATAGTAGTTGTAGAGTTGCAGCAGAAATTAGTCACCTTTTGTGACAGTGACAGGCATTGTTCAAGATCTTATTTTTTTTTTTGTTTTAATTTGCCTGTAAATTAAAGCTATATCTGATGAAAAAAAGTTAATCTATAAAGAGAGATCCAAATTTTATCCGATTTCATTACAGTCAGGGATAATTCAATATTTACAAAACTTGCCAGTAAATGCAGGCAAAGTTTCGGTTCATGTGTTATCAATATTTCACATTACGCTTCTTTTCATTCGTTATTCATCACTGACAAGCTTCTCACATAACATTTTTGATCTTGGCGAGCTGCAACTGTTTAATCCAGATATAGTGTAAAGTGTGAAAAGCTGTTCCTAAGCCTAATTATACATGATGGCCAAACAAAGAGTCGTCCTCTTTTTCACAATCATATGTAAGCTGTCAATTTGTAGTGAAATTAGTGTTTTGTAATGGTGCAGAGAACAAACTAAGATCAGTGGGTATTTTTTTTTTTTTTACGAGTCTGTGATGATTTAATTTGTAGGATGGATTACAGTGAGCAGGATACAGTAATCTTGTGTGGAACATAACCTTGAGCGAGAACAATGTATACATGTATCTTATGATTTTCTTGAACAGTGCACTAAATAAAATCTGTTAATAATAATAATAACAATAATGATATTCTGTGCATGGTATCTGTTCAAAAACCACATTTGAATGATGAACCTGCATAGTGAAGTCATCTGTGTACAAAGATCAGTTTGGCTTTTTCCCCATGGGTGGCTGCTAATGACAGGTGGTTTGACTGTATTTGATGACTGAGAACACTCACTCAAATTGAGTCATATAATAGAATGCACGATGAATTAATCTTGGCCTCTAACCCAGTTTGCACATTCTAAAAGACATGATTTTTGTTTTGATGATTAAGACTCATTCTGGAATTATAAGTTTGTGTTGTTTTTCTGGTTTTCACAAAATACCCCATCAAATTCAAAAAGAATGCAATTGTTCCAAACCATGGAGTAAAATACTCAGTTCATCAAATTTTAATCTGGAGCTCTGGACCAAGATCTGCCGTTACAAAATGTGATAGCAAATTGAGGTATACCATATTCATGCTACTTATGATTTCAAGGATGACTGAGCTTGAGTTTGAGGTGAGTTTCCACATTCTGTCAATCAGATATGACCTTTCAAAAGTGATATTATTTGTGATTGGTTGAAACAAAATCTCAAGTTCAAGTGTTTCATGGTCTCCAGGGCTGGTTCTAAGTTGTCTGCACATATTTGTAAATCTGAACATTTTGCTGTAGACAATTTTTAAAAAATTTTGTGTCTCTATGAAATGCAAATATTAAAAGAACAATAAAATGTCTCTTCAAAATATGATCACTAAAAATTAACCCTGTCCATTTTTCTAACATGCTAATTATATCATTTGCATTTTTATTATACATTTTTATTTTATGCTAGTCCATGAATTACTGTATTACTTGTGCATAAGTTGGATCCAACTACAAACTGCACAGATCCAGATCTGCCATTACATAATGCACTGGCAGATCTGGATCTATCTAGTTTGTTAGCATTAATAAGTAGAAAGAACAACATAGACCCTGACCTGCTGGCTCATTATGTTAAAGCAGATCAGGGTCTATGTTCTTTGCAGCTGGACCTGACTTATAGGCAAGTATATACAGTATTTTCCTAGAGAGAAAAAAAGAATTTTCATCTGCCACGTTGTCAATAGTTTGGTGCAGTGGTAGCATGTCAGCCTGTGATGCATGAAAAACATGTTCAAATTCCACTACAAACTGAATTTTGTTTCTTCAATTTTGTGTCCAAGTATGTGCTTTCTTACCGTGAATTACGAATGATAATTATGTTACTACTCATATTTACTATGTGAATGTACGTACAACTCATCAAAACATAAACTGTAAACAGCCGACATTAAATATACCACTTCAATATGTTATACACTTTAGTAAGTCAACAAGTTTGTGAATAAAAAAAAAAGAAATTTGCTTCTTTAGAGTGAATAACGGATATTTTTCATCTATTGGATGAAAATATCTAGTATTTTCCCATTCTATGAAATATATATGTTATTCACTCGATACAAGCAAATATCCTCTTTTTTTTACACATATGTATTCCACTTAGTACTTCACTTAACTTTAACTAACCAGACATGTTTATCAAATAATAGTTAGTGAATCTGTCATTATTTCTCTTAATTCAAACCTCTAAATGATAAAATCATGGCTGCATAGAAAGCAAAGGTATATAAAATAACAATAAAAATGACAGTCTCATCATTCTACAACAATAAGAAACACAAAATAAATACCTCCAAATTAAGCCAAACCAACAAAAATAAATATTGCCAATTTAGGCCAAACCAACAATATTAAATAACACTTCCAGATTTACAGTACAGTACTTACATGATTTGTGGATCTCATTAGATCCTCAATAGATTTTCTCTTCGGAAAGCAAAGGCAAGATTTCCCCAAGTCTAAACTGTGTATTAAATCATCAACTATCTGAAAAATTGAAAAGAACACCAAATATGATTTGTACAACATCAGAGATGACAACCTATCAGCATGCTTATCAGGAATAACTTGTGTACACATTTCTCATGTAGTTTTAATATCGTTGATTGTTTTAACTTGTGTACACATTCTCATGTAGTTTTAATATCGTAGATTGGTATAATTTGTGTACACATTCTCATGTAGTTTAAATATCGTAGATTGGTATAACTTGTGTACACATTCTCATGTAGTTTAAATATCGTTGATTGGTATAACTTGTGTACACATTCTCATGTAGTTTAAATATCATAGATTGGTATAACTCGTGTACACATTCTCATGTAGTTTAAATATCGTAGATTGGTATAACTTGTGTACACATTCTCATGTAGTTTAAATATCATTGATTGTTTTAACTCGTGTACACATTCTCATGTAGTTTTAATATCGCAGATTGGTACAACTTGTGTATAAATTCTCATGTAGTTTTAATATCGTAGATTGGTATAACTTGTGTACACATTCTCATGTAGTTTTAATATCGCAGATTGGTATAACTTGTGTATAAATTCTCATGTAGTTGTAATATTATAGATAAAGATGTTTTAAAACTATTCAGATATGGGCATTCATTATAGCAGAATGATTTGTTTTTAATATTCTAGCATGGGCATTCACTGTGGTGGAACACATGATGGCTTTCAATTTATTATACATCAAATAAAACTATTTCCCTACAAGTTTCATAATGAATTTTTAGTTCTAAAATGTTTCTAAACCAGGATAATGCAGTAGGAACATGCTCTCTTCACACCTTTGCAGTCCTGGCTTTGATCCCCAGTTCCAGCATGTACAACGGTAAAGTGGTTACCCATCCAATGTCAGTGGTTTTCTCTGGGTTCTCTGGTTCCCCCCACCACAAAAGACCACACAGTGCCAATATTTGAGCCACTGAGTGAGCTTAACGCACGTTACGAGAACCTGAATGTTGTTCAATCAACATAAAAGAATTTAAATTTAAACTAAACTTTAAATTAGCATTAAATTACTTACGTTTCATGAGACAGAACTATACTCAGTATTCATGGAAAGGCAGTTTTCTACCTAAATGAAGATTCAATGACTACCATTGCTTAATTCAAACAACTGGTGATTTTTTTCACTTTAGTGAGACAGTTTCCTGACTTTATATACTATCGTTTATCATACTGGTATATTTCATGCACCAAGTGTAGACCTAGATCTGCCATTGTACAATACACCAGCAGATCAAACTCTACTTATGATATTATGCAAACAGAATTGGCCAATGTATTACAATTTATGTAACAAAAATGTATATATATATATATATATATATATATATATATATATATATATATATATATATATATATATATATATATATATTTATCGCAGTAATGTGATCTTGATTTCTAGATCACATCAAGTTGTCAGAATAAAAAAATCCAGATCATGAAGACGCGAAGCATTGAGTCATGATCCGGATTTTCTGATGCTGAAAACAAGACGTGATCTAGCAATCAAGATCAAACTACTATGATAATGATATTTTTGTTCTATACCTATCAATTTTCAGATATATTAATAAAATCCCAAAATGTAACTGAAAAAATAAGAAATTGCTTAACATTTCAACCTTTCTGATACGAATTTCATCTTAAGTCATAACCGAATTTCATTTTTTTGAACAGCTGATATGTGCATGAATATCAGTTTTATGAATGAAGTGTGTGTAACAACAGTAACTCATTTTCACAACTATCAATGTTAATAATGTGAGTTCTTCGATGCATGGGGGCAGCAGACACATATATGTGGTTTACAGCTATTGTGCAGTTGTCAAATTTTGCATCACAGAATAACTAGGAAAGTTTCTATCCGAGGCCTGGCTGATAGCATTTGAACTGTTTCTGGCAGGACATTGTGAGAAGCTCCGACAGGGACTTGGCATTGGAATGACAGCATTATTTTGACAGTTATTTACAGCAGGATTGGACAAATTGTTGGAACTTGATACAGATTTCTTCAAGAGAATGCTACTCATTTCCATTTATATGTTCAGTTGTAACCAGGAAACCTCAAGGAAAAAGTAGTTCCAGCCTCGTTTTAAAGTATGGTAATATGGGATCAGACAATGGCAGTATCGCTTTCCTCCTTTAGGGATTTGACAGTAAAATTCTGGCTCATTCTTGAGAAGAAAATTGATAGGTATATAATAAATATGTGTGTGTGAGTGTGTGTGTGTGTATTGGCACACAAATTGGTAATGGCACAGCTGCAAAACAGTTTTTCAATGTTTTGAGCTAATCCAGCTTTCATCAGGGAAAGAAACAACTTAAATCAACAAAAACAAACATTTAACACAAAAGTCAAGAGAAACCTGAACTATTACTTGCTTGAATGAAAGGCATAATCTAAAAAAAAAAATGAATTTAAAACTGTCTCTAAATGAGTAAACCACATGCCTATTTTTTTGGCCTTGTTGTGGGAATAGAAAAATTGTATATAAAATAATAATAATCAAAGATAGAGTGATCTGTGAAATTGTGTGTTTACTGCATGGAATACAACCTAATGCCAGGCTAAGGACAAAGGACACAAACCATGTGTAGCAAAAATCAATGCCTTGTGAGACCCGATAGTACAATATGTACTATAGGATATTGAAAAAGAGATGATACTACTACTACTACTACTGCTGCTACTACTACTAATAATATTGTCACAAAGATTTGCATATGGGTCATAAACTGATGCCTGACTAACATTTTGATTTTTTTAAAAACGTTGACCAAATTACCTACGAGTTTCCAGTTGCAGTATCCAGTATCATTCCTTACATGTGCATTCTATAAAAGTCCCACCTGGGTAAGACTCAATCAGGACTCAAGGGACTCTACTGTATGTCCAGTTTAGTTACAGAGGTTGGGGAGTTTCACATTGATTTTATTGCAAATGTGGCTCTTGTGGTTATTCATTTTTTAAATCAATGGTTTTGTCAAAATACTGGATGCCACAGATTTTGGATGTCAGCAGACACATTACATTTTTAGCTCAACATCCAAACTTCTGACTGTAGTAAAGCCAACACCTGTAGTCAAACTTCAGAATGATTTGGGCTTGGTCATATGCTTGCAGATTAGGCAGTGATTGTCTCTGCAATGTATGTGCCTGTATTTGTGGTCCTGCCCAAAGTTACCATGATGGCAAGTTCCAGATGGTCTTTGTGAATTTTAAGGTCTATGGTAAAAGTAATCACAGGAACTTTCTGAAATATGCCCTTTAGATATTCGAAAGATCTGATCTGGTGCCAATGTTCTGAATGATGTGCTATAAGTTTGGGGCATCAAGGTGGTACTGTCTATACTCGTATATAAGCCGGGTCCAAATGCAAACAACACAGACCCTGATCTGCCGTCACATAATGCACTGGCAGACCAGGGTCTATGTTGTTTGTTCTACTGATTAGTCCTTACAAACTGCATAGACCTGGATCTGCTGGCACATTATGTGATGGCAGATCTGGGTCTATGCATTTTGCAGTTGGTATAAGCTTATACAGTAAGTAACTATGAGAGGGGTGTGTTTGCCAACTTTCTTGGTATTATATTTTAAGAGGGCTTTTCTATCATGGAATCTAATATGTTTTCTTCTGTATACTATCCTTCTACAGTGCCTCTTGAGCTCTCCAAGTATCTTTTCAAGGGTACCTGAAATGGAGCAGATATACTTTGGTTCTCTAACAGGCATAAAAATCCCTTCTTTGACTTTGGTTGTATAACTTTGTTGGGCTGATGGCAGAACAAAATAGACATTAGTTTAACCGTTTTAAGACCGTTTTTAAATTTTTTTCTTCTTTCTTACTTTTATTTTTATTCCTTGTTTGTAGATTTACCCCTGTCATTCAAATATGTAGGAGTCAAGAATTATTTCTCTTGGCTTTCGTGTTTAGTACTTGTTTTGTGGATGTAAGTTAAGTTATTTCATCCCCTGATGAAGAGCTCATTTTGTATTGGTGTCGTTATCTATTTTTGTGTTAATACATACATATATATATATATATACACCACTCCCTCGATAACTCGCGCACAACGGGGTCCAAAAACATAGACCACACTATAAGCGAGGGCGCGAGTTACAGAGGGACCTCAAAAATATTAAAAAAGGGATGCCATCCCTGCTGGACATCGAGAAAACCGCAGTGGGGGTGGTGGGTAACGGGGCTGTTTAATGGCGGAATACTCGTTTTATAATTACATTGGGAATAATTGTCAATAAAGAGTTTTTTCTAATGTAGTTGTTTGCTTTTCTGTATAAATTACCTTTATTTTCAAGATAACGAACCTCTGAAAGATCGTTACCAACATTAGTCCAAGCGGTTTGAACAACACGTGTACGCGCTACATTGTGTATTACGTCACCGCTTTTTGTTGTTGTTGATTCACAACTAAACAAGATTCCTTTTTTCAAAAACTATTGACATTTATTTCGTGAAACAACCGTCAACATCGAACCTCGATTTATTTATTGTTCCATTAGTAAAATATGGATGCCGTGATTTCATATCAAGTAACAGTGAAACTTCGTCTCATCCTTGAGGAAATCCCTAAGTAGCATGTTAGAAAGTTCAATACAAACTCTGGAACTCGCTTCTCCGTAATGAACCGCATCTGTAAAACAAAGCTTTTATTCTCCAAGTACTCATTTGGCTTGGTTGCCTAACTATCTTTGATTACATTTGTGAATGAGTAGGCTAATTTAAGGTAGTTTAATTATATTACTTACATAATAATATTTATAACAGTGTTCGAGTGATCAATTGAAATGAGTTGACCTGACACATGGCCATGACCGCGAGCTCTTACGCAGGCAGGATTTGCACGCCTTTCAACTTTTCTGTTATTCCACCCCCTTTGTTTGATTTGATACAAAAGACGTAATTAACGTGATAATACAAAGCAGGTCTGCTATTAATTGAGTGTAACAACACAACATATACTTCCGCAAGTTGGAGATAAAAACAAAAAAAGGTCGGCACATAATTAGATTCTCACGGAAACGCTCGCGGCGATAGTTGGGTCGGTTGAATTTTAATTTTCACATTTGAATACAAGAGGGCTTATTGCATTTATGATGATTACACTGAAACCGAATTAAAAGATAGAACTAAAACACATATTTCACTTGACAAAACTTATTTAATTGGTATTTATTTTTAAAGTGTTGCCACCAGTAGGCTTTAGTGACGTTTTCATTGATCGAAATTTCATCGAATATTGTTATTTATAGTGTACTGAGAATGTTGGAAAGAAAATTGAACAAATATTTCACTTCTTATTAAAAGTTGAAAATTTCATGATGATGATTCAAATTTCTGGGTACTAACCACTGGTTTTGACGATAAAACGAGCGATATATTAAGGTTTCATTTACTAAATTTTGATCGCGATTTTTTTTACCTTCAACAAATAGGGTCAATTTTTTTTTTATTTTTTTTTTTTAATTTTCTAGTTTAAAAAAAACGGGATCCACGTCTGTTCCGCGTTATAAGCGGGTTCGCGAGTTATCCGGGCGCGAGTTATCAAGGGAGCGGTGTATATATACATTTATCAGAATGACCTTGCCCAAGATTAAAAACAATTTTCACACTCAAACGCTTACTCAATTTAGAATTATGCATTCTGATTGCCTAATGCCAATTGAAGACCAATTAGATATCAGGATTATGAGTTAGTTTGGACCTGAGTATTGGAATGGCCTGGTGATATGACTAGGACATTCATTTGGTGTAGCAAGCACATGCCTCTAGAATACAAGGTATTGAGGAGTTATTCCATCCATACCATGTACACAAAATGCATGAACACCACCATCCCCATTTCACAAAGGACAAAGCTCAAATTAATCCTCTGATATAAAGGTGAAACTACAGGGTTTTTCTGGTCAAGATGCACTCTGATGTAAAGTCCTTAGTACCAGTTGAACTTCTTTGGCCGACTTGAACTGGTGGGTGGTATCGATTTTGTTTAATGCTGAGATGGCACCATGTAAATGATTCCCAGCATCCTGGATCTGGAAGGAAAAAAAAAAAGGAGATACCTGAAGGGATTTGTTTATAAAAGTAAAAACATGCCCCTCCCCCTCCCCACATTGACAATTAATGTCATTCTGTGACACTGGTGCCTGACATAAGGATGGGAAAAATCTAGTAAGGGGAATAAAATAAAACTTGGTTGTTAGTAAGATATAAAAAGTGCCTGATTTTAAGGTTCAGATTTCAGTCATCCTTTCATTAAATTGAAACAGTTCAGTCAATTTAAGTAGCATATAGAAAGTTTCAGCTTTGCATTTGCAAAAAAATTGGATAAGTTTGACATATGTGCAAAAGATAGGAGGTTTAAATCTTTGAACCCCTCCCCATTCCAAAAAAACAGATCTGTGTTTGTAAAAACATAGAAAGATCAAAGAAGTCTAAGTAAAAAAATTGAAAAAGTACAAAAGTTCCTGTAATGGCATGAAAATCTAATCAAGTCATCTACATGTGCCAACAAACATGCATGCCAAATTTTATTTGTCTACCTTAAATGGTTTTTGCAAAACTGTGCTAACAATGTATTTGTTAAAAAAGTCCAAAATGCCAAAAGTTAAAAAATGCGTACATAAAAAAAAGGATTCAGTGGAATGCAGTGTCTGGGCTTTTTCTAGGCCATTTTCAAAGTTCTGGGCTTGCAAAAAAACTTTAACAATGAATTGACACTGATGTTGATGGACAACATCAACATCACTTTGTATTGCATTTTAGGGAGAGACAATAGCATCACTGAAATTTAGTTAGTTTTGCTTGAATTAAATGTTGCATATTAGGATATATTTTCAAGATATGAAAAGCAATATATTCACACCTATTCTTTTATGTTGTATTGATCATACGTATCTATTAGAGATCCTAAATACATGCATTTGCCAGATATCTCTGGCAGGACAAAGATTTTGACCGGCACGTGCTTTGAGCAACTAGACATCAGTCATTGGAGTTCCCAAATATCTCAATATCAGCTTGTCTTTGATTTATCCATTATACTGCCAAAAAACCCCACCTTAATGAAATAAAATTCAGTGGTCACTAGGTCTAGTTTACAGATTGTTTCTTTGCCAAACAATCAATAAGGATATTGGCGACTAGGCTTAATTCAAAGGTAACTATACTGCTTCTTTGTTGGACAATCAACAGATGTGTCACCGACTCAGCGTGCTTGGTCATTTTGTTTTTCCAGTTCTTTAAACATCCTATAGCCTCAAGAAAACCAGACAAAAGATGTGTGAAAGCCCTATAATTGAAGAGCTGTACAATAGATATTACATCAGTCCCTCACACCACATGATTTGTGCTGTGATGTGTCAGCACATCATGCCTTTAGAACAAAATATGTGAAGCCTGGGCCCAAATTTAAAAAAAAAAAAAAAAAAAAAAAAGATATAACAACAACAACTAACTTTTAATATCATCCTCCAAGACTTATTTGGGGACCTGATCAAATAAAACTTCACCAAATAACTTTACCAGAAACGCCCATTAATTAGGTAAGTATTTTTGAGGTAGTACATCAGTTTGTTGTCAATTAATAATTAATTTGCAAAAACAGTAGAGTGGAATAAAATTCTGTTGTTGGGTGGAATTCTATACTATAGTTTTCTGAAAGAAAAAATGTTTTATAAATAATAATTCTGAAAGGAAGCCAGTTGATTATGGAAGGAGAATACTAATACTAAAGCAGCAGCAAATAAGGAACAGAATTAAAAAAAAGACACATTTTTCCAGTACATTTAATAATTATGTACCGTATATCAACTTTTTCTTTGTTGTCACAACTTGTTATATCTCCTTTGAATGTTTTTATATTTAATTTCACAAATATATGGCCGCCATGTTAATTTTCTGGAAAAAATGTCCAGCAAAGCCATTAGAATTTAAGGACCTCTGTTATCCATCTATATATAACAAGCACAGAACTGCAGTGTTGACCCTTATCTATGGTCACAATATGGATGGACACACACATTAAGGCCAAAATTATTGTTATGTGGAGCTTCCGCCAAAGTGGGCTTGACAATGAAAGTACAACTCCAAATCTAAATAAGCAATTAGTCCTTTAATGTAAAACAAGAGTCCCTCCAAGAGACTGACACTCTACTGGGTGATAAAAAACCCCAAGAATTCATGATAAGACCATTTCTTCCTTTTAACAGTTGAGTGTTGAAACCATCTCTGATATTCTTCAGGAATAACAGGATTTTCAATTTAGCTGCTGTGGTGCACATAGTGGATATCAGCTTGACACCATTTTCATTTAGAACAAAGTAAACATCATTAGCAGTGTTTTGGTGAAAAATCCCATGTCATAATGATCATCCATTCAGTGGGAGTAGTAACAAGAAAGCTTTTTTAAGACAGTAGCCATATTGGATGTGCAACTAGCACCATTTTCATTTAAGATCAACAAGACGTCATAAGAAGTATTTTAGTGAAAATCTCATGTTGATATGACCATCCATTCAGAAGGATTAGCGATAACAAGATTTTCAAGATGGCCACTGTGTGACAGTTATATTGGATGTCAGATTGGCACCATTTTCATTTAAGACTAACTGGGCATCATAAGAAGTCTTCTGATGAAAACCCCATGTCAATATGACTTTTTGTTCAGGTCGAGTTGTGATCACAAGATTTTTAAGATGGTGGAAATATTGGATGTCAGATAGGACCAGCTAGACATCATAAGAAGTCTTTCAGTGAAAACTTCATGTTGATATTACCATCCATGTATGAGGAGTAGCAAACACTAGATTTTCAAGATGGCCACTATGGCAGCCATACTGGAAGCCCGAGCAGCACCATTTTCATTTAGGACCAACTAGACCAGGCATTAGCAACTTTTTAGAACTGCTGTGCCAGGTCCGCTCAATTGTATAGTGCTGTGTAGAGTGCTGCATGCCATGTGTGCCATAGGTTGCTGACACTTGAACTAGACCATGGGATGAATGTATATGTCAAGTTTCATGGCAATCCTCCAAGTACTACAGGAGGAGTAGCAATAACAAACTGGTGCTAACGGACAGATGGATGATGGATGACAGACAACAGACCAATCTTTTAAGCTCTTCTGGTCTATGACCAGTAGAGCTAAAAAGTAGTGATTTTTAAAGGTTTAATGAAAAAACGAATTTTTGCATCCTGCAATTTCTACTCGTTTACACTAATAATAGTTAAAAAACAGAAATTTTCAGAACTTTATCCCCAGTTAATAGACTAGCATAGCCCATTATGTGCTTAACAATTTTTATTTGAAAGTCATCGAATTTCATGTGGAAGGATTTAGTTGGAAAATAAGACAAACCTGTTGTAATTTCCACTGTGTCTCCGGATGAATCGCTGTCTTGAATAGATGGTCATCCTTCCCCTTCTTGTGCTTAAAGCTTATGTCCTGTAACAATAGCCCAGACAAAAAGTCAGTTGATTGCTAATATGGATCTGTTGGTGTACATACAGTCCATTATAACTTGATTACCAATTATGCAACAATCTATTTTAAAGCTGTGAAGATAAGTACAATTTATTTATGAATATTGCAAATTATATTCAATTACGTGACAGGTAAATCCAACAATCTTTATTGGAGCTACCACATTTATCAGTGAGTCATTCTCATCCATGTGCAAAATGCATAGACCCAGATCTGCCTTTGTATAGTGTTTTGGCAGATCAAGGTTTACAATATTTGCCTCAAATTATAAGTTGAAGAAAGATATGCTAACATGTCCAATGGGAAAAAATGGAGTTTGGACAGTTCATGGGCTTTGCCTGCCACTGGGGGTCAAGAAGTAAAGTCCCTTGGCAGGGAGGTTGTCTTAATTTTCATATAGTTGTAGATGTCCTCCCCTTAACAGAAAAATTATATGACATTTTGTAACCAAAATGGATGACTCATGGTGTAGAAATTTATAGCAATAATAATTGCAAGAATTTAAAAAGGAGAATTTTCAACTTTAAGTATCTTGCAACATAAGACTTTCATCCATTTGGTTGTTTCATTGTCACCTGCTACGATCTTTCAAAATGTGCACTTCTCCAAGATGCGACTTGAAGAATGTAGTAAACAATGGAATACTGCTCCAAATTAAAAAATATCTTGTTAACAGTGAATAACTGAACATTTTTTTCCACATGTGACTTGATGTATATAGACTGATGCTAAATTTTCCTGTACTGGATTTAACAGTGAGAAGAACAAAGTAAGTATGTATACCTATTATTGGAAACAGAATCGGTGATAGCATTTTACTGGGAAGCTGACATGGCAAGACATCAGAGAAAAGGAATCATAATTCAGAGTGCAGATTTTCAGTCAAAAACTAGGAGATATGCCACAGAAAGAAAATTTTGTAGTAAATTATGTTTCTCCAAAAATACATACCTGATCACATTAACTTAAGGAATTACTTTCCAGCCCTCCTATAGACGTGAAAATGTATTTTTGTGATACATGATATAGAGAAAGGGAAGCAACTCTTATGCAGTTAGCTCCCCTTATCCTGCTAGGTGGCTACATGGAACCTGGATGTCACCAGTGTTTAACTTCAGCAAACCATGAGATGGGATGCTCGTATTTGCAGGGATAGGTGGGAGGGCTTACTAGTAAAGTGATCAGGTAAGTATTTTCGGAGCAATTTACTACAAAATTTCTTTTCTTCATCAAATACATTACCCGATCACAGTAACGTTAGGAGAATAGGTAAGAGGAGGAGGAAATATTAAGTATCTGTCATCTAGCTGAGTCGCCCTGTAGGAGTGTAATAAATGCTCTACTAAAAGGATGAAATTTTCCCAAAGTTAATTAGCACAACCAAATGACTGAGGTCATGTGTGCGCAATGGAAGACCCTGTGGGTTCCTGCACATGGCAATTGCTTATGAAGAGAAAAAAAAGTTTCTCAGGTGAATCCAGCAAAAGTTGACTGGTCATACCCAAGTAGATGGTTGCACTATCATTTGTGTGGCATGGTGACTGTTTGGGTAGCAACCAGAGGTCCAATCAGATTCAACTCAGTTTGTTGCAAGGACATATCACGCAAGTAGAAGCTGAAGAAAGTAGAGTGAGCATGCCAGCCTATTGACTCCACAATGTCTCAAATTGAGACGTTGCGTTTGAATGCCAAGTTCATAGAGATCGCTCGAATTTCATGAGCTGAAATCTTCATAATTCTTACCTGGTCCTGTGAGAGGTCAGAGTACACAGATTTAATAACTCCCTTAAACCAAGATGCAAGAGCTTGTGGAGTTATATCTTGCTTTCATGCCTCGAGTGATAGGAAAATTCTCCGTGCATTTCAGGTAGATTCTGGGAGCAGAGATAGATGGATGAAGAGACCACTCTGTGTGAAGCATTTGGCCTCTCCTTGATAGAGTCAGCCAGGATATTGAGCCTGCCCATAGTGTGTCTGACTTGAATGTTGATCTGCTGATGGGTGCACCAATGGAGGTATTCCCATATCAGAACATAAAGATCCAGTGACTTTGTTCCCCTTTGTTTGCTGAGGTAAGTCACCACTGTCGACTTGTCTGACATAACCAAGACAGTCTTGGAACAAATGAGATCCTGCCAAGCCTTCTCCTGATCTGACCACTGACCGCTGACTGTGAAGAAGTCTGGAAGCAAGCGTGCCCCCCAAACTGACAAATTGGCATCTGAGCAGATTGTGAACTCTGGTTGTGGGACCTCTAACAGGATTCCCGCTGCTAGCCATTCCCTGTTTTGCCATTTAGACAGGAGGTGTCTGATGTTCGTTGATACCATGATGCTGCGATTCAGTGGAGCAGATATTGGGCGCCACTGAGAGAGGAGTGCCATCTGTAGGGGGCACATGTAAAGGCAGCCTAAGGATATGAGATCTGCCACAGCACTGAAGAGGCAGGAGTTGAAGAAACTTGCTCACCATAATAACCTTTCCGGTAGAGGTCTGCTGAGATGCTAGAGCAATCCAGTCTATGTGTTTGGAAGGGAGGAGAACAATATTGACATGGGTTAGAAACTCCATACTTAATTGAATGAAATGCTGGGAAGGAACATGGTCTCACTTCTCCAGATTTACTATCCACCCTAGGCTGTGAAGGAGGTAAAGGAGGTTGTTCACATCTCGAACCAAAACTGCACTTACCAAACGTTTCTGTAGAATATTGTCCAGGTACGCCAACATCATGGATGATGAGGTTGGTATGAAGTGGGTTATGACACAGTCAAGTGTACTTGTGAAGGCCCAAGGGTTGATGTTGAGGCCAAACAGGAGTGCTCGCAGTTGGTACATCACTCCCAGGTAACCGAAATGAAAGTATTTGCGGGATTTGGCATTAATGGGGAGATGAAAAGAAGTGTCGGATAGACCTAGGCTTATGGCATATTTGTTGCGGCAGATGGACAAACCTTGCTGTTTCCATTCTGAATATGGGTGCTTTGAAGAAATGATTTAGGTTTTTTTTTGTTTGGGTTTCACAATCAGGAAAAGTCTAGAATAGAAATGCCAGATTTTGATCTACCACTACCGCCTGTTTATCTAATAAAGTGTTGATCCCCTTATGTAGTGTTCCTGCCTTCAAGAGATCGCTGAGAGTGTTGGTCATGAAGGGGAAGGACCAAAGGGAAGGTGAGAGGACAAATGAGATCCGAAACCCCACTGAAACTAACTGGAGCAACCAGTCATTGTGTGGAAACAAGTTGCTCCATGCATCTTGAAGTAGAAGGAGTCAGGCACCTAATGGCTGGGTGAATGCGGATGGTAGTGAAGGCAAGTCACTGCTTATTGTTGGGAGGCTTAGGGAAGAAGAAAACTTGTTTTCTCTCCACCCTCTAAGTCTATCTACGAGAAGTAGGTGGATATGACCTCCTATTACTCACCTGGCCTCTATAGAGTTGTCTTGCCTGAGAATAGCTTCTATAATTCCTTACTTTCTCTGAGCTGGCTCTTGGCGAAGACACATCGAGAAAGGAGCCTGGACTGATAGTTGAAGAGGCAATTCCTGTGCCACCTGTTTTCTAACTTGCTCAATTCTGCCCCCAAACACAAGCAAAGAGCCGAAAGGGAGAGAGTGCAGGGCTGCGACGTGGTGTTATTTGAGTGATGATGCCCGAGAGAGTGTAATGTCTAACCAAATTGCATGTAGCGGTTAGAGCAGTTGCCATTGTGTGGTGTGCTACCCTATTTATCACCTTGGAGATGGAATTAACGGTATACAAAGAGTGGTCATTTCCTGCTTTTTCCGCCAAGCGATAAATGGTCAGAAATGTAAGATCAAGAAGGAATGAGACCAAAATTACATTAATAACCAATTTTGAAGTGATATTAAATACTTGCTTATCCACTTTATGAAAGAGTGGGGCGGAGATCCTTATTCAATTTAGGAACTTCCGTGTAGTAAATACTGTCATGTGTCCTATACCAATCTGGTGAAAAAGCAGCTGGTAGCTGACTGGCAGAGAAAAAAAGCCTTGCTATTGCCTGGATCACATATCTTGTCAGAAAAGGTCCAGAAATCTCCACAATCTTTGGAGATTGTGGGAGAAATCTAAATGACAGATGTATATCCGCATCGTCCGCATTCACAGAAGCTCTAACTTTGTAGGCTTTATTCTCTGCTGGAGGTGGAGAACATTTGGTTGGAGATAGTATTCCATAGATCTCCTCAATTGTGGCTTGGAAGCTAAATTCTGTATGCTCCATAGTGGGGTCAGAATTCTCAGGTCGATCTTAGTCGGAATGATCGTCAGCTTGGGTAGCATCCTCCTCCTGTGCAGAAGTCCTGGGACAGTGCATACCACATGGTAACAATGACTAGAAGAGTTTAGAACTGGACTTGCGGTTAATAGGTGTTGCTGGGCCAGAACTGATGGCTGGTCCAGTACGGCCAGTTGGCTTGGTACAGCTGGTACAGTCAGTTGAATCAGTGTGGCTGGCCGAGTCAGCTGGATTGCTGGATTTTGCTGTGCATGGATGGCAACAATAAAGCCATTTCAGCTGGGTGTAAGGACAGCTGGTATACTGGTTGGTGTGGCCAAGATATTCATTATAGGGCATCGTCGTTGATGGTGTCTGCTGGTGATGAGTCATATACTTGTATCTGGATGGCTGGACAATACGGTCAGCAGGTGGGACACTATACACTGTGATAGGTAAATTCTGCTGGTTGGGTTGGCTGGTAAAGTCAGAAAACACCCCAAATGCCCTTTATTTTCATCAAAATCAAACAAAGGCAGAGAACTTGACTTGTACCCAGAGGGTTGCCCAAAATGAACAGATCTGAAGTAAAATCATCCTTGCCACTGGTCAAGTCTAGTTGACAATCCCTTATTAATAATACTGATCATGCAAGATTCCAAATCTCTATCAGGGTTGCATGGCAAAGTCTCCATAGATGCTGGCATCACATGGGCAGGGGGAGAAAGCTTAGCTTTCTTAGCAGGTGGTGGCAGAGGTATTTCATCATCTCCAAAGCTATGAACTGAATCTGAGTCTGGACGTAAGCTCAAGATGTCAGGATTAGATGATTTTGATTCAGCTTTTTTCTCTCTACGCCCTTAAGCTGCTTAGCTTGGACTAAGGACCATATCTCTTCAGTCCAACAACGTTAAATGTATTTGACGTTAAATGTATTTGACGACGAACATTCAGAACAAGACAGATATGCTTATGGTTATCCTCCACTACTTTGAAGCAATGGCATTTTTTGCACTTGAGTGACATTCTTCAGATGTAGACCTGAAATGATAACGAAGACAAAGTGCAAAGATAAATGTTATGTATATGTCTATGTAGTTACGAAATGTTACAAAAAGGAAAAAAAAAAAAAGTCAACAAATCTGCAAAGTAAATTAAACAGATAGAGTTACTGATCAAATCATGAATTACACTAATAAAGTGGCAACTAAATAATGAAAAATGATATAAATAGTAAGATAAATAATGTTCAAATAGGTGAACTCATGTTTTCGAGATATCCTATGAACTGTCAATATATGATGCCATGCAGTTACTGTTTTATCATATACGAAGTGGTAACAAATTGTGAAATATCATTAAATGCACTATGAAATGAAAAAATGTATATACTACATTTAACAATGTTCAGATTTACTGTACCAGCAACAATAAAAGGCAGATCAATGAAAACAGATAAAATCCAATGGATTCCTTGGAGGCCTGTTGACAGTGCCACACAGAGGAATGAAGGGAGTTAAGCTATAAGAGTTGCTTCCCTTTGTCTACATCATAGATAGACAAAAAGACATTTTCATGTCTATAGGAGGGCTGGATTTCGGAGGTAACAGAAAGTAATTCCTAACGTAATGTGATTGGGTATCATATCGGAAGGAGAAATGGTGGCGTTGGCATCTCTGCTGCACAGACCACGATTTGTCATTACTTTAACACAAGAAGATTTGGGGTCAATGCTATTTGCAGTTGCATTAAAATCATAAACATGCAAATATGGTATTCGTATAAGATTAAGAAGACTAGATTGTAGTTTGATGATTCAGCAGTGCACAATTACAGCAGTTTACAAAAGGACATAATATACAAAGACAAATCAAACCTGGATAAAGGATTCAACAATTGAAAATCATCAATGAGAAAGAAAACAAAGAAAACTAGGGTTTTACTTGTAAACATAAATCTCCTCACCAACAGGAGCACATTTGGAGTAGCCAACAATATACAGAGTGGTAAGGAGGATTGATACAGAGGTAATGGGAGTTATGTACACTGCATAGTGATACGCCATGACAGTCAACCAAGGCTGGTCTGGACAAGATTTTAACTGTCATCCATTATATGCGAGTGTAAGCGAACATCTGACACATCATGTGGAGGAAGGAAATATTACTGCAATATGCTAATAAAAAGGCATGAACATACTAAGTTTCATCAGTGTAGGTTTGAAAACAAAGTTTGACTAGTCTAGATGTAAAAGGGTAAAAAATATGAATGATGTAAAAAACAAAAATGGCTGAAATTAAAAATGTAATTCAAGCAAAAATTAGGTCACTGTGACCAAGTTTTGTAATGTTGAGTTCATCTCCTTGAGATGCATTCACATACCTATTTTTCATGCATAGATGAAATAGGGCAAAAAATATTGAGGGTGTAATGAATAAATAGCTGAAAATACACAAGTTACTCATGACATTAGATCACAGTGACCTGCTTCTGGTATGGATAAGTTACTTTTTGAGATACATCTGCATACCAATTTTCATGAGCATAGATCCAAAAGTCCAATAAAGTACAGGTGTAACAAATGAGTAGCTGATTAAAAAAAGTTACTTAAGCATGACAATTAGGTCACAATGACCTAGTTTTGGTTTGATTGAATTACTCTCCTTGTGATAAATCCAAATACCAATTTTCATCAGACTGAGTGCAGGTGAAATTGAGTGACAGATATTGAGGATGAAACACATGAATAGCTCAAAATACATAGTTCACTCAAGCATAAAATTTAGGTCAGTGATCTACTTTGGGTTTGACTGAGCTCTCTTTTTGAGATGCATCACATGCTGACTTTCATGATTTTAGGTGAAATAAGGTCCAAAATGTAGTAAGTTTTTTCAGCTTGTGACTGGATTGTTAGAAAAAAAGTTGTACTTACTGCATCACATATACTGTCTCCCAGCAGTGTCACAACGCATTTGATTTGATTTGTATTGCTGAAAAGGAAAGGAAGATACCTTAGTATGGCTACATCATGTAAATTGTAAAATACTTACTGCATATACTCGCATATAAGTTGCCCTTTTTTCCCAAACATCTGAATCAAGCAGATAGGGGGTTAAGACTTATAAACCAGACATAAAAAAATCTTACCAAACCATGGCTATTTTGTTCACCAATGAAATTTATAAGTGATGATGACAGTGTATCAGAGAACTAACAGTACTATTACTTGCTGAATCAAAACTAAATATTAAAAGAAGATCAACTCAAATACCACTGTTTACAGTAACTGACCTAATGATGAAACAGATGTATTCTGCAGAACCTGCTGTTGCTTTCACTGCTGGAAAATTAATAACATCCTTCCATAGAGTGGAGAATTGTCAATAGGACACGGTCCACTTGTGCACTTCATATATCCATGTGCAGAACAATCATCTTCTTCACAGATGACGATTACACCAGTATATCAGAGCAGGGTGGGAGGATGGCATTCGCCAATAGTGACGATTAAGTATTACATAATTAAAATAGTTTTACCCTCAAAAAAAACAACATTTTAATAGCAGTAATATATAACCCATCACTATTGTGTAGCTGAATTTTTAAGTTAGGTGGGTTGGTTGATGTGTCAAAACTGATAAAAACAGAGAAAAATGGAATGTATTTACCATTTGGGGGAAGACATCCACTTTACAGTATGTGAGTATCTCTCTGGGACGAATGGTGTGCTGCAACTATGTGTCCCAGAGAAAAAATGCTTGCACTCTGTTATGCTAAAGAGCGGAGGTAGAAGGAGGAAAAGATATTTCATGTGATGACATCCTCCTAGGAAGAATGATTCAGATAGGCCCATGAGGCAGCAACAGCTTGAACCTCATGGGCTTTTAGTTTCATAAAAGAAAAGTCTCTATTGGTAAGGGACTGATAAGCTCTTTTGATGGTAGTGACAATCCACCGAGAAATGGTGGAAGCCAAAATATCAACAAAGCCCTTAATATGAAGGAAAAGACATTTTTACCATTCCTTTTTCCTTAGGAGGCATTGAGATAAAAACATAGTGCCCTAACAGAGCATAAAAGCCTATCTTCATCATCCCCAGCACAGATTCAACTGTGACTGGGGATCTCTAAATGTAGTGGAGCTACAGAAGGTAACTGATTTTTAGCTAAAAATTCCAGTTGGTAGAGAAGAGAAATGGATTCGCTACTGCCATTAAACCGGAGACAACCTGTGTTCATAGACAAGGCATAAAGCTAGCTTCGTCTTCTCGCAGACGCCAAGGCGATTAAAAACACAGTATTAAGTGTAAGGTCCTGGAAGGAAGCCTCACTCAATGCTTCACTGGGGGTTTGGGTTAAAGACCACAAAATACAACACAGATTCCATCTGAGCTTAAGACAGTGGAAGACTGATCTCTGCAGCTCAAAATACTTAATGAGATTGACAATGCTCTCTGGTTTGGGAATGGAGAAATGTAAAAGGGAAGTCTGTTGTTGAGCCTGGTTGCAAACAGGTCCACCAGAGGCTTTCCCCAAAGTATAAAAAGGGACTCTGTTACGGAGCAGTGCAGAGACTATTTTGTGAGGACTGTCTTTCCTGTCCAGAACAGACAGTCCACTAATACATTCTTCTTGCCCAGAATGTGGTGAACTCGGAGTGTGATGTTCTCTGAGGATGCCCAGCAGACAAGGTTCCAGACCTCCATGAAAAGAGAAGGAGCATGTGTGCCTCCTTGACATCGGAGATACACTATGATGGATGTGTTGTAGGAAGAGACCATGACACATCGACCCTTTGCTCTGTCAATGCACCCTTTCAAAGCTAGAAATATGGCCTTCATTTCTAGATTGTTGATGTGGAGGGACGATTCATCCAGATTCTAATGACCCTGGAGGATTAAACCCTCTGGTTCTAAATGAGCACCCCAACCAGAATCCGACACCTCAGAGAACAGATATGAGTGGGGGTCGGGTGCATGCATAGGGACCCCAGTCAGGAACCTGTTCCAATTCATCCCCAAATGCAGGGGGGGGGGATCTGGGCCTAACAGAATCAGAGTTGAGAGTGAATCTCTGTGTGATTTCAACCTTCGTAAGAAGGAGAAACTGTAGAGGGCCCATATGGAGACATTCCAAGGGAAACAGATCTGCAGCAGGGTTCAAGGTTCCCAGTAGGGAGAGGCAAAGGGAGCAGACAACAATATCTGGGCTCGTAGTGCCTCTAGAAGCATCAGGATTCATTCTATCCAGTCCCATGGGACCTGGACTAAGTTTTGGTTTGTGAGGAAATTCATCCCCACATAAATGAAGTCCTGAGACAGAATGAGCACTGACTTCTCAAGGTTAGGTACAAGACCCAACTTAGTTACTGTCAACCAGCAACAGAACAGATCCGGATGGAGGGACTGTACATGAACATTGTGATATCAGCTAGTCGTCGAAGTAGTGGAGAATCAGAATTCCCAGTAATCAGAGATATGCTGCTACTACTCCCATAATTCGGGTAAAACTCTGGGTGAGGAAGCAATTCCAAAGAGCAGGACCCAGAATTGGAAAGACTTCTTGGTCCAAGCAAAGCTGGAGGTATTTACGAGGAGGAGGAAATATTGGGATGTGCAAGTAAGCATTCTTAAGGTTGATGGAGACAGCCAAATCTGATGGATGCATTGCATTCTGAAGTGCAGATATTGTCTCCATCTTGAAAGATTCCTCCAGAAGAAAAAGATTTAAAGGGGAGAGATCGATTAAGAGACAACATTTCTCGCTTTTCTTGGTGACCATAAATATTTGGGAGTAGAATGTGGGAGACTATTGTTCAGAACCCTCTTGACTGACCCTTTCTGTAAAAGGGTGTGCACCTCTTCCTTTAATTTCATGAGATTGGATGGGTGAAAAAACACAGGGGTCCTTGACAGGATTGTTCCCAAAACTGTAGTCTGTAACCGTCACTCACAATGGAAAGGACCCACCCATCATCTGTGATGCTTGACAAAGCCTCTGAAAAGAGGCCAAGATGAGCACCTACAGGGACATTTGGAAGATGAATGTATGGCAGGAGAGGGGTTGAGTCCCAAGGGCTGTCCCCGCCTCCATCCTTAGGAAAGATAGGAAGATTAGAGAACTTCCTCCTTGGGAGTTGCATTGCCCCGCTTCCTGGCCAATTATGATGGGCCAGGAGTGTTTGTAAAGGACCTTTGCTGATGATCGCTCAGATCTTGGGAAGCCATGGTAGGAATGAGTCCTCCAAAGAGGGTCTCTGCTTCCAAAGGAGCAGCCCTGAAAAGGTCTTTACTATGGTTGAGTAAGACCTTCAAGGAGTCCAACACAACATCATGGTGGATGTGCAGAAGTTCTGCCAATAAAGCCATTGACACAGAAAGTGCATGTCAGGAAGTTTTAGCCACAGATTCCAGCACATGCTGCAATGCGGCTGGGTTCAGCAAGGCCTCCTTCAACATACTAAATCAAGTAGCTGAGAACAGGTTGGCATTTGAAGCTATGGTAACCAACAATACGGCTTACTGTTCAATAGATTCACTTATTTTGATTGGAGGTGGACCCAGGCTCTGGTAGAAATATCCACTTGAGACAATCTGGTGTCCAACTGGGGAGATTTAGTAGGCCACTTTCGGGAATGTACAGAGTAGCTCGAGGCACAGACCACACATCTCAACGTAGAGGAAGGAACAGATCATTCTCTATGTTGCTGAATAATATCCTGGCCGGAAGAAAACCTCTGAGAGATTTCCTTATTCATGGATGAAAGAGGAAGTCGCGGCAGATCTGGTTGAGTCTATGTCCCTGATATCTTTTCCAAACTGGAAAAAATCTTCTTGGACTGTGCACCTGATGGTTTTGGGCACAAGTCTACAGGTAAGAGGTGGTAAACAAAGTTTACTGCCTTATCAAAGGACCAGATCTCCTCCTCTTTATCCAACTGAGAGTAGATAGTAGGCTTGATAGGAGACATTAATGGGGCTGCTTCCACATCAAACTCATTGGAGTTGATGAGGATAAACAGAGCAACATCATCATCTAGTACACTGCATTCAGGGGAACGACTGGGCCTCAATATGTCTGCCATCGTCTGAGGTGATATAGGAGCACTCAGCGCTACTGCCTGTAACTCTTCATGGTGAGTAGGGTCTCTGTGTGTACTAGAAGCTCCATGGACGACGAGACCACTAATCTTTACTGGATGGTATAGATGATGACATGCCTCCAGCCTTCCTGGCTGATGCCACCTGATGAGGGGCTGATGGAGGTTCATGAGCCACAGCATCAGCTCTACTCTGGGTCCAGAGTCCAGTAGCCCATGGAGGCATCAAGAACCAAATCCCTTGAGGTGGCCTATGAGGCAGAAACGGCTTGAATCATGGGCTTTTAGTTTCATAAAAGAAAAGTCTATTGGTAAGGGACTGATAAGTTCTTTTGATGGTAGTGACAATCCACCGAGAAATGGTGGAAGCCAAAATATCAACAAAGCCCTTAATATGAAGGAAAAGACATTTTTACAATACAACAATCCTGGTGTATTTAATTTTTCATGGATATTTATTATCCACGTAAAAGATAAAATTAAATCCTCCATGAATAATTCTGATTTTACAATGTATATATCATATACATGCTAACATCCATAGACAGACAATCATATAGATGATGATAAATCAATTGAGCCAAAAATGTACATGTACCCAAAGAAGTTGAACAGACAGTGCTGTATAGCTGAGTGGCAATTAATATTTATACTCCTCATTTTAACAATAAGAGCCAGATTGGATAGAAGAATCAAATCAACATTCAAATCAGTCACATACTTAATGACTAAAAGGCAACAACTTTTCCACCAGAAAAATAATTTCATTTTCTCCTTACAAGCTTTTTCTTCCTGATCCCTTTGAGGGAAAAAAAATAAGTATGGCTATCTATCCAACAGAAATAATTTTAGTAGCACTGATTTAACCAGATAACATTAACAGGGCATATCAACCTTGAAAACTGTGTTATATAATTTTTGTGAGATTTCAATTTTGGGGACTTTCTGGCATTTAATAATAATAATAATAATAATAATAATAATAATAATAATAATAATAATAATAATATATTGCAGAAGTTAAAGAACATAATAAGCATTTTCACAATTAAACATGCCTCAAATTAACATTTAAGTATAAAAAGCAACATACAGATTCAGCACTCCAACAAAGAATAGCCTTACACCTGAGGCATGTTTAAATCTTACATGGTTTCCTCTTCCTGCGAGAGCTACTTACCCAAGGGACCTTTTGATTGTGTGATAATAGTAAACATTTATCTTCAGGGCAACTAGAGTCTGACATGGGGCAAGTGCTTTTCAGTGCCACTTGCCATTGGTCATTATATGAGAAAAATGTTTGATGCATTAATGTTTAAAAATGGATACATTCCATACAAGCACATCTGGCATTCTAAGCACATGAGCATACATACACAAACACACAAAGACATGCATACACAAACATGAACACATACATACTGAGGGTATATGTACATACTTAGGGCTAGACATGAGAATTCTTTGAGGCTTGACAAGACACCCATATTCACCTGAAAATACAAGACACCTGTAAATGTTAGCCACAACATAATCAGAGCATTTCAAACTACACTAGTTAAAGAACAGGTATATACATACAATGGTGTCTATAATATTTTCCCAATAATATCCTGTATGAAAAATAACTTTAAATGGCAAACCCCAAAGCTCCACCTATCTACCATCAGCTGTCAGTCAATTATTGTATATTAAAATTTCCAATGAAGCAATAACCAATCTCAATCTGGGTTTTGTGCCAACTGTTACATAATCATGTGTGAGGTGCTATGCTTGTCTTACTATGATGCAGTGTCCAGGTTCACAGATGGTCTGACACCTAGACAGTTTGCACCATACAACATGTACAAAGTCAAGGTGTTCTAATTCACTATGGTCTTTCATCCAATTTTTATGAAATTATTACCAAAACCAAAACTATATATCTAAATGAAGTAATAAAGTTTGTTTTTTTCAAAAAGTCTTGCATTTTATAGAAAATGTTAAGCTAATGAGTAGGCATGTTTTATTTCTGCTTTGGCAATTTGTCAATTAAAGTGAATGAAATGACAAGAGATCCACACTTTGTCTTTAAAATACAGTTTGTAACAAATAAATAATTCTAACTGATCAATTTGCAAGATGCAAAATATCTTCAAGTCATAAATAAATTTACTGATTGCATTAACATGTCAAGAGAATCTTTCTTTTCAGCCAGCACGCATTCCCTGTGTCTGAAAAAGAAAGCAAGTTAACGATACAGTAAGGAATTCTTCTTCACTGTTCAATATTATTTAGGAAGGAATCACAAAATGACACCAACAAAATTAAAGAATGATTTCACAAAAGCACGCTGATCATAACTTCATTTCCTATTTAAATGATTGGACAACTTGGTAAATGCTTCACAATTTTGTTTTTACATACACCTAATCTTTAAATGGTCTTGACAAAATGCCATGAAACATACATAATACTTACAAAACATTGGAAATCGCCTGCATGTCAGGAACACACCTGAGTGTTGATAATGAGGTATTTATTTAACTAGAAAAGACATACATAAAAGGAAAGCAAACACTTCAACAGTGAGGTTAATCTAGGGTGTTGATGGACATACTGATGGACATGCACACAGATACCAAAAAGATGGCGATGTCAAGGTCCTTCTCAACAAAAATTCTTAATACATATATAAAAAACAATATATATATTAAATGTCATTTTTCAAAAAACTATAAAGATTGATATCCAGTAAAGTAAATAAATTGACTGTATGAATCATAAAGAGCATATTACATTCTGAAATAGCAAATAAATTTGTATTCATGTATGTAATGTGATCTCTTCCATCTAGATCACCCAACTGATTATCATGCACATATTTTTTTATGTAAACTTCAGTCTAAAAACCTGCATTTAGCTATGCAACTAGACACCAAATTCCCAATAGTGTTTACTTTAACAGATGCATCTGTATTTGATTAAGTTCATCTATAATTGATCAACTGAGTCCTGAAGTGACCTGTAAATGAACTTTCTTTGTAATTAACAGTCTGCTGATCAAATATATTTTCTCATGTCTGATGAATATTCAACAGTGAACACTGTGCACTCAGAACTGCATAATGCAGCAGCAGACCAGTCTAATTTTGTATGCTGTTTGATGTATCTATTATTTTCACCACTAGAGAGCAGAAACTGATCTGCCAGAACATGACTGCAAATCTTGGTATATGCCATTTAGAGTCAAGTACACATTACACATGAATACTGACGATACACAATGAATAAAAATCACTTAGTATTGATTCTTAACAACTTGCCCAACAACTGGTAATTCCTACTGAGGTAGTCTAAGCTTTTTTTGCTGCAATGACTCATTTCATGATCCCTGTTAATCTGTTTGTTATAAATAAATATTGAAACAGCATCATAGGTTCCTCTTACCTCATTCATGGTTTGATAAAATTTTTACTTTACAGCAAAATCAAGACCAAGAAAGTCACTACTACTGCATAACTAATCATTTTAGAAGTAGTCTAAAATTTTGCATATTTTTGTAATGTTAAAAAATTACAAATACAAAACATTCCTTCTGTCTGAAGCTATAACTTTATTGCACTGGGTGCCCTTGGCTATACAATACCCCAATGACATGTTGCCCAAGTGGGACTGAGATTGTCTTGAAGCTTAATGCACTGTCTGACACAATCTCTTTAGCACAACTAGTCCTGCAGTTTTTCTATATTTTTATGGATTGCTGTGAAACTTGGTACATATTATGGTCATCATCTACAGATTCACATACTGACAAATCTTTGTGCTCCTGTCACTTTTTAATGAGTTATTGTCCTTTCTGACTTACAGCTGGATGCAATGTATGACAGAATTTTGTGAATGAAACAACTCTTGCATTTTTTTGTGGATCACTGTGAAACTAAGTACATATTATGGTCATCATCAGAAGATATGCATGTTAATAAATCATTGTACTCACTCTATTTGCAGAAGAGGTATGAGCTTTCTGACTATAACTTCGTCTACATCATAAGGTAGGGATGGGATGCGGTGGAGGCGGGATATTTATGTGAGCAAATTGCTCACCATTCCTCTAGTTACAGAATGTCTGATTACATGCATACATTATTAACACCAACACAAAGGACTATATTAAATAAGGGCCATTTTCTGCTCTCACCCCCCTCCCGATTTTGTTGATATATATCTTACACATATAAGGTGGTGTTATTTCATTTCTTACACAAGTTTTGTGTTCATGTACTGGTTGAAATGGAAACAGTATGTAGAAAAGAGATAAAGAAGACATTACAATTTTCCAACCTTATATGTATTTTTTCACAGATGGACCTATCCACAAAGTATTTCCTAAATTTAAATTGATGATAAAAATATATGCTTAGTTCATAAACAGTTCAAACTTGAAATTACATATGATATTGAACACAGGCTTGTTCAATAAAACGGTTTTGACAGACTGTGAATCGATTATGGACAAACTTACCAAATGAACTAATTACCCATATTAAATCTCATATCTCATTGAAAGCTACATATAGTGTCTTAACAATGTAGTTTGATCTTCAGGATTCTAATGCAGCATTTATTATAAAATTAATATTGTCATGATATGAAGATCAACTCAATGAAACTTTCTTAAATATACCTCGAGCTTGCCTGTACTATTTAAACACTTACTAGTTTTATTTCAGAAGTTGTGAATGTCCCCCATGGATACTGGCAGAAGACACTCATAACAGAATTGAGTATCAAATGTTTTAATCTTTTATTTTGCTCTATTTGAAAACTAATCAGATATACTCATCTTTCTTATAGTTACAGTCTCATTTCTGTGATTAGATAATAATATTCAGATTTGTTGAACAACAAAATATGACTTTAAAGAACACCTCTCTGTCAATTTCAAATTCCTGCTGGCACTCCTCCAAAACATCAAGCCATGTATGCAAGGGAAAGAAAGAAAGAAAACAGTGAACAAGATTGTTTCATTCAGTCTGAATTTATTTGTTTTGCTGTATTTTTTAGAGATTAATACTGCCAGGAATACAAATAAAAATGTGGTGAGAAACTGTAGTTCAAATTCTTTAAATGTACTGGTTCTCAGACTTCAAGGTAGATACAATGCAACACCAACAAAATGCCAATGCTATGTAGTAAAATTGAATTACATTTTAGTTTTTAGGTACCTGAGCAACCTTGCTCCATGATGATATTTTGAACACAACGGGGTAGTACAATGCAGTTTGATTTAAACACAAGCTAGTTCAAAATAGATACACTAACTGTCAAATTTTTTTAAACTGAGCAAGCATGTGCTTGTATATAATTTTGAGTTTAAAGTTGATGAACTGAGCATATATCCTCAAATTTCCAATGAACCAGCCCATGTTCGAGAGATGTTCTTTGTATTAAATCCATAAACAAAATAACTGTAAAATAGTTTGATTTGTATAATGAATGACACATTAACACAGAATTAAAATTGATCAGAATTTATTTGTCATAAAATTGGGGCAGAAAATGGCCCTAATCAACAAAGTTCTTTCTTCTATGCTCACATCAGCATTTCTATGCTAAAATATTAACCTACAACAGCATTACGCCAAGCTCACTAGAGGTTGTTGAAAAAGAGCTAATGATTCACATGTTATACATTTATGCCTTTTCACTGAACAATCCAGCCCAAGACCTGCACTGTTCTACCTTCTACAATCCACACATTCTCCTGCATATATACAATCCACACAAGACCTGCACTGTTCTACCTTCTACAATACACATTCTCCTGAAATATATACAATCCACACAAGACCTGCACTGTTCTACCTTCTACAATACACACATTCTCCTGACATATATACAATCCACACAAGACCTGCACTGTTTTACCTTCTACAATCCACACATTCTCCTGCATATATACAATCCACACAAGACCTGCACTGTTCTACCTTCTACAATACACATTCTCCTGAAATATATACAATCCACACAAGACCTGCACTGTTCTACCTTCTACAATACACACATTCTCCTGACATATATACAATCCACACAAGACCTGCACTGTTTTACCTTCTACAATCCACACATTCTCCTGCATATATACAATCCACACAAGACCTGCACTGTTCTACCTTCTACAATACACATTCTCCTGAAATATATACAAACCACACAAGACCTGCACTGTTCTACCTTCTACAATCCACACATTCTCCTGCATATATACAATCCACACAAGACCTGCACTGTTCTACCTTCTACAATACACATTCTCCTGCATATATACAATCCACACAAGACCTGCACTATACTACCTTCTACAATACACATTCTCCTGCATATATACAATCCACACAAGACCTGTACTATACTACCTTCTACAATACACACATTCTCCTGACATGTACTCAATCCACACAAGACCTGTACTATACTACCTTATAAAATACACATTCTCCTGAAATATATACAATCCACACAAGACCTGCACTGTTCTACCTTCTACAATACACACATTCTCCTGCAGATATACAATCCACACAAGACCTTCACTGTTCTACCTTCTACAATACACATTCTCCTGAAATATATACAATCCACACAAGACCTGCACTGTTCTACCTTCTACAGTACACACATTCTCCTGACATATATACAATCCACACAAGATCTGTACTATACTACCTTATAAAATACACATTCTCCTGAAATATATACAATCCACACAAGACCTGCACTGTTCTACCTTCTACAATACACATTCTCCTGACATATATACAATCCACACAAGACCTGTACTATACTACCTTCTACAATACACATTCTCCTGAAATATATACAATCCACACAAGACCTGTACTATACTACCTTCTACAACATTCTCCTGACATATATACAATCCACACAAGATCTGTACTATACTACCTTCTACAATACACACATTCTCCTGAAATATATACAATCCACCCAAGATCTGTACTATACTACCTTCTACAACATTCTCCTGCATATATACAATCCAGCCCAAGACCTGCACTGTTCTACCTTCTACAATACACACATTCTCCTGACATGTACACAATCCACACAAGACCTGTACTATACTACCTTCTACAATACACACATTCTCCTGACACATATACAATTAACATCAAAACCTGTACTATACTACCTTCTACAATACACACATTCTCCTGACACATATACAATTAACATCAAAACCTGTACTATACTACCTTCTACAATACACACATTCTACTGACATATATACAATCCACACAAGACCTGTACAATACTACATTCTACAATACACACATTCTCCTTACATATATACAATCCACCCAAGATCTGTACTATACTACCTTCTACAACATTCTCCTGACATATATACAATCCACCCAAGATCTGTACTATACTACCCTTTACATGATTTCTCCTGACATATATACAATACCACCCAAGACCCGCTCTGTACTACCCCCGTTACAATACATGATTTCTCCTGACATATGTACAATCCTGCCCAAGACGTGCACTACCCAACCATTTGCAATAAATGTTCAGTCTCCTTACATATATACATTCCAGCCCAGGACCTGCACAACACAACCTTTTACATTACATGTGTTCTCCTGACATATATACAATCCAGCCCAAGACCTGCACTGTACTACCCTTTACATTACACACATTCTCCTCATATATATATATATACACATACACACATATACATATATACACACACACACATACACATACAATCCAGCCCAAGACCTGCACTACACAACCATTTACAACAATTGTGTTCTCCTGACACAAAATACATTCCAGCCAAAGACCTGTACTATACTACCCTTCACAATACACAATTTCTTCTGACATACCGGTATACACAATCCCATCCAAGACCTGCACTGTACTACCCTTTATTGACCTGCAGGAACAGAACTCCAACCTGTACATGACATTCATCGACCTGACAAAAGCGTTTGACTCAGTCAGCTGTGGAGGCCTTTAGAAGATCATGGGAAAATTTGGTTGCCCAGAGAAATTCATCGTGATGGTTCAGCAATTCCATGATGGCATGCTCGTTCATGTTGTGGATGATGGTGAGTCATTTGAACCATTCCCAGTCACCAATGTATTAAAGCAAGGCTGTGTGTTGGCCCCAACCCTCTTCAGTATCATGTCCTCTGCCATGCTTACTGATGCCTTCTGTGACTATGACACTAGGATCGACATCAGATATCAGACTGATGGCAAGCGCTTCAATCTGAAGAGACTACAGGCAAGACTAAGTTACAGGAAGTGACTGTTCGGGATCTCCTATTTGCTGACAACTGTTCCCTGAATGCCAAATCTGAGTCTGACATGCAACACAGTAGGGACCATTTCTCTTCAGCTTGTGACAATTTTGGTCTCACAATCAGTATCAAGAAGGCAGGTGATGCACCAACCTTGCACCAGGAATGCCTTACATAGAGCCTACCATCAAAGTAAATGGCCAAACCCTCATGGCAGTGGACAAGTTCACCTATCTTGGCAGCACACTGTCATGTGCAGTCCACATCGTTGATGAAACCAATGCCAGAATTGCTAAAGCAAGTGTGGCCTTTGGCAGACTATGTGCAAATGTGTGGGAGTGCAGGGGCATCAGTCTACAAACAAAACTTAAGGTCTACGAAGTCAATGTGTTGCTGACCCTGCTGTATGCTTGTGAAATCCTGATGGTGTACAGATGCCATGCCAAGAAGCTGAACCATTTTCACATGGACTGCCTGAGGAAACTGATGAGGATAAGATGACTGGACAGGATCCCAGACTCTGAGGTTCTCACACAGGCAGGAATTCCAAGCATCTACACTCTGCTGATGAAATCACGGTTGAGATGGGCAGGCCACGTCACCAGGATATCAGATGAGCAACTACCAAAGAAGATCTTCTACGGCGAACTGAAAGAGGGAAAGCGATCTCTGGGTGGTCAGCAGCAATGTTTCAAAGATTCCCTCAAGTCATCCTTGAAACACTTCAACACTGACCCCGAGTCTTGGGAAGATCTCACACAGGATCGCTCCACCTGGTGAAGTCTCATCCATACTGGAGCTACAGACTTTGAATGGAGGAGAACTGCAGATGCAGTGCAGAAGTGTGAGCAGTGTAAATCTCAGAACTGCAGCACGTCCTCTATTGATCAAGCAAACCCAAGCGGTATCTGCTGTCAAGTGTGCCAGAGATGGTTCAAAGCGCAAATTGGCCTGATCAGCCACTCACATACTCAAAGAAACCAAACAAATTAGTGATGTCATGGTCATCGTCAAACTCGAAGGATGAACAACTACACTTTATTATACACCTATCAAATTTTTACTCAAGAAAGAGCCAGAATTTTAATGTCATCTCCTAGAAGTTGGAAAATGATACTCACATTTTCCAATTCCGTATCACCACATTCTCAAATACAACTTGAACTACATTTTCCCCTATGTTTCCTGGTTACAACTAAACAAGCATGAACAACTAAGGTAGCCTCACTTGACATGCAAAAGGAAATGAGTAACATTCTCTGTAACAAATCAGTATCATCAAGTTCCAACAGTCTGTTCAATACCATTGTAAAAAACTGTCCAAAATAATTATGTCATTCCCATGCCAATTCCTCATCGGAGCCTCTCACACCGCTTTTAGCCTGGCCTCGGAGAGAAACTTTCAGAGTAATTCAGCTGTTGAAATCTTACGTGATGCAAATTTTGAGAACTTACCAATAACTGTATATGGGTCTGCTGCCCACATGTGTCTAAGAATTCGTGTTACTAACAGTGATCATAGTGAAAATGAGTGACTGTTGTTTCATGTGCTTCATTCATAAACTGCGATATTCATGCACATATCAGCCAATCAATATGTAATTAGGTTCATGATTTAGGATGAAGTTCGTATTAAAAAGTTTGAAAAGTTAACCAATTTCCTTTGGTTTTTTTTGTTAAGTATAACAAAAATATCATTATCATAGTAATTCGATCTTGATTGCTAGATCACATCTTGTCATCATCAGAAAATCCAGATCATGACTTGACACTTCGCATCTCGTAATTATCCGGATTTTTAATGCTGACAACTTGACATGATCTAGCAAACAAGATCGCATTACTATGATAATAATATTTATTATATGCTTATCAATTTTTACTCAAGAAAGAGCCAGAATTTTACCATCATCTCCTAGAAGTTGGAAAATGATACTCTTGTTTTCCAAACCCGTATCACCATTAGCTCAAACCAGGCTGGAACTATGTTATCCTTGATGTTTCCCCATTACAACTGAACAAGCATGAACAACTATGCCATCGCCTCACTTGTCATGCAAGAGGAACTGAGCAACATTCTCTGTAACAAATCTGTATCATCAAGTTCCAACAATTTGTCCAATCCCGTTGTAAATAACTGTCAAAATAATGCTGCCATTCCTATGCAAAGTCCCCATCTTAGCCTCTTACATCACATTTAGCCTGGCATTGGAGAGAGAGAAACTTTCGGTCATTCCGCTGTTAAAATCTTCTGTGATGCAAATTTTGAGAACTGCACAATAACTGTAAATCACATATATGGGTCTGCTGCCCCCATGCATCTAAGAATTCGTGTTACTACCATTGATCGTGGTGAAAAGGATGACTGTTGTTTCACATGCTTCATGCATGAATTGTGATATTCATGCGCATATCAGCTGATTAATATGTAATTCGGTTCATGTTTAAGGATGAAGTTCGTATTTAAAAAGTTGAAAGGTTAAGCAATTTTTTTTTTCTTCAGTGAAGCATAGTGACTTTGTTAAAATTATCTGAAAATTGAAAGGCATATAACAAAAATATCATTACCAGAGTTATTTGATTTTGATTGCTAGATCACGTCTCGTTGTCAGCATCAGAAAATCCAGATCATAACTCGACGCTTCGCATCTCGAAATGATCTTGATGATCGGATGCTGATAACTCGACATGATCTAGCAATCAAGATCACATTAATATGATAATAATATATATATATTTACAATACATGAATTCTCCTGACACATATACAATCCCGCCCAAGACCTGCACTACACAACCCTTTACAATACATGTATTCTCCTGACATATATACAATCCAGCCCAAGACCTGCACTGTACTACCCTTTACATTGCATGCATTCTCCTGACACATATATACAATCCAGCCCAAGATCTGCACACTGAGCTACCCTTTACAATGCACACATTCTTCTTTCCATAGAAAAATTTTATTCTTGGTTTCATACTGTACATGCATAATAAAGGTGTCACAAACCATCTTGATTACTGATATAAAGACATGCTACTACTGTCACAGTCACTGTATAATAAAATGCAAGAGAGGAGACAACCAAAGTCATACATCTTATCTCTTTTCTAAAGTACACATGCAGCAATTTTCAAAGTTTTATTGAATTGGTGTGTTTTGAGCCCTCGTTTCATACAAAACTATAATTTCACACAAGTAAAACTATTTTTTTAACATTTTCATGCAGAATGGTAATAAACAGGGCATATGAATGAATTTTTAATTATCACTGAAACATGCAAGTAGCAAATTCAATGTGTAACAGGTTATTTAAATATCTCAGTACAACAATACCTGAAATATAATAGACTTGAAATTACGTTTAAATGGTATGAAAAAAAAACTCTTAACTGGACAAATTTCTCAAAAAGAACTCACAAGTGAATTGACAGAACTGAGTTACCATATAACATCGATTGTCTCCCCTTATTAGTCTGGGATGTAGATGGCACCATCAATAATTCCAGTTCAGCATTTTTCAATCTGATCTTTGACAAAATCATCAAACATTCAAATGTCAAAATCTATATCGACTTTTCTCTTTTTTAAACACCAAGAAATGACTGTCTCATAAAATCTATACGCCCCCAACCAGGAAAAGGTTCAGTTCTACCAAATGATGAAAAATGCTGAATCAACAGAGATGAGTTTGTTAACTGAACATATAGCATATTATGATCACAGCCAGCCTGCAAAAAGATACTATAATCGGTACCCATTAAATCGACACCGGTTCGACCAAGGCAACGGAACATAAAACTGTGCTCTTCAACTGGAAAGTTGTCTAAAGGAAGGAAATTAAATAAAATTGTTAAATTGAGTATACTTATGTCAAATTGAAAGCTGTATGTATGTCAATGCATAACTGATAATATGAATTCAACCAAATCAAAGTGCTGACATCAAAACATATAATCATGATCAACTTTTAAAAATGTATGCGACAATACTATAATATCATTTAAGGGACAATAGTTTTGTATCTGAGAATCTGATGACATAAATGGCTGGGTTTTTTGGGGGGAACAGAGTTTTTTTACAGGCAACATGTAAAACCAGCCTTAACGTCCTCAAATCCTAAAATACAAAACTGTTATCCCCATGCTAACATGCTTCAGACAATTTTATCAAAATACAGTGGCTGTTATGAGAGATCACAAAGCCTAAGACTGGCACTACACAACCCTTGACATTATATGCATTCTCCTGACATATATACAATCCAGCCCAAGACCTGCATTACACAACCCTTTAAATCCATTTATACTTGATGATTTTAGAATGTCAATGCTGGTTTTACCATTGCAAATATCCATTTTATCAGCTCTGCTGACACGTTGCTAGTAAACTAAATATGGTCTCTCAAGATAGTAGATCTCTCAAAGTGGTCTTACACACTATAAATAAGAGTCGCTCAAAGGGACTGATGCTCTACTGATCAAAAAGGATTTCCAGGAATCCAAGATATGACACTGACTTCTTATTACCTGGTGAGTATTGAAAGCATCTCTGATATTTTGTAGAAACTCCCAACAGAGAAAATCTGGTAACAAAAATATTTTCTACCAGATTTTCTATGTCCGAGTTAACATGTTCACAGATTTTGTAAGTGCAGGATAAAATTCTTTGTCATGGCCATTGACCTTGAACCTGATATCATAGACAGGAAATCATTCAACTTATCTCTGACAATTTCAAGATATACCCATGTGCTAAGTCAGGTTAAACATGTTAAATGTATATATATATATATATATATATATATATATATATATATATATATACATACACACAGTTATTTAAGTGGCATCATTTAATCATTTAAAGTATTCATCAGACATATCCACAAACTGAATCTGATAAAAATTAATTTATACTTATTTATACTTGCTTATGTTATCATGCTCACAAGCCAATACAACTAAAAACTCTTAGACAAGACCTCTGGCCTTAAAATAAATGTTAGAGTGCTGACTATCAGTTTGTTCACTGGAATGCAACTAAATACAAAGTCTGGTAAAAATTCATGGTGGTCATAAGCTCAAAGAAGTACACAAATATAAGCAATGACCTCTGACTTGATTCCAAGGTAAAGTTTTCAAAACTCCTTTACAAAGGTATGGATATGTTGATGCTCAGATCTGCACCATTTTCATTTGGAACCACTTAAATATTGCAAGAAGTATTTTAGTGGCAAGAGCCCCTCGAAGGGACTAATGCTCTACTGGCTGAAAAGAATTTCCTGGAATACAAGACCATTTCTTCCATTTAACTGCCGAGTGCTGAAATCATCTCTGATATTCTTCAGTGATACATGTACATCCTTACATTCAACTGTACCATTCTAACTACATCGATCAAAGCTGGGATTTGAAACATTCCTTTCAACCCTTTGATTCCTAATCCTTTGTAGTGTTTTAACTCTCAGAAATATGGGCACCACAAAGATGGCTGCAAAAGAAAACTGGTCTGTTCCAGATGTGGGCAGGAGGGTCATAATGGATTGACAGAAGAAAAGGAAACATTTAGTGAGGTGAATAAAATGGAATTTTGTTAGACTGTGATACATAAGGTCCCTGATTTTTTAGGTCCACATTTTAGCCTCCCTCTCATAAGATTGAAACAGAATGGTCAATTTAAGCGGCATTCGCAAAACTTCAGCTTTGCAAAAATTATAATCATTTTGACATTTGTCCAAAAGAGGGACTAGGAGACTAAATCTTGGACACCCCTACCCCAAGAATTTGTGTTTGTAAATGCATTGCAGACCAAATAAGTCTTAGTCAACATAATTCAAACACGTAAAAAAAAACTGCTCTAATGGCATGAAAATTTAATCAAGTCATCAACCATTGCCTACAAATATGCACACCAAATTTTATTTGTCTCCCTTAAAAAGTTGTTGCTAAAATTATGTTAACAATGTTTTTTTTTAAATATGTCTCTGTCCAACAAGTTTAAAAATATGCAAAAAATGGAACAATTGATGTAATGGCCTGAAAATTTAATCAGGATACCTATATATGAATATAAATATGTTTGTCAAAAAAAGTTAGAAACTGTGTAACGGCTAAAACACGGTATTGGTGCTGAGAGTAGTCTCACTCACTTAAAAAATTGAAATGTTTGATAGAACATTTCAATGAAGCTCATTATATACCCTAGGGTGTCCCCTAGTCAGATCAAGTTAGATTTAGCTTGAACATGCATGCGATTTTGTTTAACCATTATTTCAATTCATTGGTATAACAACAGTTACAGACACTACACTTGGTGTATAACATGCAAGAAAAACAGCATGAAAACTTTAAAACTTTATTTTTTTTCACAGTAACATCAGTAACAGGATATCAACATTTAAAGTAAACAACATAACTGGAAGTGGTAAACAACTTAATAACAAAATCAAAACATCTATGACAAAGGTATCACTAAGAAAAAAAAACCTAACCATGAAACTTTTGCATAACAAACATAAAAGACATAGAATAATCTTATTTAGGCATTTATCTAACACCAAGAAGAATATTTAAACAAACAAAATCATTAATACTGGCCAAAAGTATTGCAAACTTCCATAAGAGTCAGAAGTACATTGTCCATAAAATTGGTTACAGACACTACAAAACTATAGCATTTCAATACAGCTGCAGAACCATACATATCTCCATAAAATTCACTTCAAAAATAATTCAACATGAACACATTGACTAGAATTATTCATTAAATGAATGTTGATTAGTTAATAAAATGATAAAACCACATTGTAACAGGTATATGTCCAATACTTGTGTTAAAATTATGAACTGGTAAATAGCACTTGAAAGTTTAATACTAAATAGTGTTTGTAAGAGTAAAATATTGAAGTATAATGAATGTTCAATAAATCATAGTCACTAAAGTATTGTTCAACCCAAGGTGCTGACTCAAACACAGACCCATATGTGATTGATCTTAAGGTTACAGACACTACACATTAAACCTTGACTTTATATTGTCATTTCAAATAGAAGTGCTTATGATTTTTTTCCAGATTTGACTTGAGCTTAGACAATTCAGCTGCATTAAACTTGAAATGACCCCTTTCATTGACTATTTGTGGAGCTTTTACCCTGTACAAGATAGCATCTAGAGCCTCTTGTGAATAATCATCTTTTTCAGGCCAAACATACATGTTGCCAGACTTTCTCATGTATTTAAGTCTAACTTCGTTATGAAGAATGTCAATTACTTCTGCTAAGTATACATCTAGAGGTCCCTTCTTTGGCTTAAGTCCTACAGCAACAAATTCTCCAGGGTGGTATTTCTCTATTGGTTTCTCTGTGTTGGTTGGTGCTTTTTTGTCAACTTTGATCTTCTTTGTCACAATGTTTTGTCTTTCTGTTGACTTCCGTTTCTTATTAGGCTTTTCGCTTGTTGCTGAGTTATGATCTTTCTGGTTACTTCCTTGTTTTCTTTTCTTGTCATTATTTTCTATTGTTGATGGATTCTTGTCTTTAAGTTGTTTTCCTTTCTGACTTAAATTATCTTTATTGAGTACTAACTTTCTCATTTCCCAGGCATTAACATTTTCGCTGAAGTTGCATCTCCCGTCAACCTTCATGCATTGCTCACAATAACAGCTCAGATTTCTTATGCTCAGTTCATAATCATTGCTTCCTGACTTTACAGCATGTAATTTTCTTGTACCTTGCAGTGTTCAATTAATTTACTTATGATGACTGCTTTTCTCTTTGGGGTATTTGGTAATACTTCCTTTACCTTTTTTAATTGTCTGTACAGAGTTGCTTTAGGTAACACTTTATTCATTGGTGAATCTCTGGCTGACCCAGTATTTCCTATTTCACAATCAGTCTGAATACACTCTTGCTGTATACTTTCATTCAGTTTGATACGCATTCTCCATGCTTGGGTTCTTTTCACAGCTTCTTTCTTCTTTCTACTTAATTCAGCAGTTTTCGGACTTCTTAAATCAACACTCTTATTAACCGATATTGCCAGGGCTGCTTTTTCTTTCTTTTTCTGGCGATACCTTTTCATTTCTTCACGTTTTTTCCTTCTTAATTCTTGTTGAAGATTTGAATCGGAAAGTGATTGCTGTTTTTTTAGTAGTCTTGCATCTTTTCTTCTTTCTCTATCAACCCTTTTTAGCTCCTCATGTTTCGCCTTATTTTCCCTCTGTTTTTTTCTCCAGGCTTGTACCTTTAGCCTCGTCTTCTCCCTTCTAGCTTTAATCTTCTGTTCATCTTCTTCTGGCTTATCTTTGCTTCCTAAAAGCAAACAACTTCATTCTCATTTTTGTTCCTCTATTTATACGGATGAAATTTAGACTTTACAAAACATACTTGTAATGAGTACGCAATATGCTTTCATACATAAGCAAACTGGAATAACCTGTAGATTCTTAAAGAAAAGTATCTGATTGAAAAAGAAATAGCATAAAACCTGATGATTATTCAATGTTCTAGCATTTACAATGATTGCACACTTTCCTTAATAATGTAAACAACAGTCGGGTCAATTCACATGTCTAGTAGTGTCTGTAACCATTTGACAATATCAGCAATGTATCCAATACTAAGTCTGAGCTCATTGAATTCTCATAATATTTCTGTTTGAATTTACTAGTCTAATGATATGGAATGCAAAAATACTCAGTTTCAATTGCATATTGTAAGAAATCACTGAAATGTTGCCTGTTATCAGAAATCTAGATGAAAGAAACTATAAATATACCAAAATATTACAAATTGCAGACAGACAATATGTCAAAATTTAGCCTTACACATCAATACTGTAATAAGAAACATAATTTGGCTTCATTTTTTAAAAAAAAAACAGGGATAAAGTCATAGACAGTATAAAAAGGGGATATTGGTTACAGACACTACAATTTAAGAGTGTGGTTTACCATTCAATACAAACTTACCAGAGTTGTTCCCAGAGGTTTGCTTTTGTCGTCTTCCCATGTCTTAGGGATGTACCATGGTAAAGAACAGAAAAAGTAATTAGGCAGCTTCTTCTAGGATAAGAAATTCAGGTTACATTGTCTTGTAGTAAATTACTCAAACAGACAGTGCTGCAAGAATGATGCAATATTCAATCAAGAGAGTTATTGCATCACTTTTTTGCTCTTGGCTGCAGAGGTAAATAGATGATGCAACATTACATCACATAAGATGGAACTTTCTATTGAGAAAAACAATGTTTTAATGACAAGTAGAACAATACTTTTATCTTTCATTTTTATACCTGTTTGTGTAGTGTCTGTAACTTTTTTTATTGAGTTGCTGTTTTTTAATGGTACAATACAGCACCACCAATTTTGGCCAACTTAGACATCACATGGATACACATGAGCCTTTGTAGGATTTATACTTTTCCATAATGAAACAACAAAATTATTGCCATATAAACTTGTAAAGGTTACAGACACTACAAAATTTAGAACTGGAAAGTTTGACAAAGAACAAGCTCTCAATCGAATATCTTGGCTAGCCCTGTGATTTAAATGGTTTTACTACTTATTATAATATAAAGTCGAGTTCTAGATGTCAATAAAAGTTATAATGAATGTTATTTTGTACAAAATGTTGGCATATAACAACAGATTAGTGTTTGAATTTCAGTGTTGAAACAAAACTTCTACTGACGGTATTTTGCTTATAAAATCCATAATATTTTACCGATTTCTTTAATTCAAGAAGCAATATTTGCAGGATAGAATTCCGCATAAAACCAGACCAATAAATGCATAATTTCAGTATGATATTTAGAGAATTCTCTATTTTATATTCAAGCTTTTTTCGAGTGAGACTACATAACGCTCAAAAATGGCCATTTTTAGAGCTTGTTTCCATGCATATCTCAACAATGGGTTACACTAACCTCTTGAAATTTTCAGGAAAGTAAGAGAGGTATATGCCAGGCTTACCAATCTTTAAAATTGGTTCATATCTTGTTTAATTTTTCTATTTCATGCATATAACATGAAAATTCCTTTATCAGCACCAATACCGTGTTTTAGCCGTAAACAATTTGAAAACTTACTGCAATATCCTGAAAATCTAATCAGCTCATTTACATAATAACAAATTTCATTTGTCTACGTCAAGTGATTCTTCCTTAATCATGCTTACAAGTTTTTTGTCCAAAAAGTTTTAAAATTTAAAGAGAAAACAAAAGCCAGAAAAATTGCTCAGAAAGCCTGAAAATCTTATCAGTCATCTATGTATTAATACAAATATGCATTCCAAAATTGTATTTGTCTACTAAAATAATTTTTTCTTGAACAGTCTTACAAGGTTTTTGTCAAAAAGGTATACGTCCTAAAATTTTTACAATGCAAAAATATGTTTTAAAAAAAGGTCACAGTCACCAGAACCTAAAGAGGTCTTGTGAACTACTCAAGGTACCTAAATATAAAATTGGGTCTGGTTTGGCTCAATAGTTTTTTTTAAGCTATCTTGCTTACAAGAAAGTGTACTGAACAGACAGCGCTAAACCAACACCCTTGAGGTTGGGGGGAGGGGGAGATGTAATGCCTACCACTTTGTTTAAACAAAACCCTTTATTTTCCTTCTTTTCATTTTGTCTCTGTGCTGTATGGTCAAAAAGAGTTTGTTCTGTGTACAATAAACCAATAAATGACACAAAAAGTTATCATCATTGTATACAAAAGGCTGACACCAACCTTTGACATTACCAGTCAACAACCATCAGAACATATACTCGCGTATAAGCCGATACGAACTGCAAACTGCATAGATCCAGATCTGCTGTCGCATAATGTGCCTGCAGATCTGGGTCTATGCAGTTTGTAAGGACTAATCAGAAGAACAAACAACACAGACCGTGATCTGCTGGCGCATTATGCAATGACAGATCAGGGTCTATATTGTTTGCATTTGGACCTGGATTATACGCGAGTACAGTACAGCTCACGTGATTTTTCGGAACCCCACGCATCGCGGTGGGGTACTTAATCCCCTCCACTCTAGCTCCGCGATAGCACTCCGCGGTGGAGGCATAAATTGGCATAAATACCTACAAATCACCACCGCGTTTCGGCAGGCATGCCGATATAAACTCCACCGTGGAGGGGCTAGTCGACATTACTGATTGACATCTGAACAGCCAATGAATAAAGACCACCTATGGAAAGACTGAGACGTCAAGAGTGATTTACAACTGGATACCATATGAAGAATCAGTCGTTTTTATTTCGATCATATATTTGGACAATAAAAAATAATTTCAAAAGTCTTGTATATTCAATACACATTACTGTTTATAAAAGGTTGATCGACTTCTTTTGCAATAAGTTTATGATTTTAATTTATTTCAAAGAAATATGAACAAACTTATGCACTGACTTGACGAGAAGTACACATTGCTGAGCCTCTCAAACAGAATAAATTTATCATTTTGTTCCAAAGGAAAGTAATTCTCTGAGATATGGACAATTAAAATCCAAATTGACATCCGCTTCTGCTTACTACCCCCCCCCCACAACAACAAACCTAAAACATTGAATTTACACTGAAATGCAAACCGCGTGCTTAGTCTTTAAGCAGTAATAGTAGAGTCACGAGGCTGAATATTATGACTGCATGTGTGCTGTAAGGGACTGACCATTTAATATACGGGGTTTATATGTTTTTTTTTTCGACCGGGATATTTTTTGTTCTTTCATCACAGTATTTATTTATTTATTTTAAGTGAAATATGGAACGGATTAACGTCTGTTACAAAAATCAGAGAAAGACAATTGTTTTCATGCATTTACCCCCCCCCCCCCCACGGTTGGAAAATTCAATTGTCTCTCCCTAATAAAGACTTGACTTCAGCGGATGTTCTACAGAAATCAAGGCAGTGACCATTGTGAACATTGTTGTAAAATATTAACAAGGGTGTGCATCAAAGGATGATGTAAGTTTCAGCTTGGGAACAGTCTGTTTTTATGACACGAAGCCATCTGATTGTACTTTACAGCCGCAATTATGCTCTGGTCCCACCATTAACAACGGAAGTTTGATAATTGTTAGTAATTAATCTGAACTCGGCTTATTACCGAAATGAAAAATAATATGGAAAATTCTAAAGTCTGAGATGTTCTGAGATTTTAATTTCCAACAAGTTTAGAGCATTTTGCATGGATGTATTGTCTTCACGTGTATCCTATTATTTGCTCATTTTTGTACGGCGAAAATATAAAAATAAAATATACTCTTGTAATTATTTTTACGCAGATATTAAAGAATGCAGTTTCCTGTTTGTGACTGTTAGAGCCTTTGGTTATTGAGCGTGTTTCTGTGCCTCGTCCCGCCCTGATTTATATATATATATATATATATATATATATATATATATATATATATATATATATATATATATATATATATATATATATATATATATATATATATATATATATATCCCCCCCCCCCGAAAATTCCTGCGGATGCCCATGAACACACACACGACTTTAGAGCACGTGCTCGGGAGTTCCGGTGCTGTGGTGGGAACATTTCTTTCTTTTTTGCTCCATAACGCTATAATGTCTAGCACTTTATTACTTTTTTACCTTTACCACTACTGAACGTTTCCAGATTTCAGTTTGTGTACGTTGAGATTTATAATCAGTCAGATTTTAATATTTTAATTCTGACGACTGACTAAAAATGTCGACATGTCAAGCAGCGAAAAAGAAAAACTTTGGTTAACATTAATAAGCATTTTAGCGTTATTTTTGAAACTCGCATTAGTGAAAAACTCTTCAAAACATAAGCAGAATCACGAAAAACTTGAATGGCAGGAACATCTTTTTGGCTTAGTGTGAATGACGAGGCCGCTAATTGAAGAAAGCTAGCCAATCATGGAATACTTAAACTCTTACTGAAGAATGTACAACCAAAAAAAAAAAAAAAGGTTTATAATAGTAATATATTACAATGACTTGCGCAGTAGTGCTTTGGATTCCATATTTTATGAGAGAGAGAGAGAGGTGGGGAGGGGTCTTTTATGTATTATTTTTCTGTATTTTGCGTAGAATGCGATAGGAAACGAACAAAAAAGTAAAAAGTAAAACAATAATTTCATCTGAAGCTAAGTTTACTTGGTGATAAAGATATAGAAGTATATAGACGTACAGTATTCACATACAACAATACAGAAAACAATTTAGCGGTCAGACACGCAGTCTCCCCCCCCCCCCGGTTATATGTGCTTGTAAAATTACACAAACATGCTTTGTATTACTCTCTCTCTCTCTTTGTCTCTCTCTCTCTCTCTCTCTCTCTCTCTGTGGATAAAATAACCGATATTATTATTTATCAACCGATGACAGCTCTCCTCTATCCATGTCATATAGTGTGTAGTTCATATCGTCACTATATTTCCAACCACCGACGGGAACATTTGTTTCTTTTTTCCCCCCTCTATTACGCTATAATGTCTAGTACAGTATTACTTTTCTTACCACTTGCAAACTTTTCCACATTTCAGTTTACGATAACTTGTGCAGTAGTGATTTGGATTCCATATTTTATGAGAGAGAGAGAGAGAGAGAGAGAGAGAGAGAGAGAGAGAGAGAGAGAGAGGGCGGGGGGGGGGCTTTACTAAGAAGAGTTAATGATCTAAAATTATTCATCTTATTTTTCTGTATTATGCAATAGGAAAACGAAAAGAAAGAAAAAGTTAAACATTAATTTCATCGGATGCGCAAGTTTGTCAGATCTATGGCAAAGAAAACAAACCCGCAGAAGCGCTGCTGTTGTACTTTTAGGTTTACAGTCAGCACATGAAATTAACACGTCAATATCAGCAGTGCTGATGGCTTCACTTGTGCTTGGTTACTTGCACGTGTCGACTACATGTATCTAGGATGACCTTTTGCGGCCATTTGTGATTTTTAAAAAAACCGCTACTTTGGTAATTAATGCAAATTAGTACAGTTTAAAATAAAATAATGATGTGAAATCTTAATAATGCTTTATTTAAGCGATTGGATGTCAGGAAAAAACGAACAATATGTGAATGAGTACTCATGCATGGAATAACCATCGGAACTTGTGCGATTTTGTTTCACTTCAGTCAGGTATGACTGCAGCTTTGTTATTAATTTGTTTGATGTTTATCGTTCTTTTCATTGCAGGTAGTACAATATCACTGACTTTGATATGATCATTACAATTTTGTATTGCGTTTACTGAAAAAGAAATAAGGATATGAATGCATGTTTAGATTCCGATAACATAGTATTGAAGAAAAAAAAAATTACATTTTGCGCAAAATGTAGTATTAATACAGTTTGCGAGGCATTGCCATTACATTATCATCATCGAAAATATGATTTGGCACTATGTATCATACATTATCTTCGTTAGAACAAGGAAATATTTATAATTAACTGAATTACTACGTTTTTTTCAGTATCAAAAAGTTAGCAAATTGCTCCCAAGAGGGATAACGATGTAGATAAATCGGTGCCCCCCCCCCCCCGTCTCAACCTCTGCTTGCATGGGTGATAAACAGTAAACCACGCCCATATTATCGAAACCACGTCCACTCCGCGGTGGTGATCGGATGCGACTCCGCGAGGGAGCGTGGTGTGCAGGGCTATTCTCCGCGACAACTCCGCGGGGGAGCGTGGAGTAACGGTGGAGGGTTTTTTCTTAATCCTCTCCACTCACTCTCCACCCCCACCGCGATGCGTGGGGTTCCGAAAAATCACGTGAGCTGTACTGTATATACGATATATCACCAGATAAAGTTTATGCCCATACAATTGTGCAACATACTTATGGAATTTAATAATTATTAGAAAATATAAGAAATAAATATGACCAACCTTAAAAATAATTAACCCTTTTTGACTACTGGGTATTTTATCAAACGTCTTGAAATTTCCCTTCAAGATGAACTTAGATTTTTTTTAAACAGAAATTTCAGTGCGGAAACGACATTGAAATAGCAGAAACACAGACTGATTTTCAGATATTTCCAAGTATTTATTGGAGTGATATTATACATACAACTACTTTACCTGTTCCCATTCGAAAAGGAAATCTTCTACTGCACTCCTAAAAAGGAAACAAAATGATCTAACAAATACTGGTGAAAAGGTTATGTCATAGTGAATTACATTGTATATCCTGTCAAATAAGACAAGTATAAAATAGCACTTCTGAATATTGACATATTTATAGTATCAAGATACTTAAGGTGGTTGGTTGATTTTAAATGACACTTTCAGCACTTTATCTGGCTACAGTATTTTCTGCATGTCTTTGGACACTGTTTGTTTATGGACACTATATTTTTTCCGTCCAAAATCATATTTTACCTTTTAATGTTTAACATTGTTTTAAAAGAATTGTATTAATGTGCATATATTTTTGGACACAAAAGCAGCTCCGTGGTGATAAGACAAGATAGACAGACAAATACTGCTTTCAAGTTGGGGAATAGCTTTCTTGTAGTATCCTTGAGAAGTTATTAGTATGATCCAAATTGACGAAAATTGGAAAAACCATGTTTTGCTATTCATTAGCTTGCTGACACTGATATAACGAGTAACATCTGTTTAAAACCAAAGGTCTAACATGTGGATAAAAGATCTTAATTGTAAATGGATTAGAAAATTATGTCACCCTTTATTAAAAGAGATAAGTATTAAAGTGATCATTGTCATCTTGAAGAGTTTGTTAATACCTCCATTGTGAAGAATATTAAAACCTGCACCTGGTTTCAGTGAATAATGATGTCTTTAAGAAAAGTTTTTAAAAAATTAGCAAGAAAAACCCAGCTCCTTGTTTCATGTGTTTATATATTATAAATTTTTAAGTATTTAAATATAATTTAATTTGCTATAAGTCTTATAAAAGTTTTGGTACCAGACCACACAAATTGGAATTGGTACTTGACCACACAAATTGGAATTGGTACCAGACCACACAAATTGGAATTGGTACTTGACCAGGTGCAAGTTTTTGTCTTATCCACAATGGAGGTGTTAAACAAAATTTGGAATAAAAACTTTCATTTTTAAACAGTTTTCTCCTTTAATAAAGGGTGGACCATTCTTCTTCTGTTTTTACCAGTGAGATCTTTTATTTACAGGTGAGTAACAATGTTCTGTACAAATGTTATTTGTTATATCAGTGTCAGCAACATAATGAATAGCTAAGTGTGGTTCTCCCAATTTTCAACAATGTAAATCATACATGTAACTTGTCATTAGTATGTTTTTAGTCACTGAATATAATATTTTAAAATGCTTTCAGAGACAGAAAAAAAAAAATTTTTTGCCACCCAAAGACATGCAGAAAAAATGGTATATCAATGCAAAGAAATGGAAGTATCGAACCCATGACCAGATCTACTCTAGGACATGCAACTGAATGCATGGCAATCACACTTTATAATGGCAAGCCCAACCTTTCATTACTTCCATTTAGAAAATAATCAGACAGATGTCAATCTGTCCATCCCGGGTTGGCAAAACAATGGAAAGTACACAACTGTAAGACTCTTACCCTTCCAAAAAGCCCTCCAAGAATTTAAATCAAAGAAAAAGAGAAAAATCTTTTAGAAATTCAAAGTAAGTCTGCTGAATTTTGTGTTCATTATGCAATGGCAGATCAGGGTCTATGTTATTTGCATTTGGACCCGGATTATATGCGAGTACATATGGTACTTTGAATCCTTCTTAATTTTCTGCAGTTGGAAAAAAAAAAGCATAATAACCTGACAGTTCTGAAATGGAAGCTGATGACAAAAACTCTGAAGAAAATTTTTTTTTTTTTTATAGCTAAGATGCAAAGATACTTTCATTAGTTGTGTGGAGTAAATTAAAGAAAGTGCATGTTAAGAATCATTTAAAATACAAATATCTAATCAGATACCTACAAGTAATGTATGTTGTATATCCTCCAATTCTTTGTGAACCTGCTCTTCTAAAAGCCATTCCAGCTCTTTTCTCTGAAATAGAACAAAGCCTCCATTACTTGAAGAAAAAAAAATGTCTTCAATATTTTTAGCTACACTGTCGATATGTGGTTTCCAGGACAGGTTACGTGTAAGTTCAACACCAAAATATGGGTTCTTCAACCTAAAGTGCAAATGTCTTAAAGAAAGAATGTGTGTACCCTGTCTAAACTTGCCCCAATAAAAGGAAGTCCATGGTAACATGAACAGTGGATGGACTCCCTCCATATGTTAGAGAAAAAAACATGTCCCAAGACTTGAGTTCTTATTGCAGATCCATTGTAACATACCTGTGAGGCACACAGTTATTTCCCTAGATAAGAGAACCCTTGTAAACAATGCATCTATCTCTCACTTGATCAGTCTTTGCTAAGTCAGCCCCTTTCAAAATAGCTAAAATAGGGTCATATCATTCAGTTTACACTGGATCACTCCTCTTATTTGGCCTTGTCCAAAAATGTCCATTTACTTTAACATTTAACAATTGTTGTCAGATGTATTTCTGGAGCAGTTATGTAATAATATTGACTGAGGGAAGAAATAAGCTGAATAATCGCCACTTAAAGTTAGGTGTCATCAAATTCTCAAAAATGACACCTATAACTGAAATAGTCTGTACTGCATGCCTACACGACCCATACTTTTAGAGAAATTAAGTTTTTGATGATAACTTAATACTTTGCTTATCCACAGGAGTTTGATGTTGCGTCAATAAAAAAACGACAATTTAAAAAAAATGAAATACCTGTATCTATACTATAATCACTCCTCCCTATTCAACTGTCTTCTTTGATAGCTCATCATACACATAGATGCTTCCATTAACAATTAGCTTTTTTTCCTTGCTTGACATGTTCCTGTAGGAAGTATTTTAGAAGATTCCTCATTTTCTTCACTCGTGCTGGAAAGTCCTCACTAATATGGATCATTGGTTGTGATTTATGCTGCTTATTATTTGTAACATTTTTGGCAGAGTATGTTCTGTCATTCTAATTCTTATTCTCATTATTCTTATTTTCCTCTCTCTGTCGTCCAATTTCTCTTTGCCTTCTCCTGTATGTTCTCAACACTAGTTCCTTATCCTTGTACTTGGTGAACTTAATGACTGGAGGTCTTGGGAATGTATTGCTCTTAATTCCATGTGCTCTCTCAACAGAGATCTCCAAATTATCAATCTTCAGTTCCTCTGTAATATATTACATGATTCTGGCTTCAGTGTCCTGACATTTTTCATCATAAGATTCTTCTAGGCCATAGAAGATTAAGTTCTTCCTCCATGACAGCTTCCTGGTGTTCTACTCTACTTTCTGTTATTTTCAATTTTTATCCAGATCGTTTACAGTCTCAGTCTACTCATCTATCTTCCTCTCTAGTCTCTTGTTTTCCCTAAATAACTGTTCATTCTGCAATCTTAGCTGATCAATAGTTTGTTGAAAAATAGCAAATCAAGTATCTAAAGATATCACATGGTTTTTAATATCAAAACATGATTGACGTAATATCTGAGATGGAATTTTGAGAAGTAAGAACATCAGACACTTCAGAATAAGAACAGTTGACTGATAAGTACTGTACATCTCGTGAGGGGTTCTATGTCAACAGCATGGTGACCACTGCTCATGTCCTTGGAAGATCAGTGTCTGGCTGCACTCTATTATCAGTCATTCCCTTTCCCTTGTTGCTACTTCCACACCCTCTCTGACTCAGCCGAGAGTTCATCTTGATTGAACCACACACCATCAGTCACAGAAACAAACAACATAGTCTTATTGCTAGAGACACATTTCCTGGGTTTAGCACTCTCATGCTTTCTCTGACCATGACTGGTTGGCTAAAACAACCAATCCTTAACCTCCATAACACTAGGCATACAGTCATTGTGAACAAGAACACAGAAATTGGAGCAAGTATAGTTCACACTTCTGTGAGATATGTCAGGCCTAGAATTTAATATAAATGTCTTTGTTGCCAGAAGAACTAGCAGATTAGGAAATTTACTAGTCCTGCTGAATCTTAACAATTCCTTCCCACAAAACAAAGTTGGTGACAGCTGAAACTTTACTAGCCATCAGACTATTGAAAGTATGAAAATAACTAGTCTGACAGGAAATTTACTAGCCTCATGCAAGTGGACTACTGTTAGTTTCGAACCCTGTATCTGCTTGATGATCAGAGTTAATTCCTGAGCTTTTCATAAATTAATTAACTTAAGCACTGCCACTGCATTGCTGTTCTAACTCTAGTAAAAAGATGTCCAACCTATGCCAAGTTGAGTTAATCATGTCAATACTCCAATATTTGAAATCTGCTACCAAAAATCTTATTTCCTACTCAAAGTATTCCCTTAAAACAAAACATCTACTGAAAATATCCATAGTACAATGTGTTAATCCACAAATATATAAATATAAAATTCAGAATACTTCACACAATTAAACATGCATTTGATGTGAAATTACACTGAGCTTATGACACATGATTGACACAGTAGACATCACTCAACTTATTGCTTACTACCTCTTGATGGAGTAATGTAGAAAGACTTTATGATGGGTAATGCTTAAGATAAAGGCTGATTTGCAGGATTATATTTAATTCATGATCATTTGCAATTTATGTGTTAAGTACATTTGTGTCTGTTGAATGGATATGTGTACATTTTCCAATCTTCTTCCGATTTGGGACTAGAATTTTTTTTTTCGAGACGACAGTCAAAAGGAAGGAGGGGTGGTGTTTCGCTTGCACTCCTTGTGTACATTTATAGTATATAGTATTTTATGTTCCGCAACTTTTCGTCGTTTGTGTTGACAAAAGGTCAAACTCCTGTGGCTTATTAAAACATTATTACATCAGGCTCAAGGTGTTCCTTATATAAGTCTCTATTTATAGCACTTACAAATTCAAATGTTCGTCTATCTTCAACCAAAACAAAGTACGCCATGTATGAAATATCGTGTGCTACCTGAATGATGACTCGAAAATAGGTGTCATCAAAGAAGTTACACAAGAGTAGTTTAACAATGTATCGACTGCAAACACAATGCGAACAGTTTCTAACTTTGAGAATTAAAAGATTACAAAGTCTTATCGAACTATAATTTAGGGAAAATTGGGCGCTTTCCTCACCAATACTGTTTCCTCGTCTTCTTCACTGCCCTCTGCCATGTTTCGTACGATCAATTACGAAGAGTACCGAATGTTCAGTTTTAACACCCATCTCAAACTGAGATCAAGATTTTTAGTTCGGACGTTTTAGGTGTACATATTGACCGGATAAATGATATTTTGAGAAATGAAACTGAAGAAAATAATCTCAAAAGTAGACAGTACGAAAACACTAGTTAAATTTAAAATAGTTATTTTTTTGGCGCTGATGGTCGCCCACGCACAACAAACAAAATAATTGAGGAAGATGACTATTTTGGAGTATTTCTCTCCAATAACGTTCATGGCACAAACAAATAAACTACGTAAAAAAAAGGCATTGTCAATAATTAATGTAATGCGCACTCATATTTCAACTTGACAGGAAATCTTTAGAAATCATATATACTTCTTTTATATGATCTACTCTGGAATATTGTAATTTCTGACAACTGCATATTACTTGAGAAACGTGAACTCGTAAACATACAAAATGAGGCTGCCAGAATCTTGACTGGTGCAACAATATTGGTATCTATGAAGCTTTACATCGAGAAATAGGATGGGAAAATCCAGATGACAAAAACACAAAATTACACTTTTATATAAAATGAGAACTGGTTCAAGCCCTCCCTATCTCACATCGCTGATTCCAACAGCTATTAGTGATATTACTCGCTATAAATTACGTAATGTAAACAAATTCCATTCAGTACAAACTAGAAAAGTCTTTATTACAGCGCCTTTTTTCCTTCCGCCATTCTATAATCTAATAAACTATCCATCGAGATTTATCAAAGCTACTCCGTCGACAACTTCAAATGCGCATTCAATAATCGCGACGCTCATGTTCCTAGACGCTTTTGTTTAGGTTTCTCATTCTTAATACTCGACTTAGGACAAATTTTAATTTTAACTTAATCAACATTTATTTACAAATAATAGGATTGGATCACCTCTTCGATCATGTGAACTTGTGGAAAGTACACAACACTTTTTTGTCCCTCACACCATATGGTAATTTAACTTTAAATACTTTCTTGTATAGTGAAACGACGCTTCTATATGAAGAAAACATTCATATTTTTCATGCCGTATGATAAATTTATTTAAAAAGTCAAAAAGATTTACTTAAGCTCACTTGTTACTAACACGCATGTACTTCAACGGTTCATAAGCAGCAATTTCCTTTTTTCCACCTAATGATTGGCCATCGCTTCTGCAAGGAATCCTTCATACCGGGAAGCACTGATCACTTAAAATCTAACACTTTTTTTCCCTTTCTTTTGTTCTTCCCCTTTCTTTCATCCTTATTTTCTCAACTTCATGCACTATGTCCTACACATTTTAATTACCAGTTTCTCCGTTTGTCTTCTTTTCTTCTTTATCCTCATCTTGTATTGACTCCTTCGATGTTCTTCTTTGTGCTTTACATACCTTGGCTAAATACTAATGTTTAACTAAAAGACTCTTCACTTTGAGTATTCAACAATTTAAATTTCTGTCATTAACACTCAGTATTATCCACCATATATTCACATATATTTACAATTTTTGTATCGTCAAAGGAGAAAAACAGTATAAGCCAATGACTTTCGTTCTAATCCTTTACCTTCTATATTGAACATTTTATAATCTCCATAATCTCCATCTACAAATTTATGAAATAAAATATGTTTAAACTAAATAGAATAAAAATGATTCACTGATTAATTCAGCGATTACAGAATTAGATCAACCTATTCGTTATGGTCAAGTTCAACAAGCAATCAATAATTTAAAAAAAAAAAAAAAACTTGTTTCCTGGACTTAATAAAAAAAAAAAAATTCTCATGTTTGGCAGCTCAATACTTATATCACAAATAACAAAACTCTTTAATGAGGTCTTTACAACTGGAAAATTCTCAGATATATTGACCCTTGATGGTGTTACTCCCTTACATTAGAAGAGATTAAAACGAGACCCAAACAACTTTCGTAGGATCATACTTACAAGCTGTATGGACAAAGTGTGTACAGCTGTCGTAAATAACAGACTAAGTAACTTTTAGAACAGAACACTCTTATAACTGATAATCAAATATGTTTTACAAAAGGACGAAGAACTTAAGACAAAATCTTTGTATTGTAAAAACCCCTATAGATACATACACAATTAAACAAATATTTATATCCAGGCTTCAAAGACTGAAAGAAAGTCTTTCACAGTGTATGGCGAAACAATTACTAAGATATGGTATGGGTAGAAAACTGTGCACCTCCGTAGAAGCTATGTATGATCAGTTGCAGCGCGAAGGTTCGAGTCGCCCGGGGGCAATGTTCTTTAGTGGCGCCCCTACCGAGGCTCCCGGGAGCAATGTTCTTTATTGGCGCCCCTACTTTGCTGCAGAGAACAGTTTTTATGTCAGTTGCCAACGCCCCTCTCCCCTCCCCCATACATATAAGTTTTGTGAAGAATTGCTAATGAATACACATATTTAGGCTGCATTATAAATTACAATTGGAACTTTTCAAATACAAAAGAGGAACTATCAAAGAAAGACCTCAAAGTCCTTTTAAAAACTTTTAAAAAGATACTGTGCTTTTTGTTGGGAACCAGCCAAATCCATTATTCTTCAATAAGATATTTGATAATCTAATCAAATAAATCATACTATATAAGTGCCAAATCTGGGGGAATGAGGTCTTGAACAAGTTAGATAAACACAGCACAGACAAAATTGTTTGAAATGACAAAAACAAATATTTTGAAAAAGTACATTCTAAATTTTGTAAACTGAATCAGTTCGCAAGAACCTAATTAGTATTGTTTCTAAAAGTGGACTTGGACGTTTTCCATTAATAAACGATATCAATTTGCAACTTAGCAAATATTGGAATCATTTAGACCTAAATCGAATTTATGTACTAAGGAATTGGATATGAATGGCAAAAACTCCTGGATCATATATGCTAGGTTTGTTACTGAAAAATTGTATATAGACTCCAGCACAGTTTCTTCACGACATTTTTAACAACGTATCATTGGAAATTTTATGAGTAATTTAGACAAACACTATGTCAATGTTCATAACAAAAAACCTGTATGATGGTCTGTTTTTAATATTTATATTGATTCACTATATGTAACACATTAACTCTAACCAAATAAAACGCCGTGAAAAAAGTATTTACAGGAATTTTATCATTAATTTGATCAAGCTGCCAACTGTAAGAAGTCAGAGCATACAACATTATCTCAGCTGCTCACTTTCTGTTCGAAGTATCAACGTATATATTCAAAGAACCGATTGCTGAATATACAGAGAATAAAAAACCCCAAAAAACTCCATAGTATTTAAAACTACTATACAGTGTCAACAGTCCATATAAATCACTCGTTTTAAAAACACCAGATTACATAAACAGGTGACATTTTCATACAGGGTAATATTCCTGACCTTGATACCTATGTAACTTCTATGTTCAGTGTCTATGACTACACCGTTGACCATTTCCGGTATAAATGGCACGATAAACCTTCAAATGTGAATATTGGTATAATGAAGTCAATTGTAAAGAAGTGTGTTTTCTCATATAATTTATTCGAAAGTAACGAGAACTTCTATTAATCAAACAGTTATATATATATATATATATATATATATATATATATATATATATATATATATATATATATATATATATATATATGGGGGGGTTGGGGTGGGTGTGACATATCTTACAAATTATATCTGTTAGATGGTACATTAAAGTAATGCCGTTTTTGTCTCATTTGAATATGCTTTGTGGACAAAGGAGAAGACCTCAGGCATTTGTTGACACGGAATACATGCTATACATGTAGATCAGTTGAACATCTTCACAAGGTCGAGACCATTCAGTGTGGATTAGTCTGAATTCAAAGTCAGTTGACTAAATATTTCCTTATATTTGTTTTGCATGTAAGTATTATATGTTGACATAATCTTACATTTAAACCAAAAGAAGCAGAACACTTTACATGCTATATTTTTCACTAATAGTGCTTCACAGACATGAATGACAGAAAATGAAGGACAAAATTGACAAAACGGATGAAATGAATGTGGTAAGTTATGAGATTTATACATTTAAAGAACGATAAGGAGAGGTCAGCTATTACCAGAAACTTTTTAAAACACTAAATTAGAACATAAAGAGTTGTCGGAGAGACAGTTTATCTCTGCACCGAACAACCCACTCCATTATTTGTAATAATGCATTTATCTCTAGAAGAAAAAATAAATAAAACAAGAACACTTTTCCTCTATGCGTGTCTTGATATACACAAGGCCCACTTTTAAAAAAATAACCACATAAAATAGAATAGTATATACAGTTAACTTTTCTGTAGATTTTGTCATTTTTTTCGTATGTAGGTGCAATATTTCTTAACTCTAGCAGCAAACTGAGGACAAATTCAAAGTCCGTACACCCCTTCTGCTTCGTTACTCATCACTCTGACCTACGCCTCAGACCATTCGCCAACAACAGAAGGATCAGCTATATGTCTCAGGATAAGAAACTAGTTAGCCATTCACAGACGCACATCTTATTACCATTCAGCTAATGATAACATTAACCTGCATGAGTGTGTCATCATTTACACATGATAATTTAACCTGCATGAGTGTGTCATCATTGACACTTAAGTCATTAACCTGCATGAGTGTGTCATCATATACACTTGAGTCAATAACCTACATGAGTGTATCACCATTTACACTTGAGTCATTTACCTGCATGAGTGTGTCATCATTTATACTTGAGTCATTAACCTGCATGAATGTGTCATCATATACACTTGAGACATTAACCTGTATGAACGTGTCATCATATGCATTCGAGACATTAACCTGTACCAGTGTGTCATCATATACACTTGAATCATTAACCTGAATGAGTGTGTCATCATTTACACTTGAGACATAAACCTGCATGAGTATGTCATCATATACTCTTGAGTCATTAACCTGCATGAGTGTGTCATCATTTACACTTGAGACTTAAACCTGCATGAGTGTGTCATCATATACACTTGATACTTTAGTCACCATTGTTCAGTGATATTATTAAATTCCTGCATCTACACATAATGCAAGACTTAAAATGTTTCAGCACAGGCACGACAAACAGTATATGTTGATTCAATAATCATGCAATTCATGCAGAGGAAGGTCTATATTATTGTGTTCATTTTGTATCATGACATATGAATCTCTCAAGCTTCTAAGTCAGAGCTCATCAAGAATCACAAATCAAAGAAGAATACACCTTTTCTGTGGCTTAGTCCGGCTATTGTGACTCTGAATATCGATTACAGACATTATAAAAATTGCCCATATATCTGGATGGATTACCCACTCGCAAAACGTTAGTCAGAACAGGATTTCTCTACATGGGACGAGGAGACAAAGAACAGTGTTTCAGTTGTGGTGTAGCGAGCAACAAATGGGAGTATCAAGATTCAGCTTTCCTCGAACATGTCAGATGGTCTGCGTGCTGTCACCACCTTCCCTTGGTGAATTATGATAATTATTCTCATGGATACATTAGAATAGGAGAGGATTCGTAGTTAACATTTGAAACTACAAGAGCACATTTACAGAGACTTTGCACAGATTCAAGTAAAACGCAAAGAACAATTGCATCCTCTACGACACAGACATTGTAACCATTGGTATCTGAATGCAATAAGGAGGCTGATTGCTTTGAAAATGTTTAAATGTCAGACATTAATTAGCATTAAGTGAGGGAATTGTTGCAATTTGATCAGAACAAGAAATACATACTCATGGGAGGAAAAGAATTTATATTGAGGATATTAATAAAAGGCAGAATGATCAAAAAGATGGTTGGATGATCGCAATACAAGGTTACATACGTATGACTATTAACTACCTGGAAGTATAGTACGTTTTGATCTTTCTCATACACCAAAAGGTTTTATTCTGGTTAGTAGAAGAAATGAACCATATGTTTCTTCTAGATATTAAATATGTAAAATATAAAATAGAACAGTTTATATATATATATATATATATATATATATATATATATATATATATATATATATATATATATATATATATATATATATATATATAATCTGGTTTCACAACACCACGTACAGCAGCCACTACTTATCAATTTGACTATGCTATATCACGTTTTACTGAATACAATTTATACTTGATAGAGGTCCCCAAACACTACTGTATTATTTAAATAAGTATATTAGGATTTTATTCAGTTTTTATAAACATAAACCTCCAACCTACATTTGATTTGAAATGTAATGCCGTATTAGTAGAAAGAAATAAAAGACATTCTTATATAGTAACTACAAACAAATAAGTTGTAGGAAACGTTTACCTGGAGGACCCCAACAAGTAAAATATTAAACAATAAAACAATCAGAAACATAGCTTTTAGGAGGAAACAATGTTTAATTTTATCATTGAAAGCAGTTGGAGATGAAGATCTGGGTTCCTTCAATATAGATTTTGATATTGGAGACAGGATATAAATTTTCCTTGAATGTCAACATTAAGGATGATGATAGAAAACGTATGGAAATTACACATATCTTTAGAAAAGTTCATACTAGTTAATTTGCCCGTTGCATTTTTTTTTTACAATACATAATGATAGAATTATCATTAACACCTGGACTGATATCTTTAAGAGGCCCAAGTGATTTAACTTCTAAATGCTGAGATAAAGATGATAAGGTAAAGGAACTAGATACTTCAATAACTAGTGAACTGAATATGAACAATCACCGTATTAGAAATTTGGTGAACCAGTCAAATTAACTGATGCAGCACTAATAGGTTTTTTCGGAGAATAATAATTTGAGAGATATTAAAAGAAGTTTGTTTGTTGGTTTGTTTTGTTTTGTGGGTTTAACGCCATTTTTCAGCACATGATAGGCTATACATGGCGGCCAGTATATTTGGCGGAGGAGGAAAAAGGGAAAACCCCGGTAAGAACTACCGACCCATGGGAAGCTACTGGCAAGCTTTCTCACATACCCACGTTACCCACATACCCATGTGTATATTTTTCCGTATCATTGTAAAATTTGTCTATTTCAACAATAAAGTACATATTATCCGTTTCGGTGAAATTTAGTTTTAGTTTGTCGCCATATTACTTCTTAGGTTTTTGGAGTAAAAGTCATACATAAGCATATCAAATACTTCAAGCTCTGTAAAGCTACCATAACTTGATTTGATTAATTTTATTTTTATTGTTTTGTTAACTAATGTCATATCTTCATTTAATATAGTTTTCTTGCAAACTAAATATCCTGTTGAAGTTTAAAATATTTCTTTTCATCAGTACATATGTTTACATTAGTTCTCTTTCTAAACTTGCCTGAAGGCAGATTTATTGACTTGCTTAAAAAATCGTTTGCAAACTCATTGGTTACTTTTGTCTTAAAACTGTTTTCAGTTTAGTGTATGATTTTAAAATCGGCCCTTGTTCAAATAAAACTGCTCTATGAAACCTTTTTAATTGTATTCTTAACTGAAGATACAACTTTAAATTGCGGTAGTGAATAATATATCTTTCCTTGTTTTAACGTGTATAATACTATATGTACTGAAGGCTTTGTATCCTTCTTGTCTTCTATACATTTCTTTAATAGTGTAGATAAATCATCCTCACTAGAAAAAAATTTTTTTTCTGGTTCCAAACGATAATCTTCAAGAATTCCACCAAATGCATTTTTATCACTCCAAAACGTCACATTTACTTCGTTTTTGTTTTAAATTTCGTATTCTTCAGTATTCAAAAATTGTTCTCGACTCTCGCTTCTTTTATTATCCTTAACTTTGTTATAATACTCATGATTTGCTTTTGCATATTTTTTATATAGCATGCTTATTCCTTATCTGATTTCACATTCAATCATAAAAACATATTACAGTTGATTTAGCAATTCTAATTATACTTTGTTTTTTTCTTCTAACTAACAATGTGCAGGTTACTAATATACTGGATATAGTTCATAATTATTTGTACACACAGATCTGAATATTTCAAAATTATCACATAATATTAAAGTATCTTTCCTTACGTAGTAGTCGTGAAAGTCGCCAAGAGAATTTAACTTGTAATATGTTTCATACCATTTTCAACATATTCGTAATTCTTTTGCGCTAGTTTTAGATCCGATTAGTTTTTAAGAAAAAAATTGGGTTAGATTTACTTCAATTTCATTAAAACTTTCAAGTGTATCCAATTATTCGCGTAAATTTATGTCTTAATTCAAAAATCAAAGTTCCATCCTTTTGTCTTTGCCACGTGAGTAGTCGTCGTTGAGCCCTTTGAATTACATCATTTTTTATTGTTTCCGTAAATGTACCATGCGTTATCTTTTTAGCAAGTTGCTCTAGTGATTGTCCCATAAATCGATAACTATCTATATACAACTATCTTTATACCAAATCCTCTTGCAGGCTGTTGGAAGTTGTTTTGCTTTTTTAAATTTATGAACAATAAAATCCGTACAAACAATATATATTTTTCATCACTATTTGGTATTATTGATACTGCATGATCCGGATCGTGTTTTACTACGGCCTTGATAATGAGACGAGAATCGTATCCAAACAAATTATGAATAAAATGGGGAATATGTTTTGGATATTTATATTTTAAATTATACTGTAGATGTGCTGGACCTATATATGGACCTATTTATTTTCCAGATAAGTGATCATGGTCTCTTACTTTGTAGTTTTTTTTTTGTCATGGCCTTTTTCAAAGTTGACAAATATTGGTGGAATTATATTGATTTGTATCTTTATTAGTGAATATCATTTCAGCAACTTTATTTGGACTAAATTCTTCGTAAATAGTTTTGGCAATTATTTATAAGTATTCATACAATTTAAATATTCATTCTTCTCCTCTGTAAACTATTGGCTCATACTGCTTGCGTATTGATTTAAGATAAAAGCAAAATCATTCTGGTATGTGTTTTGCTGTTTCTATTGTCCATTATGTGTTTTTAACTTCAGTACCATATATTTAGTCCTGAGTAATATAAATTATCGGTTTAATAATACCTTTCAAAATCACGGCAAAGAACAAAAACAACCTTTAGGTAATTTTGGTATTTTTTTAAAAATTTAACAGTATAACCATCTTTAGCATGCTATTTATTGTGTTAGATGCTTACTTGCATAAAATTTTGTTTAATTTTATTTCAGAAGTTAAAAGAAATCAAACACTTTTTACAAAAGTATTCTTGTTTTTCATGTTTATTAACCTGAGATGAAATCATTCTTGATAAATCATTTATTTAGCAAGAATGATAATGGAGGCAATGTTTGTTGTCTCCATTATAACTATTGTCTCTTTTAAATATGATTAAAAGAAATAGATGTATGTCTCTTTCTCTTTCCTTTATTCTAACTGACCTTATATGTTTTGCAACTGGTTCATAGACATTAACCAATATATTAAATTTATTTTATTGTGCTTTTATATTTTGTATATTTATTAGACATTTATTAAACCATTGTTTATATTCATCCAAGTTATGTTTTTGTGATCTGTACGATGACTCTTAGACGGATTGAAAATATATTCTATTGCAAACATAAAAAACCCAACAAAAACAAACAAACAAACAAACAAACAAACAAACATATATTATCACTTTTTTGTACATTAAGATAGTCTTTTTACTTTTTATCCAATTTGGTAAATCTATGTATGACTTTCTTGATATTGGCCTAATTTTATCAACATGTAAAGTTCATTAGTTTATCTTTTTATAAAAGCAGTGTGTAGGTATACTTATGTTCCTATCAAATTTTGTATCTAGTATATCAAACAGTTCTTCAACATAACTTTCTGTTTCATTTTTGTTCAGTATGTTCTTAGCTGTTGTTTTTTTAATACCAATCTACATAATGATTCTGATGTATTCTATCCTCATCTCTTTCCTTTTTTACGAGTTGAATCGATACATATAGCTGAACTTTTTCTGAAATTAATTCTCTATTTTTCTACCTTCTTGTTCCACAAAATATGGTTCAACTTCTATAGGAACTTAGAAACAAAATCGGGTTAGCTTCTTTTCCAACTTCAAATTACTATTCATTTAATGTGTATAAACGACTGTGGAGGTTTTCCTGTGACAATTCTATTTTTTAGTTTCACTCACAGTCCTTGCTATTTATATTGTAGTCGGAACACGAATTAGAGGAGACTATAATTTCTTTCTTTCATCGTTTGGTACTTTTATATCCAGCAAATGTTATGAAATTTACATAGCAATAAACTATTTCAAATAAAATGTTTAGTCTTTGTTGGTACTATTTTCCATCAATAAAACTAATGTGTAATTCCATTTCTTTATGAATGAGAATTCCGTCTAATATTACAGTTTGCCCACATTCACTGGCAATTCAGATAGGCATCTCTTGTAAGATATCAACGTAGTTAATGCATAGTTTCGATTTATTTTATTCCTTGCTTGCTTCAATTGGCGACATTTCTCTTGATCGATGATCCATCAAAAAGGTGTTGTAATGTATCTACCCGTTTATAGTTTCGTTTTCAGCAAAATACTGCCACATTCTAATCTTAAGAGTTCGAATAAATCTTTCCACTACAGACGCTTTTTTTTAGTAGAAAAGTATTCACTAATTTCCCTCTCTGATAATTCTTTGACCTTTACTTTATAAATTTTCTTTCCTTCACCGAACTGTATTTTTTTTGTTGGGCTTTCTTTTTCAAGTAATTCTATAATAGCGTCGTGTATATCAGTTCTTTTTCAACTTTTTACTTTCTTAGTCTCGATAAATTTTGGGAAGAGATCTATCACTATCAATATATATATCACAGATATTAAATGTTTGATATGCTTGCATATGAACTCTGCGTGACTAACATAAACTTTCTTTTAGGCTGCTTATTCAATGTGTAAGCAAACTGTTTAATAAAAAATTCTTTAAGATCAGAATAATGACATCATATCGCCAATTGAGGCAAGCAAGGAAGAGCATAGATCTAATGTATGGATCAATTTATTCTGCTATCTTACAACATATACCTATGGAACGCCTAAATAGATAAAGCATTAAATCTCTGTATAATAAGTCAAGTTCATGGAACTGTGTTTTTACTGTCATTAAACTGCTTTTTACTTCCTGTGTTTTCTTAGCGCTTTCTTTAAATTTCTGTTCAGTAGATCTTTATTTAATGCCTAGATGCTATTAATATATTTTGCTTTTTCTCGAATTATGTTCCTACCAAATGTTTAGTCTTTGGCCATTTTATTAGCTTATTGGCGACATCATGTAGTTTCACGGGTTACTCAAAGTTGAAATACGGTTGTTATTTGACCTTAATTGTATATTAGTTGTTTCAGTTAATTTATTTCGGGATTATCTGAACTTATAATACGGTTGCTATTTAAGTTTAATTCGCGGTTTAATTACAGAAATAATGTCACATAATTTTCCTCTGCTTCCTTTTTCCTCCTGAATGAAAAGTAAGCTGCTGAATACTTTGCAAGGCAAATAAAACATCTTAAAGATATATTTTATTTTTATCTAACGTTAAAGACATGTGTCTGATGAACATCAGAAAAGTATATCAGTTTTTCGTCTTCATTATTTACGCTAATGTTCAATTTGTTTATTGTACCTTTCTGTAATTTCTTGCAATGATCATTAACGTTGTAAGTAATAAAGCTACCGTGAAAATTAGTTTTAACCATAAGATATTCACAAACATGAGTATTGTCTGTCAGGTTCACTTTTGGTGTTATTGTTTTGGTCAGGGTAAATGTACACAGTTTGTAATTTATGAAAAATCACAAACAGAATCTAATGATTTTGTGTTTTATGTACATTTCTGGTTGATAAAAATCTCCAGTTTAGCATTATGGTTTATTATATACACTGCAATCGTTGCTGTAGAAACCCTAGGGCATTAACACGGTCTTTGTTTCAATTTTGTAATTGAGGCAGTAAAATCTGTAGTTACAATTCATCAGAAACTGTAATACCCAACAAAAAGAACTATTTGGTTCAACGACATGGAGATATTACCATTTATGTTATCAATGGGATTGTTAGACAGACAACTTTCTCACAGAAACAATCGATTGTAATATAGCTTTCTAGCAATGTATACAAAATCCAGACATCAAAAGTGATAGGGTTTTTCTCTTCAATTTGTAGCTTTTGTTGCTATAAAAAATTCAAAACTTTGCGTATCTCTTTTTCCTTTAAGTTCTTTTCTTCATGTACCAAAGCATTTTCAGTTCTTCATTATTTTGACTTCCCTTATTTATTAATTTTGGTCTTTGATTGCATTTGCATCTATTGCTTTCCAAATAGTTTTTAGTGAAATTCTTCATGACTGACCTCACTGTCACTTATTGCTTTGCTAACCATTTCGTCATTGCGTTCATCTTACTAATGGTAGAAAATACTATCTCATCATGTCTTAGATCGCGACACAACTGGCAAAGGCTGAATGAATAACTAAACCCACCTGTTACTATTTCTGCGATGACTAGACGTGAGGCTTTAGTCCCATTCGCCCGAAAATGTTTCTTTGCTATCTAATAACCAATTCAAAATCTTCGAAGTTGGTTTCTACTTTTTCTTACTGCCATAGTGTTCAGCCGTTTACTTTAATCAACATGAATTTCCTTCACGCTGTGCGACCTGAAACTACACCATTATCTTTATGAAGAGTCTGATATAGGAGAGGTGTATTTTATGTCTTTTCTCCAAAATATATGTAAGAAAGAGACAACGCAGATGATTCTGGTAGGGTAGCTTGTTTATTTGTATCAATTTAGTCGTGTTGTTCAGAATGGAAATGAAACTATTGTTTGTATACGCTACGCTAGTATCGTTTGGATTTGTTGTAGACAACTACTAATTAGATGGATTTGAAATACTGGAGGAACATTTGTCTGACCCTTGCACTGATTTTGAAGGAGTTACTTTATCAGCAATCTTAAAATCAATAACTTTACGATTATTCACAAAATTAAAATAGAACCTACCACAACTATGCCAACACCAACCAAATAATACATTGTTTTTAACTTCTTGAACTTGCATCATTTCGGTTTTCATGTAATACTGTGTTTTCTTGTTCAGCTTTTATACGATTAGCTTTGGCTCCATTGAATTCTTTTTAACGTTTCCCAAGCTGTGTAGCAAGTACAAGTCAACGTGCACCTTTTTCGTTGTGTGAGGTAACCTTTTATGGTTATTTGTTAATCTTATTTTATTTTCCTTTTAATTTTTTCACATTTCATTTAATTCTAATGAAATATAAAACTTTAGATGAATGTGATTCCAAGGCAGCACAAACATTTACATGTAAGTCATCATGCAATTAAATAAAAATAAGAATGGTTACAAAAGTATATCCTAAAGGTAAAATAAAAAAAAAACATATATCTGGGTTCTAAATAATTATTGGCAGCTGCAAACATTTTTATAACAAGTACTGCAAAAGAGTGTTGAACAATTTGTATAACGAAAAGAGAAAATATCACAAGGAAAACTGCAACAAATGTAAAAAGCAATAATTTCAGACTGATGAACAGTACAATAAATTACACACTATAAGAATTAGAAATTTTTTGCGTTAAAAGAAAACATGAACCAGAAACGCCGCTAAATCTATTTTGGTGTGTCATCTGTGGATTTATATAGCAAATGCCTAAACTTCATAAAACAAAAGGCTACTGTTTAGGATTTCGGCATAGATCACTTTATTCCTTGTACCTGTTTGGATTTTTCTGACCCTAGACAGAAAAAGGAAATGTTGTCATTTGACCGATATTAGATATACGGCCAGGTCCGGTTTAGGGGCAGGCATCGGGCAATACAAAATAAGTATTCATAACATGAACAAATGGAGCGAGGGGGGGGGGAGCAATTACACCAATCATATATAAAGACTCGATTTTAGTCAGTTTAAAGAACACACACACACACACACACACACACACACACACACACACACTTAACCAAACCATGGTGACTTCACCGTGCTAGAATTGAGTAAGTGGTTAATGTACAACTTTCACAGTGACTACAATAAGCTAAAGCATGTATATGGTAGTAAATGAAATTACTAATGAGAGATACAGATCAGTTTACACATTATTGTCGAGACATAATGACGTAAAGGATTAACTTCCGTTTGTTGACACCAGTGATTACAAGAAAAAGACAATATTTGGTATTCTTCAAATGAATCAGAAAGTTCCAGGTATTCTGAAATTTAAATGAATTATGTGGTGCGCATATGCCAGCATAGATTATACACACTGTCAATTAATTAAGCCTCATTTTAAAAGCTGAGTGAAAGCAACAAACAGGCAAAATAAATACAAGGTTCTAAAAGGGTAGTCCAAATAAAATGTTGGCACCTAACCCTATACGGACTACAGTCTGGGATTAAAAAAGAAAATAAATCTAACTGTAGAAGTTAACAACAAACTTTAGAAACTGCTGTTGTACAAAGACAGCCAGTGAAAGCGCCATAGAAAATAAAAATGCAAATAATTGACACAAATGAATCATTTGACGAGGACGAAATAGAAGCCGGTGCAATATAACATGATTACCACAAAATAATTCACAGTGGATAACTTCCAACTGCAAAGCAAAGAGTATTTCTTCGCAAGAGGAAAGAGAATTAAGAGGTTATGCAGATAGTGTATCAGATGCTGAAACTGTGATAGAACATATGAAATCAGACGATATAGAAACCATAAAAAAGGTATTAGCAAAAAAAAAAAAAAAAAAACACAAAAAAACAACAACAAACAAACAAACAAACAAACAAACAAAAATAAAACAACAGAAGCATTCACAAGTTAAATAAAGCAACTGTTGTAATGAAACAAAAAGAGCAGGGAGATGGACATTCAACAGCTCTAAAGCGTTATTTTAGAGAGAACAATTAAAAATAGATTCTAAAATTAAAGAACAGCTACTATTAGGTGAAGGGTAAACAACTGCTTAAAGAGAAATGTTTAAAGAGAAAGTTGTGACAATTGACACGATTATTACAGCTCCTAGCATAATTTTGAATCTGAAATATATCGCTTAAATCTTATTGTAATGTTTTTCTCTGAGTCATAGTCTTGTTCGCCTAATCCTTTTTTCTCAAATAACTTTTGCACAATGTTTTGAAAAGTCGAAACGGACTGTGCCATAGAGGTTATTTTTGACCTGAGTGCCGCAAAAAATATGTCATGAGACTGCTACTTGGATTCAGTGTAGATCTTCATTCTTCCGTTATTTCAGTGCTAGTATCAGGTTTTCATCATTTGTTTCCACTGAGGCAATATCCTGAGACGCCAACTTTCGCTAATATTCAAAAGTAACTGCACCATAGCTGTAATAACGTTTATAAGCCTTTAGCAGATCGGAAGGTGTAGGCTGTCCAAAACCTCAATGTACCTTTATTGCTTTTCATGTATATTATCAAACAAGCATTTGTTTTATTAATATAGTCCAGTTCTGCCTTAGTGGAATTTTAAAAGTATTGCACATTATGTTAAATTGTTTCAGATTTATTTTGTTGGTGGTTGCATTAAAAGAATAATCAAGTAAAATTGGTGCACGTTCAGACAACAAGTTTTGTATTTTAAGATAAAAATGAGAACTATATTCAGCCTTTATTAACTCTGATAGCCTGCGATCTTTCAAATTCCAATAAGGTATTCTGCATCCAGCTGTTGTCATATTGCCCAACTTAGTTGATTCTCCTAGAATTGTATATGACACTCTGCTCTCATACCTGAAAACAGAGTAATCACTATCAAATCTTAAAGTGAAGTTGTCAAAGCTGTTTATCGTCTTGTATGTGAAATAGTTTTTCCCCGTGTAGTAGATTTTCTATTTTTTAAAAACGTTTTGTGAAATGTTTCGGTGACTAGAGGGTGATACTGAGTTGCAGAAGTGGGATAAGGTGCACTACTTCTTAATGTCTCTTTTAAATCTGAAGTCCATTATTTAATTGTCAAGCTATCTTCATACTTCAACTAAATTATAAACTATAAGACATTTGCTCTCTTGTTTTTTGTTCGCGTCTTAGTTTGTTTTTTTTTTCTTTTATTTTCCTGTTTGAACCCAACAAAAAGAGAAAAAACAATATTCAACATAGTTTCGTCATATGTGACAGAAAGTATTGTGGCAAGAAAGCCTTCCAGATTTGTTCAAATGATGCCTAACCATAGTCATTTCTAAAAGTTTAAAAAAAAACCGCAAAAAACTTCAAAGGATATCTCTCTGCAAGAACAAAAAGAACTTTACTAAATTTGACAAAAATCATTCTAACTTGAGGTCTAATTAAATTTGTGCAAATGCCAATCCTCTATCAGATATAGTTGTCGTTACAAAACATGTTAGGGAAGCATTAAAAAAATGTATCCCTCTGTTCACGGTCGCTTTGGGTTAATCCTCATTTCCTTCCTCTCTGCAACCAGTAGCAAAATACATTAATTGTAAACCGGGCTAAAAACTTTCTCAGTATGATGTTTTGCGGTGTTTTCCACTCAAATATCTTGAATTTATAAAACACCTATTGCAAAGAGTCAGTCTATCATGTCTAGATAATAAAGCATTGTGCTTAATTATTTTTAAGGTGTCTTTGGTGATGATGAGTAATTAGCGAAAATGAGCCCAAAAGTGACTGTTGGCAAGGTTGACGGAGGAAGGACTTACGATCCACAATCCTATGCAGAGAATACAACCTTCTGCGTAAAAAAGAAAACGCACAAACGACTTTGATCAAATTTGACAGAACGCACCATCATATAAAGACCTTTTAATATTAAAGATTGCTGCTGATATGCCATCAAATAAGGAGGAAGATAAAACAAAAAAAGAGAAACCTTGAAACAATTATTTTGATAGAATCTACAAACAACGGCACTGGAAGAAATCTCTACAGAAAGCATCCTAATGACCCAAATTCCTTGACCAACTGCTATTGCCTCTGACTTATGTCAGCCAGGTAAGCAACCTCACGTCCACTTGGGCCTCAAGTGTTTACTCTTCGAGCAACTTGCTTTATTTCTATTTAATATTAGCTACTGGAAATAAAAGTATACACATGGAGTTTGCTTTACAAATTACACAGTTTTTATTATGGTATTGCTATCAGTCATTGACCTGTTTGCCTGCAAGTTGATACAATTTTGTCTGCTACCCGTTTAGCTACGGACTTGTTCTTCGTAAACGTTATAATAATTGATTAGAATTATTACGAACTAATCAGACCTCATTTAGGACATTTGTATAGTTCAACTATCATCATCCCAAACAAAACTTATCTCTTACTTTCTTCAATATTGACGGTGAGCAGATATCATTTCTATAAACGTGAAAGGCATTCAAGCTGAGACGCTTTCTGTCAAAATTGATCAAATCAGTTAAAAGCTTTTTAGAAAAATTATTTAAGGTTTGTCTATTTTTAGCAGCAGCTGGCATATTTGATTTTTTATCTTTCAAAATGCTTACAAATTCCAATAAATCTTTTCTTGATTTATAACTCGCTACAGTATTGTAAACAGAAAATTATAATTGCAAACAAAATTGCAAAAATGCATGTTTAATGGGCATGTACATTTCTTGTTTACATGGAACTAGAAAAGAAAAGAAAATAATTTTTATATCTGGGATTTCACAATAAGCAGGAAAAGTTCTCATATTTGCAAGAACTGAGTGTATTTTTAATCATATTTTTATAAAACTTGCCAGACATTTAACACAAGGTTTGAATAAGTGATGTTTTGGATTGCTGTTTTCTCAAACTTATAGGTTACTATAACTGCTCTTAAACACATGGATACAATTTCTCCTAAATCAGTATTGTATATCAAAGTGATTAAAGGTTAATTCAAGTCAAATCCATGACTTTCTCATCAGGTTAAAGATGCCACAAATGACATAAATGATAACGATGGTATATCTTAAATTTTCATCTTTGGTAGAATAACATATCTTTTTAGGCCACTCGTTCGTGTTGTATCTCTGGTATTTGTTGAAGTTCCTTCCATTTATTTTAACTTTTTCTGGCTAATATCCAGCCCTCTTGCATAAGAGACAAGATAGCCAGCATTTTATGCATTTTGAACAAATTATTTATTATAAAAAATATTTCATATGCGGCTGCCTCGTTACATTTTGATAGACCTTTTGGAACAAAGATAAATGGACTTAATATCAGAAAAGCCCACTGTAACTGGAAGTTAAATTATTTTTTGTTTGAATTGAATAGATATAAAAAAAATGTTTGCTAAAGTCAGCAACATTGTAATTACAGACATCATCGCAACACTTTACAACTCAGTGGTCATAGATTTGATCCCGCTTGTGACACGCACAAGGAACTTAGTTGTCCATCCAAAACAGTGTTCTCCTCATGGTTTTGGAATTTTTTCCTAATGTCAAGGCCCCCTCAATAAAATTTCAGCTGACAAAAGTATGTAGTTAAAATATATTGAACATTGTTGTTCAATAGACATGAAATAAATAATATAGTCTTTTTTATTGAGAAATCACTCTTAAATTGCTATCAATCCGAGTATTTTGGTGTCAGTAAATGTTTGCAATGTTTTAAATGTAAACATATTGTTCAAAACAACTTTAGCAACAATATGGCGTTGACAGAGGTCACACCAGCTATTTAGAAAGTAGTATATAATGGTCGATCCTGGACCACTCATCCATTGTAAATCAGATAAAACCAGTCATTTTACAATTTTTAACTCTTGCATTCCTATAAAATAACACATTTGACGATGCATATCATTTTGAAAACAAAAATGCCCCCAAGTCCCTGGATCATAGTATACATTGGTGCTCTCTTTGACATTGATATGCACATTATTAATCTATTTTTGTTTCACAAATTATAAATAATGGCACGAAGCTACATTATATTGAATTCCAGTTTTCATAGGTGATAGAGATATTTTACGAGTTTACGGCTGGTCAATGAGTAAATTACGCCTGTTAACATATTAAGATGCGCTAAGAAAACACAAATCAAAGTAATAAAATTACAAATGATGTGTTGAGTATATGATGGAAGAATTGGTGGTATGTATTAAGTAGATTTTGAAGTACCAATACATGTACGTGATTATATCAAGGATTACACATTATTATCAGAAAAATAACACTTGGTATGGAAGATGTATTGCTAATAATAACAGCTGATAGATGAAAACAAAATAAAGAAAACCAATATAGCCTACTTTATTATGTACACTGAAAAACAAAGATAAGTATGTAATTCGTTATCAAAATTCAAACCTGTATGCATAGTTATGAGCAAAGTTGAAGATACATAGGGTAGTATTATTTGATCAACAGCCTTTGTTTCGCTAAATTACATTAAAATAAATGGAAATCTAAGACAAAATCGAAAAAAAGGATTTTGAAAAAAATCCACTTTTAAATCAATAAATAACTCTGTATTATTTCCCTCTGCCCCGCACAGTACATTGATCCTTTTTCTATAGTATTTCCAATAAGATCCCATAGTGTCCCATATAACTTCTCTAATTTCTTCAAAGGCATGAAAATCGGTATCCACGACGAAAAGAAGGAATTACCAGTATGCTGAAAAGTAGTAGAAGAAGCAGTAGTAAAATTGGATAAAAGTAAACGTGTTATAGCAGAAAACAAAAACAACAAAACAGCATTTACTTAGTGGACATGACTGCGCTTTTCTGAATGTTGTAGAACTAGTATTGGACTGTTAGTATCGAATGTGGTAATCTTGGGTTATCTTAATAGAAACAGCAGCAATAGCAATAGCAGCAACAACAGCGGTAGTAGTAGTAGTAGTAAAACACAATGGAAGTAGCAAAGAATGAATTTGCGATACGACATGTAGGCATTAAGCACTCTTATTCTTGGTTTGACCTTTCTTCTGAATTAATTTCCTGCAGACTCTGCATGATAACAACCCAGGCATTTTAAGAGACAAAAACACTCGGTACTCGTAAAAACTCTCGTACATGTTGGTTGGTCTCTGATAACAGTGGTACACGTTTTCATACCAGACGTGCTCACGTCTACATGGCCAGAAGTGTGTGAGGCCTCAGTAGGGTTCCTACCAGGACAATGAAGTAAATTTATAGGTTCATATATATATTTGAGTTTTATTCATCTACTAATTTAATTCGATTATCACATTCGGAATATATATATATATATATATATATATATATATATATATATATATATATATGTACACACATTGGAAAAATGATGAAATTGAGCTAATGCGTTGGTAAAGGATTTCATTCATAAAATTGAACAAAGGGTTATGATAGGAGGGTAAATTAGTTCATAACTTGGGTTCTTTGTCGCCGGTCTCTACTTCCTGCAATGCTTAATCTGGCTAAGAGATATACATGATGAAATGGAAGAAAAATAATTAATGCTGTGTGAAAATGGAAGACTTGTAATTATATGCATGCATTTCATTCTTCAATATGCATGTGTCTGTTAGTCTGATGTTGATATCAACCCAGCATCATTATCAATCTATTCAGTTTAATTCTGTTACATTTCTTCTTAAAAGCCTATTATTTCTTAATAATGCTTGCATATTATTGTTTAAGCAATGGTTCTCTTGTGTGATTTTTAAATTTAAAATAAAAACTTTGTTGCTGTTATCTTAATAAGGAAAACTCAATATATTTCTTGTAAGGGGAGACAATTCCCTTTTGGCAGTTTTATACTTTTTATATTTTAGCTCCCATAGACCCAATTTATAAATATATGACAAGTATACATGCCTTGCATTTCACTCAAGCAAAACAATTTAATCAATTAAATGGTTAGTGGGTGCACGGTAACTAAATTTGTAGTTATAAACCATATATGCACCCACTGCAGATCAAAGTTCAAAAGAGAAAAGCAAATTAGAAAACTTTAACAAAAAGATTATAATGGGTATGAAAATCTAATTAGTTCAATCAGCGACATGCATGCAAACATGAATACAAAATTGTGTTTGTCTACCTCAAGTGATTTTTGCTTAACTCTTCTAACAATGGCTTCGTCAAAAAAGTCAGTGTTCCACAAGTTCAAAAATAAAAGTGTAAACAAACTGAAAAATTGTTGTGATGGCCTTAAAATATAATATGATCATTTATATATTAATACAAACGTGCTACTAAATGTTATTTATCTATCTCAAGTGCTTTTTGTTTTTGTTTTGTTTTTTGCTTAATCCTGCTAAAAAGGTCTTTATTAAAACGAAGACCAAAATTTTAAAATATTTAATGGAAATATTTTGAAAATCTAACCAAGTCATCCACATATCGATGCAAATATGCAAGCAAAACTTCCTTCGTCTACATTGAGTAGTTTGTGCGCAATATTGTTAACAAGTCTTTGAAAGGACACGATCAACTCAAGATGACTAAAGGGGGCCTGTAAGCATGGAAAGTACAGGTGTCTCAGTCACGTGGGGCCTTAATCCCTTTACCCTATTTCAGACTTACACGATGTTGGAGTTACCTATCACCCACTTTTGACTTAGATTATGAAGTGACAATTTTGAGGGATGATGGTATGAAAGGCCGTTCGTGCACAAATGTTACAAAGCAACCAAAATGTTAAAACTTTACAAAGAAACGAGTTAGCAATTGCACCTAAGGCCGTAAAATTCATCTGCTAATGCTTTTTTTAAAATTTATAACGCGTTTCTTTGGACCAAATACTAAACACGTTAATTTTTGTACTTTGGAAGAGCTAAACATCCTTATATACTTTAGATTATCGGATTTTGCTACTTTTGGGATCTCCAATCATACTAATACTGATGTGTTAGATAATCTTATTTGAAACGGTTGGGATCTCCAATCCAATCCTAATAATCCTGACATGTGAATTGCCGTGGTAATATGCACTCTTGACTGACAGATTTGCGGAAGATTGTACGGGGCGTTATTCATTTGAGACATATACAAAGCAAAAGACATGATGCCACTTACTTTCTTAGAACTAAAGCAAAAAAAAAAAAAAAAAAAAAATAACAGTATGAACGAAAAACGGACAGAACATCGCAAATGGTACTTTTATGGCAAAATTATTTCATAGGAAAAAAAATGAAGATATTTCAGATAATGTCTGAAAAATATTATTAATTCCCATTTAACAGAATGATATTTACCATATATTTATTTAGATGTGTATTACACCATAGCATAATTTGTAGATTGAACAGCAATTAAATAAATTAGCTGAAGGAGCATATCGTACATAAAATTAATGACCTATACGGTTACAAAGAATACTTATGATCCCACTATTTCTTGTCCTTAACACCTATTTCTCTTATATAGCTGATAACTAATGTAGTATCATCATTTGTCACTGGGGGAATGCTATAAGGGTGGTAAAGGTAAGGTTTCAGCATTGTCAATGTATTTGAAAATTATAGCCGACCCAGATTTTTACACAAGTGTGGCTGCTTGTAAAGAGGTCCTAACGTCTTACTAATACAGGATGTCCATAACGTCTTACTAATACAGGATGTCCCTAACGTCTTACTAATACAGGATGTTCCTAACGTCTTATTAATACTGGATGTCCCTAACGTCTTACTAATACCGGATGTTCCTAACGTCTTACTAATACAGGATGTCCATAACGTCTTACTAATACAGGATGTTCCTAACGTCTTACTAATACAGGATGTCCCTAGCGTCTTACTAATACAGGATGTCCCTAACGTCTTACTAATACAGGATGTCCCTAACGTCTTACTAATACAGGATGTTCCTAATGTCTTAATAATACAGGATGTTCCTGACGTTTTACTAATACAGGATGTTCCTAACGTCTTTCGAATACAGGATGTTTCAAATTTAGCTAATAAGTAGTCCACATTTTGATTGCACAAACAAAGAATATGATGAAAACAGAAGTAATCAGATTATCTGTTATGAACTTCGTAATTAAACTCTGATTTCTAGTGAGACCTAATGCGCTTTTTATTAGTCAACTGCTTACTTAATAGAACACTAAACACTAAAGCTAGATGATGAATTTTTTAATTCCTCATACCTTAAATAAGAAATAGTTATTATGGAGGAAAAATTATTCCATAAAAATCGAATGTATTAGAAATTATCTTTTATTATCCGTTATTATTTATATAATGAAATGCATGAAAAAATAATTATTTATCTCTGACAATGATGCTATTTAAATTAAACTGAAGAAGAATATGCATAGCTAGATATAATGCATCAGTCTGCAATAACGTCTAATAGAGAGATGACAAACTTTCAGATGGACCGTAGCATTAATTTCCATCACGATAGATTTTGAAACAAACCCAGTAAAGTATGCTTCTGTCGCGTTATAATACACTTATAACACGTTGAAAACATACTTCCAACGCATCAGATATTATTTCCAATGCTCAAGAAATTTGAAAGACCAAGATAATAGATTGATAGTACATACGGTACCACATCTGATATATCTGTCACACTGTACATTCCTGCTTATCACGAAGCTAATTAGAACACGACTGATGAATCTTGCACATTTGGTCAAACACTATAAAACTATCACAAATTTGTAACCTGCATTTTACAAATTGTTCAAGAAGCAACTTGTACGTGAAGAGAACAGCAGCGAACCTCTATAATTTATCTTTCATTTATTGGAAATTCGTAGAGTAATGGCCGTAGAAGTAGTGGCAGTACTAGAAGTGGTGGTAGTTTTAGCTGTGGTAGTAGTAGTAGTAGTAGTAGCATTAATGCTAGAATAAATAGTGGTACAGTAGCAGTGGTGGTAATACTGGTGATAATATTAGTGGTTATTGTGATTGCAGTAGTTATAGTAGTAGTGGTGGTAATACTGGTGGTGGTATTAGTGGTAGTAGTGGTAATATAAGTGGTGGTGGTAGTAGTAGTAATGGTAGCAGTTGAGCTATTAGTAGTAGTAATAGTATCAGTTGAGGCAGTAGTAGTGGTGGTAGCAGTAGTACTGGTCGTAGTGGTAGAAGTAGTGATTGTAGTTGTAGCAAGAGCAGTAGCACAAGAAGCAGTTGTAGTAATAGTAATCGTACTAGTTGTAATAATAGTAGAAGACGAAGTTATTAGCAGTAGTAATATTACAATAATAGTTGAAGTTATTGCAACAGCAGCAGCAACAGTAGTAGTAGCATTAGTAGTACTAGTAATAGTGGTGGTTGGTTTTGTTGCTGTAGTTGCAGACGAAAAGAGATAGAAGTAATAGCGTTGGTAGATGGGGCTATTAGATTTGTTGGCCTACAGGCGGGGAGGAGACCAACATATGCAAAATTTGACAAATATGTATGCAAGCGTGGTAATTGCCATCGCAGTAATTTAATCATGTCAGTTTAACTCCCTCATCTACGTATCTACCATATTATGTGCGAGAGCAAACCCGAGTAATCCCTTTGAACGAGATGTACATCTCCCAGATTAACACTTTAAGTTTGCTATAAAAATTCCACGCACTTGTCGCTTTCTTCAATTAATAAGATTAAAATCAGACCGAGTTAGTGAGTTCGCTTTAATAACTTTTCGCTGCTATATACTTGCAAACTTCTCTGCAGTGGTTGGTTGTTTTTGTTTTATAACAACAAGACTTTGTCTAGGAAAGTGAGACAAGCATATTAAATTAGAAGAGAAATCAACCACTAATTCAAGAAGCCTACTATTTAAGGAATGTATAGAAATGTTCCAAATATCAATTCCCCCCCCCTCTCTCTCTCTCTCTCTCTCTCTGTCACTCTCTTTGTCTGTATACGATATATATATATATATATATATATATATATATATATATATATATATATATATATATATATATATATTCACAAGATATATGCCATTCATATTGCATGTGTACAGCAATACGTGAAGTTCTATAGGGTCAATGTATGAATTGAATTGAAATGACTTTGTACTTAGTAGGTACAGCCAAACCGGTATAATATAAAATTCTAGGGGGGGGGGGGGGGCTGGGTAAAATTATGTAGTACTATCTGGGTTGCGCATTAAAAGGCATTGATGGTTTGTGAGATAGCAGTCATAAGGAGCAGGCGCGATGACTCAGTGAGAGAGAGACAGAGACAGAGACAGAGACAGAGAGAGAGAGAGGCGCAATATCACTATCACATTAAGACAGGAATCCATTGCGAAAATCCCTCAAATATATATTTTATTAAGCATTACCAAGCTGTTCTCAGTCTCATTATGAATTTGATTATGCAAGAGATTTCTTCTCTAAGGCCTGGAGTATCTTTGTTTGGCAAATACAAATAATATATTAGAAATTGTTTCAATTCTAAGCAGATTTAAAATCTCAGATGTTTCTTATCAACTTTAAGAAATAAACAATTTACAGTCTACCTCTTGAATGTAAGGTCTTGAAACTACAAAATGTAATGCCATTCTCTAAAACTCGTCAGATCAAATTGTAAATATTCAGCAACAAAATATGTCACAGTACAAATATTGCATTTTACATTTGTTATATATTTTCACACTATTTACAGATAAAATCTAAATAGGTCAAAATAAGTAAAAACTCTAAAGATTCAATAAAGGAATAAATAAAATGAAAAGTCATATTAATGGAGTACAATTCATAATATTTAATTGACCTTAAGATCAATAAATATTGAAACTTTAATAGCCAGAAAAGTATAAAGAAATATTCAAAATGAGAACATGTTATTGAAGATAAGTCAAGCAATTTTTATTTAGAGTTGGTACATGCTACAAAAAAGTGAAACACAAAGCTTTTGTGAGCTTTATTACTGGCTATAAACCTTAAATAAAGAAAAACTGAAAGGTAACAAATCTCAACAGCTCAAGTCACATATTCATAAAACACGACATAACAGAATCATCTAGCTACACGTTTCACACCATGCAGCGATAGCAGTGTACATACATACATACATGCATGCATGCATGCATGCATACATACATACATACATACATACATACATACATACATACATACATACATACATACATACATACATACATACATACATACATACATACAAGCCTAGATACATACGTACATACCGAATCATGATACACAAACATATTCATGTGCATACGGTGACATAGATTATAAAGATCAACATGAATGTACATACCACACATACACATATATACATAAGCATTATTCATAGCAGCGCCATCACATGTACAACACAAAATGTAATATACTTAATAATATAGAAAATTTGTTCAATCCAGTATGTAGGGGAGACCGAAAAAGTAAACAGAAGCATGAACCTATATAGATCTAACTGACAAATAAAAACATTTGCTTGTATATGTGAAGGACCAGAAAAGCAAAGGAAACGTATTGGATTCGCTGCCTCAGAACTCTCAGACCAGGCACCTTGAATCAAGAAGAAAGAATAGGAACCCGTTTACTTCCCCATGACTGGAAGGATTTAACTTCCTGTTGGTTTTGTACATTTATTGGTTTTTATATGTTTGGAACTTTACTTTCAATTGGCACCATTATAGCCATTACTGTGCTGAAGTGCCGTTAACCGCAAATCATCTCATTTTTAAATTTGGAAGCACGTTAGAAACCCACTCCCCTGATCATGTTTGCATTTGTTTGGAAGGGTTTACATTCCTAGGGTTTTGTGTTATGCTGATTAAATTTCATTTGCTGATCTCAAGTAGTTTATTGCAAAAAAGAAGTTGCTGTCACAAATAACCGAGGTAGAAAAAATTAAAAAAGGTGTAAACAAAATGAAAAATGTTTTATAATGGTCTACAACATAATCAGACTGTTTAAATCTGTATACAAATATGCACACCAATTTGTATCTGTCTGTCTCAAGTAGCTTCTGCTTAATCGTTCTAAGAATGTTTTCATAAAAAGGTCATAGTCCAAAAAGTTATAAAACGTGTAAATATTTGAAAACTTGCTGTAATAGTCAAAAATTCTAAACAGTCCATTCACAAGTGAAAGAGTGTGTAAATATGATGGTGCTATCTCGCTAAAACAAATATTTGATGGATGAATGGAGGGTGGATGAATTTACTGACGTACATCTGTATGGATGTACAGCAGAAACACAAGTGTGAACATAATATGTACATACATTGTTCTGTTCACATTTAACTCTAGTGTTAGATTAAGAGGTGATTACAATGAAAAACCGGTTGCTCTAAGGTTGGAATAGTTTGTAACAAATTACAATTTGGGATATTTCCCCTGTGTATATGCAGAGCTTCGACTGGTCACCTTTTCAAATTTATATATATATATATATATATATATATATATATATATATATATATATATATATATATATATATATATATTTATATATATATATTGGGACCTGGTACATCTGAGGGAGGAAGTGAATCAACAGAGGTGCTAAAAATGGATACATAACAATCGAAGCGTTTCACATTGTTTTATCTCCCCGGATTACTCCTCGCGTGAGAAGACATGAAAATGCAGTATATTTCATTCTATGGGGCATTATTCCAGTCAATCTTGTCGACTGAACTAGTGAAATCAATGAATAAATGAATGAAGAATTGTTTCATACCAAAGAATTTGTTTTAGTAAATAAATTTGCAAGCAAACAAAGAACAGAGCTAGGAACAATGATGTAAGCGTTTGAAGGGAAATTATGCTTTTAATATGCAATCAAAATGACAGATAAACTAGGTCACTTCAAACAAGTACAGAGATTTATGTTTTAACGAACTGATGTAAATTATTTTCCTCTTATGCCAATCATAAAAAAGCATCAATAAATCATCGACCATTCGTCTGATGAACGATATGATTTTTCATAAAAACAAATCACTGTGGTCACTATTGTTTCATTTAAAACATACTTTCAGTCAAGTTACCATAAAATGCTTTAAAATTGTGATCTTCAAAAGAGAACAGTTGATTTTATATTAACCCCGGAAGGTAAAATAAACATAAAAACTATAATAAATTTGTCAAACCCTTTGCATGGCCTCCTAAGGATTTTTTACTATCTCCACAACAATGCAGCAATTTTCACAAGAAATTATCTTTTGTTGTGAAAAACGATAGTAGTTGAGGGGGGTACTGGGGGAAAATTTTTAGGGGGTGGCACTTGGGGGAATCTATGGACGTTTAACATGGGGATGGTACTTGGGGGAAAAAGTGAAAAGTTTATAGGGAATGGGATGGCACTTGGGGGAATCTATGGACGTTTAACATGGCGGAGAGCACTTGGGGACAAGATTTTTGGGCCTCTTGGGGGACAAGATGGCGGAGGCTTGGGTAAAATAGGACAAGATTTTTGGGATGGGCCTCTTGGGGGACAAGATGGCGGAGGCTTGGGTAAAATAGGGACAAGATTTTTGGGATGGGCCTCTTGGGGGGACAAGATGGCGGAGGCTTGGGTAAAATAGGGACAAGATTTTTGGGATGGGCCTCTTGGGGGACAAGATGGCGGAGGCTTGGGTATTGAGGGACAAAATTTTAGGATTCCAATTTTCTTTATTGGAATCTTCCATCATCCAGTACGATTTGATGGGAATTTTCCTTTCCCTCTCCTTTTTCCCTCTAAGTCATGGAGGAGGTGCCAGGCCACCTCTAAATGCACTTTAACTTGTCTGATGATTTCGACGTTGTTCATCTTGGTTGAATAAAAAAACTAGATAGCTTAACCGGTGAAGACGTGGTTTTTAATATATTAGAAGTTCGGACGTGAAGGAAAACATGGTAAGGTTTTTTTTCAGATCGACAGGGAGATCATAGAGAATAGAGAATAGAGGGAAAAAAGGTTTTTAACTTTTTTTAGATCGATAGAAAGAAAGAAAGAACATATTCATTATTTTTTTTTTCAAATTCAATAAAAAAATAGAGGGAAAAAAAAGGTTTTTAACTCTTTTTAGATCGATATTTTCTACGTCATTCTTGGCTTCGCGGAGTTTACACTCCATGACCCCTGACTCTAAAAAAGCGCCGACCTAAAAGAAACTACTTTTTGATAAAAAACCACAAGTGTGAGTGCGTGCGTGCGTGCATCTCTACTCTAAAACAAAAATAACACAAAACCATTAGATCGATAGAAAGAGTTAAAGAGCCTAGATATACATCAATAATAATAATTATATTTTATTCAATCTATATACATTATGTTATTTCGTGGTAATAAAAACAATTTCATATAAGTCCAATACAGTTCAATACACTTCCATATTTACCATTTCATCGTCTTCTTGTTCTGGCACTTCAGGAAGATTCTTGTTGACAATTCTCTCATAACTTTCTTCTCGACTCACATTGATAAACTCCAACTTAATAAAATGTCCATTATCATCTTGAATCCACTGCCGTTTTTGACAAATCCAATACACTTCACTATAATCTAATCCAAAACATCTTGCCACATTACTAGCGGAATCCATTCTACTGTATAATCCTGAATTCAAGTCAGTTAATTTCACAGGTCTCACAAATCCTTTAGTTACTTGACTCTTCTTCTCTGGCTCTTCCCATCTAGCTTGAAATCTTTTCTGAAACTTCTTCGAAAAGACCGACTTATAAATCCCCGTACAGCAACGGTAGATACTTCCTGTATGACAATCAAAATATTGAGCAGCCTTTGTCATACTTCCAAATCTTCTTTCCTTAGTCTCACCAACCAACTGACACAACACACTTCTAGCACTTCCAAAATTAACTCTTCTTTTTTCTTTATCATTCTTCACATGCTTGTGTAAACAAGTTTGTTCACTAGCAGTCATCACTTGAAGATTTTCTATTCTATCATCATCAAGTACATCATTGAGATGTACCACTTGACTCTGTCTTGGTAGATCCACTCCATTCAACGCTTCAAAGACAAATCTCCCTCTATTTATATATTTTCTCTTCTTTCCTTCCTTACCAGCAACATGAATATCTATCAATCCGGTTGATCTCAAAATTCCTTTGACTTTCCTTCCAGACTTCAAATGATAGACATTACCAAGTATGTCCGCAGCATATTTATCATGCACTTTATGAACGTACTTATTCAATTGAATTCCAAAATCTCTTTTTTGTGAACGTGGTGGACATTCTGAAGACCAATATCCTTTCTCTTGGTAGATATAGCAAGTATCTTGACTTTTATCTTTAGCACAGTACTTTTCCATCTTCACAGTTTGAAAGTGCAATCCCAAAGACTGATTCTGAAGGTACTAAGCTCTCTCTTTATATACTCTCCTCTCTCTATATAAAGGTACCTGGGTGAAAACTGAATCAGTTTCAAATCAGATTTCAAGATGAAAAGATCACGCCCAAACCATGATAAACCAGAAGAAGAAGAAGAACAAGAAGAACAAACCAAGAGGCCACGACTACAAAGGTATTCCATACCCCCTGAAACACCCTTAGACCAACTACTAGCTCAAGTCCATGCCAGTGACTTTGAAGACGAGATGAGTGAACCTGAAACCCAAACTTCCAAACCACCGCCACCACCCAAAACCAAAACCAAAACCACCACTACCAACACCAGAACCCCTGACCAAGAAAGTCCTACTACCGCTGGCGTGGCTCCTGAAAATTACTATCGGATTCGAGAGACTCAAAAAATCACTTCTCGAAAATTTAGGACCACGGCGTATACTCACACAGTACACTTCAAAGACTTCAAGTCTCAAGTACCTCCCGAGAAAGCGGGGGGGGGGGGTTCATTAGCGATTTGTGGGAATCTGTCTTACAGAACTTGAAACGGCAATGTGGAGCTAAAGAAGAGGATCGCTTGAGACTGGCCATTCATCATGACCAATTGAAGAGTCCTGTTTGGATTGAGTTTAGTACCCCGGCAGAATTAACGCCAGACAAAGTCATGTCTAAAATAGAACATGTACAACAATCCAATGACAAGTTTACCATCACCGATGGAAAGGCGACCCTTTACATGACACATGTTTCTCCACCTCGAGGAAGTGGTCGAAGTAGGAAACCGTTATTGGTGGACGATCTTCGTACTACCAAACGCAGTGTCGTCCAAATTAACAATACTGAAGATTCAATGTGTTTAGCTCGAGCTATCGTGGTGGGTCGTACCTATTCCAACAAGAACGAGAGCAAAGAATGGAAAAAAGCCTGGGAAAACATTCGAAAGTCAAAGAATGCCAAACAACGAAATGAGGCAGAACTCTTGTTGAAACAAGCAGGGATCCCTAAAGAGACCGTGTGTGGTATTTCTCAGTTACAGCAACTTCAAGATGTTTTATCTCCTCATTATACGTTAAAAGTTCACCCTCAAGAAGTGCGTGGAGCTCTACTGTTTCGAGGCCCTGATTTTCCTGAGGGAAAATACATTCATCTTTATCACCATCAAGAACATTTTGATACTATTACCAGTATTACTGGATTTTTGGGATACTCTTACTACTGTGAAAAATGTAACAAAGGGTGTAATAGTCGGGAGAAACACATTACTTGTGGAGCAAGATGTCGGGGTTGTTTAGCCGACCCACCATGCCTTCCTGAACCACAACAACATCACATTTATTGTGAAACCTGTCGACGCCGTTTTGTCAGTCCTACTTGCTACGAACAGCATCGCAAGACCCAAGGTTAGCAACAAAAATGTGCTTGTGAGTTATTACAATCGTGTTCTACGTGTGGACAACTCATTCGTTCCAACAACTCCAAGAGACACGTTTGTGCTGGCAAGAAAAAATGTTCTATTTGTCATCAGATCGTCGATTTTGATCATCGATGTTTTATTCAAAAGTTTGACAAGATAGAGAAGAAAGAAATAAAGAAGAAGAAGAAACAAGTAGATTTCATCTTTTTTGATTTTGAATGTATGCAAGAAACAGGCACTCACATTCCAAATTTCTGTGTAGCACATCGGGCTTGTGATCAGTGCATTCAAGAATCGATTCATTTTCACTGTCCTCATTGTAGTCGTGTTCCAGGAGGACGTGAAAAAATCTTTCGTGGAGTGAATACTTTGTCTGAGTTTGCTGAATGGGTTTTAGACCCTACCACCCACGACAGTTGGAGCGAAGAAGACATTCATCGTTACGGAGATTGTCATCGGTATGCCACCGTCATAGCTCACAATTTTTCGGGATACGATGGACAGTTTTTACTTAATTATTATTTGAACCATGGAACCGAACGTCCTGAAGTCACCATGAACGGAAAAAAGCTCATCTACATGAAAGTAGGACAAGTTCAATTCAAAGATTCGATGAGTTATTTGGCCATGCCTTTGAGTCGCATGCCAAAAACGTTCGTCATGACAGAAATGGCTAAAGGTTACTTTCCTCACTTCTTTAACACGGAAGCTAATCAACAGGCCGTCCTACCTCATTTACCTGACCTTTGTGATTACGACCCCGATGGAATGCGACCCGAACAGCGAGAAGCTTTTCACGCTTGGTACCGTGCTCACCAGAACGATCCCTTTGACTTTCAAGAAGAGATGCTCAAATATTGTCGATCGGATGTAGATATTTTAAGACGTTGTTGTGGAAAATTTCGAGAGTTATTTCTCGATAGTGCGGAGGTCGATCCTTTGAAAGATGCAGCTACCTTACCTAAAGCCTGTTCCTTAGTCTACAGACAAAATTTCATGCCCGAGAAACAACTCGCCATCATCGACTCCAACACGGGGGTTTTTGCTAGTCGTCAATATTCGGTCAAAGCTTTACGTTGGCTTCATTTCTTATGTCAAAAAGAAGACAAATGGATACAACATGCTAGAAACGGAGGAGGAGAAGAAAAGATTGGAGGTTATTCCGTGGATGGTTGGGATTTAGAAAACCCGCACATAGTGTACGAGTTTCAGGGATGTTTGTTTCACGGATGCCCTACTTGTTATCCTGACCGAGACATGAAAAGCCCTTATTCAGATTCTACCATGGATCAGTTATACGAACAGACTTGTCAACGACGACTTCAGTTAGAAAGTCAAGGTTACGAAGTGGTAGAAATGTGGGAACACGAATACGATCGACGTTTGAAAACCGATCCTGAATTTAAGACCATCACTCAAAGTTACGACGCAGCCGACATCGAACCTTTAGATCCACGCCACAGTTTATTTGGAGGACGAACCAATGCCACTCGTTTGTTGTACGACGTGAATGAATCCCAAGGAGAAGAAATCAAATACATCGACGTGTGTTCTTTGTATCCTTGGGTGTGTAAATATTCTCGTTTTCCTACTGGACACCCTGAAATTTTAACAGAACACATTGACGTGGAACACATTCGTCAATACGAAGGATTAATCAAATGTAAAGTTTTACCTCCCACAAACTTGTTTCATCCCATCTTACCTTGCCATTGTCAAGGAAAATTGATGTTTCCTTTATGTCGGACGTGTGCCGAAACGTGCAACCAAGATCATCCGTGTCACCACACGGAGGAAGAACGGTCGATGATAGGAACGTGGGTCAGTGCCGAATTGTTTCGGGCTCTGGATCGTGGATACCGTTTATTGAACGTGTATGAAATTTGGCACTTTCCAACCACCGCCCAATACCAAAAGGACGACGCCACTAATCATCCAGGCATTTTTTCGGGGTACGTGAACCAATTTCTCAAACTGAAACAAGAAGCTAGTGATTATCCTTCGTGGTGCCAAACTCCCGAAGACCAAGTCCGATTCAAAGATGAATACCGTGACGTCGAAGGCATCACTTTAGAAGACGTAGAAAAAAATGAAGGAAAAAGATCATTTGCCAAAGTGATGTTGAATTGCTTGTGGGGAAAAATGGCTCAACGAACGATCTTACCCAAAACGGAATACGTGGACGATCCTTATCGTTACTTTAAACTGGTGGACGACAAAAGTATTCTAGTCAAGCACGTCGAAATTGTCCGTGAGGATTTGATCATTGTCAATTTCGAAGATGAACCCAAGTTTGTCAAACCTGACAAGTTTAGTAACGTAGTCATTGCCGCCTACGTGACTGCTCATGCTCGTTTGAAATTGTATGACGAAGGGTTAGAAGTCTTGGGAGATCGTGTTCTGTATTTTGATACTGACAGTTGCATTTACATTCATCGCCCCGGTTGTCCCCACCCTACTATTCAAGGAGATCGTTTAGGAGCCTGGACAGACGAGCACCCTCAAGATACCATTTTGAGTTTTGCTAGCGGTGGCCCTAAAAATTATGGGTACCGATACCGAGACCCTCAAGGTCAACTTCACACCCAATGCAAAGTCAAAGGGTTGACCCTGAACTATCGAACTAACCAAGTCGTAAACTTTGAGGTTTTAAAAAATGCTTTACTGTCTGGACAAGTGAAAGATTTTCAAGTAGCCACGTTAGAACCTCACAAGATTGTACGCCTACCAAATCATAAAATCGTGACTCGACCTGTTCAAAAAGTGTATCGCATCGTGTACCAAAAAAGAGTGAGACTTCCAGATCACACCACTTTACCTTACGGACACGCCGATTTGGAGAAGTATAAAAAAAGGAAACCCCACTCTTGAAAAAACAGAAAAGATGACTTCAACAACATGGGCCTTGCCTGACTATGCTGATTGTACCAGTCGCTTGAACACATTTAAAAAATGGCCTAAAGGGGATCGATTACCCACTACCATCTCTTTAGCCAGAGCAGGCTTTGTCTACTTTGAACAGGGAAGTTTGTGAAATGTTTTAGTTGTGGTGCATGCATTCGCATGAGTCCTAAAGAATCAGCTCTCGTGGAACATACCAGATGGTCACCAAACTGTGCATACCTTTCATTATCGTTTCCACGGATGACATTACAATACTTTTCGGATGGTACAGTCGACAGGTATAAAAAAGGAACCCCTTCCAAGCCTAACCCTTCATTCTCACTTTCAACGTTAACCAAGAAGAAAAAAAGAAAAAAAGATGAGTCACCACGACTTGGAGTGTGATGCAGTACCATGCGATGAAACGGATTCTGTACGGTTTGGTATTCCCGATTCACACGTTCAAAAGGATTCCGTAGCTTGTCACATCACCACCACCACCACTCATCGGCCACCCTCTAAAGAGGCAGTACGCCCTTTATGTTTTACTGGAAATACTAAAGGAACTGGTATTGACGTTAATGACAACAAGGTGAATGTGGGTCCCTATTCGCATATCAGAATACCTGTGAGTTTACTTGGTTATTCCAAGTATGAAAGTCGACTCGAGTCATTCAAAGACAAGTGGCCAAAATTTCTACAAGGACCTAAACCGGAAGGTTTAGCTAGATCTGGATTTAAATACACGGGAGAAGGAGATAAAGTTCAATGTTTTAGTTGTGGTGTGAAACTTCACCATTGGGAACCTACCGACTCAGCTGACATTGAACATGCCAGATGGTCTCCGCATTGTCACTTCTTACCTTTAGTGGCTTTAGAACAGTACGGGTACGATGAGCCAGATGCCTTGGCTTCGATGCTTGGCTAGAAGAAGTACCACAGTTTGCCAAAGATCTAGCCCGTCACCACTAAGTGACTATTAGGCAGCCTGGCTATAAAAGAGTGGGTATGCCTGAACTCTACACGCCACTTGTGAAACGGATTCCGTGGAAGGAAATCATAGATCATGTTCAGACCTTAGAGGATTATAAAAAAGTGATACAAGAACTGTGTCCATTAAATTTTGGACGTTATGTGGTGTGTGTCTTAGTGACTTCTTATCTTGGAATTCGTTTTCCAGGACATTCGTTGTGGAATATTTTTGAGGACAAGTGTTTGCCTTGGATTCTTTTGAACGATCCGTGGTTGTTTTGGACTCAATTGTTGTTGAGTTCCAAAAAACAATATGACCCTGTGTTCTTTTTCGGACTTAGTAGAAGAAGAAGAAGACTATAAAAACTTGATTTTATCAGTCCAAGAAAGAAACATTGTACGTAAAGCGTTGAGAGTGGTGATGAAAATTAGTGACGCACTTCCATGTGAAGAAGACATTCGTCACACTTTATCTGTGTATAAAACATTTCAAGAAGTGTGTTTTGCTAGTGAGTTACACCAACACCTTTTCCATTGGAAAGATGTACGCCCCTGGAGAAACCTTGGTTTCCAATATTGGTTACAAGAAGTGGCCCAGTTCAGCAAAGATTTGACCACTTGTTCATAAGGTTCTAAAAGTGAAAAAATGGGAACCTCGATGGGAAACCCTAAAAGAAGAAGAAGAAGAAGTACCTGACACCACCACCACCACTACTGTGGTTCCAATACCTCTTGAGGAGGAACACCAACACCCTTCTTTACCACCACCGCTACCGTCAGAGGATTCAAAAAAACAAAAGACGAGCAGAAGAATGTCACCACAAACAGTGTCTTTCATGACTAGGACACGAAACTATTGTTGATCATTGACGTGTTTATATGACAGTTTGATGGTTTCAGTAGGAGCCTTCATTGTGTACCTGATGATTTTACTTTGCTATTTAATCACTCGTACTGTAAAAAATGAATGACTTGTAAAAATATGTTATTTGTTGGTTGGTTACTTTTTAAAAAAAAAAAAAATAAACGTGTATGAAAATCGTATAAAATGCCTTGGGTTTTTTGTCTTCTTCTCAAAAATCTTCTTACCTCAATCATGGCAACATCATCCTCCTCCTCTTCTACCTCGTCTGCTTCCTCCTCTTCTGTGGTTAAAGTGATTGACGAAAAGTTAGATCGTCAAAGTTGGAATGCTTTGTATCTGCGCCATCCATTTAACATGTTGATTGCTGGACCGAGTGGTTCAGGGAAAACCGAATTTGTCAAACGATTGATCGAACACAAAACTGATTTGTTTGATCATCCACCTCAACGTATCGTGTGGTGTTACAAAGAGTGGCAACCGTCTTACACGTTATTGAAAGAAAGTCAAGGAGAAACCATTTCCTTTGTGGATGGTATTCCTCACGAAGACGATGGAATTGTGTCTGACCTGAGTCAAACTCATTTAGTTATTTTTGATGGCATGTTAGGAGAAGACGAAGAAGAAATTAAACTTTGGTTTACACGAAAAGGACACCGTCGTAATGCTAGTATTGTCTGCATTACACAAAATTTATTTCAACAAAGTAAAGCCCATCGAACTATTAGTTTGAATGCTCATTACGTGGTCTTGTTTAAAAGTCCCAGAGACAAATCTCAAGTACAAGTGTTAGCCAAACAGTTAGGGGCTCCTTGGCTCAATTATGCGTACGACGATGCCACTCAAACCCCTCACGAGTATTTACTCATCGACTTAAAACCGACCACTCCTGACTATTTGAGATTTCGTGCCAGTATCTTTCACTCTTGGGGTGAAGAAGGGGGTCCTGTCATTTACACGTCCCCTTCAGCTCATTTTTTAAAAAAAACTATAAAAACAAGCTACGACGTCATTTCTATCTCACACTCTTTTTGAGAGAAGATGACTTCCTTTCAATCTCATCCTTCGGCTAAATTGATTCGTGCCTTGTATGGCATCAGTCGTGAAAAAAATGCACAAGTCCGTGCTCATTTGTTAGAAGCGAGTCTTAAAGAAGTGTTACGATGGTTTACTTTGACAGCACGTCAATTACTACAAGGCATCATTCACATCCCTCATCAAACTCAACGTTTTTTTCAAAAACATAAATCGGCATTGTCACAACTGGCTGATCCTAGAATCGATTCACGGACTAAAAAACAAATCATTTTAACTCCTGGTGGACGTGGTTCTTTAGGAGGGGTCATGATTCGTTCCCTTTTGAAATGGGATCCTAATGATGCCAAAACCAAAACAACTCCTAAAAAGAAGAAGAAAAGTCCAAAGAAGAAGAAAACCACCCCCAAGAAAAAGAAAAGTTCTGCCAAGAAGAAAAAAACACCCACTGCCACCACCACTAGCACCACTAACACCCGACGTAAAAGAGGTACCGCTGCCAGGACGCAAACGTACACCCGCAAGACACCACCACCACCCTTACCATCACCACCACCATCACAGTCCCCAATGATGACAAGGTCTCCTTTTGCGTCCACTTCTTCCTCTTTGACTTCTTCTTCTTCACCCCCTTTTACCATGATGCCTGTCAAACCAGACTTAAGATCCGTGTTTCCTAATTTGATGCAAAAATGGAAACCTATTTCGAAAGTCACCTCGTCGGGACCGTCGACTTCAGCTGATTTAGCCATGGCAGCAGCCACCCACAAAGTACCATCCCCTAAAACCAAAGTCCAAAAAAGAACTGGCATCTTACAAAGTTTAGTGGATTTATCCAAAGAAGAATTGAAACGATTTAGTCCCTTGAAAACACCTCAACGTCGAGTCAGACCTGTCGTGAAGTTGGTACGTCGTGCAGACAATCAGTGGAGACGTATTCCAGTATAAAATAGAAGGGTGAAAGGCCAAAAGACTTCAGACTTGTTTTCTACCGACTAAAAAAGATGGCTCCCAAACGTGTACACCACCACCAAGAAAAGAAGAAAACCACCAAAAAAGGACGACTTCCCCCTCGTCTGGCTAAACATTGGGATGTCTTGTCTGTCCTAACCAAATCCAATTCTCCCATGCGAAAACAACTCATTCAAACAGCTCCTAAAGAAATCATCGATACCGTGTGTGAATGTTGTTTGAACGTGTTGAAAGGAACGGTACCTTTGTCCAAGATACAGAAACAAAAATTAGGGAAACATCGGAATGTTCTTCGTCAAATGGTGAAAAAGAAAATACCTCTTCAACAAAAGAAAAAAATGTTGGTACAACGAGGAGGATTTCTACCTATGCTGTTAGGACCGCTGTTAAAAATAGCAGCTCCTTTGTTAGGAACGATTGCTGGACCACTTTTAGGAGGGGTCATGCGATAAAAAAAGAAGATAAAAAGGACCACCCTTCTCTGAAAAGACCACACCTTTTTGGTACCTTTGGATGAAATGGAAGGACGAAAACTGACTTTAGTACCTTACAAACGATTAATGGAATTTCATCGTTGGAACGAACAACGGATACCTCATTTACCACCCAATCCTAATCTTAACGAAATGTCTCAGTTACAACAAGAAATACAATCCCTGATGGAACAAAACAATGTGTCCGAAACAGAAAAATCCCAACGGTACGGTCAACTTTTACAACGTCTACAACTCTTTCGCCAAAAAGCAGTCGACGAAACAGCTTCACCCACTCTGAGAGATTTTAAGGCTCTGATGAAAAGCGAACCTAAAGTGACCATCAAAAAAGAAGAAGAAGAAGAAGAAGAAGAAGAGTTTTTACTAACTCCACCTCTTAAAAAAATAAAAAAGTTAGCCACACCGGATTGGATGAAAAAGAAGAGGTCTACCCCTTTACCCTCAGAAGAGAAAAAGAAAGAAGTGAAGACAGAAGTCAAAACAGAACCGATGACCCCTGATCAAACTCCCTCCTTTACCCCAGTAGCACGTCGGACACGTAAACAACAACAATCCAAAAAGATACCTCACGAAGAAAAGAGTATTGGGACTTGGTTAACTTATTCTTGAGGAAATCATCATCATCATGGAGAAACTGTTAGCCACCATTTATTACAATCCTGGCCATGCTGCTGGTTACGGAGGAGTTCAAAAATTATATCGAGCTGTTAAAGTCAATTGAAAAGTGTACGTTTGCCCGAAGTACGACGATGGTTACAAGAACAATCGACGTACACGTTACACAAACCCATTCGACGTAAATTTTCTAGAAGTACTACTCAAGTGGAAGGGATCGATCATCAATGGCAAGCCGATTTAGCGGACGTCTCTCATTTAGCCACTTACAATCGTGGTCACAAATATTTGTTTTGTGTCATCGACGTGTTTTCCAAATTTGCTTGGGTCGTGCCTTTGACTTCTAAAAGCAGTACCGAATTGGTACGAGCCTTAAAATTGGTCTTGAAACAAAGTGGACGCCAACCTTTACGATGGCAAACGGACAAAGGCACCGAATTTCTAAACCAAGCTTTTCAAAAAGAATTGAAACAAAGACATATTCATTTTTTTACGACCGAAAATCCTGAAACCAAAGCCAGTATCGTGGAACGTTTTCAAAGAACTTTGAAAGAACGTATGTGGAAATATTTTACACATCAACATACTCTCAAGTACATCGACGTGTTACCTCGTTTGGTCAAAGCGTACAATCAATCGTACCATCGTAGCATTGGATGTACCCCCGAAGAGGTCAGCCCTGAAAACGAAGTGTCTGTGTTTGATAAATTATTTGGTTCACCCCAGCAGACCAAAAAGAAAAAGAAAAAGACACCCTTGTTGGAGTTAAAGACGGGAGATTGGGTTCGCATCGGAAAAACCAAACGTACTTTTGACAAAGGTTATTTACCTAACTGGACTACCGAATTGTTTCGTGTCACTACCCCCGTCCGTGGACGTGATCCTCCGGTCTATAAATTGGAAGACATGCACGGTGAAGTACTCAAAGGAACATTTTACTTGCCTGAGTTACAACGAGTGACTAAAAAAGAAGACACCTTGTACGACATCGAAAGCATTCTCGAACAAAGAACACGGAAAGTAGGTAAACGACGAATAGAATAAGTCAAAGTACGTTGGAAAGGATATCCACCTAGTTTTGATTCTTGGATTGCGGCTTCTCAAGTCGTCAACTATAAAAAGAAAAAGAAGTAAACTCACAACATGCCATTCAACACAGTAGCCACCCAGACGACTTCAACGACTCCTTCACAGAGTTCTTCTTCTCTTCAAGAATTACAAAAACAACCACTTTGGGTGTGGTGCGGAGAACGTGTGCCTAAAAATCAAATCGTCTTTTTCTGCCAAATCTTTGTGGTGTATTGTGTCATCGGAGCAGCGATTGCCAATTTGAGTTTACAACAAGGAGACAAACAATTGTGGACCATTTTACTGAGCAGTTGCATCGGTTATCTTTTACCCAGTCCCTCTTTGAAATTTACGGCGACCGACAACAGCAGCCATAGCAACAACCACGCTAGTTCGACCAACGCCAGTTCACCTTCTTCTTCGTCCAGTTACCACCACCACAATACCAGTCCTCTTTTGGAACCTTTTGAACATCCTTCTTCTGTTCACTTGAGTGACACCTCGGACACCAGAACAACCACTTTGGAACTATGAATGACCAATTTTATTTAACGTTACCTAGTGACAGTTCCATGGATGTGTTTCCAACAACCGCTTATGTTGTTTCACGGCCAAATTACCTCAAGCCATTCAATTGGATCACGATGCTCATTGGGAAGTGGGTTTGGTAGAAATCATTCATCCTACGCAAATCATAAACATCAACAAAACTCAAAACACTATGGTTGTACAAATCTTGAACAAAAAAATACATGATCACTTGGTAAATAATGATCCTGAAATCTGGAAAGAAGACCCTGAAGATCCAGACATGAAAGGATCATTCAAAAAGTTAGTACCAGATCCTAAATCTACTAGTCCTACTGTCTATTCTCAGATTACCCTGAGAATTCCTACAGGATATTATTTTAGTCCTGAACATTTGGTGGACACAATTAGAACCCAGTTTGCACGGCAATTTAGCCAAGCCATATCAGCAGCCAATAAATTTGTAAGAATTGCTTACCATGCTTTGGCATGACGTTTAATTGTCCAATTTTTCAAAGAGAGAGGGCAACTCCTTACTGAGAAAGATAAAAGTTTACCTTTGGAAGAGAGAAAATACTTGACCATTGAATTTTGCTCTGGAGTGTTTGGTATTTTGGGTGGAAATAAAGATTTTACCGCTGAAAGTGATTTAGAGTTTGGAACCAACGTAGAATTTGGACATAAATTTAAACATCCTATCGAATTGAATGGTGGACTGAATTTAATGTTTGTGTACTCCGATGTGGTGGAGTACAACGTGGTGGGACACACATCTGCTCCGTTACTGAGAGTCATTCCTTTCAAATTGGATATTGGTGGTGGTGGTGGTTCTAGTGTTACTGTGGACGAAGAGGGTGGAAGTACTACCACTAGTAATGCTAGTATTGGTGGCAACACCTTTCACGTTCACCGTGAATTTGTACATCCTCATTATCTTCCAGTCAGTAAATCGTATTTTGACAGTGTCCAGATTAGCATAAAAGGAGATTTAGGACAAAGTGTACCATTCATTGACCAAGGAAAAGTCACGGTGAAACTACATTTTCGAAAAAAACAAGTTCTCTAACATTCCTCAAAAAAATGTATCCAGTGTACCAAGGAGTGGCTCGACAACGAGGACATGGTTTAGGAGATATGTTAAAATCAGCCTTTAGGACGGTAGCTCCTATTTTGAAACCGATGGTGTCTCGAGGATTTCATGCCTTAAAAGATGCCGCTTTGACACAAGGAAAAGAATTTTTGCAGAACGTCCTCATCGACAAACAAAATCCTAAAGAAGCCTTTTTGAGAGCAGGCAAAAATGTGTTGATGACTACTGGTAAAGATCTTTTAGGTCTCTGAGAAAATCCTATAAATACGCTTCACGCTTCAGACTCTGGCATTACTTCACAGCAGCAAGGACAAGGTAGAAAGAGACGACGACCTCAAAATCCTTTCAAAGTTCATAAAAGAACACACGACAGTAGTACTTCCAGAAAAAATAAGAAAAGAAGAAGAACTGGTAGAGAATTAGACGTATTTGATTATTAAACTGTGAAAATGATGCACCGAGATTCTTGCGAATGTACCAAGTCCGAACTAGATCTGTTTTCTATGCGTCCCACCATGATGACGATGCAAGAATCCCAATGGGTGGAATTTCATCCTGTATCGTCTTTGACGGATTCAGCTCCTATCTAATTTGATATCAAAGGACAAACCGAAGATTACATCGATCTGAATAACAGTTGCTTGTACCTGAAACTGCTAGTACAAAAAAGTGACAACAGCCTTCCTGTGGAAGCTTCCCTAGTAGCTCCCGTCAATAATTTCTTTCATTCTTTGTTCAGTGGAATAGATTTGTACTTGAATAACAAACTGATCAGCAGCAGTTTGGATACTTACCCTTACCGTGCTTATTTGGAAAATCTCTTGTCGTACGGAAAAGATGCCAAAAACACTCATCTGGATGCTTCTGTGGTCTGGAAACCTGACACCGCGGGTGCCTTCAACGACATATCCCCGTCAGTAGGGGCGAGGATTGACCAGACTGATGATGCTGCTCATAAAATAATTCCAGCAGATCCCCATAATGTGGGATTTAACGAACGCCGAAAGAAAATCAGAGGGAACAGTTTAGAACTGATGGATCGTTTGCATTTGGACATGTGGTTGCAAGACAAGTATTTGTTGAACGGAGTAGATGTACGTCTGAGACTAAATCGCAGTAGTGCCGCTTTCCATTTGATAGCTTTTTCTAACGAGTGGAAAACCATCATTCAACAAGCCAAACTTTATGTGCGACGTGTAGAAGTCTTACCCAAAGTAGCTAACGACATCAGTCAAACCTTGAGCAGAACCACTGCAAAGTATCCTCTTAGACGCGTGGAAGTGAAAACCTTTACTGCAGCCGCTGGACTCCGATCCATAGTCGAAGATCACATCTTCCAAGGACAGCTCCCTAAACGTTTGATCATTGGTATGGTTTCTAATGCAGCCTTCAACGGAAACATCACTCAGAATCCATTCCAGTTTGAACACTTTAACGTCACCAAGATAGATGTCAGTCGAGATGGCAAGACCTTGTGTACCAGACCTTTTGAACCTCACTTTGGTGGCGAGAGAAATTACTTACGATCTTACTTGACCCTGTATGAAGCCACAGGACAGTTAGGCCGCGACAGTAGCCACGGCATTACGTACGAGGATTATGCAGGAGGGTATGCCTTGTGGGGATTTGATTTCACTCCGGACCAAGACAGCGATGAAGGACATTTCCACCCTATAAAATCAGGCCCCCTTCGTGTGGAACTTCAGTTTGGTCAAGCTCTAACCCAGACAGTGAACGTCATCTTGTATGCAGAATTTGATAACACTCTAGAGATCGTTTGAGAGAAGTCATTGTAGACTATTAGAAGAAAAAAACAAAAGATGCAGAACGTAGAACCTATGGAGATAGTAGATGAGGGTTTTTGTGAAGTGATTCAACAGTCACCAACTACCACAAAGGATAATGATAATGATGAAGTCATTCATTTAGTACCTCAAATAGAAGAAAAAAAAGAAGAAGAAGAAGAAAACCATTCCGTTCCTGTGTTTACTGGATTTATGGCTTGTCGATGGCCAGAACACGAACAACAGTTAGTGACCTGTTATGCTCAGGAATTGAGTCCAATCATTAACAGTCTGATTAAAGAACAATGTTATGGATGTCAAAACGATCATCCCAGTCAGATACAACACGACAAATGTATGATGTTGACAGGTGAAGAACAATTGGATGAATATTTGGAAACGGCCTGGACACAACTCTCAGATGAACACGGGTTGACACAGTGGTATAAAGTCTTACAGACTTCTTCTTTTCCTCCACTTACTTCTCTGGAGATCAAACGGATCGAAGGACTCATTCATCAGAGTGCAGAACCTATCCGACGTGAATATTCCTGGAATTACAAGACAGATCAATTCAAGCATAAAGTCAGGTGTGAATTGATAGTGAGTTATTTCCATTGTTGAAGACAAAAAAAATGGATACCAGGGAACTTTATTACTTATTGAATCGTAGTTCCTATACTTCTTCTTGGAATCCTGTGGTATGTGCTAAAGATGAACTACCTCATCGTAAACCAAAAAACGTTCATGCTTATGTCATCAACACTGACGACAGTCATCTACCAGGAACCCATTGGATTGCCGTGTACTTTCCCAACGATCACTGTGGTGTGGAATATTTTGATTCTTATGGATTACCTCCTTTGGAAAAAGACATCATCGAGTTTATGAGAAGAAATGCCGTCTCGACTCGATTCAATAATGTGAGACTACAAGGATCAGATTCTATGGTGTGTGGACAATATTGTGTTCATTATCTTCATCAACGCAGTCTTGGATATTCCTTAGAACATTTACTGACTTATTTTGATAGTGACTATGTTCGAAATGATGCTAAAGTACAACAATGGTTTTGTCAACGTTATGGTTATCTCTTGTCTTTAGCTCACCATCGTAGTGTACATCAAAATGATGATGTCGATGTAGAAAGTTTAACATTTACTTTACCTTCCCAACGTTGTCAACCTTGTAAATATGTTCCTGTTTGAAAAAAAATTTATGGTTGAATAGTTAGTTTTTTTAATGTTGGAATAGTTCTTGTTGAATAAACAATTTTGTGAATTGTTGAAAAAAAAAAAGTTGTGTGGTTTTATATTGAATTTGAAAAAAATAAGGAATATGTTCTTTCTTTCTTTCTATCGATCTAAAAAAAGTTAAAAACCTTTTTTTCCCTCTATTCTCTATTCTCTATGATCTCCCTGTCGATCTGAAAAAAACCTTACCATGTTTTCCTTCACGTCCGAACTTCTAATATATTAAAAACCACGTCTTCACCGGTTAAGCTATCTAGTTTTTTTATTCAACCAAGATGAACAACGTCGAAATCATCAGACAAGTTAAAGTGCATTTAGAGGTGGCCTGGCACCTCCTCCATGACTTAGAGAGAAAAAGGAGAGGGAAAGGAAAATTCCCATCAAATCGTACTGGATGATGGAAGATTCCAATAAAGAAAATTGGAATCCTAAAATTTTGTCCCTCAATACCCAACCCTCCGCCATCTTGTCCCCCAAGAGGCCCATCCCAAAAATCTTGTCCCTATTTTACCCAAGCCTCCGCCATCTTGTCCCCCCAAGAGGCCCATCCCAAAAATCTTGTCCCTATTTTACCCAAGCCTCCGCCATCTTGTCCCCCAAGAGACCCATCCCAAAAATCTTGTCCTATTTTACCCAAGCCTCCGCCATCTTGTCCCCCAAGAGGCCCAAAAATCTTGTCCCCAAGTGCCCTCCGCCATGTTAAACGTCCATAGATTCCCCCAAGTGCCATCCCATTCCCTATAAACTTTTCACTTTTTCCCCCAAGTACCATCCCCATGTTAAACGTCCATAGATTCCCCCAAGTGCCACCCCCTAAAAATTTTCCCCCAGTACCCCCCCCCCCCCCCCTGCTTGTAGGAAATGACGGTGAAATTCTGACTCTTTCTTGGCTAGAAAATTGGTAGGTATATAATAAAAATGGATAAATGGAAATGAAGTGAATTTAATGAATGCTGCACTAACTGGCGTTAAAAAGGGATTTTACATTTTGAAATGGATTCTTTTTTCAAAGGGGGGGGGGTGCGCAAAACATAAGTTTACTTGGTATTATGACCATGAAAGCTAAAGATTTTAATGGTTCCACGACACAGTTAACTGATGATGTGATATGATGAATAATGTTAAAGAATATGTTTATATTTATTTTTGCTGCATCATTATTCTCATAGTGTTAAGACGTGGCTACAAGCAAAGTTAATCATCAGATCAACATTTTTCTATGGCTTAAACATGCTTGTAGCTTATTGTTGTAAATATGTCCTGACTGCATAAACTGGTCTTTTACTAATTGTATTCACTATTCCAGTTTCTATTCTATCTTATCTGAAGACAGTGTATACAGCACTTTAAGTCAGTACACATAACCCCAAAACAATTAAGATGAATTGAATCTATAAATTTCAGTTGGATTTTATAGTTAACAAAATGATACATGAAACTTTAAATTATTACAATTTGTTGAATTTATAGCTTGACATACTGATAACTGGCAGCTTACTATAAGTCGATACTTATCAGCTCGTGCTGAAGATAAGGCATCTCTTCCTTTTTTTTCTAGAATTGTGGCGAATATTTATTAACAAATAGTTTCCTCTAATAATGTCCTTTTCTCGTTTATACAACTTTATAAGGCCATGAACTGGACTCATCAATGGAGAGATACAGTTAGTCCACTTTCGAAAAAAATAATGGTGCTTGTTTTCTGAAATACTTCACACAGTGGCATTTTCAAAAATATGAATATAACACAATTGTTCCTATCTCTACGTTGTTTCTATTTCGTCAGGGAGCTTATCACACACCTGTTTCAGTCTAGATGCTATCTTTGTCTCAAGGATTTATAACACACCTGTTTCAGTCTATATGCTATCTCTGTCTCAAGGAGTTTATGACAAACCTATTTCTGTCTCTATTGGCGCATCTATATAAAAAGTGTGCACACTTTTTTCAGTTCTTCTATAATTGCCGGTAGGTTAGAAAGGATTGGAAATGATCCAGACTGTGAATATCCTGAATTTCTTATCGAACTTTGTTCTCGAAGCTGGAGTTCTTGCAAAGTTTGCTCATATTTGTCACGATGGTGGTAATCTCTGTCCACTTTGTTTGGAAGTCATGCTCATTCATCTTTTTCGATGGATAATGCGCCAGTTCATTCCGCTCTGTACGCAAAGCTATTATGATTTGCTTCTCCTGCTGACTAAGTAAAGGATATATGTTATACAGAAGAGCAGATACAAGAGTAATATTATATTCATCTATATCTGTCTGTCCACTTTGAGGGAATATGATATCCACCTCAGTCAAGACCTTCCTCTTCTGAAGCTCTAGGATATCAGGCTCGTTGTTCTTCATGTACTCATCAAGCGTGCAGAGTGAAGTAGTGGTGTAGTAAAGTAATAACCTTCTGAGAACTTTGGATCCAACATCTAATTCCAGGGAAGAAAGTAGTGTGAACCGCTCTGTTGCATGAGCTGAATGCTGGGGTAACAAACTTTCAGGGACTGAAATATACTATTTTGGTTTAGACATGCTATCCTTATTCACAAACATTTTAGGAATCTATTGAAATGTTAAAAATCTCATTAGCCGAACTACAAGATTTAGTTTATAAAAGTATGATCGACTGCATGACATGTTCATTCCATTGCGACATCATGATGCTCTACCTGCCATACAGCCACACAAATTATTATATCATATCTGAACACAGTTCACAAGCAGCTATTAGAGCGCACCCTTGGGGCAACAATTACTTATGATGCAACACCAAAGCTAGGTCCATGTGCAACAGCAAAACAACTGTAAACATCATGATCCCGTCAAAATAGATTATTACATTGCACATGCTTCTTCAAAGATAAATGTGAAAGGTGAACCATTACAAAGTAGTAGAAAATGACCCATAATTCCGTATTGTATATAATGCAAGTAAATAATGTAGTGCTATATTTGCGCCTATGCAAACCTGTGTCCGATCCTAGAAGCTGGTAATTATTAGATTACAATCTTGTATTTGCGGATTCATTTTTTTTTTCATTTCTCCCGTAACCTTGCTGGTCGTAGGGGCGCCACTGATGACTTTGCGACAATCTCTCTCCATTTCGCCCTGTTCTCCAGTGCTCTTTGGGATTTTGCAAAGTCCATGCCTATTAACTCTTTGATATTGTCTTCCCATATCTTCTTCTGTCTGCCTCGTTTTCTCTTTACTCTCACTGTGCCCTGTAGAATAGTCTTTGACAGGGCAGCTGAGCGTGAGACGTGACCATACCATCTTAGTTTGCGTTTCTTTACAGTGGTTAGTAGATCTTCATAAGATCCAATTGCACCTTGGATTTTAGAACGCACCTCCGCATTAGATACGTGGTCTAAGTATGAGATTTTCAGGATCCTTCGATAACATCTCATCTCTAAGGCATGGATTCTTCTCTCTAATTCTGCTGTTAGGGTCCATGTCTCACATGCATATAGGAATATGGACATGACGAAGGAGAGCATAAGCTTGATCTTGGACCCAAGCGTGATGTTGCTGTCTTTCCAAATAGGCTTCAGCCTAGCGAGAGCAGCTGTTGTCTGCGCAATCCTGGAAAAAAAGTCAGGTTTTGAACCTTTATCAGAGGCGATAGCACCTAGGTACTTGAAGCTTGTTACTGTGCCCAGCTTCTGTTCATTCACACTTATTCCTTTTTGGATGCCACTCGGGTTGTTTGTCATTAGGTTTGTCTTTTAAGCGTTGATCTCCATCCCATATCTTAGTGATGCTTGATTGAGACGATTCACTAAGGTTTCCATTTCTTCTTCATCTCCTGCTAAGCCATCGATATCATCAGCGAAGCGCAGGTTGGTGATTGTTCTGTTTCCAACACTGACACTGCCCTCATAGTCTTCCAAGGCGTCGGGCATGATCCTTTCCAGGTAGATGTTGAAGAGAGTGGGTGAAAGAAGGCACCCCTGTCTGACTCCGACTGTGGTTCTGAACCAGTCTCATATGTTGCCATTGACGAGAACTGTACTAGTCGCCTTGTCATACAGGGTTTCTATAGTGCAGATTAGTTTTGCGTTTATGTTGTATATCCGCATGGTAGCCGACAAGGCTGCATGACATACCTTGTCGAAAGCCTTCTTGAAGTCAATGAAGACACGATAGAGGTTATGTTGATGCTGGAGATATTTTTCACAGAGGATTCTAAGATTGAAGATCTGTTCTGTAGTGCTACGTCCTGCTCTGAAACCTGCCTGTTCTTCCGCAATGATGTGCTCTGCTTGGGGTTTCAGTGTATTGAGGATGATCTTAAGCATAACCTTGCTTGGGTAACTGATGAGACTGATTGTTCGGTAGTTTTGGCACAGTTGTAGATTCCCTTTTTTAGGAAGAGTCACGATCAGAGACTGGGTCTATGGGGTGGGCCATTCTCCTGTTTGCCAGATTTGGTTGCAGATTGTTGTGAGGACATCTATCATGGAAGTTCCTCCTGCGTAAACAAGTTCTGCTGGTATATTGTCTACCCCAGCTGACTTCCCCTTCTTTAGCGCCTTTACTGCAGCCTCTACTTCATCCCTAAGGATCGGGTGGTCAACCTCTGTTGTGGTCAGTGGTACGTTTAGTACAGCTAGACCTCCAGAAGTCTCCTGGTTGTAAAGCTCCGAACAGTATTCCGTCCATCTGTTAAGAATGTCTTGGTTTTCTGTCAGACTCTTACCAGCCTTGTCCTGAATCGTATTAGATCTCCCTGTTTCTCTGTTGTCAGGTCTTTCACCAACTGGTATGCCCTTTTACTGTCATTCTGGTTCAGGCTTTTCTCCTTGCATTGGTCCTCTAACCAGCTTTCTTTATGCTCTTCTTAATCATGTTGTTAATCTCATTGTATTTTTTAGCTCCTTCATGGTCTCCGCGCTTACTCTTCAGTTTTCTCCTCACATCGCAGAGGTCGAGGATATCTGATGTGATCCAAGGCTTCTTTATTCTACGATGCTTGCCAAGGATCTCTCCGACTGTGTCTATTACTGCCTTGTTGAAGGTGATGATCAAGGAGTCTAGGTTAATTTCTCCATGTCCCAGAATTGAGAGCGGTGAAAATTTGCCTCCTATTGATGCTTCAAATGTTTGTGCCACGCTTGGATCTTTACGTTTTTCAAGATCGAACCTGATCCTAACTTGTCTTGGCTAATTGGTCTTGGTATATGCGGATATGAGGATGTAAATGGTGGTCCTATTGCTGGAAATTGAGTTTTACTGACAATACACCAGAGGAAACAGTAAAACGGATATTTGCGACAGTAATACCAGCATTAAAGTCCTCAAAACCTCCCCCACTTGACTTTAATCCTCTTTCTAAGACATTATTTTGAATAGTTTGTTCAAAATAGAAGAAAAAGTAATTTGTATGTGTTGCCACTTGCTCAGAAGAGGCTTCATGTCACATATGAATCAGTATTATTTACAGCATACCCTGAACTTTTACTACCGCAATACTTGATTTCTATCAGAGAGGTCATTACATGCACAGATGTGCGTTAATTGTATTCGAATTATTCCTAATTCAGAATAAGTGAATTGTTATAAAGTGTCAAGCTTCTTCCAACCCATTGACCACCCCAAATCATCATCTGCCAGATTATGAGTATGCTGTATAACACAATAAAATAATGTACAATACAAAAAAAAGTTTCCTTTTTAATTTACTCAAGAACATTAGTGACTCTTATAACGGAAGAAATGTTAGTGATTAATAGTGTATAATAATTAATGCTACTGAATACAGTAAATAATTTATAATTATATTCAACGCAAATATTTATTGTGTTAATCTTCTACTTTCTTCACAAAAGATTTTATACAGATATCAAAGCATGAAGTAATAGCTTTCAAATTAGCAAACTTTCTGAATATGACGATCAAGTTAAAGTAAACAAAAAGACAAGTGGCAAGCATACCATTTAAGAGAAATATTTCGTTTAACAAAATAAAATTAATTTGAAAGAGTAGAATTTTATGTTTATGTATATTTATTGCAAGAAACAGCTGGTTCTAACGCTAAAACTCATCTCAGAATTAAATTTATGTATAGGAAACACTGTTCACAAGGTTTAAAAGAATGTGAAGTATAAATACTCACTCTGTCTCTTGTCCTCCTCCTGAATAAAGGAATGTAATACAGAAAGAAAAATGACCAGAACATATGATTTGCTCTATGCTAGAAAGATAAAAAACTGAGCTTAAATCAAAGTACTTTGAGCTCAGAAAATAATTTAGTGATATCAGGAACATGGTAACCAATTACATGCATTGTGTCATTGTTTTGAGGAAACAGGCAGCAAGTATACATGGGAACCTATCATAAATGAAAGGCAGTAAATCCATATAAAATAAACACTTCAACCAGAATAAATGCTATCAATAACACTGTGTATAAATTATAAATTAATGAATACAAATCACTTCTGTAGGCTCAATGCTCTCAAAATATTTAAGTTACCCTCCCCCCCCCACGCACACACACATCTTAAAATAGAATTATATATTTGTGCTATGGAAGATAATCCAGTTCTTGTAAAGGCAGACAATGAATCTGCAATTAATATTTTTGTATTTCATATATATATATATATATATATATATATATATATATATATATATATACATACATACATACATACATACATACATACATACATACATACATACATACACACATACATACATATTCATAGATGAAAATATTGCAATACTGAATTTCATTTTTTTTTTCGAGAAGTCTGAATTTTATGGGAAGCTTGCAATCTTGAAACTCTATGCATAATATCAATTTCTTATTTGATTGTTCTTACTCTTAAGAGAATGTTAGCTAAAATGTATCTTTTATTGTGTGGTATACAACATTTTATATTAATCTGCTTGATTTGCACTATTGGTACACATCTGATTATAGTATCTTTCAAATGGTAGGTTTTGAAGCTCACTGTGACAATTACATTTACAATGGTAATATCCACAATTGTGTTTTACAATGTAGTCATTTTCGTTACTTAAAATAACTGTTCAGTAATGTGCTCAGGCAAGGAAACTCAATTACCTCCCAAAATCCTAAAAGTTCTGTCGACTCCACGCAGTGAGCAAAGTATTGATTGAATGCAGGCCTTCATTGGTCAGTGGTGAGGACTCTTTGCATTTAGGGCAGATCTCAAACTCAGAACCTGGGCACAAACAGTCTGAAATCTCAGACAGCGCATTGAACAGGTAGTCCCTTATAGTCATACACAGCGGGAGCTCGGGATTCCGTCCTTTTCGGGTGAATCGGATCACAGTGGCCTGGATGACAAAGTCATTTAATGATAGAAGCAGTTGTTGTTGCTCATCAAGTTTAAATACACAAAGTCCTCGAAATAGGAGATATGTGTTTCCTTCCTTCGCTGGCTCCCATTTAGACAAGCATGTAGCAAGAAGGCGGTGGAACACTCCGACATGGATGAACTTACTCTTGGACCAGAAACATAGTGTAGATGTCTTGGTTGTATCTTTATTTTGTTGTAGTTTCTTCATGTCATCAGGTGTAGCTGTGCTAATCATACTGGGTACCCAGTAGTACTCTTCCTGAGTTAATTAAAAAGTTATTAAGAATATAATGATACAATTTCAATGGAATTATCAACCACATTCCATGTCAAATTATCGTAAATATTGAAAGTTTATTTAAAGCAATACAACTTCATAAATAGTAAGTAAATATGCCAAAATTGTTGTCCCAGTCAACACTAGACTGAGGACTGGATATCGCAGTGCTAGCATGCTTACTTTGCTTCTCTGTAGTATACGGTTCAATACCATACTCAGATATGTACAAGTGTTGGTAGCCACCCGTCTAAGATCAGTGATTATATCCTTTTTAATCTAGTTTCCTCCACTAGAAAGGACCATATTACATCAATATCTGAGCTGTGAAGAATGTATTCGTATAATTTAGAAGAACTGACGTGCAATCGATCCTAAATACATAAATCTTAGTTAACACTTGCAAATTTTTAGTAAAGATACAACAAATGTATAGCGGGAAGTCATTAAAATTTATACACAAATTTAATATCATCCTGCCTTCATTGGTTCCCAACGAATTGAGATAAATCATTCTTTAATCCAATAAAAACATCTTTTAGAAACAATAAGATAAAATATTTTCAGATTGTTGCTAAAAGAGCGAAGACAAAATTTGTGTTACAGACTAATAATAGCATTTGCTCAAATTTACAGCTTTTGATTTAAAGTCATACATATGACAGTCTTGTATCTGGACAGTATGAACCTAAGTAAAAGTAAAACAAGACCAAATCATCTTACATGAATGCATAGGTATCATGATAGTTTATGTTATGATTACGATAATGATGTTATGATGATGATATATTCTTTATTATCCAGATTATAGCAAAGAAAAGGCCAAAGACCATCGTCATCATCATGTGTAACAATATGAGGGTACGGAAAAATGATGATTCTGAGTTGAAAACTTCTCGTCGTTTTCATTCGAGCTACGTAAGCTCTGATACTTATAGCAGCTATTCCTTGCTCGTTACAAATCAACGCTAAGGAACTACAGGCCCTGAAAAGTCCATACAAGTTAAGAAACACAGTAAGAACAAAATTCTGTTGAATGGTTTGGTAATGTCTTCTGTGAAACCTGAAATATGGTTATTCTGATGCCTGAAACACAGTATCTCTGATGCATAATCAGCAAGATATCAAAGCGAGATAATAATAATAATAATAATAATAATAGTCATCATCATCATAAAACTCCATATCCTTATTTGCACAATAAGTTTTGAATATTTTTATTTTACGTAATCAAGCTTGTTGTTTTTACTTTTGCTGTTCCTGCTAATGTTGATGCTACTGATATTGCATTTTTTTAAATGTACAGCAGCTATTGCACCTTCTTAACTAAACGGTTTAGTAGATTTGCACAATTTGAATTGTAGGTCATCGTCAGACTGTAAATGTATATGTAACATTAATCTCTTTGAGAAAACAAGAGACTCCCGTTTTAACGAGCCTGCTTTTATCAGAAGGATATTTCATTTGCAAGGAGTATATTAACAAATGAAGATATGGTATTTGTTTGTTTGAAGAATAGGAAAATAATCTTAAACAACCCTGTTTATGGAGGCTATACAGTTCTAGAAGTAAGTTTCTTACGTACGACTTCTATTATAAGAAACGATAGAACAAATATGGCGATACATTGAAACTTTCAATGACTGATTAAAATTCTTTTTGCATTAATGCTGAAGCGGATAACTTTTACAATGACATGAAACAAAATATTCAGTTTAATGACGCAAGTGATTACAAAAGTGATAACATATATTCAGTGCTATTAGTTAACAAGAAAGTTGTTGGATTGTTCAAAGATTATATGAATGGTATTCCAATACAAGGCGTTGGTGGTCTTAGTAGCAAGCGGTATGTTTTAAGGACTGACACCGGTGAAAATATATGTAAAGGTATAAACAAACCCGTTCTTAAAAAGAATCTAAAATTAGACATGTAAAAAGATACCTTATTTAACCAAACTATAAATCATCAATACATTAATTTAATTAGTTCATATAATTACAAAATATATAATATCACAATAAGCAAAGTTGCTATTTCACCATATGATGATAAACGTTATTTGCCGGATAACATGAATACTTTACCTTATGGTCACTATTCTGTATTAACCAGATAGTTAATCTATTAAAATAGTCAAAACAGTCCTTTTACATACATTTTATTATAAGAACTAAAAATGTGATAAATACAAGGGTTCTTGTCATCTTGTTATGATTAAATAATTCAGGGTGAAATAATGTATCAGCCAGTCTGTATGGCCTAGTGTTTTACGTGGGTATCCTTACAACGTAATCGTCTCTAGGGTAGAACAAATTCATTAGGAATGTGAATTATGCATGGGTGAATACTCGTTATCATAAATGAAAAATTATAGGTGGATCAGTACTAGGAAATGTGTTTAATGCATTAAATGGGGCTTTTTCAAGTCCAATAAAGATTTTAGCAAGCAAATTACCAACGAAATATAAAGAATGGTTTGGCAAAGAACTAAATTTCGATAAAATTATTTTTCAGTAAAGATTAAGGATATTAATAAATTTAGAAATTTAAATAATCTATGTGTTAATGTTTATAGATATGAAAATGCTTTATATCCATTATATAAAAGTAAATTTAAAAATAAAACGGTAGGCATCATTAATTTATTATCAATATTAGAAGTAATTAAAGAAGAAACAAACAACTTCTATATTTGGATAAAGAATAGTTCCAGATTATTACATAAAATCTGATTAAGGTAACAAAAATATGTTTGTCTTTATTGCCTAAACTTTTTTGGTAATAATAATTTACTAGAGAGTCCAATCGAAAAGAATAAAGGAATGAATGTAACAGGTCAAAATATGGTATCAAAGAACATAATTTACTTTATTTCATTTTAAAAATGATCAAAAACACGTGCCTCTTCCATTTGTAACATATGCTTCTTTTGAGGCTGTAAAACAAAGAAAATTCAGGTAATAAAACAGAAATAATTGCAAAATATATACAATGCCCTTTTGTTATATATTTGTATAAAGTGATGGAAATATCACGAAAATAAAAATATAGAGGTAAAAGTGCTATTAGAAAGTTTATAAAAAAATCTTCAATATACAACAGAAACTATCGATATGATTTTCAAACAAACAGCAAAAATAGTAAAAAGGAAAGAGGATAAAAATATTATAAATATGAAAGACATATTTTGGTTTTACTAGTGAAACTGGATTATCACGAGCTGTGCAATACTACACACTGCTTTTATGAACTGAACGCTGTTTGTAGTCATTTTGGATATCGGGATACCCCGTACATGACACGTAAGGTTTTCGCATACATTGTGGTAAACCGATGTCGGGATTTCGCATACGTGTGTGCTATGCCGATGTCAGGCTTTCGCATACGGATGTCGAATTTTGGGATACAGTGAATCGAGTAGTGATATATGGAACAATTCTAGGTCCACATTGTCATAGTATGCTATGTATTTTGTTACCCTCTCCCAAGCTGCCTTGTGTCTACGTCGCGGAGAGGAGAAACTAGCCAATGTGGTAGGCTAACTTGAGGCAGCAATGAACACATGAATATATGAATAGAAAAAGCTCAAGACAAGGATATAACATAACTCACAATGAATATATATATATAGTATAGACAGTATATATATATATATATATGGTAAAGTGTTAAAAGCTCAACGTATCAATATAAAATTGCTCACAATGAAATTATATATGTAAAGTGAATATGACCACTATTAATTATACTATTATAGTATGTCTTATATCTAAACGGTACTTTGCATATTCCCGAGATTAGTTTCCAAAGTTCGCCTGGTTTGTTTGTCTGTAATTCTTGTGAGTTTGTACATCTTCTGGAAATACGACAGTAGCATTTAGGGCCAGAGGTTCCTTACAGATGTCGTTTACATTTCTTATGTCACCATCTTCGTTTATGATGGAAGGAAAGGGATAGTACAGTGGTAGTTTTCTCTCCATGATTTGCAGAGGTTCCTTAACGATATCGTTTACATTTCTTAAGTCACCGCCTTCGTCTATTATAAAACACACATATTATATTTTACATTATATTATTAAATTCGACGAGCACACACGTATTATATATATATATATATATATATATATATATATATATATATATATATATATATATATATTATGTCTTATGTCTAAACGGTACTTTTCATTTTCCTGAGATTAGTATCCAAAGTTCGTCTGTCTTCTGTGCCTGTAATTCTTGTGAGCTTGTATGTCTTCTGGAAAGCTGACAGTAGGCTTTTCGGCCAGAGATGCCTTAACGATGTCGTTTACATTTCTTATGTCCCCAACCTCGTCTATTATAATACCACACACGCACGCACACACGTATTAAAATGTATTATATTATAGACAATCTTCCTTGTGAGATCCTCCTCCACATACAGCCAGCCTCATCGTGGTGTGGAGCTGAACACCCATTATGATTGGTGGCCAATGGGTGTTAAATGACAACTGCTATATACTAGAGTGAAAACTTGTGACGCTTGGACTTAGAAAATTTTCATATGGTTCAACGATAGTGGTGAAAACTGGGGGATACGTAGTCTCTGTGGACTTCGAAAATTTCTGCCTCGGTGTAGAGCTGTGAACAAATCCTAAGTCCAAAACTTCGACGGGTTATAATGAAAGTACTAAGATGATTTTTTGATAGGGTTCAATTATAGCTCTTTATTATTTATACTTGATTGAAAACTGGTGACACGTGGTCATAGGTTTTACTCAAGTATATATCGAATGATACCAATAACTAAAATCTATCACTTAACTCTACGAAATTTTTCCAAGTCCAAACTCTGGACGTCTATAATAATAATACTAATAATATTAATATTTTCTAGCTATCATTGAGTTGCATGAAACTTGTCGAAGTATAATAATATATAACTAAAGCTAGCTATGTCCAAAACTATGAGTAAACACCTGTGACAAAGTAGTGAAAGGGTACCGGTTAGATCTAATGGTATATTACCTCCCCTTAACAAGTACCTACTTTGCTCTGTGACATTTCGACAATACGGGTAGTTGAATACCAATTCGTGGTTAAAGGGTACCGGTTAGAACTAATGATATGTTACCTCCCCTTGACATGTTCGGTTTTAATGAAAGTACGACGATAACCGTCTAGGTTTTGGACTTTGAAATAATTTCTAAGTCGATCAGTTTCATAAGTTTGCATCAAAGTCGTTAATTGAGAAATTAATTACTTACTTAATTCCACGCATGAATGTATTATAAGTGACTGATGAAAATATTACAAAGCAAAAAAGTAACTAAATCGGACTTACCAATATCACGGCTCGGAAACTGCAAAAGCAAAAATAGTTCCATAAAAAAGGCCAACTGCTACTAACAGTGTTATTAATTGTCATGAATGATCCTATAATGAATAAAGTCAATATGACACAAATCCAAGAATGTTCTTTGATTTAGAATGAATAAAACACATGAAACAGAATAAACTTAGTCAAATACTAAAGTCCAACTACATAAAGCACAGTAGTATTCTCATTAACGATCCTTGAATGATGCACAAATCGAACAATTCTCCTTGAATGACAGTCGCTAGAACACATGATACAGAACTAAAACTGATATCCTTTTAAAGAACTTTTGATCAACCTTGCACGTGGTTAGTAATTTTTCATTATATACTAAAGATACTAATGGGAAGTGATTACCAATGGGAAGCGAGCGTAAAACAAGAATTAATGGTTTCACAGTATTGCCCAAGTCATATGTCATATAATAACACCCGATTGTTTGACGTTCGCCAGGAGTAAATTTCCCGGCAGACACCAAACTGGTCAATTAACACATGTGAAATTATAAACTAGCAACAGGAAAAAAAAAGAAATATATATATATATATATATATATATATATATATATATATATATATATATATATGATGTATTTTCAAACTAGTATAGCTACTACTATTAGAGAAAATAATAATAATAATAATACTAATAATAATATTAATAATAATAATAATAATAATAACAATAATAATAACGATAACATGAATGAATGAACACAAATTTACTTGCCATATGTAATAAAGGGCGTATTAGTTAGTTGTTAGTAGGTAGATTTTCATATACACAAATAAGTCACAGAAATCTCTAACCTAAACGGATTAATATACCCACTAACACGTGATAGCTATCTAAATATGGGTGATGGGACCTTATATGAATATAAGGCACCAAAGGAATAAGGTGATCACAACCTCAAAAATGTCGGGAAAACCAGACATTCGACTAGACAATACTGACCAACTATGCGAAGATATTTTGGTCAATATTGTCACTAAATATAGTTCTATTTCTAGTCGGAACCCACCCACGGAAAGGTCTTTCATTGCGAACATTATGATACGCACTAACACATGATATCTATCTAAATAAGGCGATGAGATCTTATATGAATATAAGGTACCAAAGGAATAGGGTGATCACAACCTCTGAAATATCTGGAAAACCCGACATTCGGCTTGACAACGATGACAAACTATGCGAAGATATAGGCGCATTTTGATATCTTCTAGCAATCCATGGTGTACCGTAGGACCACATACCACTGCTTATGGTTATACTTTTTCCGTTCGTTTTAGAGTGGTTAGAGAGGTATGATGCACGGGGATGGAAATTTAGTATCCCCCTAAAAGTGTACAATACTAGATAAAAAGATAATGGTTATACTTTTGGTTATATGGTGCCATGTAAGTTTAGATATCCCCAAAAAGGCATACAAAACTAGATAAAGGCAAAATTGTATAATCTTGATAATATCGTGCCAAGTAAGCTTAGTTTACCCACAAAGGCATACAAAACTAAATAAAGGCAATATGGTATAATCTTGGTTATATGGTGCCAAGTAAGCTTAGGAATCTAAAAAGGCATACAAACCTAAATAAAGGCAAAAAGGTATAGTCTTAGTTATATGGTACCTAAAAAGTTTAGGTATAACAAAAGAGGATGCAAAACCAGACACAGGCAAAAAATGAATAATCCTGGGTCCAAGTAAGTTTAGGTACTCCAAAAAGGCTCACAGAACTAGATAAAGGGCAAAAGGGATATAATCTTGGTTATATGGTGCCAATTAAGTTTAGGTATCCCAAAAAAGCCATAGAAAACAATATAAAAGCAAACAAGGGTATACGTTTGGTTATATGGTGCCAAGTAAATTTAGGTATCCTAAAAAGGCTTCCAAAACAAGATAAATGGCAAAGAGGGTATAATATTTGTGATATGGTACCAAGTAGGTTCAAGTATCGCTTGAAAAGACATGCAAAAATGATAAAGCGAAAAAGTTTATAATCTTGGTTATATAGTGCCAAGTAAGTAGAAAAGTAGATAAAGGCAATATATGGTATAATCTTTGTTATATTGTGCCGGGTAAGCTTATGTGTCAACAAAAAGGCATACAATTCTAGATAAAGACATAAAGAGTATAATCTTATTTACATGGTGCCAAGTAGGTTTATGCATCCCAAAAGGCATACAAAACAAAACAAACGCAACAAGGGTATAATCTTGTTTATATGGTGCCAAGTAAGTTTAGGAATCCCCCAAAAGGCATACAAAACTAGATGAAAGTAAAATGGGTGTAACCTTGGTTATATGGTGCGACGTAAGTTTAGTTTTTCCAAAAAGGAATACAAAACAAGATAAAGGCAAAAACAGTATACTCTTGGTTATAAGGTGCCAAATAAGTTTAGTATCCCAAAAAGGCATACAGAACAAACAAAATGCATAAAGGGTATAATTTGTATATGGTGCCAAGTAAGTTTAGGAATCCCCCAAAAGGCCTACAAAACTTGGCAAAGACAATAAAAGATATAAGCTTGGTTATATGGAACAAAGCAAGTTTCGGTATCCCCAAAGAGGCATACAAAACTAGATAAGAGCGTAATGGGTGTAATCTTGGTTAAATTTAGGTATCTCAAAAAGGCACAAACGACTAGATAAAGGCAATAAAGGTTGTAACCATGGTTATACGGTGCCAACTAAGTTTAAGTATCACAAAAGTCATCCAAAACTAAAGAAAGACAAAAAGGATATAATCTTGGTTATATTGTGCCACGTTAGTTTAGGTATCCCCAAACATGCATACAAAAAGGATAAAGGCAAACAAGGTTACAATCTTGATTATGTGGTGCCAAGTAAGTGTAGGTATCCCTAAAAGGCATGCAAAACTAGATAAAGGCAATAACAGGTATAAAATCTTGCTTATATAGTTTAATTACCAACAAAATGGGATACAAATCTAGATAAAGGCAAAAAAGGTATAATTTTGGTTATATGGTGCCAAGTACGCTTAGGTATCCGAAAGAGGCCGTAAAAACTAAGTAAGGACAAAAACGTAATCTTGGTTATATGTTGCCAAGTAAGCTTAGGCATTCTAAAAAGGTATACAAAACTAGAGAAAAGGGAAAAAGGATATAATCTTGTTTGCGCGGTGACTAGTAAGTTTCTGTATAAAAAAGGCATACAAAAATAAAGAAAACGACAGAAAGTGTATAATCTTGTTTATATGGTGTCGATGAAATCTAATATCCCCATAAAGACGTACTAAGCTAGATAAAGGCAAAAAGGGCGTAATCTTGGTTATATGGTGTCAAGAAAGTGTAGGTGTCCGAAAAAGGCATACAAAGCTAACTAAATCCAGAAAGAGTGTACTTCTGGTTATATGGAGCCAAATAAGTTTTGGTATCCCCAAAAGGGAATACAAAACCGGATAAAGGCAAAAAAGATATAATCTTGGTTACATGGTGCCAAGTTAGTTTAGGTATTTTAAAATAGCATACAAAACAAGATAAAAGTCAAAAAGCATATAATCTTGCTTATGTGGTGCCAAGTAAGTTAAGGTATCAAGAAAAAGGCATGCAAAACTATATAGAGGCAGAAAGGGCATAATATTGGTAATATGGTGCCAGGTCAGATTAGGCATCCCAGATAGGATTACAAAACTACAGAAAGGCAAAAGAGCGTATAATCTTGGTTATATGGTGACAAGTAAATGGACGTGTCTCCAAAATGGCATAGAAAACTAAATAAAGGCAAAAAGGGGATAATTTTGGTTATATAATGCCAAGTACGTTTAGGTTGCCCCAAAAGGGTGTACAAAGCTAGATAAAGACAAAAAGGGTATAACCTTGGCTATATGGTGCCAAGTAAATTTCGATTCCCCAAAAAGGATAGAAAACAAGATAAAGGCAAAAAGGGTACAATCTTGGTTATATGGTGCCACGTAAGTTTAGGCATCCCAAAAATTATTATAAAAGTAGAGAAAGACCAAAAAGTGAATAATCTTGGTTATACAGTGCCAAGTAAATCTAGGTATACTAGAAAGGCATAGAAAACTAGATAAAAGCAAATGGTTATGATCTTGGTTATATGTTGCCAAATAAGTTTAGGTATCCTTAAAAGGCATACAGAACTAGAAAGAGGCAAGAAAGGGTATAATTTTGGTTTTGAAGAATTAATGAGAAAGTATGTATTTTCAATGATGACACGAATATCTAAGAGTAAGAATTGTATTTTGAAATTTTTGTGGAACTATGATATTCGTTTAAATTACCAGATTATAGATAGATGTAACAAATTACTCTTTAACTATCTGACATAATTTTGTTCCTAACACCGACAGACACATTCTGTACTTGTAGATGGGCCTGTATATTTGTACATAAGTCACCTATAAACTTTTATGTTTGTAATACTTCTATATTTTTATATTTTAATTTAGATGTGAGGAGCATGCAGTCTGAAATAAAGAATTCTTATCTTATCTTATATGGCGCCAAGGAAGTTTAAGAATCCCCCCAAAAGCATACAAAACTAGATAGCGGGAAAAAAAACATAATCTTCGCTATCTGGTGCCAAGTAAGTTTAGTTATGAATAAAAGGCATAAAAAAATAAATACACTCAAAAAGGTACAATCTTAGTTCTATGTTGCCAAGTAAGTTTAGGCATTCCAAAAAGGATTACAAAATTAGAGAAAGACAAAAAGGGTATAATCTTGATTATATTGTGCCAAGTAACTTTAGTTATCCCCAAACAAGCATACAAAACCAGATAAAGGCAAAAAGGATATAATTATGGTTATATGGTGCTAAGTAAGTTTAGGTATCCCCCAAAACGCATACACAACTAGATATAGGCAAAGCGGACCTAATCTTGTTTGCATGGTGCCAAGTAAGTTGACTTATTCGCAAAAAGGCATACAAAAACAGATTTAGGCAAAAAGGTAATAAGTTTGGTTATGTGGTGCCAATCAAGTTTAGAAATCCCAAAATGGATTACAAAACTAGAGAAAGACAAAAAATAGTATAATTTTTGGTCATAAAGTGCCAAGTCAGTTTAGGTATCCCAAAAAGGCATACAAAACTAGATAAAAGCAAAAAGGGTAAAAGCTTGGTTAGATGGTGCCAAGAAAGTTTAGGTATCCCCAAAAAGGAATACGAAACTAAAGAAAGTCAAAAAGGGTTTAATCTTGGTTATATATTGCCAATGCCAAGTAAGATTAGTATCCCCTAAAGGCATACAAAATTAAATAAAGACAAAGAGATTATAATCGTGGTTATATCGTGACGTGCAAATTTCGCTATCCCAAATAGGCATAGAAAGCTAGATAAGGGCAAAAACGGTATACTCTTTGTTATATGGTGACAAGTACGTTTAGGCATCCCCAGAAAGGCGTGCAGAACTGGATAAAGTAAAAAAGGGTATAATCTTGGTTATACGGTGCCAAGTTAAATTTAGGTATCCCTAAAAGACATAGAAAACTAAATAAAACCCAAAATATAGTATGTCCTGAAAATTCTTTTTAAAAATAATTTAAAACTGTATTTCATAGAATTTCAAATCGGATAAACTGTACTATATAATCTGTTAATACAAACCGGAAAGTATTTTTTTATTTTATTTAAATTGCGGGTTATAAAATCTGCTTGAGAAACTTTAATATTTAATGTTGTTACACCCTTAGAAGCTAGGTTTACATGGAAAGAGTAACAGGTTCTGGGGAACAGATTGGACTATTAGATACTAGGGCTCTTAATAAAAGAATGGTTCATTTATGGCTAATATCCTTGATCAACCATCAACTACACCTGAAGCCTTAAAATAAAAACATGGAATCCACATTCTAAAATACAATATATAGCTTGCTTTTTACATGAACTATCAACAGTAAACCTATTGAGAGAAGTCTTTCAAAATAAACAAGGTATAGTCATTAAAATGGATAGTTTACTTTAGGATTAAAACATTTATTTTCAACAGCACTTCTTAGAAAAGGCCTTCTACGTAGGATGGTATATTGTAAATGTATGTACCAATCTCAAATCATTTAAGTGTTAAATGTGGATCACAGTGATCTTCTTTGGTTGTAATGGTGCAGAATTAACATCGATTCTTCCAATGATTACGTTTCGTGACTCAACATTGAACAATACCTGACAAATAACCTTAGAACATAAAAGTCAATTAAAGTCACTGAAATGCAATAAGAGTCCCTCGAAGGAATTGACTCTTTACTGGGTGAAAATAATTTTCAGGAATTCAACATAAGACCATTTTTGCCTTCTAACTGCCGAGTGTTGAAATTGGCTGCTGTGGTAGATATATTGGATGTCAGAATGGCACCACTTTTAACAGGACATAGTAGACATCATTATAAGTCTTTTTGGTGAAAACCTATGTTAATATGAAAATCCATTCTGAGGGAGTAGTGACAGCAAGATTTTCAAGACAGCCATCATGGCAGCCATACTGGATGTACGATTAGCATCAATTTTCATTTAGGACCAACTAGGTATCATAAGATGTCTATTGTTAAAACTCCCATGCAGATGTAGCTTTCATTGGGGAGGAGTAGAGAAATCCAATATTTTAAATATGTCAGTTTGCATTATTTTAATTCTGGACAAACTAGACAGAATAAGAACTCTTCTGATGAAGAACCCAATGTCATAATGCCTTTCCATTTAGGAGGAGTAGCAATAACAATATCTTCAAGATGGCCATTGTGGTGGCCATGTTGTAGGTTAGATTGGCACGGCACCATTTTGATTTCCGATGACCCAGATATCACAAGAAGTCTTTCAGTGAAAACCCCATGCTGATATGACCATTCTTTCAGGAGACGTAGTGATAACAAGATTTTCAAGATGACCACTATGGCGGACATATTGGATGTCTGTGCCTCAAAATTTTCATTTAAGTCGAACCAGACATCATAAAGAAGTCTTCGGGTGAAAATCCAATGTCAATAGGATATTTCGTTCAGGAGGAGTAGCAATAACAAGAGTTTTAAGATGGCTGCCATGATGGCCATATTGGATGTCAGATCGGTACCATTTTCATTAATATCAACTAGACATCATATGAAGTCTTTTAATCGAAGCCTCATATTGTTATAACTATTCATTCAGGATAATAAGAACAGTCAATCAATGCAAGATTATATCACTAATATGGGTGGATGTTTCTCAATACTCAACCGATACAAAGATGCTGGTAAAACAAGTTCATTTTTCAAGTTTGATAAAAACTGGATCAGAAATATTACTTCCAGAGTTGCAACAAGATCAGCCAAGCAGATGCAAGATTATTTTATTAATGTGTGCATCTTGCTCATTGTCGTACTTTCCCAAGATCTTGATGATATAAGCATATATTCCAAGTTTGATCAAAATCAGATCTGAAATCTAGCCTCCATAATGGTAACAAGCTCAGCCAATAAAATGCAATTACCTAATTAATATGGATGAATCTTCCTCATTATTTAACTCCTCAGAGATATTAATGATATAAGCATATATTCCAAGTTTGATCAAAATTGGATCAGAAATATATCCTCCAGAGAAGTAAGAGGGTTAGCCAATTAGATGCAAGATCACCTCATTCGTATGCATGGATGTCGTTTATTATTGAACTTGTCCACGATTTTGATGATATAAACCCATATTCCAGGTTTGATTAAAACTGGATCATAAATATGGACTCCAGGGAGATAACAAAAACAAATTGTTGATACACAGACAATGCATGATGAACGCATTGCCATACTTTAAGCTCACTTGACCTTGTGAAGCCTTTATTGTACATTAATCTACATTTTGTTGGCTAATGGCTTTACTCATTTCGGCCTTATCTACATACCAAAAAAAAACGATAGTTAAAAAATGCTTTTAAAATTTAGATAGATGACAAACATGAAAAAGAGAGATGTAATTGTTAACAAATTCACACCATAGTTTGAACAAATATTTAATTTTCGCTTTAACAAGATTATATATAAATGTGTGTGCAAACTAGAATTGCATTTTGATAGTTATTATTATTAGTATTATTATTATTTATTATTATTATTATTATTATTATTATTATTATTATTATTATTATTATTATTATTATTATTACTATTGCCGGATTGGAGAGGTGAGGAATGTATTATCATTATTGAGATGTAGTATCAGCTACAGAGGCACATCCAAGTGTTACTGGAGTTGAGACAGCTTTAAAAGTCAAGTGTTGTCAAATTTTTGGAAGTAAAGTTTGCGATAAAATATCATTAAAAATATCATATTAAACATTAACTCATTGCTTATTTGGTTTATTAAATATAACATAGTTTAATTACGATATTAAATAGCGACTGCTTACCCCGTGACCAATACACAACTGAGTTTCAGTAAATACATGTAGAGTTACCATTATTAGCGTGATATCATTGGTGTCACTCTCCATTCAGCAATTATCACTGCATATCCCAACGGTTAATAATGTCTCTTAATATCAAATCAATATGCCCTCTTCTGCTATCACATAAGAACGGTTACTAAAGGACTGAGACTAATGTCATTGCTCAGTCAAATATTACCCTTTCCACGTTCTTATTCAAATAAGGTTCACAGTGTAAGATCAAAAATTGAGTTTCCTGAAGGGGCCAAAGCTGTTTATTTATGATACATAGTTTGTAAACCACACATTTAGTATTTTTCATTATTAACATAAACACAAAAGGTACTCTTGACTTGGCAAACGATGTTAGAAAGCTTTGGTGTAATTTATTTGGATATTTAAGCAAATGTATTGGAAAAATGAAGGTAAAAATCAATTTGGAATTTGCATATAAAATTTGTACCACAGCTTTTTGTAAACGACTTACTAAATTTGTATGCAAGATACATGAATAAAATTTGCATTTATATACTCTCAGTTATTTGAAAAATGCATAGCTATTAATTTTAATACAACAATTTAATTCATTACCTGTTCTGATATTTAAAAATTTAATATCCATGTTAACATACGAGTAGCAAAATAAATATTTTCACTGACAATATCGTTATCACTATAAGATCATGTGAAAATATATGGGGGAGGAGGCGTTAAAGTTTATATTTCTTTCGGTACTGATATTAACAAAATGCTTTGTCTTAGTTTCAAATAGGAAAGATAGAAATATAAATTGCTGTTACAACTTCAATCTGTCATCTAGGTAAGCACAGCTAGGTTTCTTGCCTGAAACAAATATTCACCCATTTTATTGCTGATTTTGCTGCTCAGCAGATTAATGGGAATCTCATTTACATATCAAAAGGGAATGGGTGATATCTAGAAACTATTTTTTTAAAGAAAAGTAAAGTTACTGTGGTAGAAATAATGATGTACCTTTCCAGCCTTGTCAAATACAGATCACAAATCAATATCAGAAATACAGATCGACTGTGAATTATCAAAATATTTGACAAATCATTTATCCAAAAAAGCATGTTGATAAAATAAACTATGCTAAAATACAAGTCATACAGGTCATATACGTGTGCAGAATGGATTATTTCAGCTATAGGTGTCATTCTTGAAAATTGGATAGCATATACCTTTAAATGGTGATTATTCAGTTTATTCCAGTGCTTGTTGATTAATATTCCTTGCAAGATGATTAGAATATAACTGCTCTAAGAAACACATTCGACAAAATTAGTGTTAAAGTACATAGACATTTATAAATGAGGCCTGCAAAGAGGTGTTTTCCGGTTTAAACTAGATTGAATGTCGCACATATGATGTCACAATGAAACACCGTGTATCGGAAACAATTGTACTACCTGCGCTAATAATGATTAAACCCTACATTTGCTTTTATGACCCAGTGTATTGCTCACCTGCAACTGCAAAAATCCATAGCAATCGAGAATATTCGTCTTGACGTTTGTAATGACAACTTAGGTACAGATCACTAAAACATCAGAAATGGACATACTTTGGTAAATGTATATTAGTATTAAGTATATAACAAGAACTGATATTTTATTTAAGATCAATAAAGGTGCCTGCATGCCAAGGTTGAAACACACTTTAACTGGTTTGTAGTTTTTCTCATTCGTCAAATTATCATATGGCATAATGGTTAATATGGGAATACACAAAGATAGATAGACAAAGGACAGCTTATTAAAATATCGTGACTAACTATACAAAATTGGTAGGCCATCTGCAACATGCTTAGATATCATATTCTTTCAGATTATATCTTGGCCACAAGGCAGTTTGACTCCTGGGTCATTTTAACTTAGTCTATCACAAGCAAGTTGACCAGATCATGCCTTACTTCTTTGGTCACATGTCGAAATTCAATAAAAAAGGAGGTAAAGAGAACCAGACTAAGTACAGTGGCTCACATGAGTGTCATTTATATATTGTGCTGTTTGATTGCATTCCAACTTGTAACATCATTGGCCTTATGTCCTGAACTACAAGTAAATAATTCCTGAATTTTTTACCCTATGTATTACATAAATTCTTTATGCTGCACTAAAGTCATTGAAGAGTAAAGATTGCAGCAAATGCAGTCTAAACTGAGTGCAATGCAATTATCACAAGGTGAGTGCGGGAGGGAAGTGTGTGTGTGTGTGTGTGTGTTGGGACATTAGCTCACAAACTGCATTCTAGTTCATGACATATTTATTCACGGACATTGCATAATTATAATAATACATCAACTGTCCACCTCGTGTTGTCCAGAACAAATTAAAACAATAATTTGTCTTAGTCAACACAGTATACTCGGTACAATTTCACCATATATATTTCAACAGTTTGTAGCAGATTCAAACTCCTTCATATCCACTTTATACAGCTGAAAACGTCATTCCGGGTCATGAATCTACTAATTCTGATTCAGACTGAACCTACTGATCTGCATAACTAAAAGCCTACACTTATCATCTAACTTTATATTCCAAGTTTCATACTACCATACAATGATTAACAGATTACACTTTTGGCTATAATTAATAAAATATAATATGTTGGTCAACTCCATTTAGGGAACGAGGAGTTAGCATGCTTTCTAACTAAGAGGTCCATATGTGTCTCCTACCATCTGTACACTCTACAGATAACTTGACAACATGGGGACTTAACTTGGTGTGACCATACGACCGGTATGTCCTGGTCCATGCTCTTACTGCTCTATTTGAAATGTCCAACTTACTGCCTATTACAGACCCCTACAGTTACCACTAGCCAGACTCTTTAGCTAATATGTCATTCATGTGACACCTTGTCATCCACACTGTTTCTGTATTGTGGCAGATATTAGTATCTACGTAACCATATATGGAACACCGATCAAATTACTGTGTAAGCCTGAGTTAGAACTACAACATTAATAACACTGAACATACAAAGTATAATATTTTCATTTTTCTACATAAATTGTATAAAATATTTGATAATGTGACTTACATTTGCTAAATTATTATGAAACTATAACTTCCCCAAAAATCAACTCTGTGACACAATTACCAAACCGTACAATTTTATCCAGGTGTCATTTTATCACCAGATGTATAACATCATGGCAGTGGTAATACTCTACCAAAGGGAGGAAACGCACTAAGATGATCCTTATTTTGGACCAGAAAGTGAACGTGTGTCGTTCAGAACAAAAGTGGTTCGTCTCTATAGAAGTATGTCATCGGGATTTATTAAAGTTTCAAACAGTGAAAGAGTTCCAGAACGTTTTAGGATATATTTCTGAACTGATGTGGACGAAAATTAGCATACTGCAAATGGATTTAAACTTTGGGCATAAAGGTGATTTGACATAGATGAATATACACCAAGCAGCACTGTACTGACAACACACTGAGAGTTTCGTGATATGGGGGGGGGGAGGCACATCTAGAGCTTAATGAGTAGTCCTGCAAGGTCTGTGGTCTCAGAAAGAATCTTCCCTTCACATCAACAATCAGGAAATGTGGGCTGTTTTCTAGCACGTCAGTTGTGCATCACAGCATAGTATTGATATACCAGCGACAATAATGAAGTTTATATTTTATCAATAATTAATTGTGAAAACTTCAATATCAGTTATAAAAGCCTCTGCGACATTGCAACTTCAATAACTGCGTCAAGAGAGAAATAACATACTTCATAATATATAAAGCCATATTTTTAGGCAATTTTGAAAGATACTATGTTTCGAAGTGTTTACAATTAGTACCCTGCAGTTTAATTACTTTGTATCAAGACAAAGCGCATCTAGTCTATAAGTGAAAGAATATCCCGGTCAAAGAGATTTGGAGATTTGATCTTTACTAGAACCAATTTAAACCATAACTTCTGGAGCGTCAGTTTTCACTCATATTATACCTGTTTAGAATACACACAGCAGATTCAAAGACACTTTAAAGAAAGATTAAAAATATGCAGGAAAAATAAAATGAGAATATGAAAAGAAGAAACTTCTAACAAGAAGCTAAATTACAAATGTACAGTTAAAAATGGTGCCCTCTTTAAATGTTGGATTTACAATTGTCAGCAAATAATTGTAAGTGAAAAATTAATTCATACATGGAAAATTTTATCACATGATGAAGAAATGTTAAAAATAAATAAGAAATAAGATTGGCACTAAATTGTCAGAAAAATAAACAAAGTTTCTTTTTCACTTACGATAAGTGGACACAGTTACAATAACCATTTATAACTGGGTACTGTAAAACAATATATTTCCCACACAATGTATGTAAATAAATCATTCATATATAATATTTGAAGGAAAGAAAAATAAATTTCATAGGTTGAAAATTATGCGATAAGACAATTGGTGACTCATTTAGGTACATATGAACTTTAAATTTTGTGTCTGGTTAGACAAATGGCCTCCAGACCGGTCACAAGCTCAATCAATAGTGGGCAAGTAATGTATATGACTGTCATTCATAATCAAACTCATCCGCGATACTAATGATATAAGCTTAGATACCAATTCTGATCATAAATATGGCCAATATGGTGTTCAGAAACGTAGAAAATTTGATGCAAGATGACCTCATTAGTATTCGTGGATGTCGCTCATGATCGAACTTCTCAGAGGTCTTAGTAATATAAGCTTACATGCCAGATCTATCTGTTCATAAATGAAGACTTTAGAATGTTTACAAGTAGTTGTAGATGTATGGACAATGGATGACGTACGATGTACAGAAAGGTCATACCATAAGCTCATCTGGCCTTTGGCCACGTAAGCTATAAATGTGCATTCTCCAAGCATCATCATCAATTTCATTATAAAATGTATGATAAAGGTTCATAGGTTTACTTCAACATAGCCATCTAGCATTTAATTAAGAAATTACGTATTAGGGACTTTTTTAGGTGCTCATTGAGTTTGCTGTGAATGCAAAACATGTAATTAATGTACACAGTATAGAACTAGCTGAATGGAATACAGGTAAAATATTCAGACTAATTTGTTGCCAACATGTTTATAAATGAAAAAGTGTCTCTACTACAGACTGGTATATGCCAACATTTGCCAACACCTTGAGACATTATTGAAAGCTGAAAGCAATATATAAATACAACAATAAACCGGAACAACAAATTCGTAGGAGATATGAAATACAAGAAACAACGCATTGCTAGCAAACCATTCAAAGCCCTAACAATCAACGAAAATGAACACATATACACGCAAATAAACCAAGAACTAACGATAAATAAACACATATGACACAAAAATGATACGATTGAGAGTAGAAATGCCCAAAGACTACTTAATTAAAGAAGTATTGAGCGCCCAAGGGACATGTATATAAATACACTGTGTTCCAAGGAAAAGAGGATGATATTACGATTGTCAGAAGTGGACTAATGTATTAAATCGGGATCAGGTTGCTTTTGTTCTAGACATCCAATTAATAATTTTAGGAGTCTATGGACTGACGACTGGCGCAGGAAAATATATAACAATTCAATAATACCAGGTAATGGTACTGACATTGAAACCATTTTTATTCTTTTGCTTAGAGTGATCTTGACCTTTTACATCTTAAGACTGAGATTGAAAGGTTTCTTCCTTATCCCAATTGCAAGCTATCTGCATAGTTTGGTAACTGTAGATGGTGGAGTCATTTTGCTGAAACCATTTTCCTTCATTCAGTCAGTGACACTGACCTTGAAGTTTTGACCCTGAAATACATGGGGTTCTTTCTTACCCTCAGTGCAAGCCATCCAAAAATTTGTGGTAACTGTAGATGGTGGACAGCTTGAGTTATTCTGCAGAAACAAAATTGGCAACAGACGATGGATAGATGGATCAACTGACGAACAAATGGACATACACCAAAATATAAAACACTCCTCCTTATTGGAGGCATATAACAATTAACTTGACAATAATAAAGGAATTAATTTGGTTCCAGGAACAGCTAAATATACTCCCCCCACCCGTCCCCTGAAAACTGAAATTTGTTATGCTCATGCAAAAAGATTATGAAAGGGAAAGCCACTAGTATATTTTGATAGTCTTGATTTAATTTCACGACAACATTATGAACCCGAAAATTTTGTAATTTTCAGTTCGCATCTGTTCACGATATATTTACGGCATTCCAATTGCAACTTTTACAGGATCACGTTAGAAAATTAACCCCTATAGTTTTTGATGAAATATTTGTTCATGTCTAATATGAAGGTATGAAAATCATCTTGAATTGTGTGAGCTTTTCATTACCTTAAAGGGATAGAACCCTTAATTTTACTTATGATTTTTCATACTGTACCTCCTCATGGGATTTTTATGATACCTGGAAAATGTTTTCTAAGCATTTTATGAAAAATACTTGCATTCCTATGCCATGCCATTTTCCATAAGATTAATGGTAACATGACGGGGTTCTCACAAGAACATTTTCCAATAAACAACTACTGGTAATGAAATATAATGAGGTTTTGTATGTTCTGTATGTTCCTCTGTGTACTTTAATAAACACAGAGATAATATTTTCTGCATGTTCATCTGTGAACTAAAACTGATATTGAGATTAAATTTGTATACGTTCATCTATAGACTAAAGTTAATACAGATATTATATATGTTCACCTGAGGACTAAAACTAAATATAGTGATTTATAAATGTTAATCTGTGGACAAAAGCTGGTTATACAAAGTAAGATGTTGACCCTAGCAGGTCTAATAGGGGAAGAGGATTGACGTTTTAATGCTCTAATTCACCATGCCGTATAGAACTGTACTAAGACATACAAATATTGTATATTATAAGTAAAGCAATGACCATAACTTATGCAACAATATGCATATGGACTGCCAACGTGACAAGATTGTCTTAAAACTAGCCTCAATTTCCCCAGCTGAGTGGTCAGAACATAGCATTGAGACATTGATTATTCCGGCAGTAAGACCTTGAACTCCCACTCTCACCCCCATCAGAACAAGCAGGATCGATGTCTTACATGGTAGAACTAGACAAAATCCAAATACAGTGATTACATTTTATAAATGTTTATCCCGATACAAAACTAAATAAAGTGATTATATTTTATAAATATTCATCTGTACAAAAGGTAAATACAGTGATCACAGTTTATAAATGTTCATCTGTTGAAAACAAACGCTAACTATACAGTTAGTATACATTCATCTGTGGAAACAAATTATATATAGCGGTCACATTTTATAAATGTTCATCTCTGGACAAAAACTAAATAAAGTGATTACATTTTATAAATGTTCATCTGTGAACAAAAAGTAAATATTATGATCACAATTTGTAAATGTTCATCTTGACAAAAAGTAAATATTGTGATCACAGTTTGTAAATGTTCATCTTTACAAAAGGTAAATATAGTGATCCCATTTATCAATGTTCATCTTAACAAAGAGTAAATATAGTCATCACAGTTTGTAAATGTTCATCTGTTAAAAAAAAACTAAATATACATATTACATTCTACTAAGTGTACTTTGAAATTATATATTGAAACAAATAAGCTAATGCTTACATTGTCAATACTTGAAAACTTTGCAGTGACAGAAAAAGATTAAAAACCAGAAGTCGGTCGCACAATAGCATTACCCAAATATATACAAATTGCTCCCACCCCTTTACCAGTTAAATCAAACTTCCCAAACTAGTATGTACATCATGGCCCACTAATTTGAGTTTTTATGTTAACCTAAAGATACACCCATTGGAATTATGAAACAATTGTGAACATCCACAGACTCTTTCCGATCTATCCTACACAATAAAGTCCATATTTTAAACCATGTAGGAGCTTCCTGGGATCATTCACAATCCTCATTCTTTTCTTCTAAAGTATAGGTTATAAATTTACTCAGAGGGACTCTGTCTAACATATAACTTTGATATTTTAACGAGATGTTTACGTGGGCGTGAGACTACTCACCTGTGCTGATATCTACTTATTAGCTAAATGCAAGAGTAACTGCCTAAGAAATATGGGTCATTAAGATGCTTTCTTTTGACATTTATTCGACTGCTGTTGATACATATGTTATGAAAACAATTGTTTCAAGGTTTTCTAGTCATTATGTCTTCATCTCTATGTTTGACAGTATATCAGCATCATTAGTCCAATATTAAAGGGTCTCTATGCCAAAGTTGGTCATTTGTACAACATTGGGGGGGGGTGTTCTGTAAATGCTTTTTTACTTTTTAGTAACGGTAGCCACATTTGATAGCAGGATAGTATACTTTGCATCAAGGCATTCAAGTTAGGACACTTTCTGTCAAATTTGATGAAAGCTATGTTACGCGGTTGTTGAGAAGAAGTTACTACAGGTTTTTCGGTTTTTAATAACAGCAACCATATTGTATGACAGATTGGCGATATTTGTAAAAACGTAAACTCATTTCATGCCAGAATGCTTTCTATAAAATTTGGTCAGATTCTGTTTAGTAGTTTCTGAGAAGAAGCCATTTAAAGGACTTTTATATTTTTGTAATGGTAGTCATATTTGATGGTGGATTGGCATCATTTGTACAAATCGGATGTCAAAGCACTTTCTGTAAAGTTTGGTCAGATTTTGGTGAGCAATTTTTCAGAATAATTTCTTTAGCAACAGTGACCATATTTGATCACGTATCAGTATCAGTATATTTTCTTTCAGGATGATCTGTGCCAAGTTTGGTTGAAATTTAATTAAATTCTGCTCAGCAGATTTTTGTGATGAAGTTGTTTAAATGTTGTTATATTTTTAGTAGCAGAATCCATATTTGGTGGAAGATGAGCATATTGTGCATGAATTCGAATTGCCTTCATGCCAGGATGCTCTAAAATATGGTTGAAATTGCCTACTAGTTATTGGAGAAGAAGTTGAAAATAGCAATTGTGACGTACATATGACAGATACATGGCTATACTACAAGCTCACTTGGCTTTACAGCTAAATGAGCTAGAACAGTATTAGTGGTAATAGCTTTCAATTGAACATTAACTGAATCTACATTGTTTTCTACAGGGCTACCTTTTTATGGCCACATCTGCAGACTTGTAAAACATTGCGGTTTTAGCATTTGAAGTACAGACATACATGACATTGGAGGGGTCTCAAGTAATATCCTCACCTAATAGGCCCATTTTCTTGTGTAAACAAGGGAGAAGACTGGGATGAGATTTCACAATAACTAACTACATGATTTATACTCAAAACCATTGATAAAACCAATTTACTAGGATTTGATGTTGAACAACAAATGAAACTGGCTCAGAGTTATTTGATTTTTAGTTTGATTATAAGGCTGAGATTTCAATTACCATATAGTTTGGCTTGGTGTTTGTTTGAATAACCCTCTGAGGAGTTTAGAGTTCCCAGACCTTAATGTACATTACACTATATACTGTACATGAAATAACAACTTTACTAGAATCCTAATGTACAAATAATCTCAAATGTGATACAAACATTTAAACATTGAATGACATATTCATTTCATCAACTTATGCATCAATCTCCATTTGCACACCAAATCTAAGTGCATCTGGTAGTACATTAAGAGCGCTTAAGACATACTCAATTGGTGTGACAACACATCGACAATCATATGGTGCAGGTAATATTCCTACAACTAATCCTAGCAATGTCAGTTCATTGTTCTCATCGAGCAAAAATATTCCTGACCCTGAGTCCCCTCGCATGGCAAACTGATCTCGTCCGATTCTATCAATAAGATAAAGTCCTTTCATGACATGCGCTTTCTTCCAGTTCTCATATTCAACTTCCCAGTCACATATCTTCACCATTACGCCTTCTAAAACCATTGCTCCCATTGTGAGCCCTGATTTTTTTCCATATTTGATGACTGGTTTCCCCCTTACTTCTCTTGATATTCGTGTAAAACCAATGGAGCCACCAATATACAGAAGTTGTGTTTCTGCTGTGATTCCTTCAATTAAAACAACAAAAATATTTTGAGAGAGAAAGGAACAAATGCATTGGTTTGAAAAGAGTACAGTATAAAGGTAAAAGTGCAGATATTCTTTTTTCATGAAATAATTACAGAAAATGATTCATTATGTATCGACATTTTTTAACTGGTGATTAAATTTATCGTCACACTGCTAACATTGCACTATGCAGGAGAAAAATAGGTGGCCAAGATTAACATACATAAGTAGTTACTCTCAGAGGATTTCATTGAGCATGTTATTTTCAACATCAGTTGCCGGTCTCCAAGGATGCCTATTAAAATCTGAATCAGAAATAGTGATTCAGAATTCTAATTCTGCCTCTATCTTTTATTTTGGACTTAGCTCTACACTAGACAACCAGACTTTATGTTAGATTTTGTGACTCCCTGATAATATTTTCCTCTTAGGATGGGTGTCTAATTTTGTGGAAAAAACTTCAAATCTTTAGTTATGTTATACTTTTAAAATATTCTATATGGATAGGTGCTTTTTGTGAACCAAAATCTTAAGTTATTTTCTAAAATTATACTTTATTTTGCTATTTCAACGCCAGACATGTGTATTTAATGAAGCCAGAAGGTTTAGGTAACAACATCGAAACAGGAGTCTATCGAAGGGATTTATATTCTAGTGGCTGAAAAGAATTTCCAGAATACAAAATAAAACTGTTTCTTCTTTTTGATTGCTGGGTGTTTTATTGATATAACAATGTTTTCAAATAGGCCGTTGTGGTGACCGTACTGAATGTCAGACCGGCATCATTTTCATGTAGGACAAACTAAACATAATTATAAGTCTATAGGGTAAACAACATGTCAATATGAGCATCTATTCAAGCGATAACAATATGTTTAAGATGGCCATTATGGCAGGCATATTGGATGTAAGACTGGCACCATTTCCTTTCAGAACCAGCTAGACATCATAAGAAGTCGTCTGGTAAAACCCGATGTCAATATGCCTTTGTTTTCTGGGGGAGTGGCGATAATACGATTTGTAAGATGGCTGCCATGTTGGCCATATTTGACATCAGATAGGCATCATTTTTCAGTTAGGACTAAGTAGACGTTATAAGAAGTATTTTAGTGAAAACTCCATGATGATGTTACCATCCATTCAGAAGGAGCAGTAAAAACAAGATTGGGTGTCTAAGCAGTACCATTTTCATTTAGGACCAACTAGACAATTGGATGAACATATGTGTAAAGTTTCACGGCAATCCTCAAAGTAGCTTAAGAGAAGTAGCGATAACAAACTTGTGCTAACGGATATACGGACGTCAGCTGTTGGATGATGGACAACAGACCATCCCATACGACCAGTAGAGTTTAAAAGTGACTTCTGACATCCATGCTTTCAACTATCTGCATATACAATATGACACAGTAAACTTTAAAAAGGACCAGCAGTGTATATTTTTAAATTATTATGTATAGAACAAGACGCATTCTAAAAGATGTGAAAGAACACTAGGGTATAACTAAGAGGAATAACAAGTATTCCATGAAACCCAGTGTCAACTCAATCTTACTTGCATGGATGCATACATTTATCCTACTCCCCCCAACCAACCAATTATCTGACTTTTACAAATTTTACCACAAAACTTTATTACAAAACTTTAATGTTGCCATTGCAGTTACCACTACCGCAACCAAAAAGTAATACGTGTATAAATTAAACAAGTGAATGTTTCCTAGAGAAGGTCTTGAGTTATAGCAATTCCATCAATTCACTTTTGTTGATAAAGTAGCTATATCATAATGTTTAAATCAAAATATATTTGGCAAGCACAAAAGTTTGTTTCATTCAGGCAAGTAAACTGTAATCACCGGACATGAAAGACAGGATGAATGAAAAAAGTTAAAATATGCTAGGAATCTAGGGGTCACTTAGACCCAATTCAGGGCAAAGACCCACCGACTAAAAAATAACTTTAAACAATTTCAAATCCGAAATCCAGCTTTTCCACAGACTTATTTAACATTTTCACCTCTCTTTTCTTATAATATAAGGTGCAGAAAATGCACAAAAAGTTTCCCAGAATATTAACTTTTAGAAAGCATGGATGTACACTGTTACATCTTACAGACTGCCTTAGTAATTGTAACTCTTTGTTCTAATGAGTCCCATTTAAACTTATTTTTCACATTCTTTTTAATTTTTGTCAACCAAAGATCATCCTTCCTGTCTACTACTTTTGCCATCTCTTGTCATAAGCAATCCACAATTGAGTCACAATCTTTTCTTTGCGGCTTTTTTTTGTGTGCAAATAGTCACACACATGCAAAAGTTAATTATATTTGCCAATATAAGTACATGTATATTATCCAATCAAATCAGCGTGTTTAGAAAATATAGCTTTAATTAAGACCGATTCAAACAGATTGTTCCCAGCGCTTCAGCCAATAAAAAGTGTTATATTCTTCTTCGCGTACTTTGTCAACACAGGTATAGGGTTTACTCCTAAACAACCAGTACTTTACACTTGTACTCCTACCCACTGGCAATTATCAACTGCAAATATGCATCGATCTCACAAACTATACATTCAGCTTGGGAAAAGCAGATTTCTGCTATAAAGTGAAACTAATTCATGTCTGATCAACAAAATCTGTTGTTTTTTGTCACTGTATTGGGGAAAATGTAATGATGCTAAAATGTGTATGCTTTGCCAATTTTTAATAGCATTAATCTGAAGTTGGGTAAAGTTCACAAATAGCCAGGTGTCTGGGTAATTAGTTTAATGCCAGTTTAGAAGACTTGAAGATTACACTGAACGCTGTCATCACCAATGAGATCAACATTAATGTTTGACTCATGAAATGTCAACACTTTTATCAATCTGAGTGTACAAGTGCTCAATAGAAATGAACCTGTGTACAGGCTGATTTTCTATTTATAAGTAGGATAAATTCTGTATTGCAAAATGGTACCCCGAGAACAAAGGTATTGTACATTGCAGTACATAAAATCCTTCAGTGGAATTTTGACTGCCAATGTGTTTAACGATGTGTACATGGGATATTATATTGTGTCTAGAACATTTGGCATTCATTGAATATGCAGAAATGCTGACCAACCTTTTCTTGGATATATTTCATGTCCTATTTACATTACTATTCATGTTTTGAAAGAACCCGGATGTGTAATCTGATCACTGTAAACTTGTACACAGAGGCAATCTAATGAATTTGTTTCCCTTCATTTTAGTCATCCATTTCCATCTTATAACTACCAGTGAAAAGTTATATGTAGTTGTACAAGCATAATAGAAGTAGTGTTATTTTAATAGGCTAAAATATTAATATGGGCATAATTTTATTGACTTTCTTATGTTAAAACATAACATGATGAAAAGATCATTTTCATCTCTTTTCTAACAGTTTACACTTTGATCATGTAGAAGGGTGTGTGATAGTTTGCTAGCAACAAATGTGTAGATATTTTCAAAGACATTAACAGTACCAAATATGGGAAAGGAGTTAGCAATCTTTATCTAGATTCGATCAAACTGGGGTATTTAGAGTACATTTATTTACTTGTACAATATTCATGGCCTGTCTATTTTCACTCGGTGTTTGTCTTCTGTAAAGGAGAACTCATGACAGTATCAAGACCATACATATTTAATATCTTGTTCTTAAATTTATGAAAATTATACTTACCCATTGGAAGTAGCTCTGACTCTGGTATAGGTGGAAAATTTTGAGGATTTACTGGTCTGTTGTTATTCAGTTTGACTAAGGCAGCATCCACTCCAACAATCTTTCTGAAACCATTGATTTCATAAGAAAATTCTGGATTAAATGCGCGTTTCAGAACACTTCCACAAATTGTCTCCTCCAGTGTTCTCTGTCCCCTTAGATCTCCCTCTGATGGCTGCACTACATCGGTACCTTCAGATCCCACTACATGCGCACATGTTATAAAACCAAGATCTTCATTGCCCAAGTCAACAAATGGTCCAAGTGTTCCAGACCACTTTTGGCCCTTCTCACCAATACTAATTCCCATGCAGAGATTTGGATGCCATTCTCTACCTCCGATGGCCAGTGCAAAATACCCTTCCCGGATATCCACAGGAATGTCTTGGCCATCAAATGTTAGAAATTCGGGGAATTTTGTTTCTCCGTATGGCTTAATTCCTTTTTTGTGACAATAAAGTATAATTGCTGTGCTTTTTTGGAGACATCCTTGTCTTTCATGCAACAAAAAGGGACCTCCACAGACCACCTGTAAATTGCTGTATTCACTGAAAAGTCTATCACCATGCTCTTCTATTGCAGATTGTATAAGTAATGCATCCTTTTTTGTGGGCATTGTCCAATTCATATCTTCCTGGTTTTTGATGTCAATTAATGGTACCGGTGTGTCAATGTTGTTGTAGATAATGTCTATGTGGAAAAAGCTTTCTCTTTTTGTTTCCAATTTGCCTTTGTAAAGGCACACAAATGTTATTTTCCCTGAGGAAAGATTTGTACCTGGCCATATCCTAAAGTTTGCTTGTTTTTCTATAGAGGCCATTTCATTTGTCAAAAGTCCTGCTAGATGCCACAGCAATTTTTTTAAAAATATTTCATTACCTTGTTTTATAATGGTATCCACAATATGAACAGCGTTGTCATTATCTGGACCAGCAGCAAGGACTTTCTCCAACTGTGTAAACTCTTCGCTAGTCATCTTGACATCTTGCTTCTCACTAGCTGGAATAATAGTTTCTGACAGCACCGATGCCTTCACTTAAAATAAAATACATGTTTTTAATTAATTTCTTCCATAATGTGTTCAGTCCATGAGATATACATCTGTCAATATGTGTGCAGTATTCCTATTCATCATTCCCTTTTTTTTTTTTTTTAAACTTAGATTAAACTGTAAACAAAATATCTGACATGTCGATCATCAGTAGTATCCGACCTAATGTTGCCACGAACTTTAATGGCAGCTTCCATAATTTACAAGATTTTGTTCTCATGCCAGTTGATAATGTTAATTTGGAAATGGAACGCCTGTTGAAAGAAACAGATTGGATTCACCATCTGGATACTGTATACCAAAAGGTTTAAATTCTAAGATTATATGTAGACTTCGTTTATTGATAAATTCATAATATTTGGTCATTTCTATTTCCACTACTGCTTTATATATACTGAAAAGTTCCTAAACTCAAAACATTTTAAAATTGAAATTTTATAGCTTTATTGTTTCTTAATAGAAAACTGACAAAAATACAAATACAAAAGTATTGTGCAATTTAATTTTTTTTATTTTAAAATTGAAATTTTATAGTTTTTTTTGTTTCTTTGTAGAAAACTGACAAAAATACAAATACAAAAGTATTGTGCAATTTAAATTGTTTTTATTCTTCAGTATTGCCTTTCGTTTTAACTATTTGTTTCTATTTATATAAATAGTTTCAATGATATCATTTCTAGCTTTAAAGTTTGATATTATAAAATTGTACAATCTTAAAAACTTCGTACAATAATTGTATAAGGGGCATAATTGCACATTAGTTTTGAAATGGAACATCTATTAAAGGAAATATATTGGATTCACCTTTAAGCTTCATTTTTTGATAAATTCATAATACTTAATAAATTATACATATCTAAAGGGACAAAAAACTGTTTGTCTCAAATTTTGTATGTATGTTTTTCTGTTGTAGTTTTCAATAGAGATATAAGTATCGTAATGATCCAGTTTTATGCATATTTTATTGTGTCATTTTTCCATACTATGTGAGAGTTGGCACCAATGGTCCGCCCTTTAGAAAATTTGAATGTGTTGGATAAGCTGACCTATAGCCCCTGCATTATCTCTCTTCAAAAAGGAAGATAAGAAATTCAGCCACTGCTAAGGGTAGCTAAGATTACTACGCTTTTACTTGGTTTCATAACAGACTTTGGACATAAATCGTCTCCTGGACTGAATCCATTATCATTCTATTTACGCCTCTATGCTCCCCATGGACTGGGAACAGATAGGGGCTAATTGCAGAGCCTAAGTACAACAAGTTAAAAGAGATGCTAAAAAAATGACAATGTTTTATAACAGCCTACACATTTAATCAGGTCATTTAAACCTGTATACACATATGCACACCAAAGTGTATCAACCTGCTTCAAGTAGCTTTTGCTCAATTTAACATTGCTAAACTTATTTTCATAACAAAGAGCCCAAATCCAAAATGTTCAAAAGCGTGTAAATATTAGAACGAATATTGTAATAGTCTGAAATCCTACTCATTTCCTCCACATGTGATGCAGTGTGTCAAATCGTATGGCACTAAGTTAAATGTGGATAGATTTACTGATGTACAGAAGTGCAGATGCACACCAGCAAAACAAGTGGGAGTCTGTTCACATTTCACTCTGTTATCAGAATTAAAAGCGACAACAATGAAAGACAAATAGCTCTAAGGTTGGAATCATTTTTAGCAAATTATAAGTTGGGATATGTTCCCCTGTGTACATGCAGAGCTTTGACTTGTCACCTTTTGAAATTCTCTTCAAGAAAAACATAGTTTGCACAAATGATGCACAAGGTGTCTGATTTCATTAATTAGTCTTTCATTGATCATAGTAATACTATAGATTAGAGACCAATTAAGTGATTAAATATTGGACATCTGGAACCCATTGAGGGAGGAAATGAATCATTAGATGTGCTAAATAGAGACACAGATCAATAGAGGAGTTTCACGTTGTTTTATTCCCAATGATTACTCTTTGTGTGAGAAGACATGACAATGCAGCATATTACATTTGAGGGTGCAATGTTTCAGCCAAACCCATGGAGTAAACGAGTAAAATAAATTCATGAACGAATAAGTATTTCATAAGAAAGAATTTGTTTTAGTAAATAAACTTGCGAATAGAGATAGACACGATGAAGTAAACAGTTGAAGAGAACTTATATATTTAACCAGCAACTATGCGACCAAAAAGATAGATTTACTAGATAACTGTACACAAGTACAGATGTTTGTGTTTTACCGAACTGATGTAAATTATTTTCCTTATATACCAATCATAAAAATATTGGCAGCACTTTAAATCAGTGCATATAACCTCTGAAGTGTTGAGATGCATCAAATCTATAAAATTAATTTGGATTTCATAGATACTAAAAGTGATACATGAAACTTTAAATTACTACAATTTGTTGGATTCATGAAACTTTAAATTACTACAATTTGTTGGATTTACAGCTCGACATACTGATAACTGGCAGCTTATAAGTCTCTAATTATAAGTTTGTGCTGAAGATAAGGCATCTCTTCTTTTTTTTCTAGAATTGGGGCAAATATTTATTAATAAATGGTTTCCAATAATAATGTCTATTTCTCCTTTATACAACTTTATAAGGCCATCAACATGGCTCATCAAAGGAGACATACAGTTAGTCCTCTTTGGAATAAAATAATGTGCTTGCTTTCTGAAATATTTCACACAGGGGCATTATCAAACATATGAAGATAACACACGTGTTCCTATCTCTATGTTGTCTCTATCTCTACAAAAAGTTTATAACGCACCTGTTCCAGTCTATTATGCTGTCTCTATTTTTATGAATTATGACAAACCTGTTCCTGTCTCTACTGTTGCTATCTCTTTAAAGATTGTGAATACTTTTTTCAGTTCTTCTGTAATTGCTGGTAGGTTAGAAAGGATTGCAAATGATCCAGACTGCTGAATATCCTGAATTTCTTTTTGAACTTTGTTCTCGAAGTTGGGGTCCTTGCAAAGTTTGTTCAGATCTGTCAAAATTGTAGTTATCTCTGTCCACTTTGTTTGGAAGACATGCTCACTCATCTTGGTTGATGGATAATGTGCTAGTTCATTCCGCTTTGTACGCAAGTCTGCTATTTGCTTCTCCTGCTGACCATGTAAAAGATATATGTTATTCAGAAGAGCAGATGCAAGAGTAATGTCATATTCATTTATATCTGTCTGTCCACTTTGTGGGAATATAATATCCACCTGAGCTTGAGTTAAGACCTTCCTCTTCTGAAGCTCTAGGATATCGGGCTCGTTGTTCTTCATGTATTCATCAAGCGTGCAGAGTGAAGTAGTGGTGTAGTAAAGCAATAACTTTCTGAGAACTTTGGATCCAACATCTAATACCAGGGAAGAAAGTCGTGTGAACCGCTCTCTTGCATGAGCTGAATGCTGGGGTAACACACTTTCAGGGACTGAAATATACTATTTTGGTTTAGACATCCTATCCTTATTCACAAACATTTTAGGAATCTATACAAATTTTTAAAATCTCATTAGTCGAACTACAAAATTTGGTTTATAAAGGTATGATCGACTGTATGACATATTCATTCCGTTGTGAAATCATGATGCTCTACCTGCCATACAGCCACACAAATGATTATATCATATCTGACAAGATCTGAACACAGTTCACAAGCAGCTATTAGAGCGCACCCTTGGGGCAAGAATTACTTATGATGCAACACAAAAGATAGGTCCATATGTAACAGCAAGACAAATGTAAGCATCATGATCCCGTCAAAATAGAAGATCCTAATCCCATATATTATTATATTGCACATGCTTCTTCAATGATAAATGTGAAAGCTGAACCATTACAAAGTAATAGAAAATGGCCCATATATCCGTATTGTATATTATGCAAGTGAATAATATAGTGCTATATTTGCGCCTATGTAAACCTGTGTCCGATCCTCGAAGCTGGTAATTATGAGATTACAATCTTGTATTTGCGGATATAAGGATGTAAATGGTGCTTCTATTGCTGGAAATTGAGTTTTACTGACAATACATCAGAGGAACCATTAAAATGGATATTTGCGTCAATAAGACCAACATTAAAGTCGACAAATCCTCCCACACTAGACTGTAATCCTCTTTCTAAGACATTCTTTTGAACATTTTGTTCAAAATAGAAGAAAATGTAATTTGTATTTGTTGCCACTTTCTCAGGAGAGGCTTGATCTCACAAATGAATCAATATTATTTACAGAATGCCCTGATTTTTTTACTACAGCAATACTTGATTTCTATCAGAGAGCTCGTTATATGCACAGGTGTGTGAGAATTGTATTCGAATTATTCCTTATTCAGAATCAGTGAGTTGTTCTAAAGTCTCAAGTATCCTCCGACCCATTGACCACCCCAAATCATTATCTGCCTCATTATGAGTATGCTGTATAACACAATACTTAATGTACAATACACAAAAAGGTTTCCTTCTCAATTTACTCAAGAACATTTGTGACTCTTATAATGGAAGAAATATTACTGTTGAATAGCACTAGTGAATACAGTATTTGATATACATTAATAAATCGTTTCTAATTATATTCAATGCAAATATTTATTGTGTTGATGTTTTACTTTCTTCACAAAATATTTTATACAGGTATAAAAGCATGAAGTTAAAGTTTTCAAATGAGCAAAATGTATGACATTAGACGATCAAGTTAAAGTAAACGAAATACAAGTGGCAAGCATGCCATTTAAGATGAATATTTCATTTAACAAAAGAAAATTAATTTGAAAGAGTAGAATTTTATGTTTGTCTGTATTTATTGCACGAAACATCTGGCTCTAATGCTAAAACTCATCTCAGAATTAAATTTATGTATAAAAAACACTGTTCACAAGGTTTAAAAAAATCTGAATTATAAATACTCACTCTGTCTCTTGTCCTCCTCCTGAATAAAGGGATATAATAAAGAAAGAAAAATGAACATAACACGTGACTTGCTCTATGCTAGAAAGATAGAAAACAGAGCTTAAATCAAAGTACTTTGAGCTCAGAAAAATAATTTAATTATATCAGGAACACGGTAATCAATTACATGCATTGTGTCCTTGCTGTGAGGAAACAGGCAACTAGTCCGTAAGGGAACTTATCATAAATGAAAGGCAGTAAAACCATATAAAATAAACACCTCAACCAGAATAAATACCTCAACCAGAATAAATGCTAGTGATAATACTGTATATAAATTATAAATTAATCAATACAAATCACTTCTACAGGCTCAACGCTCTCAAGGTATTTAAATTACTAAGAAATGCATATGAAAAGGTATATGCTTGGTGCATCAATACAAATAAATGTATCTCGTTAGATAAATGATATTTAAGTTATCCCCCCCCCCACTTAAAATAGAACTTTATCTTTTTGCTATGGAAGATAATCCAGTTCTTGTAAAGGCAGATAATAAATCTGCAATTACATATTTTTCTATTTCAATTTAATATATATATATATATATATATATATATATATATATATATATATATATATATATATATATATATATATATATACATTTACATAGATGAAAATATTGCAATACTGAATTTCATTTTTTTCCAGAAGTCTAAATTTTATGGGAAACTTGCAATCTTGAATGATGATTAAAAACTCTATGCATAATATCTCTTTCTTATTGGATTTTTCTAACTCTTAAGAGAATGTTAGCTAAAAATATATCTGTCATTGTGTGGTCTGCAACATTTTATATTAATCTGCTTGGTTTGGACTATTGGTACACATCTGACTATATTATCTTTCAAATGGTAATTTTTGAAGCTCATTGTGACAATCACATTGACAATGGTAAAATCCACAGTTGTGTTTTACAATGTTGGCATTTTCATTACTTAAAATAGCTTTGCTCAGGCATATAAACTCAATTACCTCCCAAAATCCTAAAAGTTCTTTCGACTCCACACAGTGAGCTTCTTTGTGCGTGCTGCATCTTAATTCATCCTTAGTTCGCAAAGTATTGATTGAATGCAGGCCTTCATTGGTCAGTGGTGAGGACTCTTTGCATTTGATGCAGATCTCAAACTCAGAACCTGGGCACAAACAGTCTGAAATCTCAGACAGCGCATTGTGCAGGTCGTCCTCTATAGTCATACACAGCGGGAGCTCGGGATTCCGTCCTTTTCGGGTGAATCGGATCACAGTGGCCTGGATGACAAAGTCATTTAATGATAGAAGCAGTTGTTGTTGCTCATCAAGATCAAATACACAAAGTCCTCGAAATAGGAGATATGTGTTTCCTTCCTTCGCTGGCTCCCATTTAGACAAGCATGTAGCAAGAAGGCGGTGGAACACTCCGACATGGATGAACTTGCTCTTGGACCGGAAGCATAGCGTAGATGTCTTGGTTGTATCTTTATTCTGTTGTAGTTTCTTCACGTCATCAGGTGTAGATGTGCTGACCATACAGGGTACCCAGTAGTACTCTTCCTGAGTTAATTAAAAAGTTATTTAGAATCTAATGATACAACCAATTTCAAATCAATAATTATCAACCAAATCCCATGTCAAATTATCGTATGTGTTAAACGTTTATTTAAAGCAATACAACTTCATAAATAGTAAGTAAATATGTCAAAATTGTTGTCCCAGTCAACTCTAGTCTGGTAAATGGAGCGCAGTGGTAGCATGCTTACTTTGCTCCTTTGTGGTATATAGTAGTTCAATACCACACTCAGGCATGTACAAGCGTTGGTAGCCACCCGTCTAAGGTCAGTGATTATATCCGTTTAATCTAGTTTCCTCCTCCGTAAAAGACCTTATTACACCAATATATGAGCTGTCAAGAGTGCATTGGTATAATTTAGAAGAACTGATGTGCAATCGATCCTAAATACATAAAGCTTAGTTAATTAACTCTGCTTCATAACACTTGCAAATGTTTAGTAAAGATAACACAAATGTATAGCGGGAAGTCATTAAAGTTTATATATAAATTTAATATCATCCTGCGTTCATTGGTTGCCAACGAATTTAGATAAATCATTTTTTAATCCAAGAAAAACATCTTTTAGAAAATATTAGATAAAATATTTTCAGAATGTTGCCAAAAGAGCGAAGTCAAAATGTATGTGTTACAAACTAATAATAGCATTTGCTCAAATTTACAGCTTTTGATTTAAAGTCATACATATGACAGTCTAGTATCTGGACAGTATGAACCTAAGTAAAAGTAAAACGAGACCAAATCATCTTACACGAATGCATATGTATCATGATGCTTTATGCTATTATTACGATAATGATGTTATGATGATGATGATCTTTCTTATCCAGATAAAAACAAAGAAAAGGCGAAAGACCATCGTCGTCATCATGGGCGACAATATGAGTGTAAGGAAAAAGGCGGATTCTGAGTTGAAAACTTCTCGTCGTTTTCATTCGAGCTATGTAAACGCTGATACTTAAAGTAGCTATTCCTTGCTCATTACAAATCAAGGCTAAGAAATTACAGGCACTGAAAAGCCCATACATGTTAAGAAACACAGTAAGAACAGAAATTTATTGAATGGTTTGGTAATGTCTTGTGTGAGACCTGATACATGGGTACTCTGATGCCTGAAACACAGTATCTTTGATGCATAATCCCCAGGATAACAAAAAGAGATAATAATAATAATAATAATAATAATAATAATAATAATAATAATAATAATAATAATGATAATCATCATCATCATCAAAATAAAACATCATCTCATAATTTACACAATAATTTTTGAATATTTTGATTTTATGTAATCAAGCTTGTTGTTTTTACTTCTGCTGTTGCTGCTAATAGTGATGCTACTGTTTTTGTATTTTTTTTTTAATTTACGGCAGCTATTGTGTCTTCTTAACGAAACGGTTTGGTAGATTTGCACAATTTGAATAGTAGGTCATCGTCAGACTATAAATGTATATGTAACATTAATCTCTTTGAGAAAACAAGAGACTCCCTTTTTAACGAGCCTGCTTTTATTTCTTTTGCAGGTAAACCAAAATACCATTGAGAAATCGACCAATGACATCAATATTACATTTCCAATTTGCTATTTTTAGCAATTTTGATTACAAGAAAAATATCCGAAACACATCTGAAACGATGGACGTGGTGTTAATGGAAATAATGCAAGGTCTTAAGTTTCATTTAGTACTGGATTCAAGGCAGAAAGATGTTACCTGATGTTTGTACATACCAACATTATCGATTGCCAAATATATCTAAGATTACTTACATATACCCCGAAACAAAGGCTGTCTAGATGATTCTTTCTCCTTATAGTCATACACAGACTTTTTCTACCCGTTTTCTCCATATAGTATTTAAATGCATGCGCGCAAATATAGTAGAACATGAATTATCCGGACTAATTACGCGCATGAATCTTGTCTGGATAATCGGTTGTCTGAATAGCTGAATTTTGTTCAATAGGTACAACTGTGAACAAGTCTCCTTGATGGAAACCAAGACCTTTGTAAAATGTTTTAGAATTTGGATATAATCTTTTTATTTCTTATCTTATATACAAATGTACAATACGCCTCTAAGTCAAAGAAACCTGTTTTTTATGCACAATCATGTTATATGTAAATTCTGAGCATGAGAGAGAGAGAGAGAGAGAGAGAGAGAGAGAGAGAGAGAGAGAGAGAGAGAGAGAGAGAGAGAGAAAGAGTGTGTACGTCTCCACTTACATCTTCCTTCTGCAATGGCTTTGCAATTATATTCAGCTTCTCCATGTCGTCCAAAAGATATTCTTTGTGTTGAATTTCAGAATCTGATGACCAAAGCTTGTCTGAAATAATATAATTTCTACAAGAGTTAATCATAGTCATGACAAAAGATAACATGAGGTCCTAGTGTGCCTGAGATCTCTCATATGACAGATGTTGCCCTGAGAGCTCAATGTAACATTGAACAAGTCCACTTTGACAGTTGAGTAACAATAACAAGTTTAGCCAATCGTTCCATGTCACACCAACTCGTACGTCTGGTTTGTCATCAAACTAATCCGAGATCATGCTGATACAAAGATATATCGAACATTTCAGTTGTCTCAAAATCGTTTTGTAAATAAAATCTCACTTCATTAATAACTATGGATTTTGCTGCAAGCTTCGTAACAGTTTCATCAAAATCTCTCCATTAATAAAAGTCTAGCATGCATCATCATCATCTAATCAGAGTCTAGTTTGCCTCATCAATATATTCCTATTTAGCTGGTTAAGGAACTCTTCTGAGAGTCATTAAGACTCTGTTCATAAATAAATCTTGTAGTACATGCACAAGGGTTGCTAATCAGAGATAACCAAAGCTTTCTTTTTTCCTGGTTATCGAACTCGTCCGTTCTCTTGTTCATATATTTAAGTTTTATCAAAATCTGTTTATAAATAAAGCTATGGTACGTCTGCAAATCAATCAGTCGTAGCCTATATCAGCTCATTAATATGTCAAACTCGATTGAGAGCTTGTTGATATAAAGCTACATTTCAATGTTTTTAAAAACATGTTTATGCATACAGCATACGTAGTGTACACAAGTGATTGCTGACATAACGCAAGATGGCCACATGGTCATGCCACAAGCTCATTTTGTCTTTCGGATAGCTATGTTAAAAATACTACTTAAAAACGAAATTAACTGCTGTAAATGGGTATCTTATATTTTTTCTCAGAAAAAAACACATACATTTTTCCGGTTGCAAATGTTTGTAATATGTACACTTCTGTCTCTTCAAGATCAATTTTACTTTCGAATATATGGAGTATGAAAGGATTTATATAAGAAAATATTTATTGACTAATGTATGATACCTATAAGAGTCCTTGTGAGCCTTCCAGTGTTCTTAAAAGCAAACCATTGTGCTGAGAGTTCTGGATGCTTCTTTATGACCTGGTCAGATGTTATCCAGGTGTTCACGCCATGTATGAGCCACTCAGGATCAAGCACAACTTTCTTTCTCAGCCTTTCAGTGCTGGAAAGATAATCAGGATATAATAAGATAAACTAGGAATAACGAAGTACACCATGCCATGGGATATTTCAGCATGCGCGTTATCGTAATTTGCAAAGTCTGTCACATGTTTAATTAAAACTTTTATGATAATATCAAAATAGCGCTTTTAAATTTCAAATGAAAATCTTTATTTAGATCTAAATTATGCTTTACCGTTAGTGCTTATTGAATATTTACACAATAATTAGAAATTAATTTTAGGCAACAAGTATTATGTTTGGTGGTGGTGGTGGGTGGGAAGGGTTTTGAGTAAAGGAGAAGGAGAGATGTGACATTTTTCCGTACAGGTCAGCCTCCTTCTGATGGAACAAATAATTTATCCTATTCTCCCTGATTGTTCCCATTTCGTCTGATTAATTCTCTGTTCTGCGTGATATATATATATATATATATATATATATATATATATATGTGTGTGTGTGTGTGTTTGTGTGTGTTGCATGTATGTGTGAGCGTGTCTTCTTTGATACATGAGAATTTCTTACTGTGCTTCCATTTAGCGAATGGTGTTATATGTGTATAAACGTAAAAAAATATCAAAATTCTATATAAGTTATCAATGTCTATGGAATTTAAAAAATATTTCTTTTCTCACTGTATAGAATGTTTTGTTTCTTTTTGTTTTCGTTGCTTTAAACGACACTTTAAATATATTATTGGCTATATCATGCCAAAGAAATCTGAGCTAGGTGTGTTTCCAAAGGACACACCGAGGCAGTCGACCCGGGCTGGCCTGTATAGTGACAACTTTATACTAATGAATATATCATTGTTTTTCTAATATCTTGTCCAGAAAGCAATTTATTTACTAAATTATATTTCTCCGAGAATACTTACCCGATCACATTATCGGCAGGAAAAACAGAACTTTGCTACCTTTCGAATCCAACCATCCAAAAGAGATGAAAATTAATCTTTTGTGTCTCTATACCATATAGACGAAGGAAACAAAAACTCTTTCCCTTTACCTCCTCTTGACTGCCGCCAGGTGGCGCCACTTTGAAGCTGAGCGATACATTAATTAGAATGCTCACATTCGCGGGGAGGTTGCGAGGGTTTTATCGTAATGTGATTGGATACGTATTCTCGGAGAAACATAATTTACTAAAAAAATTGCTTTCTCCTTTAAATACATTCTCCAATTACATTAACGTTAGGAGAATGGGTAATAGTTGGAGGTAATGCTGAGCATCCTACCTCTACTATGGACATCCTTCGAGGGAAGAATAAGAGGATTCGCTACATGAAACATAACCGCTCTCTTAATCTGAGAGGAACACAACCGACAGTCACCTGATCCGTGACAACTATACCCGGCTCAAAAGAAAATTAATGAATTGTTTTTACATACAATTTACGGGCGAATCGCCAAACTGCTGCCCGTGAGTAGGTTGTGCTGAGGTCAACCTTGTCTGGTGATCATCTGGGCAGCAGCCACTGGACCCACCAGATTCAAATCTTGTCTCTACACAGCTAGATCCAGGAGATAAAACTCGAAAAGGTTGATTGTGTATGCTATGCAGCCAACAGCTTCTATTATGTCTCAGATCGAAACGTTATGCTCGAAAGGCTAGAATAGATCGCTCTAATTTCATGAACTGACATTTTTCTGAGGCGACTCTGATCTTTTGAGACTTCAGAACGTATAACCGACTTCAACCGCGATGATAGGCCTTTAGGGGTGATATCCTCTTTCCTGGCCGTCACTGGATGAAAGAGACTCTTTCTTGTTCCCCGACTTCTCTCTGTATGCTTCAAGTAATGCTTGATAGAACGGACAGAGTCTTTCATGATCGCTTCTCTCAACGCATCTATCGAAGAGGGGGAGTCTATGACAACTCTCTGATAGCCCGCTCACGGCAGCATACTTTTAGCTTCAAAGCCTGGCTGCGTCATTAGGATCACGAAACCATCCGATATGAACTGGAGATATTCGGGTCCATTGAAAAGGCATGCAACTCGCTCACCCTGCTTACCGAAGCTAAGCATGTCTTGTATGATAGTAACTTCAGCTAGGTTCTGGCTAAAAGCTTGAATTGATCTGAATTAACCTATCTCAAAACGCACGAGCGGTTCCATTTAGGAAACAGAGTGAGAGATTTTCACCTATTCAAGTCGAAATTGGCTAGCATGTCTGATAGATCTTTATCATGACCAATATCCCATCTGCCTTTATTTTTGAAGTGGTCGGAAGTCATTTGAATGTAACCAGAGCTAACTGTTTCTACTTAAACAGCCCGAGGAAGAAGTCAGCTAGCTCCGGGATTAAGACGCTTCAAGGGACGATGTTGTTTACTTTACAACAGTCCCTGAACATATGCTACATTTTCCTTGTCCGCCATCAAAGTGGAGGGCCTTCTAGCTCGCAAAATTCTCTTCATAATCGAAGGCTGAAATTCCTTTCGTCGCAGAGGTCTCCCGGCAAGAACCAGCAGTGAACGAGGAGGAGGTCCAGATAAAGATGAAATTCCAGAGACCGCGACTGCTTGAGTAGGTTATCCTTCGCTGTAAATTTTCTAAGTACCTATATTACAAGCTGGTTGACACAGGAATTGACTCATGTAAGAGGGACTATCAGAATCAGTTTGCAGTTCTGAATTCTCGATTTATGTATTATCTTTGATACTAAGACGGGGGTTGGGGGAGCGTAGGGAGGGGAAGGGTTAGGGGAAGGTCCAAAATCCCTCATAACTGATTGATAATCCATCCACGGCCCAGAGATAAAGAGGTGGACAGTTTATGACTCCACCTTGTCGCAACAAAGTCTATCATCAGATGCTCGCAAATCCAATGAAAGATCGATTGATGAATGGACCACTTGGTACGAAGAATCTGGCCCTCTCTTGACAGCGAGTCGGCCAGATCATTGAGCCTTCTACGAATGTGTCTGATTTGTAGGATTATATTTAGCTGGGAGAAGCAGCGCAGTCAAACCAGAATGCATAGGTCAGGTGATCTGGTCTCCCCACTCCCCCTGTTTGAGAAGGTAGGCCTCTACCACCGAGTTGTCCGACATGATAAGATAGAGTTGGTCCTTCCAGAAATTAAAACCAGTGATTCATTTTCAAACTTTTTATGTGAAGAAGTAAATCCTCAGGACTAAATCTTACCGCTGATAATGTTGAAGCATGGAAACATGTTTGCTCCCCAACTGTACGAGCTGGCGTCCGTACATTGCATAATAATTCCGGTTGGGGCTTTTTCATGGAATTTCTGCCATAAGCCAACCTTTGTTGCATCACTGACAAAAGGAATAATACTACGTCGATCGTGATCAAGACTTTCTGATTGAGTAGGCCAGAAATCAGATCCGCTGCTACATTGAGCAAAGTGAGATGTTGCAGAAACCCTCTCGCTGTAATAAACTCCTTGTTTACAATTGACTCTGCGAGCTAGATGATCATAACACGCGTATGTGAGGGAGAAAGACGAGGTTTAGATTGGTGATAAACTCCATCTCCAACTGGACAGAACGCTGGTATGAGTCGAGAGTCGACTTTTCCCAGTCCACTAAAAAGCCTAGGTAGCCTAAAAGGAACAGAAGATCGTTTATGCCCTTCACCAGAACAGAACTTACCGTGTGTTTTTGGAGAATGTTGACGATGTACGACACAGTCACTGTTGACGAAGTCGACTGGCACAAGGTGACAAAGTAGTTGATAATATCTGCGAATGCATATGAACTTATGCTGAGACCAAATGGGAGTGTACAAAAATGATATATATTTCCTGGGTAGGCAACCAGAAGAAACTTACGCCCGATCGGGTAAATAGGGACGTGGACATATGCGTCGGTCAAGTCTAGATTGATCGCAATTAGTCCCATTTGATGGAAAGCCTGATTGCTTGAGCCGTTTCCATCTTGAACTTCAGCTCTGCAATGTATTTATTGAGACGACTGAGGTCAACGATTGGCTTGAACTTTCCGTTGACCTTTGACACTAGAAAGAGCCTGGAATAAAACTCAGGTCAGTTTGGTTTCCGAACAATCTCCAGCGTCTGCTTGTCGAGTAACGAACCGATCTCATTCTGCATAATTTTGGTTTTCGCCCAATCTGATGGTATGTCTGCCATGAAATGGGAAGACGAAAGTGGAGGGGGCTTTATAAATTAAATCCGAAGCCCTTCTGAAACAACTTTGATAGCCCATTCGTTTTGCAAAAATAGGTGGATCCAACGCTAATGGAAATGAAGGAGTCTGGCGCCAACCGGTAGGATGTCTGCGGATGGTCGGAGTGGTGACTCAATGGCAGTGTTAGGATGCTGTGGGCAAATATAAAGTTTGCTTTTTATCCCTTTTACTAAACTTCCTACTAAACTGAGAGTCTGTTTTCTCCTGAAATTAAATTGAGGTCGAAACTGTTGCTGTTGCTGGGTAGTATTCGACCTTTTATCTCTCTGCTAACGATCATCTCTCCTTTGAGATTGAGTATGATTCTGCCAAAATGTCTGAGTAGGATGCATGGCCATTTGGAGGGGCAGTTTCTGTGCTGCCTGCTTCCTCACTTCCTCTATCCTACCGCCAATAGTAACGGCGACCCAAAAGGTGTCGCACGAAGCGCCAAGGAATGATGCGGTTTGAGTGATGACGAGCGAAGACAGGCGTCTCGTCTCCCCAAACCTAAGTTGGCAGAGTTCGTCAGAGAGTTAGCCATACAATGTCGTGCAGTCCTGTTAATGACCTTGGCAATCGTAGCCGTAGCTTCTCAAGAATGATCGCTGTGTGCTTTTTTGGCAAGCCGAGAAATGGCTGGCGATGCTAGGTCCAACATTGAAGACGTTGCCATGATATTACGCACCAAATTCGATGTGGCGTCAATGACATTCCTCTACATCTTATAGAACAGCGGGGTAGTCATGTTTACTGTCGCATTGTTCTTATATAGTGTCAAAAGCTCAGTGGTAAATGGGCCAGAATGTGTTCTATACCAGCGTGACGAATAGTCGCTGATGGCTGACGTTCTGAGAAAATTGCTTTAGAATTTCTCAGATCACGGATTGCTTTTGACAGACGGTCTGGTCATGGTTTTGATACTTTTACGCAGCACTGTAGAGCACATATTTTCTCACCATAATGTGCATGTATTGCATGTTGAGGACGAAAAACCCTTCGTGCACGCGAAACACGTATCATATGCATCCTTGTAGCTTTAAATATCTTGCACATACTGCGTTTCGTCGTCATTGTTTAACTGAAATGGCAAGAACGAAAAATAATCGGAAATTGACAACCCGGAATTGTCCACAAATTAGAGTAACAACACTCTTTACTTAAACAAGAGGAAATATATATGCAGTGAGTGCAAATAACAACCAACAAACGCGTACAAAGGTAAGAATAAACGAAGTTCACAACTGCGAAAAAGTTCACATAAGTATTGATACAAAGTTTAAAAAGATGTAAAATGTTTTAAACATATTGTAAAAACATTACTGCACTCTAATATATCGACTTTCTGGATAAATGGGTTGAAATCATATATTCAAAGTGATTCGGGAGGTCTTGCACGACTATGTAGATTGTACTGAGCAAAAGCTTAAACTTTTACCACCTAGCGGTGGTCAAGGGGAGGTAATGGATAAGAGTTGCTTCCATTTGTCTATATGGTAGATAGACAGAAAGACAAATTGTCGTCTTTTTGAGAGGGCAGAATTCGGGAGGTAGCGGAGTTTAGTGTCACAACGTAAATGTGATTAGGGAATGCATTGAAAGGAGAAAAGCAATCGCTATTTTGTGTACTGATGCATCTGCCAAGTTATACGCCAACTGATAGTGGAATAGGTAAACTAAGTTACACTATATCCATACTTGCAAATAAAGCCAACTTACAAGATACTGTTTTTGATGTATAAATACCCCCACCGCTAGTTGTAAATAGTTCATATTCGAAGGATGTATTCATCATTGTTAAACGCAGTTTAACATTTTGTTACATTCATAGATATCTTCAAATGTTCCGTCACTTTTTCATGTAGAAGGATATGGCAATATATATGGTAAATGAGGCAGTTCAATGTCTTTCATATTGCAGCTGGAGAAGTCCTCTTGGGAGTAACAGACCTAGTGTCAACCCAGTGATTGGCAAGTAAACCTAGTTGAAACATTTGGGACATATTTTAAGCTGTGTACGCAGAGAAACAAACTGTTATGTTCTACCAGCATTTGGAATAACATTACATGAAAAGTTGGAACCACATTTTATTAAATGGAATAATGACTACTGTGTTGGTCCATCAAATATTGGATTACAATCACAAGCTTACGGATTAAATGTTTGTAAGCAGTTATAAATAAGCGTATAATGTAATGAAGAACTTGTATATATAATTACAACTATCTGTATATCTTTGATTTATTTTACTTACAAAGCAGATTTTGTAGACGTTTCCATTCTATTGCTTTAGGCTTTTTATCATGCAATTTCTCTGCTTACTCTAATTCTAATTAGATGGGAATGAGCAGTGTTTAATTGATTTTAGTTGTTCGCAGTATAAACAGTATGGAGGAAAAATTCTCCATGATCTTAATTCCTAACCTAATTTCAAGCATTACACGCCGCTAATAATTATTAATTAGGACTATATTAAGAACTAAAACATATTCAAGGTATAATTATTTGTCGATGAAACGTTTCTCAGGAATACCTCTGGTAGGGTCGTTGATCTTTTAGTAAGGTTGAAGCATTCTATAGTTTATGTTTCTATTTGATATTTTGTTTTATTTTGTTTTCTAGGCTGTGTAAAAAAAAACGTAACTGCTGTTTCAAAATTGTATGTACTATTGAAAATAATTACTCATTCTTGTTTAAACATGCTGTAACGGAAAATTAAGGTTTTAGTTATTTAGATTAAGTACTTACTTGAAGAATACAATGTTTCCCATATCATGTTCAAACCTGAGAAATAGATCAAGTTCTTCCGGCTGTTCAATTCTAACTTGAAGGGTCTTGTTGAGGCTTTCCACATCAGCATAGTCCATAACCTGAAGATAAGCACAGTGTTAAACATCTGCAAAAAATCTAAGACTACATTTGAATTCCATCAGAATGAAATATTTAGGCAGCTGAGAATGCAATCGTCAGGAAAAAGAGATGAAAGGCTTTTCTTCTGTGCAGTATGTAGTTCTTTGAATATAAATGTTGCAATTTAATAGGAGTAGTTTTGTAACAAACTGTTTTCAGCCCAAGTTCCCTGTTTACAAACACTTTTGCTTGACCATGTTTCAAAACTGGCTCATCAGATTTCTGTTGCAACAACAAATATAATTTTTGAACATTTTAAAGCTACAATAAAATATTGCAATGTCATTTTGACTTTTCCAGGGGGCCCTTCAAATTTGAGCCTCTACATATGTCTTTTCACATCCATCATTACCTGTGATGATGTCGTCAGAACAGTGGCTGAAGCTTCCTTAAGCATGTAGTCCGGAACCGAAGTTTTTGATCTTTGAACCCAGCTGTATTTACCCTTAAAATGTCAGACGGATGATAGGCTGCAGGCCGAAATGAGAAATAAACCAACAAGAAAACTTATTTACAATTGTAACCAAGAACCGAACGGAATATGTACTGTATCGGTGAGATTTTAATGGAATATAGGGATCCAGGTATCATAGGACAGGACCGAGCATAATTTCGATTAAAAAGGTCAGGGCATATGGATATGAAAAATTAAAATCAAAACCCTGCAAAATCATATATCAGCAGGATGCATATTTATTTTTGGGAAATCGTGTAAATAATAAATCTAAAATAGTTTAATTTGATCGCTGATGCTATCGATTGAAAACTTACGATAGTTCTGTCTTTCTTTTCATGTTTTTAATTAATACTGAATGCAACTAAATGATGTGTTTGAAAGCATGTCTCAAATATACATGACTTGATGTAGCGTAAATGTTGGTTCCTTTCTTTAATTATCAGTTATCGATAAAGTCAGTACTCTCGTTAGAGCTTGTATTCTACCTTTTTAAGACACCAACATTAAATACAGATTTTAAAACTGGACTTAACTTGTCATGAGGTGAGGTAGAGAACAGGTGGAAATCACTTAGGAAATGAAGTTCATCTTCATTTTTTCATTTTTGGCAAAATCTCAACAACTTTAGTGAATATTAGATACAAATGTGCTAGCTACTTTAATTGACATACATGCATATTTGTCCACTTCCTATATTTGAATGGTCTCTCTGCCAAAAGTGATGACAAGTTCATGACACTTAAAGAAAATGTCAAAATACGTGTACAAGTACAACACTCAAGCTAATGATAAACAAAATAACAGTTTGTGCAATGTGTCTATCGTGTAGCATCATAAGTCTAAATTATGGTTTGTCAATTTTGCAGTCAACAGTTAAGTAACAACACATTTTAGCTTATGTTGATTTAAAATCGGTGTCATTTTATTCATTTACCCCAAATTATTTTCTAACAAGAGAGTCCTAGTCAATCTGTGGATCTTCAAGTATCATTAATTAAGAACATATAACTCCCTGTTGCTTTCTATTAGCTATACTCAAATAAGATAACGTGCTCAAAGGAAAATAAATGCACTTAATGGCCCGTATTTATTCTCATGTTTCTACATCACAACAATGTCTTTTTGTTTTTATTTAGAAACAAAGTACTTCTTCTTTGCACTAAGATAGTTGTAAGCTAAATATTGGTTTAAAAACAGCAAAAAAAGCCTACATTCGAAATAAAAAAATAATCCTGTTCCAAAAAGGTCACTAATTCTGTTTTGAACAGATGAGGTCTGTTCAATAGATAAAACAGTAAAATATTACTAAACGTATGAATCTGAGACTTTTTATGACCTAAAACAAAAGAAACACGCAGCACATAAAACACGTCATTTTAATGATAATGTGTGGGCATCAAAACAAATATAAACACATTTGCATATTACTTATATGATCTTGTTTCTATGGTCGACTGTCACAGGAAGCACAACTGTTAGATGATTTTATTTTCATCGTGTAGGTGGTGTGCTCTTCCTGTGTATGAAACTTGAAATGGTATAGATGATGATGATGATGATGATAATTTTGATAACGACAACAATGACACTGGATAATAATATCAGCTTTTTAGGGTGCATCGCAACCGTCAACATAAAATTTAGCATTACATTGTATAGAGAAAGAGATTGTGGTTTCATTCGATCCTTAAACTGCAGGGCAACGTACTTCTAAAACTTCAAACTATGTGTGTGTGTGTGTGTGTGTGTGTGTGTGTGTGTGTGTGTGTGTGTGTGTGTGTGTGTGTGTGTGTGTGTTCATTCAATATTTAATTACCATTACCACATCATGTCTTAGGAAACTCATTTTATGGATACCCGCTGCAGTGCAACATAATTCAAAATTGTTTCACATTTGGAACAAAATACTGTTATACATTTCTTCATTTTCTTTTTTTGCGGTTTGGCTGATTTCTGGTCCTAGAATAAAGATCTTTCATTTGTTTAACGCCCCTCGTTCGAAGCTTGTTTCAGTCTTTATTCAAATATAAATTCATTTTAAACAAGCACGGTCACTTTATACATGTATCCGCTCTTAAATATATTAAAGGTGCACTAAGTAATACTTCAGCGCTGACCTTTAACATTTTAAATAAGCAAATGTAGCTAATATATGTTCATTGATTTGAAAACAAATTTTGATTGAACCAGATATGCATTAAGTCTGACCTGAAAACTAAAATAAAAACAAATCCAAAACGTTTGCAATAATGGTACAATCTCAGACAATGCATGATCTTATATAAATAACTTATAAATGAACCAGTATGGCAACACACACACACACACACACACACACACACACACACACATATATATATATATATATATATATATATATATATATATATATATATATGTATATCTAAAGATATATTAATACCTTGATTCCGCTATTTTTCACCTCCATAAGTGCTTTCGAGAGAGGTATCCATCGAGCGGGAATTTTCTCTCCCCAGTACACCTGTTTTTGAGCTGTCTCAAGTATTTTAGACTTGAGTCGATCTACATTATCATCAGATCCTAAATTGCTAATGGCGAAGTCTTCGTCAACAAGATGAAGAATTAGTGGACTGTTTTTCAGGACATTCCGTATAGCATTGAAATATGACTTCTTTCTCTGGTCTAGTAAATCCTACAAAATATGAGAAAATAACAGAATGTAAGTCTCCCATATTGTACATTTAGCTAAATGAAGAGTAATATAATTTACCAGGTTAAAATTAATTAATCCGTGCTATAATTAAACAATGTTACTTTACACGAGGGACAACAATATCATATTCAAACTGATAGTGCGTTTCAATATTTTGTTATTTTATATTAATGATTGAGTTACTTGACTGTAACATCCCTACATACATGCTCTGCATGGTATATTGCATTTGAAATACTTATTTTTTATCATGATGCTTATTGAAATCATGGTGCAGATGTTCAGCTAAGGAATACCATAAATGTACATGAGCTCATTCTTTGTATCTAGTTGTAGGACACAACAGATTCATCTAGATGGAGACTGGCAAACAATGTTGATATTATTCTTTATGTAAGGGAATATTTTTTGTACCTTATGAATTTTATCCGCGTGCGTTCCTACAAGAATTACAAATGGATGATTCGGTGTGGTTCCCTGAACACTTGCGCCACCTTCTGCACTTTTGGCTTTCATTTCTTCTCTCTGCATTCTCTCGTCTTCAGGTATGAGGACGTGAGAATGAACTGAATTTAGCCAATAAGTGACGTATTCTGCAAAAGAGTAAAAGACTTGGGCATAATGTCTTGCGGCAGAAAGTCAAGGAAATAATAATAATACTAACAATAACCATTGCAATAATAATAATAATAATAATAATAATAATAATAATAATAATAATACTTTTATTAATATCATCATATTATCAATATTATCCTCACCACTGACCACCATCATGTATTTTACATACATCATTTTTAGAAAGAATGTTATGATGAATTCTTTACCAAGAAACACTGTTAAGAGTAAATATCGAATGAAACAGCGTTTACACGATCATAATCTCAGTAAATCATTGATTATGCTTTACCCTGTATATTGCAGGTTCTTTTCCCACTCACATCAATGCTGTATTCCCCTTCCTCGACTGCATCTGTCAATGGCAGGCTCATGTCTGTCACAAGTAGGTATAACGTTCTCCACGACATAAAGGCCTGATGAGTTGTGTAGAAAATGGATTGACCAGCAAAATCTAGGAGTGTAACGTCAGATGATCCACTCCTAGGGACGGGCAAGGATTTTGCCCTCTCAACAAAATTCTTAATTTCCTCTGGATAAGCTTTTCCCTCTGTTTCGTCCTGTACCATTACTGTTTCCACCTTCTGCTCTACGTAACAGATTGGTACGTCACCATCTTCCTCTGTAATATGAGCAGGTTTTTCACTCTGACAAAGTGTACCTGTATTAGGTCCGCTTTGCATATTTCCATCCAACGATGATGGTATTGCAGTTGCATCATACAGGGAAAGTTCAGACTCTATCCTAGGGAATATACCATTAACAGGGCCATTTACCATCTCGCCGGTTAAATGTTTATTGTTTTGTGGAACCACATATTTGTTAAGTATATTGACTATTTGCAGATCATTCAAGAAACGTTCATCTGAAAACAAATGAAATATAAAACTAAAATTAAAGAATCATACAAATAAAGAAGTATTAAAAAGTAAGAAAGAACAAGTTTGCCGTGAATAGCACATTATACTCCCAACCCATGTTTAGTAGTCTTCCATGTAGCTATCGGACATTTTTTGGCAGAAACCATTTTGTTTCTTCTCTCAGTCAGAGTGATCTTGATCTCTGACGTTTTGACCCCTAAATCAACAGGCTACTTTATTATCCTAAGTGTATCTATCTACAAGGCTTGGGCCAGGTCTATGATGAAGAACTAATGTTATTGTGTGGAAACCATGTTTTTTCTTACAGTTACTAGCATTGAACTTTGATCTTTTCACCCCAAAGTCAAAAGTCTACTTCGTTACCCCAAATGCAAGCCATCAACCAAGTTTCGTTGAGGTTCGTAATGCAGAACGAATGTTACTGTAAGGAAATAATTGTTATTCTTTCAGTCACAGTGACCATGACCTTTTGACTCCAAACCACAAGAGTTCTTCCTTGCACCTTATGCAAGGTATCAACAATGTTTGGCAAAAATAAATGATGCAAAAACTGAAGATATTGTAAGGAAACCATTCTTCTTCTCCCAGTTAGAGATCCTGATCTTGCACCTTTTGACCCTGGAATCAATAGATTCCTTCCTTACT